>OU343162.1:74524206-75724206 GCA_910595825.1 Philhelius pedissequus
AACTAGAAGATCGCTCTCTTTCATCATATAACCATCGAGATGTCGCTTTCTCTTTCAAACGAAAGATGTAAAGTACTGAGCTCTCGCTCAAACTGACGAAAGATAAGATGTACATGCGTTTATGTATTCCAATGCAAAATGAGACGAGATGACTGTTTCTCTTTGGCGCACCTAGTTTTAAGTTTTTATATTTTAGTTTTTTTAAAAATAAAATCGTAATGGTCTAGTTGAGTGGACTCATTTTTTAATTTCTTAAACTGTAGCTTATCAATTAAGTAATTCTTAATTTCTTTTGTCTAAATTTAATAGAACAAATAATATATAAATTTAGTGTAGCCTGGCCAATTCTAGGTCGGCAAAATAATATATGTAATCGCTTTACATGTGTATTATCTATGTAAAATGTAGTTAAAGAAGAATCTCAATAAAGTTTACTACTACTTTAAGAACAAAAAAGACGAATGAACAAATTATCAATTTTAAGGAAAGAATTTAGCATAAATGAAAAGGAAATGGATTCGGTTTCACTTTGGATGAACGCTGAAAATTATGAAGAACGGATTGAACTAAAAACTATACGGCACAAATCAAATATTATGGAAATATGTGATAAAATGTGGCAAAGATTCATTTTAATGTTATATATTGTTTTAGTTTTTTACAGAATTTCCGCCTTTCTAAGGCCCGTTTGCTGATACGAATCATAAATATTTATGTTCTACTTAAATAGCTTAAGGGCTACTTTTTCCTCTGCGTAAACTGTCACATAAGCTCTTAAGTAGAACTTAAATGCTTAAGTTGTGTATCAGCAAACGGGCCTAAAAACGCTTTTTTTATGTGTTAAATACCAAACAAAATGAAATCTTTGCTCCCTTAAGATCCACTGCAGTTCCAGCAATCTTAAAACTATCTGTTACTCTAAAGCTCTAAGGAAAGGCAGCTATCAGCACCAAATAGGACCCGACTATTCCATTGGCATTGCACAACAAGGAACATCAAGTTCTACTGCAGAAGTCTGCAGTGCGATAGAAAAAATATTTTTTTCCAAAACGCATACATTAAGTACATAATAAAATAAATGAAATAAAACGGCGTGAAGCTAAACAATATTTCTTTTCGAAGTCGGGAAGTATGGGAATTATTGGTGTGGTAGAACGGAATACACATTCAAATGATAAGGCCGAAAAGAACGAGCACTTGTATTTCAGCAGAAAATTAAAGCATAGTATTAGTGCAATTGTTGTAAAGATAAAACATAATTTTCTTAGAATAATTAAAGTGTCCTTTTAAATTAAATATAAATTACCATGAAGACAAATTGTTTGGCTTCCGGGGTTTTTAAATGTCTCTTTTACAAAGCGGGATGAGCACACACGAACTCCTTCAACATCTCGAATTGTTTGTGTTTTGTATGCATTATTATTGACAGCTCTTTGAGCTGGGACGATCATGTCAAGTACATTGTGCAGAGCAGGTGTTAATTGTTATGTTTTCTGGTAATTACTATTTGAAATTGGTAATTCAAAATCATGTTTCTGGTAATTACTATTTTGCACTGCACCCTATAATTTGCTTTTTATCTTTTTTTTACATGACCGTTATGCTCTGAAATATTAACTTTTACTTAGTTCGACTACAAACTTAAGAGCAAACAAAACTAAAATGAGATACAAAAATTTCTTCTACATATACAGCTCCTTTAGAAAAAGCTACCTGGATAGTTCGAAACCAAAGCCGCTACTAAGCTCTTGGCTAGCCTAGCCGTTTCGTACTGAAACACGGGCACTAACAATCATGATGCACTGTTGATTTCTGTGAATTATATTTTTCTGCTCGGATTCGTTGACAAGTTTGATTATTTGGGTGTAAATGATCAACTTCTATTGAATATAGCCCTCTATGTGCAATGGAAGATCCTTTTTGACAAGATTTCGTATATGACGGTATTCTGAAAATGACCTCTTCAATTTGCGCTGACGAAACCAATGTAAGAAGCTGTGAATCGGGTGGCGAATTTAGAAAGACGAATATCTGAAAATGGTTCGGAAATACCAATAATGAAGATTTGCTGTACTGTACATTCGCTCAGATTTACATTGAACTATCTAACAACTTTTTTTCAAAAGTCGATAAAATTCTTTCAACTCCGATTCCGACTCTCAGCCATTCGTTCAACGGAGCTTTAGAAAATAGCCTCGGAAATCAAATTGAAACTACTGTCGATGCCAAAAATATTTCAAGTGCTATGGACGCAATATACATTTCAACTATTGCTCGCTACTTCAAATAATTGCTGAGACATTGCATTGTATTTTCGAAGAAATATTGATGCGCAGTCCAGGGGATATTATTTTTTTCTGACTTATATTGAAAATTTATATACATAGTATTGCTTTTAAAAATTGTACTGACGGTAATAAGTTACAGCATAATATCGAGTTGAATAAAGAAATACTGTTAAGGTCAACTTGAAAAATCGATGGTTGTACAACCGATGAATTTCGTGAAAATGTTAGCGACAAACTAGTCAAATATCTTTTGCCTGGTTTTGAGGTTTTCTTAAAATTTTACGTTAAAATTGAATAAATTAATTGAAGCAGATGTTGATTTGGCATAGATTTATCTCCAGTATAATGATTTTTGCCAGAATAAATTCCTGATGGTCAAATTACTATTGACCTGAATGCACACATACATACATGCCAAAACTCTTTTCTGTCAAACGACAAATGGAAAATATTTTGTTATGAATTTGTTGTGAACTTATGCCAGTCCGTGCTAAAAAATAAAAAAAAAACATGTGCGTCTCGGGACGCCCGACCGATGTGATACCCTAAACCAATCTTCAAAAAATCAAATGCTAGCTCTTGTTTGGACTTTCGTCCTATAAGTATCCTTCCTTGTCTGTCAAAGGTCTTTGAAAAAATTCTTGCCTCACAAATATCTGATCACCTTACTACAGGTAATTTGCTGTCACCACTCCAATCAGGTTTTCGTGCACATCACAGCTGTCAAACTCAAAGGCCTTTGACAGAGTAAACCATGATATACTTTGTGAAAAGTTAAAGTACTACTTTGGGTTTTATGAGAGAGCTGTCCGTCTCGTTCGAAATTATCTCTGTAACCGTACTCAAAGAGTAAATTTTGGTCAGCTACAATCCGAGTTTTTAAATCTGCAAATGGGTGTACCACAAGGATCTATTTTGGGGCCCATATTGTTTTGCATTTACCCAAATGATATAACAAAAGTTTGCTCCAACGTGCTGTTAAATCTTTATGCTGATGATGTGCAAATTTATATATCTCGTCCGATAGGCTTGCAAGAAGATTTGGTATGTAGATTAAACGAAGATCTTACAGAAATATATAATTGGTCACTCCAAAATGGTCTTGCACTCAATCCGACAAAGTCGCAACTTATTTCTATATCAAAAAATCATGTTGATACTGCACTTCTTCCCCCAATCTTTCTCTCCCAATCTCAGCTTCTGTTTGTGGATACTGTTACGAGTTTGGGTATTAAAATAAGTAAATCACTTTCAGCCGAAAAGCACATACATTTTACAATAGGAAGAATTTACACTGGGTTGCGTAAACTTTGGCTATTTTCTACCATAACTCCAGTTGAAACTAATCTTAGACTAGTTAAAACTTTACTTTTGCCTTTAATAACCTATGGTAATACCGTATACTGCAAACCTGATTCCCATTCGCAGCACAAACTCCTTGTCGCCTTTAATGACAT
This sequence comes from Philhelius pedissequus, assembly GCA_910595825.1. Taxonomy (NCBI): domain Eukaryota; kingdom Metazoa; phylum Arthropoda; class Insecta; order Diptera; family Syrphidae; genus Philhelius; species Philhelius pedissequus. Next base: position 74,527,952 of record OU343162.1, read on the forward strand.
GGTTAGATATGTATATGGACTTCGGAGATACGAGCACATATCACATTATCATCGGCTTGTCCTTGGATGTTCCCTTCAGCAATATCTTGATGCCAGGTGTTGTACGTTTCTGCACAAAATAATTATCCACAATAAATTACCCTTAGACATTTTTGAAAAACTAACATTCGCTCAATCCCATAGAACCTTAAACCTCTTGCTTCCAACTTTTAACTACTTGAACTCTTCGCGGCTCTTTATTATATATGCAACCAAGCTTTGAAATTCACTTCCCTTACATATTAAAAGAATAATAAATGCTGGAAACTTCAAAAATGCGATCTCTTCTGAATTTAGTTAAACCTCTTCTCAGTATTATTTATATATAGTAATTAACAAAGGAAATTAAACAGGTTTTTATTTATGTAATATTAATATGTGCCATGTATTATATATTTATGTATATTATGTTATTATTCCTTAGATTAAGTATAATTGAATAATTGTTGCTTACTATCCAAATGTTAAGTACTATAAAAGACTAAGTCTTACTTGTACATCCTTATTAAATAAAATTGAATTGAATTGAATGTTTTAATCGTACGATTCCTTTCGAAATATATCTTTTCTCTGCATTAATAATTCCTTAGCAACATAGTATAATGCAATATCAATAATTTCATATGACCCTACTGGAATTCCGATTAGAAACAAATTGTTTTGTTTACCAACATTCTGCATTTAATTATATGTTTAAATATCAACTAATGGACAAACGTATATGCTCCAGATTCAAGTACCATAGTTCAAATTTATTATTATATTTCTCATTAACTCATTAGTTAACGAATTATTACTAGACGTCATTCGACTTGCAAATAGCTTAGTGGCTTGACAACTATCAATCCAGATGTAACCAGTTCAAACCCAACAAATTCGCCAAGTATTTTTTTTTTCATAATTTAATTCAGAGAAAGGAATTCTGACCGTAATGCGTTACGTAACGCATCGGTTTACCCTCCCATAAAAAGTTATCACTTCAAAAATGATGAATGAAGAAATTAATAATTTAGATTGTGTAAATTTAATGGAGTTTTTGATTGTTTCGTCTTCGTCTTACTCGTTATCGGATGATGAAGATATGTTTTTTTTGTTTAGAAATATGTGTGTCAGTCATTCACTAATACAACAATGCAATTAAGTCTGAAAAAAAATTTAATTGAAAAGATCAAAACTCGATTTTAAGAGGAAATCTTTGAAATTTGAATGAAACTCACTTTAATAAGTGTGACATCGAAATAAAATTCGATCTATTTCAATGAATTTAAACAAAAGCAGTGTCCTCCACATGTATTATTCGAATAGAAAGAAGGATTTTGAATAAACACGAACATTTGCCGTTTCAATACCTTTGAAAAATGACTTTTTTAATTTGTTGGTAATTCAGATTTTTCCTTGAAACAGTCTCTGGTGCAGAGGGTCTATGGAGGACACCACAAGACACCAGAAAACTTCCTGCGCAATCGCTTCTTTTGCCATTATTTACATATGGCTGTGAAGTCTTTAGGAGACTTGACTTAATTAACTTTAGGAAATTGTCTGTTGCTTCAATTCAGTCATAAGGTATGTATATGGACTGCGAAGATACGATCATGTTTTCTATTTGAAGAAGTTTTTACTTGGTTGTGATCTTCGGGCTTATCATGAGTATCGCAGTCTGTTGCTTGTGTGTGATTCAGTCATAAAGTTCCATATTCCAAAATACATGTACGATTACCTGAGGGTTGCCAGGTCTCATCGCACATATAATATCATTCCGACTTGATCTAATCTCCTAAGAACCAGCCGTCTATTACTTTGTCACACCGTTAAAGCACACCGTAACAGTAACTTATTTATTTTGTATGCTATCATACTTTGTTTTATTATTATATTCTTTTCACTTATGATTCTCCTCAGTATATTATGCGTTATCTTAAACGACACTAGTCTTAAAAGGTATGTGCCCATTTTTATGTTAAAATAAAAAAATAAATTGAATATTTCCATTTTTTTTGCGAAATAAAACCGATTCGACAGCAGATATCTACCTTATTTTTTTTTTTATAATTTTGCACGCGCTCAAGGGATTATGAATACCCTTTTTATGTTTGTAACACAGCGCGGGCATCCGGAGAAAGAAGAGAAAGGAGGATAGGAATGATGTGTGGCGCGATGTTCTGAGACTAGAGCTGGTTGTTGTCTCAGATTTATCTCCAGGGATGGCGGCTGAACTAATGCGGAGAGAATTAACGTGTCTTATGTATTTATGTCCCTTATAATTCGCATTATTTTATTTATTTCGTGGTCATACTTTATGCTAGCTTATTCAATCACATGTTGTTAGTGTTATGCCTAAGCAGCATGTAATGAGCAAAGCAGCAACTTATTTTATGACAATTTTTAGAATTGGTTTTCAATGGAATATAAGAAGACATAGACAACGGCAGGAATCGAACTGCGACCACGAGGTTGACAGGCGAGCACACAACTATCGCACCACGGCCACCGCATCATGGCACAGAAATTCGGTTAAGCGGTTTCAGCTGTAGATAAAAATAAAATGCACGACTGGATCGCACGTACTTGCTCCTATGTTCAATCACATTATATGCAAAAGATTCTTAATAGAAACGGTTAAATGTATTTTTAAAGCCATTTTTCACTTAATTTTTTATATGTATATAAAAATTCTTAATTTTTTTCTAAAAAAAATTGGTATGAACATTTTAAATATTTAATAATATAAATTTAAAAACAAATTTTCAGAAAAAATCGCCCACCCATTCTCGAAATATTGAATTTTCAAAAAAAAAATTTTTTTTTTTCAAAAATCCAAAAAAAACTATTTTTCGAAAATTTTGAAATGCAATTCTATTTAGAACTTGAAGGAAATTTGTATCGAAATCCGTTGAGCCGTTTATGAGAAAGTCGGAAATCAATAAAATGGTTGTATGGCAGGTACCGTTAATAACAAAATATTTTTAATTTTTTTAGCCAACATGTAGACCATACCCAAAGTAGTACCCACACGAATTTTTATCAAAATCTTAAGAGTCGTTTTCGATATAATTAAGATGGTAGAAAAATTTGTTGGCAAGTACCGTTATTTTTGGCGCTAAAACGCCTAAGCACCTCGTTTGAACCAAATCGGTTCAGCCGTTTAGGCTACAGACAGACAGACAGACGGAATTGAGGAACCTACTTTTTTGGTGTTCTCTATGATCGTAATGGCATGTTTGATTGTTAGAAACATTTTTTTTTAAGAATACATAACTTGCCTTATAGTACCTATAATCGCAAGTAAAAAATGATAAGTAGTATCATGCTAATACTGTGATTATACTGTCTTAAATTTGTTCGTAATGGTTCGTAATTAATGGCTGCCGCTTAGCTGGTGCTGGTTGTAAAATAAAGATATTCCACCATACTTCAACAACAATGGAATTAGGATGTAGAAAATTTCTGTAGGGGATAAATGCTGGGATGTAGAAAAATAATACTCTCTTAGCAACTGTAGATGACAAAAACAAGACCCGCCTAAGAATGTCATTTTCAATTATTGGAGTAAAAAAAACTGTTATATTTTGTACAATACACTATCCAGAGATCAGTGCGAAATACCCCAACAATAAGAAGCCGACCTGGAATGAAGTCTTAACTACATACATATATACGCGGATAATTCCTTGGAAATCACAATCCTAACCCATATCATATTCACTTGGGACATCAAAGCGAAATTGCAAATATTTTAAGGACACTATAAACCATATATCATACATAATAATGATTTCTATCCAGAAATTGGCCAAATCTTTCATATAAAATACTTTTTTTATATATTTTAATAACCAATGATAAGGTAGTTTATTAAAAAGGATGGACTTAAACCAAATTAATCAATTAAAAAATTTATTACGACATTACATATATGTATATTAAACAAAATCTTGACAAAAAATTTTTCAATCTTAAAAATTATGTGGCCAAATTAACGTCCAACCATCCCTGCGAACCTTATTGCCGCTATTTGCTCTTCGGTATAATATGGTGCGGCGTGAATTATTGAGAGTCCGATGAGAGCAATCAAAATGGCTAAAGTGAACTTGAACATAATTATATATATTTTTTTTAATCAAAACTCTTGAACAAAAGTAATAAACTGAATTTTTCAAATACAAAACTCCCGCTTTTATAGGAAGAAAATTAACCAAAAAAGTCAAAAGTAAATTTATTTTTACCTGCATTCATATGTACCTACATATGTTTTTTTTTTGTTACTTTAATTACAGTTGTTTAAATATTGTGCGAATTTTTCAGTTTGGCTAAGATCTGCCGCGCACCAAAGTAAACATATTTAAATACGATACAAACATATGTTATTGGTGTGGACATTCTTTTCTCATTATTTACTTGGGGTTTTGAAAAGCAATTCATCTAATATAAATATATAAATATTGTTGAAGACATCAGACATGTTTTGGGTAAATAATATGTCATGTTCCTTATACTGCTCGATTTTTCAAAGGCGTTCGATAAAGTGGATCACTCTAATCTATGTTTAAAACTCTCATCTCTTTATTGTTTTTCATCCTGTGCAATTATTTTATTATCTTCGTATCTAACGGATAGAAAACAAGCAGTTTCAGTTGGCAATAATATCTCAAGTTTCCTTCCGACCACTAGAGGAGTTCCTCAGGGTTCAATTTTAGGACCTCTTCTTTTTTCTTTATATATAAATGAGCTCCTCACAAAGATTTCAAGCTCCACCTCCATTCAAATGTATGCTGACGATGTACAATTGTTCAAGAGCTGCGTTCCCTGGGAATTATAGAAGTTTGCGCATACTGAATAAATTAGGACTTAGACAAAATCTCCCGCTGCTGGTCTATAAATGATGGTTTGTTCCTAAATCCACTGAAAAACAAATGCATTGTCATTAGTAGAAAAGTTTTGAATCTTGATTACTTTCCCAGCTTATACTTAAGCAATTCAAAAATTTCGTATTTTTCAGCTGCAAGAAATCTTGGTCTATTATTTAATAGAACTTTATAAGTTTGGATATGTGTATGAAATCTGCAATCAGTAAGGCCTATGGTATACTTGGAAGGTTATGGCATTCGCAATATTACAACCCGTTGAAAACACGTATGCTTTTATCTAAAACGCTTGTTTTACAAACACACACATACGGGTGCGAGATATTTGGCAAACTGGGATGGAATCAACAGGAGAAATCTTATTGCTGCATTCAACAATACCGTTCGTTATGTTTAATTAGGTTGAGAAGATTTGATCATGTGTCGAATTTTTCAAAGCAATTATATGCTATGTCCCTGGATCATCTAATGCGCTTTCGTACCCTTATATTACTGTTCAATGTTATCAGTTCAAAGCACCCCTGCAGTCTTTTCAACGGGTTACAATTTGGTTCCTAGGCATGTGCGCAATTTTTTCGAAACGAAATAGTTTAATCAATAGGTGAACGATGATCGCGCACATAAGCAAATTAAAAATCAATCAACGAGATAAACAAATACACAGACAATATTTTGATTTAATGTGCGCGCAGTTACATTCCGTGTGATACAAACTGAAGAAATTATTTGGGGCGATCGTTCGATTTGTGCCAAAACACAATCTTTTAAGTTGCTCGAATCACATATGCGCGCACTCTCATATAAGTTAATGGTATTCACTTTAGCAACCAAACTGTTGCAAAACTGAAAGTTGCATGTGCGCGCCTAGACTAACAGATCTCAACCACTCATTCATCCTAGTTTTTCTTGTTTGGTATCAAGACGACAGTTTTTTGTAAATGCTACCCGATTGTGGAACTCCCTTCCTAGGCATTTAAGGCGAGTCAGCGGCAAGCCACAATTGTGCAGAGATCTTCGCACTTATTTCAAAAATTAATTCTGTTTTTTTTTTAATGGAGATATATTGTAATATCATTGTAAAACTTTTATATATAAATATCTTTTCTTACTAGTAACCTTCTTATTAATTTATCTTTCTTCTATGAAATGTAAATTAATCTATAAAATTAGGGAGCGGGTCAAAATTATGGCTTCAAAATATTGCTTTTCAAAATTCTGCTTTTAAAATGAAAATTCTGCGTTTAAAAATTCTGCTTTTTTTCATTTTTGCTGCTTTTCAAAATTCTGCTTCTCAAAATTCTGTCATCCAACTCGAGATTATAATCAAACTTGACATTACGATGATAGAAAACACCAAATAAATGGGTCCTGCAATTCCGTCTGTCTATCTGTCTGTAGAACGATCTACAGCCCAAACGGCTGAATCGATTTTGTTCAAACTTGGTAATTAGGCCTTTTAGGTGATTGTCTAAAATAGATTTTTTGATCGTTGTTTTACCTCCAAAAATATCGGTACTTGCCATAAAAATATATTTACCATCTTTATTATCTCGAAAACGGCTCTAACGATTTTGATACAAAAAAGTATGCGTACTACTTTAGGTATGGTCTACATTTTGGGTAAACATTTTTTTTTACATATTTTGTTATTAACGACCTGACATACAACCATTTTTTTGATTTTCGACTTTCTCATAAACGGCTTAACGGTTTTCGATCAAAATTTTTACACTACAGGTTCTTAGAATTCTAAATAATACTGCAATTCAAAATTTTTAAAAACAGTTTTTTGAATTTGTGAAAAAAAAAATATTTTTTTTGAAAATTCAATACGATTTTTTTTAAAATTTTGTTTTTAAGTTTTATCATTAAATATTTAAAATTGTCATTGAAATTATTTTTTTTTGGAAAAGTTTAAAAGTTTTTTTATATAGTAAAAAACACCTTAACTTAAGTATGAACAAAAAATTACAAGAAAAAATTTTTAGAGCCGATTTTTCAATATCCAGATAAACATGCAGTTAGCTGCCAGAGGAATAAACTTACTTGTCTTCTTTTAAACAACGCGATAACAACATCGAATTTTTCAGGCAATGAAAAACAATCTGCAAAATAATTTAATTTGAACGTCAAGGACAAGATACAATCGTAAAACCTATGAACTCTTCCGAGATTTGACTGAAATAAAAAAAAGTCAGAGCACTTGGAATTCATTCAGTGATGTGTGTAAACTGCCGAGTGTAAAGTTTAAGTTTTAACAGAATAAAATAAATTTAATAAATTATAATGTATTTATTTGTACTAAGTAATGTTATTTGTTATTAATTTGCTTTACTAAGAAATGTTAAATGTAATATGAGCCTTAAGCTATTCTTATACTTTTATACTTTTATTATGCTGCCTCGCGGTCATCAGGAGAACTGTCAAAAACAAACGAGAACTAACTTCAAGCGAAATGATTTGAGAAAGAGGAGAAAAAGACCAGCCGCGCGCCGTTGTGAATAGACGCTTCAATAAAGGAGATAATAAATTTGTTAAACCGAAAGTATAGTTTCATTTAGAGTTTCATTCAGATTTCACAATTTTAAAATCAATAAACTATTTTTTTTAAATTAATATTAACAATTTAGTAATGATTTAAATTTTTAATTCGTTTGTATAATTTTTTTTGGTTCCTAAATAAAATCACCCAATGATTAAGATTATTGTACATTTAATGGAAAATTTATTATATGATTTCATCTGTATGTATAGTGTACCTGCCAAAAATATTCCTACCCTTTTTCATATACATGTAGCATGTAGGTAACGGGAGTTTTCTGAAATAATATTTTCAAATTTAACTAACGAACGAACGAGGATGAGAGTACAATTTTCCTCAAAATTGATGCATCAGCATTGAATGATTAATAGCTCTCTAAAGTGTGACTATACCATTCATTTCTCTATAATAATGTTTTTGTTTTTGTTATATAAAATTAAGCTGACAACCTGTTCGAGGACAAAGGATATATAAAATAGACAATCTGCATTGCGAAAAATCTATTTAAACAGTATAAGTACCCATACGTCTATGGACTGGACATTTTAAAATATTTAAAGTGATTTTAAAGATGAATTGATTTTAAAAAATTATGGGATTATCATCGTATTATTGTAGGGAAAAAAATCGGTTAAATCTTTAGAAAACAATATTTGATTGGTTTTCATTGACTGTCCACTGTTATATTTTTTGTATTTTTAGCTAAATTGCATGTAATGATATAATATAAGGATTTTACACTTAGAAGCCTTCCGAGTGTTCTAAAACCGGAATTAGACTTGTTTAATTCATAAACGAACTAGATCAAAAAGCAACTCCTTCAAATGAACTAAGCGAACAAGTTCATGCTTCTAGTTACAAGTTTACTACACTCTGTCCAACAAAAATTTTCAGTACAGGGAAGATAGGGCATTTGCCTCTCACTCTAGTTGCATTGGCTTCCATAAACACGTCTCAAGATAAAGCTCTAATAGGGTTTCCGTATTTATCATAATAAATGACCGCAACTATGAGCGAAATGTGTGTATGGGCTACCATCTGCTTATTTAAAACAATAAAAATTTTAATTAAATTAAAACAAAAAACGTTTGAACGTTTCGATACTATGCGAAAATAACTTTTTCTGCAAAAACACCTAAAGCCAAAACAAAATAACTGCATTTTAACGGGCTATTTAAAATTACAAGCAAATAAAAAGGCGAAAATCAAAGCGACAACAATTCTCCTAATCACCTTACTAAATTTTGTTCTCAAAAGCTTAAAAACCGAAAAGTCTTTGGTAAAAAAACACTGAAAGAGCTCTTTTGTATTGCTTTCAATGGGTATTGATAACTGTGTTGGAATGTATATTTTTTTCAACTCTATATAGTACAGCGAAAGTAGAAACGAGTATAATATGATCAGTATGCTTATGCCTTAGGCATTCAATGATTACGGTCATGGTGGGGCATGTACGATATTTTGCATGAAATTACCACAACAATTTGCGTAAGTTGGTCAGTGGGCAGAATTTTTTTTAGTGATAGTTTTTTCAATTCAGTTTAGTGACATTTATACACAGACACCACTAGTTTGAAAAAAGCTCGCCCATAAGCCCGGTGCTGTACTGACTATTTTTGTTGGTTTTTATATTTCAGTAACAGAATATTGACCTATAACACAATGGGAACTAAAGAGAGAATTTGAATGTGTTCATACCGTTTACAAATATATAGACAAATATAGCCCTATTAATTTAAAAATGCCTTTTCCACCGATAATCCATGACTTTAATAAATCATAGAATAAAAGTTAATCTTCCGACTAAATTTTTCAATTAATAAAAAGTTGAAAATCCACAAATAAGATCTACAATAATAACCATCAACTTATTCTTAAAGTCAATTAGTATACTTTCTCTTTAGGTTGGCTATCGAAGCAAATTGTGTTTGTTTTCCGAACACGAAGAATACAGTACAATGAACACAATTAGTCAGCAAAAATAATACATTAACTTAACCTACCTAGATTTCATCAAAATCCGTCCTACAACTTTCTAAATGAGAAACTTTGGGTTTTGGCAGTTTTTATAAATTGAAAAGAAAAAACGATTTTTACCCACCTATACATGCGTAAAAATGCGTATTATACAAACTAGGTTAGGTAGCTCAGTATAGGTACGATCTCCGAACTATAAATGGATAGTGAACTAGTAACACCGATTAAACTAGGTAATTAACTGGCTTAGTAGCTCTCCAACGAAATCGAACTGGATGTGTATACTGATGAGAAGAAAGAGAAACAGGTACTAGGATGATCCAGATCCAGACCAGATGATGCAGATGGTTGCTTTGATTGTTTGAATTCAAAATATTTACTGAGAGTTTTACGTAAACGTCGTTCAATTATTTGATCCCTGGTTTAGCAATCTTAGCTCGCGATTTCTTCCGATTAACTTAGGTTCAAATATTCGATAAAAGCCAAACACATGATCGAACGAACCATCAATGAACCTCAGCTAATCCGCGGAAATCGTTGATTTAAAATTACTGAACCACCGAAAAAATATTTGTACAACTGGTCGTTTGTTGCATTCCATTAGGTTAGGGTTATGATTGATATTGAAACAAATTGTACTATCAATTTACTATTGAATTCCGAACGCAATTAGACAAAACATAATACCTGAAGTATGCTACAAACTCCAACCAACAACTGTAAGTATGCTACAAATTCTAACCAAAACAACAACTGAAGTATTCTACAAACAAAATACCTATTCCCCTTGGTGGAGACTTTTCGATAGTAGAAGACGCAAAAAAAATAGGCAGTAGGAAAGGAACTTGCGAGAACCGTTTGACGAGAACTTTCACGGTATATCTTAGAAAGTTTAAACAATTATAAATACCGGTCCACTAACTGCGAAACGACACAGTTTATTTTTGAAAGCGCAAGTGTAAAGTTTGATGTAAGGAAAGATATAAGTTTGTAATTGGTATACTTTTATTATAAGTGGAATAATAGCTGCGTTTTATTATCTACGGGTCTGGGTTATTTTTTAGCACGTATTACAAAAACAACACGGGATCCAGGTTTCTATCGGGGTTTCTATCTGGGTTTCCAAATATTAGTATTAAGTTGAACGAACAGAGGGCTAATTTTCTTCTCAAATATTGTCACAACTGAGAAAAAAAGAAACAAAAAATAGTCAAATGTCAACAAAAAATAAAACAGTCCCAGGCGCCAGACAATATGGATGCAAATGAAAATAAATCGTAAGTACTTTGTAATTTGTTTTTAATTAAATGTTTTTCAAATAGGATTTTACTATAGAAAACGAAGAATCTGGACAAAGGAGGAAACTATTGGATTCCTACACGCATATTCCAAGAGGCAGGCGGAATTTGTTCATCCAAGAAAAAAAAAATACGCCATGAGCAATGTCCTAGAGGACTTAATAGCCGAAAGTGCGTTTTAAAATCCTGGTCCGAGTATGCAGCTATAATACTTTCAAAGTCTTCAATTCTTTGGTGACTTTGGGTTCCCACGTCAACGGAGAAGGAATCACTACTGCTGGTTGAGTAATTGGATGAACTAATTCCCAATCACTACCAGAGCTGTCGTATAAAAACTGTGTAAAAGCTTTAATTAATTTATTTTATTTATTAAATGTTATCAATTTATACTTACATCCACTACGCCTGAAATCATTTTTTTTTTGTGTCAACAAAAGAAACGTCAAAAGGTAATCAGAACTACCAACCATGTAAAGTATAATTTTTTCTTAACCCAGATCGTTTTATTTTTACGGGGTGAACCATATGGGTTATGAGCGATAATAAAACGCGGCTAATAAAGGGTTTAGTGTGTTAGAAAGAAAAGTGGTGTTTAATTAATTGTGAAGTAATTTTTTTTTTGAAGTCGTTAAAAGGAAATAGGTTTTATTTACAAACTCGAGTGCAAATATTACAATTGTGTCAGAAAAGTGGAATAAAACTTATTTCATGTGTGCGATTGCATTGAGATAATAAAGTAAGACAAAAAAAATTGTGCATCGTGTATATTTAATATAAAAAGTGGTTGTGACTAAAGAAAAAAAATGGGTTAGTCTCTGAACGAATTAAATTTGGTCGAACTAAATGCAGAACCAAACAAACGCTGGATCGAAAAATGACATTATTATTAGGCTGCAAGAACAGTTGAGACAAAAAGAAGAAAACCCAGACATATTTCAATTGGACATTGAAATGTCGGAAGAACACGTAACTGGTTTTGACTTCTCAAATATTATGGCTGTTTTTCTCGCCAAATTTGAAGAACAAAAGAACGAGCAAAAGAATCTTCTCGAACGTTTTGAAGAACAAAGAAACGAGATCGGAGAAACCTAATCGAAGATAAGCTAGATGCATTCGAGAACAAATGCATTGCTCGTGACGAAAGTGTGGAAGGTGTCGAAAAGCAATTTTCGAAAGTAGACACACAGCTTGAAATCATGGAAGACAAAATTGTAAATATAACAAGGGAATTGGACAAATTAAGAAAAATAAAGTTTCGAGAAAGTTCTGGCGACTGTCCAAAGAGCAAAGAAATGCATCCACCAACCTTTGATGGACAAACTTCTTGGTCGCTCTATAAAAAGCAATTTGAGGTGGCAGCAGCAACAGCGAAGAGGTTCTGCTGCGGAACTTTTGCAAACTATAACAGCAGTCAAGAATGGAAACTTTAGTGCTCTTTTTCAAGCCATTGATAAACGCTTTGGAGAAGTTTTCTGAGTCCAACTGAATACCAGAGTCCAGAAAAGTGGTGAAAGCCTACAGCAACTCCAAGCAGACATCGAACGACTGGCCCACCTGACATATCCAACTGCAGGAGATGTAATCATTAGCCAGTTTGCAACGGAAGCATTTGTACGTGCCGTTTCTGACAGAAATCTTCAGGGAGCAATCCGAACAGCTGGAAAACGTACTCTTCCTGAAGCATTAGCGTTCGCTTTGACAATGGAAGCAGCAGAACAGGCTTCTAAAGGGGTACATAGGGTAAGAGAACTAGAAGTTGAGGAGTGCTCTTGTCAGAGAACAGAGTTCCGAAGAAGTCAACGAAATGGACCTGCTCGATGCTGGAATTGTAACAAGACCGTGCATCTCCAACGCCAGTGCAGATTGCCACTAAAAAGAGCTGCGTGTCAAAATTGTGGACACAGAAACTCCAGAGAACCTTCCTGCTCGCCCTGTTTCCCATACGAGAAACGAGTAAGAACCAACTTCGAGGTGCAGAAGCTGGTTTCTGGTATCGATGGCCCCAGAATCACCACGAAGACTAAACTCAACAACAAAAGTCTGACAGTAGCGACAATTTTAAGAAACAGAAAACAATTGGCTACAATTGACACTGGTGCCACTGCCTCGATTGTGCGTGAGTCTTGGTCAAGATGACATGGCTACACAACACTCAAAGCTATCGTCTGAAAACAGCGACAGGAGAGGCAGCAAGAGTGTACGGAGAAGATCGTCTGAAGATTCGATTAGCAGATTTGGACACGTTATCACATCAATTTCTAGTAGCACATATATGTGATAAATGCATAATTGAAGTCGACTTTATGAAAGAGCACGGAGTAATTCCTAATATCGGTAAGCATCTACGGCAATGAAAACTCATCAACTCTAACGACTGTTGTAATCAAAGAAGACATATGTTTGCCTCCTTCTTCGGAAGTGTTTGTTTGGAAAAAATTCGGGTAACCATCGGTACCTAATGGTGGAACCAGACTCTGAGCAATGTTCCCAAAACTTTGTGGTGGGGAAAACTCTGGTGACACCAAAGAACAACATTGTGCCTGTACGGATACTGAACATCAAACCGTACGAAGTTAAGCTCAGATAAGGATACGTAGTTGGGAAATGTGAATCTGTGTGCGCAATAACGAAGATCACTTAAGTGGACAGCCAGAAGTCGGTGAACACCGAACATTAGAAGAGCATAAGAGCTAAAATTTTCAAGTCATCCAATCTAAGTGAACATCAGCCTAGTTTAGCTGTTAGCCTTCTACATGAGTACGGTGATATATTTTCTTCACCAAACGGGCAGTATGGTCGAACATAACTTGTGCAACATCGAATCAATACAGGAGACGCGAGGCCGATTCGTCAACCAGTAAGACGTCTCCCATTGGCTAAGCAAGCAGAAGTGGAAGAAATGATATCGAGCATGAAGAAAGATGTGCTAATCGAAAATTCAAAAAGCCCTTGGGCATCATCTGTGGTTCTTGCCAAAAAGAAAGATGGAATCACTCGATTTTGTGTGAACTACCGTAGGCTGAACGATGTAACAAAGAAAGATAGCTACCCTCTGCTCAGAATTAGCGATACTTTAGATGCAATGAAAGGAGCACAATGGTTCTCCACTTTAGACTTAAAAAGTGGCTACTGGAAGGTAGAAATCCACCCAGAAGATCGGGAGAAGACAGCTTTCTCCACAGGAAAGCAGTGGCAATTTATAGTGATGCAGTTCGGACTATGTAACGCGCCGGCAACATTTGAGCGTTTGATCGAGTGCGTTTTGCAAGGACTTACTTGGAAATCTTGCCTTGTTTACTTGGACGATATCATCGCTTACGGAAAAACATTTGATGAACATTGTGAGAACCTTATTCACCTTCAAAAGACTTCGAGACGGTCATCTTAAATTGAATCCAGATAAATATGCGCTTTTCAAGACCGAAGTTAAATACCTGGGGCATATTATCTCGTCCGTTGGAGTAAAAACTGATCCAGAAGAAGTTGAAACCGTCAAGAACTGGCCAACACTTCAAGACAAACATCAACTCCGAAGCTTTCCGTTTTGTGAAGGATTTTGCTGGAATCGCTAAGAGTTTGCAGGGGAAACCATTCAAATAGTCAGGTGAGTGTGAGAAAAGTTTTCAGGAACTGAAGGTGCGCTTATGTAACGCCCCTGTGCTGACTTATCCGGCTCCAGATATACCTTTTATCGTCGACGCTGATGCGAGCAACGTTGGAATAGGAGCTGTACTGTCCCAAGTTCATGACGGTAAAGAAAAAGTTGTCGCCTACCACAGCAAGGTACTCTCGAAGCCTGAAAGGAATTATTGCGTGATTGGAGGGAACTTCTAGCTCTCATATTGGCCACGAAGCACTTCCATAAATACATCTTCATCATCATCCTTCTGCGAACAGACCATGGCGCACTTAATTGGTTTTAAACTTCTAGAACCCAGAAGGTCAAGTAGCAAAGTGGATCGAGAGACTCCAGACATACGACTCACAGATTCAACATCGGCGAGGAAAGCTGCACTCAAACGCAGATGCATTATTAGGCGACCATGCAAACATGATTGCAAGCATTGCACCCGCCAAGAAGAAAAGGAGATAACTGCCATTAAGAGGCTAAGAGTTGATCCCATTTACGGTTGGAACAACGAAGAATTAAAAACGGCCCAACAACAAGACTTGGATATCGAAACCGAAATAAAACCAGAATGGAGTGAAATCTCTGATACGAGCCCAGTTTTCAAAGCCTATTGGGCACAATGTGACTCACTTCATGTGCAAGAAGGTATACTACGGCGTAAGTGGGAATCCGCAGATGGCAAATCTTTTGTGAAGCAGCTAACCGTATCTCGGCCAAAAGTCAATGAGTTCTTACGAGAAATGCATGTCTGGGGGACCTTGGAAAAGGTGCGCCAGTGGTTCATCCAAAAATCGATGTCGAAAGGTGGTGCCGTAAATGTGATACAAACTATTTACAAATACAAAAAAAAAAAAACAACGGAGCTTGGTTTCAAAATGACAATTTCCAGAAAATGATACTACCAATGTATGGATATGACCATGCCTAACAACTCTGCATCGCGTTTTATTTTTTCATTCACATCCTGCATTCCTTATTCTGCCATGAACACTTCTATGGCTGCGCAAACATTTATCATTGCCTGCCAATGGGCAATCAATTTGCAAAGGTGTCCGATACCGCACCGCATTCATTAACTACAGATCTGGTTCTTTGCTCCGACAATTAGACTATCAAATGCCTTAAATCACGGAATATACGTATGTGTATACTCCTAGGATTTGTCACATCCATTTGGCCATCAACTCTAAATGAATGTGACACTCCCCTGAACCCAATGTGAATACAGAGAAAAAAAAATAAAAAATTGGCACATAGCCAAAAAGTGGTTCTCGTCGATTTTTTTCGTTTATGCAATTGAGCTGGCTTTTAAAAGTACCCTGGCTGACATCTTAATGAACGGCGATAAAATCAAGTGCAGACAGATCCTGAAAACTGAGAGACACCTCCTTGTGGAAGTAATTTATTCTTGAAATGTCCTAATTTTTTTTTTAATATTTGAAAATTAAAAATTCCTCAAATGGGAATAATTTAAACGCAAACATCTCAAATGGAACTCCTTGACTGTTGTCAATGACATGCACGTTTTACTTAGCGCTTTTCAGTTTTCAACCAAAAGTGGTAGCTAGATACAATTAACATATTATTACTTTATTTCAAGTTCTCAACTACTATACTTAACGTCCTAATGTTATCATAGTTTACGCGGCTAAAGTTTGCATATATCATCAGAAAAGGAAAACATTCAGATTTAAAGAACCAAGAAAAACAAAATCTCCTTTTGAAAATGGCAAACAGATACTAAATACAAATATGCACATTTCAATATTTGCCTATTTTCTACAAGTCTAAATATTTAACAACTGACCCATAAGGTTCTTATGGTAAAGTTCTTGCCACACGATAACAACAACAACAAACATTCTACAGTTCTACACACACCCGAAGTGTTGCAAGGATATTATTTCATCATTCTGACTGTTTTGAAGGACTTGGTAACTGTTGGTGTATCGTTGTTCTACCATGAGGATATTTCGTTATGAGCTTTACTTGAAAATGCCCTTGGGAAGTTGTTTTAGAAGATTGCAACATATTTGCATAGAAATCGTTTAGGAAGTGCATTTCACCAAGGATCCTACATTTCTCCTTCTAAATTCGATTTATTTTTGTTTCCTTTTGAATCAAGTGTATAGGTATGATGTAGGTTTGGATTGCTAGAAGTAAGTTTTGTACTAGTTGTTCTCGGGGTGCCCCTCTCAATCTACGTATGTATATATTCTTGACCTAAGTGTTGACAGATATGAGATCTTTACCTTTAGGGATTGAACATTCAGATTGCATTTGCAATTCATGTGTATAGAGGCGTTGTTGTGATTCCAAACAAGGACATACGAACATGGAACAAATGATTTTCTTTTAAATTCATATAAGGAGTGTAAAGTAAATTAAGAATAATTGAAAACATATTATTTGTGGACAGTTAATGAAAATTCTCCATTAATTCGTAAATTAAAAATAAATAATAACTTTATATTTAAAAAAAAAATAAAAACAAAAGAAATAAGCTTGCAAGGTAAAGCAGTGAACAGAAAATCCAAGACAAAAAAACAAGATGTAAACATGTTCCGAAAAACAAGGTTTTCGAAAAGGTTTTCAGAAATTTGAGGCTCGGGCTTTGTTGGCCCTAATAGGAGTTTAATACAGAACAACGTTGTGATTTTTTTCACCTACTCTTAAACATTTATATACATAAGACAATCTACGTAACGTTTAGGGAGCGTAATATTTTCCCGGAAAACAATTGCCCGAGTAACGATTGCTCGGAAATTTTAGAAAAGTATCTACTATTTCGAACTTATCAAAAATATTTTATTTATTTCAATATTACTATATTATACTAATGGCAAGATATTTTATTTATTTATTAAATATATTTAAGATTTTTGTTTTTTTTTTCTTGAAATAATATAAAAAAAACTTTGTTGCCAACTTTTTTTTGATTTTTTTTTAAATAATTTATTTGTTTGAATAAAAAATTTGAGGTACTGCGAGAACTTTTTTATATAATGTGCCCCAGAGCTTCATCTGGGACACAAAAAGGCAGCCTTGTGAAGTATTTCTATTAGACGATTTTTTTCACAGAACCAATGAAATTCCTCGTCGATTATACAAAAGTATTAATGTAAGAGGTTTTACCGTTTTTTGGGAATTATCAATAAATGATAGACTACGAATTATTAAAAAGATATATTTTTTTAAAAGTTTTGGAAAAAAATAACTTCTTTTGACAATTTTTTTTTTATTTTTTTGAACTTGTGAAAAAAGAAATGAAAAATTAATGATATGAAAGTGAAAAAAATTACAATTTTGATAAAATGATTAGAGAACCCTTATGTAGCTTCGTTGAGTCCACAGAAATGTTTAAATATAAAAACTTTGCATTCAACTTGACCCCACACCAATTCCTATATTTGGTCAAGCTAGGGTTTCTTAAGCTGTTTCGATAGTATCGATTGTTTAAAAGTTTTCTTTCGATATTGAAAAACTTGGCCTTTTCAAAGGATTTATGGAAGTCACAACAACGAGAATACATGCATACTGGTGCATTTTGATAGATTTATGGTGGTAATTTTCATAAAAATACAAAAGTGTGAGTATGTATGATAATTACAAATAATAAACTTGTGGGAGGAAAAACAAACTTTTTAACTATCGATGTATGCGATAGTTTCTTACTATCGATAAACTATCGATGCTTAAGCAACCATAGGTCAAGCAGGGCACGACACTCCCCCCCCCCCACCTTACGCCCCGTGACGACAAAAAGAGATTTCTCTTCCAAAATAAATAAAATGCTCGACTGGATCGCACGAACTTGCTCTTATGTTCGATCACATCGTATGCAAAAGGTTTCTATTAAGAATCTAAATATATTTCCAAAGTCGTTTTTTACTTAATTTTGTATGTACAATTTTTACTTGCGATTATAGGTACTCTAAAAAGCAAGTTATGCATTCGTAAAAAAATGCTAATAATCAAACATGACATTACGATCGGCAAAAAATGTCTGCCTGTCTGTCTGTCAGCCTGTCCGTCTGTACGTATAACGAACTACAGCCTAAACGGCTTGAGAGATTAAATTCAAATTTGGTATTTGTGATTCTTTTGGCATTCCTCAGAGGGGAAATTGAAATTTTATTTTTAGGCCTAAAAATAACGCTACTTGCCTTATAACCGTTTAAGAAAAATTATTTTTCTCGAAAACGGCTCCAACGATTTTGATAAGAATATTTTTTTGTTGGCAATAGCTAACATTTAACCTGAACCAAGTTTACGGGAAAAGTCTAATAAAGGCACCTTTCATATAAAGTTTTTTTGTCTTTCTCTGTAACGGTACATTGGATTTCTTTCAAATTTTATATCTGAGAAGATCTAAGTAGCCAAACTAATCCTGCATATCAAAATTTTGAATAATTTTTTTCTAATAAGAATTAATTTTTAAAACTTTTTTTTCAAAAATCAATATTTTTAAAACTAATCAAAAAAAATAATTTTAAATTTTCTAATCACATGAACATTAATAAAGTCTAAAAAACTGAATATCAAAATTTCAAAAAACAGGATTTTATTTTTTCTAAAAATAAAACTTAGTATGACAATTTTAAAAGTTTAATCAAATAAACTCAAAAACAAAATTTGAAAAAAAAATAATCATTCCGTTTACGAAATACTCGTACCTATTGAATTTAAAAAAAATATTTTTTTTCAGAAATCAAACCAAAATATTTTTCCAAAAATTTTGGTATGCAGTATTATTCATAATTTGAAGGAAAATTTGTTATCGAAATTCGTCGAGCCATTTATGAGATAGTTCAAAATCGAAAAAATGGTTGTATGACAGGTACCGTTAATAACAAAATATTACAAAAAAAAAATGTTTGACCAAAATGTAGCATATATATAAAATAATACACACAATTTTTTTTATCAAAATCGTTAGAACCGTTTCCAAAATAATTGAGATGGTAGAAAAAAAATTGTATGGCAGGTACCGTTAGCTTTTGACCAAACGATTAAAAAATCTTTGCGGGCAATCGTTACCCGGGAGTTGTTTTTCGGGAAATCATATAGCCAACCCAACTTTTATCTCGAAAGTTACTACTGCTAGAAAATTGGGGGGAAAATCATAAGTTTTCGGGATTGTCATCTCAAATGGGAATTAAATAGCAAAGAAACCGAACTCATTATTTTAACTTAAAAGACAAAACAATGAATCGAATAACTCAGTCTACAACGAAGTACCTAGGAGTCAACTTTTTCAACCTTCATGTTCATCACTGTTCAAAATTTAAATAACTTATATTTTAATTGATGTATTTCATTGATTTTTTTTTATGGATTAAATTACTAATGGCTCTTAAAGATGATAGACCGCAAATCACCTCCACTCTCATCCACGCATATGCGGCACCTGATCAGAAAATTGTTCATTGCCGCCTGAAGGGTTGAAATTGGGATCGCCTCAATTATCGTCTTAATGGGCTGCTTCAATTCAGTCAAAGTCCTGGGTTTCGTTTTGTACACTTCCTGCTTGACATAACCCCATAAAAACGGTCAGGTGCAGTCAGGTCAGGTGACCTTTGGAAAGTGCAGTTTCTGGATATCAATTTGTTTGGGAATTTTCGTTGGAGCTCCGCCAAAATTGTGTGGCTACATCTGCACTTGCTCCATCTTGTTAAAACCAAATCGTCTTCGGCGAAGTTCTGGGTAAAAAAAACTCCTTCAACATCTTAAAATAACGGTCCCCATTGACAGTTTGTGTTACACCGTTATCTTCAAAGAAGTATTGCCCGACAATACACCTTGATGAAACTGCGTACCACACAGTGACTCGTTCTGGGTGCAGTTACGTCTCATGGAGCATTTCTGGATTAGATTCACTCCATATACGGCAATTTTGCTTGTTAATATTGCCGTTTAAGTCAAAATGGGCCTCATAAGAGATGAACAAACAATTTATCAATGTGTTGTCTTCTTCGGCCATTGCTATCATTATTCGGCAAAATTGAAGGCGAACAGGCAAATCCTGAGGGTTTAACTTGCTTGTAGTTTGGACTTTGTACGGAAACAAGTTTAAGACATCAAGAAGTATCCGTTGTAATGACCGTCTGCTAACTCCAATTTGGCCCGATAAGTTTCGAGTCGAAACACTTGGATTTGCCTGTATTACCGATGCAACATCCACGATTGTATCCTGAACCCGAACATTGGGATCTGGATGATATGGTCTTCGTTCGGTGCTTCCAGATTCGGTAAACATGTTCACCATTTGGCCATGGCGCGATAGTTGTGTGTTCGCCTGTCAATCTCATGGTCACTGTAGTCTATGTCCTCTTATTTTTCCATTAAAAACCAATTCTCAAAATACATAAATGTCATGCAATGAGTTGCTGATTTACTCATTACATGCTGTTTAGGCATAGAACTAACAACATGTGATTGAGTAAGAACTAGTATACCGATAAAATATGACAAAGAATAAAAAAATTAATGCGAATTATAAGGGACATATATAAATAAGACATGGAAATTTCTCCGCATTAGTTCAGCCGCCATCCCTGGAGATAAAATCTAAGACAACAACCACCTAAAGTCTCAGAACATCGCGCCACACATCTTTCCTACCATTTTTTCTCTTCCTTAACCTCAAACTCACGCCCGCGATGTGTTGAAACATTTAAAGGGTAGTATAATCCCTTGAGCGCGTGTAGAATATATATAAAAAAAAAAAAAAAACAGGCTCATAATGGTCTATCTACTCGGGGGAGTACCGCCAAACTCCAGTCTAAATTCCCTTTGGACGGAAATGACGGACTGCAAAGAATGGTATCGCTGCACTATGCAAATCCTTTTTTCAGTATCCCAAGCATTCATTTCGATAAATCTAAATAGTAGCCTATAAAATAAAAAAAAAGCCGATTACTCACACTGAAAAAAGTTATTACGTTTTATTTTTCTAGCACGATTCGTGGGCCACCTTGTATACAAATTTTTTTAAGTCTTTTCTAAATAAAATTGGTATGAACATTTTAAATATTTAATAATATAAACTTAAAAACTAAATTTAAGAAAAAATGTTTCGAAATATTGAATTTCCAAAAACAATATTTTTTTTTCAAAAATCCAAAAAAACTATATTTCAAAAATTTTGAAATGCAATATTATTTAGAATTTGAAGGAGATCCTGTAGATAAATTTTGATCGAAATCAGTTGAGCCGTGTATGATAAAGTCGAAAATTAATAAAATGGTTGTATAGCATGTACCGTTAATAACAAAATATTTTTAAATTTTTTTCGGCCAAAATGTAGGCCGTACTCAAGTTAGTACACACACTAATTTTCATCAAAATCGTTGGAGCCGTTTTTGAGATAATTAAGATGGTAGAAAAATTTGTATGGCAAGTACCGTTATTTTTGGGGCTAAAACAACGATTCAAAAATTTATTTTGGACAATCACCTAACACGCCTAACCACCAAGTTTGAACAAATCGGCTCAGCCGCTTAGGCTGTAGATCGTTCTGCAGACAGACAGACAGACTGACAGACAGACAGACGGAATTTCCGGAACCACTTTTTTGGTGTTCACTATCATCGTAATGTCAACTTTGATTAAAATCTCGAGTTCGATTTCTTTTCCAAATGCAAAACTTGCCCTACAGTACCTATGTATATCGCAAGTAAAAATGCTAGAATTTCAATTTATAATACGATGACTAAAATCCAATTATACCTACCTTAAATATGCTAACCCTGTATATTTATATGTAGGTATGAATGTATGTACGTATATACATATATATAAACATATATAAACATAAAAAATCAAACTTTTCCAGTGAAAACATTTTCACTATTAAAATAAAATATGGAAAGTGTATCTAGAATCAATTTAAATCTCCAAAAGACTCTCTAAAAGACTCCAAGCCCTGCTGACATACCGTACTCTATCTTTGCAATCTGAACAATGCGTCATATCTTACATCTTCTACTACCAAAAAAATGAAAGAAACCAAGACTCAGGATGTGGCCAAGACCGACACGAGACTTGGTTAGGCGAGACCGGGACCGAAATCGAGACGAGACTGAAATTTTTCGATTTTGGCGAGACCGAGACGAGACTAACAATAGTCTCGCCTGGTCTCGTCTCGTTGCCAGCCCTACATCTGATCCTGTTGATTTTCTATCCTTCAGTCCCTTCAGTGATGTGAGCAGCTCTTCTTTTAAAATTGGTCTGTCCAATATATCCCCGTACATGCAGTTTGGGCATGTTGAATCAAATTATTATTTAGGCGGGAATATTCAGCAATTGATGGAAATGGTTTGCAAAATACTGTATATCCCCATCGATGTCGATGCTGTCACACTTAAAAACCGAAGAAACCCGACACATTGTCACATGGTTGGTATGTCTCAAGTCACGTCCTAAATATATACTTTCTGTCTAACTGATAGATAGATGTTTGCAATTTTCCACTAAGTACAACTCATCATTAACAATTACATTTAAAATAGTCAAAGTCATATTTTGAAGGACTACCAGAGAATAAAAGAGACTTACAACTTGACCAATAAACATGATTAAAGCTTGAAGCACACATCTTTCACTACATGAGCAATTAGGAAATAATATGTCTTTCCTTTTACACTTAAGTTAGATTACATCTGCATTCTGACAGCAAGGCAAAACTAATTAATTTGTGTTCAGTCAACCAAGTTCTATTGATCCACATCAATGAGCTGCAAGGGTCCTTTATAGACTGTAGGAAAGATGCTTCTGAAAAACTCAGTCCTTTTCAGCAATTATTGTATTGTTGTTGTTGCTGTCACATTAAATTAAAACTTTGCATAATCTTAAGCCGCAAGGTATGTCATTTTTTGCCTTCTACATTTTAAACTGTACTACTTATGCAAAAGTAATTTTAAAAGTAATTCCAGAAAAAATATACAAATTTCGTATTTGTATGAGAAATTACATATCATAAATTATTATACTACCGCCATCATCTCGCCGCGCGCCGCCGCCGCTGATTCACATACACATGGTAAGTATATGTAGAATGAGAAGGACTAAAACTTCTGTTAAGTCGCCCGAAGGGAAAATCATAATTTTCTCAGTTTTTCACTTCGCCCAGCCTCAACTTGAATCGAAGAGTATTGTTGTTGTAATACTGGCAACATATATAAACACACATTCCGGGATGAATTGAAACATTACTTCACAATACTTTCACTCCAACTCCATCACTCCATCAGCCCTTAGAGTTAAAAGTTTATTTTGGACAATGACTCTTTTGGGGCCATAACCTAACTTCGTCATTGTAACATTCGCATATGTAATTTCTCAAACGCGCGACCAAGCGAACTCGCTCGCATTCTGCATATACCTACAACATTCAAAAACTTTACTAATGCGATATTATGGCAAAAAGTAAAAGGACTAAAATAGAAACGGTCAAGAGAAGCAGGGTCCAGAGGAATAGGCCAGAAGCATAACAGGAATCGAGTCAGTAGCAACAGCAGCTTCTGTAAGCAATAATGTGTCTGAAAAGTTTTCAATTTGCTTTGGAACACACATCTGAGCCTCAAAAGTGTCAGTTTTTCGAATTGGTCTTTTCGTTTGGATTCTGTTTGTCCAATGAATTGAATAGCACTTTCAACTGGAACAAAAAAAAATAAAACAGGCAAACTAATGGGAAGAGCATTCAAAGTCATAACCGGACAGAAAATGGAAAAGTTTTTTTTTTTTTTTTGATTATTTGTACCTATCTATTTTATTTTTAAAGGAAACGATTTGCTTGTAGCGGACTTGGAACTTTTAGCTTTATTTCGGAGACAAATTGGACTTTGCATATGAGACGGATTCTTGTAAAATTTTTACTTGCGATTATAGGTACTATAATGTACGTTATGGATTCGTACAAAAAAAAATTCTAACAATCAAACATGACATTACGATCATAGAGAACACCAAAAAAGTGGGTCCTCCAATTCCGTCTGTCTATCAGTCTGTCAGTCTGTCTGTCCTCGAGTCTACAACCTAAACAGTTGGATAGATTTGCTTCAAACTAGGTAGAAATTGTTTTTTCGGTAATATGCCCACACGTTTTTTTCATTTTCATTCACGACAAATAACAGTAGCTCCCATACATTTATTTTGGGTCAAAACCACAAATCTTATTTTTCTCAAAAACGGCTCCAACGATTTTTATAAAAAAATAAAATGCACGACTGGATTGTACGAACTTGTTCTTGCAGCTAACAACTTTTGTGTAGCTAACCACTGACGCTGTTAGTAGGTATAGTAGTGTAGTGAATCTAGGTACACTGCTCGTCATCAGGTTAGCACATCCCCCATAAGCTTAATAGAACTGATCTGGTCGTTGTTGTTTTCAGCATGCAGCTCACTTTGAGTATCCTATTTTTCTCATCTTTGTATACTCTCTCACTGACAAAGAGAGCATGCAATCGAAGTATCCCGTTATACGGTTTTTACTGTTTATGTTATTTTTGATGGAAAAGTGTCCTTTATTTTTGCGTCATCAGGTTAGCACATGCAAATTGTTTTTAGTTTATCTTCAAGAGTTGAACGTGTAGGCCAACCGCGTTTTTGTTGCTGCTCAAGTGGTGTATTAAAATTAATATGGGTAGAGGCAAATCGTTATCTGTGGAAGAGAAATAAAAAATTGAAACCTACAAGGAGTCAAGGCTGTCGATAAGTGCAGTATCGAAAAAAATCGGTAGAAGTCGTGAAGTTATATCCGCATTCTTAATTAATAAGTCGGGATATGGAAAAAATAATAAAGGCGGTAATAATAGAGTGATTTCCAACACTGATAATAGAGCTATTTTGAGAGAAGCATCAAACTCTCATAACTCGGCAGCAAAGATCAGAGCAAATGTTGGCGTTCAAGCTAGTTTATCTACAATCCAAAGAGTGATAAGGAGTGCTCCGTACTTAAAACAACTTAAACTAAAGAAGAAACCTCCACTTAACGTGTCTCGAAAGGCAATGCGATTGAATTTTGCACGAGTGCACATGTCATGGAGTTCTGATTGGCGCTACGTTGTCTTTTCTGATAAAAAGAAATTTAATTTGGAAGGTCCAGACGGATACAATTTCTACTTTCATGATCATCGCAAGGAGGAACACCAGTTGGATCGCCTTCATAGTCGGGTGGGGGGTGTGATGGTGTGGGGAGCCATCTCCTACTATGGTACGTGCGACTTACAGTTTTTGACAGCAAATATGAATGGAAATACTTACAAAAACGTACTTGAAAATGCTTTTCCCCATTTTAAAAATTTGTTTGGAAACTTACCATGGTATTTGCAACACGACAACGCTCCGATCCACACATCCCGGATCGTTAAGACATTGAGGGCCAAAATGTAAGTTTAATTCAGTGACCGCCTTACTCACCTGACATTAATATAATATAAAACGTGTGGGGGGGCTTGTAAAGTGTATGAGTCTGGAAAACAATATTCCAACAAACCAGAACTAATCGAAGGCAATAAACGCGCTTGGTCATCCATTTCCTTGGATTATATTGGAAAATTGTACGAGTCGCTTCCCAATCGAATCTATGAGGTCATTGTCAACAAGGGAGGATCTACACACTATTAAATTTATTAAACAATGTTTTAATTACTAAATGTATAAGTTTAGAAATAAGTTCAAAGCTTAAAAGGTTTTTAAAAAAATGAAAAAAGTGATATGTGCTAACCTGATGACTCAAATTGAATTGTTATTTTCTAAAAAAAATATTTAAAACAACATTAAAAAAACGGAAAAACAAAAATGTTTGTTTTATTTAACTAAAAATCGAATCGGCCATAAATAAAAAATAATATAAAAATCTTAGCTCATTTAGTTTGGTTGGAATCAGTTAGGCAAGAGTGTGTGCTAACCTGATGACGCGCAGTGTATAGTTATGTACATACATGTATATAATGAAAGTTATTGGTGTATAGGTGGGTAAACATCGTTTTTTCAACTTATTAAAACTGCCTAAACATCACTTTAATCAGTTTCTCGAAAAAACGAAGAACACCATTAGATGACACGGATCAATGAAAATTTTACAAAAAAGTATCTCGCAAATTGTAGGGCGGATTTTGATGAAATCCTGTTTTTTATTTTTAGTTTTTTGAAAACAATTGTTTTTTGAAATATTGGTATGCGATTATAAAATTAAAACTATTTGTCCTGATAAGTTTTAAAAACATTGATTTTTGAAAAAAAAAGTTTTAAGCATTTATTTTAATTTTAAAAATTTAGATATGCAGAATTAGTTTGGCTACTTAGATCTTTTCAGATATAAAATTTGAAAGAAATCCAATGTAGCGTTACCGAGAAAGCCAAAAATTAAAAAAAAACGTTATATGAAAGGAACCGTTATTAGACCTTCCCGTAAACTCATTTCAGATTAGGTGAAAATTGTTCTCTAACAATCAAACATGACATTACGATCATAGAGAACACCAAAAAAGTACGTCCCGCAATTCCGTCTGTCTGTCTGTCTGTCTATCGGAAAAATGAAAGAAATGAAAAATGATGAGTGATTGTCCAAAAAACATTTTTAAATCGTCGTTTTAGCCCCAAAAATAACGGTACTTGCCATACAAAATTTTCTTCCATCTTAATTATCTAGAAAACAGCTCAACGATTTCAATAAATTGGTGTATTACTACCTCGGCTATTTTGTACATTTTGGCCGAAATATTTTTTTCAAATATTTTGTTATTAAATGTACCTGCCATACAACCATTTTATTGATTTTCGAATTTCTCATAAACGGCTTAACGGATTTCGATCAAGATTTTTATACAGGAGTTGCTTCAAATTCTAAACAATACTGCATTTCAAAATTTTCGAAAAATAGTTTTTTTGGATTTTTGAAAAAAAATAGTTTTTTTTTTGAAAATTCAAAATTTTGAAAACGGGGGACGATTTTTTTCCGAAATTTTGTCTTTGAATTTATATTAATAAATATTTAAAATATCCATACCAATTTTTTTTTTTTTTGGAAAATATTTGAGAATTTTTATATATAAAAAATTAAGTGAAAAACGACATTAAAAATACATTAGAATGCATAACTTGCCTTATAATACCTATAATCGGAAGTAAAAAATGTTGTTCTTCACTTTTAGGCAGTGAAACTGAAAAAAATTGCTGGGGAATCTTGTTCTTGTAAATGAGATTGTTGAGATCTGTGAGACCGAATTTTTCGTAACTTGCCCATTTAATTTTTCAAAACTTCCAAATGCAAATTGTTCACAAAAATATCCGATATAACTTATCTAATAACTATATGTACATGACCGATTGAATAGGTCAAAATGACAGTCAAAGTTCGGAATATTTTGCTAACCAGATCAACTACCGGTAAGCAAATGATAGATAGTTAAAATACCATTCACAGTTGTTATCATCAGTATACGATAAAATGAATATTTTTAAAACATTAGATGAATTCGATAATTTGGCGTTTACTGTTTTTTGATTTTACGAACTCCTGTCACGGTTGTAAATACATTTTGAACCACAATTTGAAAAATTAAATACCTATGTATATGTAAATGTTTTTTTTTTTATTTTTAAAAGTGAAAATTTTCTGTCTTGAAAACGAGAAGAACTGATGAGAAGTTCTTTAAGGAAAATTTTTACTTTTAGTCATTTTATACATATATCAAATAGCTGACCGATCATGACCTGGAGAACAGAGCTCTGCTCCATTATTTATGACTCCGGAACGATATAACCGAATGGCGATCTGAGAACCTTGGTTTTACCGGGTTTACTGATGAAGATTTGGCAAACGCCATAATCGCCGAATGAAATGGGCCCAGTCCCCTTTTAATTTCGAAGAATGAGCTCCAGCTCATCTTGGATTCATTAAACAAAAAGAAGTCAGCAGGAGTCGATGGTATATCCAACGTTGTACTACAACATTTGCCTCAAGAAGCAGTTGACATTTATTCCACACTGTTTAACAACTTGCTGAATAATGCATATTATCCAGTGCGGTGGAAGACAGCTGTGGTGTACCTCTCCCAAAAAAAAAAGGACAACTCCAATCCGGCGAATCTCCGGTCGATAAGTCTTCTTCCAAGTATCAGCAAAGTATTTGAAAAGGTTATTAATAGAGCCCTGTTCAAATTGGCGGAGGACAAAAATATCATCCCGGATAATCAGTTCGGTTTTAAGGCGGGACATGACACAATTCATGCCGCGTCTAAACTAGTTTCTGATATCCAATGGAACAAAACTAAAAAGCAGTGTACGGGTGCATGTCTGGTTGATTTGGAGAACGCCTTCGACACAGTATGGTTAGAAGGTCTCTATCTTAAGCTAACCAGACTAGGTATAAGTAAACCTCTATTGTATGTGCTTTATGACATGGTAAATGGTAGAAAGTTTGTTGTCAAGAGTGGCAATGTAACTTCTACCTCAATTTTTAATATTAATAATGGTCTTCAGCGGGGAGCGGTTAACTCGCCGATTCTATTCAGCATTTACACCAGCGATCTGATAGGTAGTCTAACTCAGGTAATTGCGTACGCCGACGATCTAACAGAACAGCTAATACAGTTGACGTCATCAAAAGTCTCTTGCAGTTAAAATCAACTTCCAGAAATCAGAAACTATTTTGTTTAGGACTCCGTTGTCTAGCCCCTCAAGGGATACGAGAAAGAACTGGCGCAAGCTGGTGATCGTAGGGCCACATGGACATCCACTGGCGAGTAAAAGTGTACTAAAGTACCTGGGCATATGGTTGCATCAGTATTTGTATTTTGACACAAGTGCTGCTCTGGACAGGACTAGGGGAGCCTTTGCCTGACAAAACGATTGTTTTATAGCAGCCGTCTTGACAGCAGGTTGAAGGTGATTTGTTGCTTGGCCCTCATCAGGCCGATGATTGCCTATGGATGCCCGGTGTGGTTCAACGTTGCCCCATCTCAAATGGAAAAGATTCGGATGCTTGAGAGGCAATGTCTTAGACGTTGCCTTGGATTACACAGAACACCAGAGTCGGAGTACACTCGATATTCTTCCAACCAGGTTCTATACAACGGATCCAACATAAACAGAATAGACAACTTTTTGATTAAACTGATTCGGGGTCATATTGCAAGGGTGATGTCCTCAACAAACAGTTTAATTTTTGGGGCTTAATACCCCAATAACGAGTATTTTAAGAGTGCGCGGTTAAGTGGCTACATCCCTCCCGAGGCATTCCTCTATTTAGACAGTCGAGGGCTGATAGAGGCTAGAATGGCGTTCCCGCTTATCTACCACGTCAGCCGCAAATCTGTAGATAGGCGACTCCTGTATGTTCAAGACGTCATCGCCCAAGGCGGAGAAGAGTGCCTTCCTTTCAGTAGGACCGTGTGCGATCGGGACCGAAGGGATAGGGCGAAGCAGGAGAACCAGTTCTGGTGGCTTTCTGACCAACATATAAATGATATGTAAAGTCGAATAAGATTTTGTCTTGGCCGACTTACATAGATTTAAGGTAATTAATAAGAAGAACAGTCAAGGTGGCACCAAAAAAAATTAAAAAATATGTCTGTGCGCGGATCTATGTAGTAGTACGTGCGAATATATATATTTATGTATATGTATGGGCATGTGGCTGTATTTGTGTCTGTATGCGGGTACAAAATAAAACAAAAAAAAAATAAATAAAACAACAAAAATGCTGCTGTGGCTGTTCTAGTTTTTAAGTAGATTTAAGTAGTTCGAGGTATTTTTAGGTATCTTAAGTAGTTTAAGTTAATTTTAATTAGTATAAGTTAGTTATATCTAGTTTTAATTATTTTTAGTCTAGCTTAAGGTAGTTTAAGTAAAAATTAAAAAAAATTATATGATACCAAGTTTTTTCAAAAAGTTTTCTAAGTGAAATAAAAAGTAAAATATTTAGAATTAAATTAAATAGTTTTTTAGGTTGAAAGACATAAGTTTTAAGAGACATAGTTTATTTTCCATCGCCCGTAAAGGGCAGTAAATTAGTTGTACGTTATTGATAATTAGACTAGTTTTAAACATTTTTGCCTAGCTTTAAGATAGTTATAAGTTAATATTAAATAAAAATGAATTACAAAAAAAAAGAAAAAAAAATAGCTGACCGATATCTGTCCGTAGTCAGGTATTGTAAAAAAGCTCGTACATAGATCTATATCATTGATGTTAAAGGATGTAAAAAGTGTAATATATTAGATACTAAAGTATCTTTGAAATGTTATTAATTGCACTTAATTATAATACCTATCCATTTTCACTAGCCATAAAGCGAATATCGGAAAAGAACATTTTATAACGAAATTTATGTCTTCAAATCATTTAAAGATAAAATAATGATTGATTGATTATTATAGTTGGATACTAAGCAATAACACCTTTTAATATATGTACCTACCTAATTGGAAAAACAAATCACCTAAGCTCTTACTAAATTTGTTGGCGTTCAAGTTGGTAAGTGGTACCTATCTACCTTTATTATTAAACTTAAACTTACCAAAGTTACTTATATATTCGACATATCTATCTACCTAAAATTAGCCTCATAACATTAATATTAATGCACATAAATTTAGGTAGGTACTACCTTCATACGTATTGTACTGTTACGTTACGGAACCCTTTTGCTCAAGGGGTAATTAAATACAGGGAATTGAATTAAATTGATTGCAGGACACCTGTGAACCGCAGAGCACACCACAAATAATATGTTGAATGTTGTAAACAGTTTATTTTTTGAATTCATATTACATAATTTTATGCTAAAGGTTGGAGGTCCTTAAAATATAATTTCGCAGAAAATAACCCCCTGACCGTAAATCAAATGACGGGAATATTCAAGCCATAGAAAGAGAAACATAAACTCGCAAACACATACGCGGAACCCGTTTTATGATTTTCCTTCACAAAAAAAATTCCCATTATGAATGTCAACTTAACAGACCGAGTCCTCGGTCCTATTGAAACATGACTAAGGATATCTGTGTCTGTGTTTTTGATTTTTTTTTAATGTAATTTTTGTTTGCATTGCTAAAGATGGCGAAATAAAAAATGCCACACATCTAGGACTCGCACACTGAGTTCGCGGAAAGTTGTCTTTTGCAGCCAAATGTCCTCGTTTGGCTCCTTTTAACAAAAGCGACGACCACTATCGAGCGTCTTCAGCTCTAAATGCGAAAGGCAGAGATGTCATACCTATACCTACATATATTATGATGGAGACGACGAACGACGAGAACGATCAGCGGCAGCAGCAGCATAAGGCTTTCTGCTCTCCTATCTAGGATTCCAAGATGAAAAAACATGAAAACAGAACGAGTGAAGGAAAACACTAGAAAGGCAGAGAGAACTTATCTTACTTTTGAATAAATTTTGAAACGTTAAAGGCGAACAAAAGAAAAGTATGTGCATTTAATTTTCATTGAATTCACCGTTAGTTTTTTGCACTCGGTGCATTGCATGGTTTTGTATGCGGATGTTATTATATATATACCTATGTTTTGTCCTTTTCTTATCCTTGAATGGTATTTTTCTTGTTATTGTTGTTGTTGGTTTTGTTCTTCAAGGAATGTTAAGCATTCGAGGAAAATGCAAACACGACAACATGGGTGATGGTGTGGTTGCAGTGTAAGACAACAAGGACAGCGTGAGGCTAATATGCGCGGGTTGGGAGGTATGTATGCGTGAGTTTATACTAAAAATCCGCATGTTATAGGATCTTGTTAAATTTTAAGTTGTCGTTGGTGTTGAATTTGTAAATGTTCTGTCATATAGCTACTACCATGATTCCAGTTAGTTTGAAAATATGAACATTGTAATGTTAAACTATTCCTGGAGACAAGCAAAAGGGACATGTACTTTGACACGACCGACATATGGCTGTTCTGGGGTGTAAATATGTTAACAAAATGCTTTAAGGAGTAAGCTTTTAAATGCAAGGATAGAATTTCAAATAAATCTGAACAAAATCTACAAACTTCTTCATCCTTTATTTATGCGGCAAAATCAAATGAATTGGCTGCCATTTTGTAGAAAATAAAATAAAGAAATGGAATCTGTTTTTACGGAGTCTATTTAAAAGTTTAAATTTGATTAAAATGAATTGAATAAATGAGCACTTCCTGAGTTAATGTACATTTGTGGTCGATCTAGTAGTGATGGGCATAATTGAATGATTTCACTAATTTAGATATTAATATTCGAGTGATCAAAATAATAACCATTGGAATGGATGAAAGAGTAAGAAAATTGGAATATTTTACGAATTTGTTCCATATTTCGTTTGATATTAGAAAGTTCAGGAAATGGAATCATGTTAACTATCATATGAGAACGGATACTTAAACATTTAAATTTTAAGTCCTTTCATAAATAAATAAATAAAATAAATATAAAAATGTAATAAAATAATTGGACCTGATCATGTGGAATCTGTGGCGTGAAAGAAAGTGCGTTGGCTTCTAAGGCAGCTTGGTCATGGTTTAATACTAGAATGGGAAAAATAAGAAATTTTTCAATTTAATTGAAATAAAATACACGACTGGATCGCACGTACGTGCTTTATGTTCGATCACATTATATGCAAAAGATTCGTAATCGAAACCGCTAAATGTATTCTTAAACAAAAATAATATAAACATATTGTTTGCGTTTTCTGCAATTAATTCACTGGCCAGACCACGGGCAAAACATAATTCTAGGTGCATGAATCTAACCAAATTCCCCTAGAAAAATATAATTTACAGTGAGTAATCGCTGTAAGTTTTATTAAAGTCGGTAAACATCGATCAAAAAATAATGCGTCTTAGAAAGGTACTACAGCATCTAACTGATGAGCCCAGCTGTAGTACCTGGGCGAAACGCATTTTGGACTAAAGGTCACAAATTCATTCAATTGGCTTTAAATCCACACAGTCCACTAAAACAAAAACAAAAATAATATAAACATATTGTTTGCGTTTTCTGCAATTAATTAAATTTGTTTTTCATTTAATTTTGTACATATAAAAATTCTTAAATTTTTTCATATAAAAAAATTTTTATACATATAAAAATTCTTAAATTTTTTCCAAAAAAAAATTGGTATGAACATTTTAAATATTTAAAAAATATAAATTTAAAAATAAAATGTCAGAAAAAATTGTCTCCCCGTTTTCGAAATATTGATTTTTCAAAAAAAAAAAAATATATATATTTTTCAATGCATTATTATTTAAAATTCAAATGAGAAAGTTGAAAATCAATAAAATGGATGTATGGCAGGTACCGTTAATAACAAAATATTTTAAATTTTTTTCGGCCAAATCGTAGACCATACCCAAGTCAGTACTTACACTAATTGTTATCAAAATCGTTAGAGCCGTTTTTGAGATAAGTCAGATGGTAGAAAAATTTGTAAGGCAAGTACCGTTAATTTTGGTGCTAAGACAACGATTCAAAAATCTATTTTGGACAATCACTTAAAACGCATAATCACCAAGTTTGAACCAAATCGGTTCAGCCGTTTAGGCTGTAGATAGTTCTACAGACAGACAGACGGAATTGCCGGACCCATTTTTTGGTATTCTCTATCATCGTAATGTCAACTTTGATTTAAACTTCGAGTTCGATTTCTTGTCCAAATGCAAAATTTGCCCTATATTACCTATATCGCAAGTAAAAAGTAGACCAGCACCACTAGAATAGGAAAGGAATCTGATGATCGACCTTGGCAAGTTGTGAAATAGCTATAATTCCAGCTAAAATAAAAGGAGAAAAAACCATTGGCGGATCCATAGAGAGGGGGTTCATGTTGTTTTTGATTGATATTAGCAATAAATAATATTGTATTTGTAAATTTGAATGCGTGATGTAATTAATTTGACATTTTTTGTCGTAAATTATAACATTTTACTTGCAATTATAGGTACTATAAGGCAAGTTTTGTATTCGTAAAAAAAATGTTTTTTTTCTAACAATCAAACATTACATTACGATCATAGAGAACACCAAAAAAGTGGGTCCTCCAATTCCGTCTGTCTGTCATTCTGTCAGTCTGTCTGATTGTCCTCGAGTCTACAGCCTAAACGCTTTGATATATTTTCTTCAAACTTGGTACATATTGTTTTGCGGTAAAATACCATTTTTCATTTTTTTTAAGAAACAAATCACAGTACCTCCCATACATTTTTTTGGCCAAAACCAAAAAACTTATTTACTCAAAAACGGTTCCAACGATTCTTATAACAATAATCAGTTCATTAATGAAGGGAAAGGGTACCTTTTAATAATTTTTTTTTTGGAAACAAATTGTTATTTTTGGTTCCTCTAGTACAACCATTTTCTTGGTTTTCGATTTTCTCGGAAATGTTTAATTTGATTTTGTTGACATTTTTTACGCAGAAGCTCCTAAAAAGTCTAAACACTATTTGTATACCAACATTTTTCAAACAAATTTTTGTTTGGAAATTAATTTTTTTTGAAAACTCAAAATTTCGATAACGACTTAATAGATTTTTTCAAAACTTCGTATTTGGTGGTTTTTTGATATTAACTTTAATCGTTAAAAAAAATATTTTTTTTAAATAAAAAACCGTGAAGAAAAAAATGTATTTCTCGAAAACGGCTCCAAGAATTTTTATAAAAAAATTTTGTGTAATTAAATTAGTACAGTTCACTTTCAAGTATAAAAATATTTCTTTTGTGTACTTTTTAACGGTACTTCCCATAGAACCACTATTCATATTTTCGGTTTTCTCAATATTGGATGAACCGATTAAAATAATTTTTTTTTATAAAAATGCTCCCTAAGATTGTTATTAAAACTACATACGAAAATTTTCAACTTCCGATTTTTGAAAAATAAATAAAAATTTTTTTTTTAAAATCGATTTTTCAAAAACCAGTCACAGAATTTTTTTTTTGAAATTTGCATTTTGTGTGTATGTATGTATTAATAATATCTTCAAAATGGCGTTTCATTTTTTTTTCTAAAAATCTTTTTAAAATTTTATACATACAAAATTAATTTATTAAAAAACGCCTCCAACGATTTTTGAAATTTTTTTTTGATATATTCTTATTTATCGATGAATTTAAATTGCATCTTTGTTTTCCCCCAAACTATAACGACTAAGCAATATAAAAACATTAAATTATGTGTATTATCCATTTATTTCTACCTTATTATTATTCCCTTTTTACGAATTATTGCGTACGTCACTTAATACTAAATACAATGTAGGTCCTCATACATTTATATGTACATATGTGCTTTAAAAATCACATAAATCTCATGTATGCATATTGCACCTAAATTATGAAGTTGTATGTATGTATATAGCAACCTGCACACCTACATCCTTCATTTTCATTATTATATGGACATGTTTACATACTTAGGTTCCATCAATACGTATATATGTATATGTAGATACATTTTACTCTCCTAACTTACATAATTTAAATTCATAACTTAGATTTAAATATTCATTTGTAGGTAGGTACCTATGTAACTGTTCCTTGAATCATCCATTCGACAATTCCTTATACTAAGAATCACGGTAATCTTACCTACATAGGCTTTAAACCTGCATATGATAACTACACCTAACTAACTAAACCTCAATGGTTAGCTACATTAAAGTTGTTAGCTATAACAGCAAGTTCGTGATATCCAGTCGTGCATTTTATTTTTTTTTTACTAAATTGCTTTTTTTTTTGACAATATCAGTATCAAAGTGACTGCAATTGTTAAGAATTTTAGAATGGTGGACTTGTTTGGATTTCGTCGGTTTAGCGTAGCTGATTTTCTTTATTCTGACTGTATTTATGTTATTTATGACAAGGTTGGTCACCTTAAATTTAAATTTTAATTTAATCAACAAAACTTGCAAAGCTGTAAACTGTAAATTCTCTGAAAGAGTTATCAAATTATCATCCAGATGTTTTACCTTTGGAGATAAGAAAAGATGATTTCTGTTCGTTTTTAGTTAGTCTTTTCTTGTAAGCTGACCACGTATGTTTGTGGCAGAAATAAATAAAACATTTTTTTTAACGGATGCGCGCACTAAAGGGGTTATGACTACCCTTAAAATGAACAAGCACAGTGCGAGCGTTAGGAAAGTAGGGAAGGATGCAAGAGGAGATACCGATGCATATTGGTTTTTAATTTCTGAATATCAAAATGGGAGGGGAAAATAGAGCCGGGTAAAGTATTCCACATTCGCGTTGTACGGCTAAAGAAAGATTCTCTGTACTTAACAGTAGGACCGAAGTTGGGCTCAAGGGTAAACTGATGATCACTCCTAGAAGCGCGAGTATTACGGTTGAAAAGCTTAAGGGGAGGAATGCAACTGGCTATTTCGCTCGAACATTGTTTATAAAAATAGCGATAAAATAGTGAGAGACATATAACATTTCGACGGTGTTCTAAAGATGTAAATGTTTCCACTATAGTTCTATCGCCAATCATTCTTAGAGCTGTATTTTGAATTCTATCCAAAAGATTCAAATGAGTGTTGGGAGCTCCTGCCCAAATGTGCGAGTTATACTCCAGCTTTGGACGAATGAAGGCCTTATAGATTACAGCCAGATCAGACGGGCAGAAGAATTTCTTGCACCTTCGAAGAAAGCCCAAACACTTTGCAGCGTTTTTGACGACATCAAATATGTGTTCATTCCACAATAGGTGATCTGTGATGCACATGCCGAGGACTGAAAGCTGATCGGTTTCTTCAATGCAAGTGCCGCTCATGGAGAGCAACATGGTTGGTGGGTTCTGCTTTAACGACAGAAGACAGCACTGAGTTTTTGAAGCATTAAATTCTACGCGGTTTTTTATTCGCCATTGGACAATGCTGTCAAGATCAGAATTTAATGAGCTTATCATACGCTGCCGTTCTAGTTGCACATCCGAAGAACAAGGAGGTGCATCTGAAAACGAATATGAAAAGCTGAGAGTACTATCGTCAGCAAAACAATTAAGTGGATAAGAAGTTCCAGATAAGAGATCATAAATAAAAATGACAAAGAGGGTCGGAGACAATACGCAGCCCTGGGGCACACCAGCATTTATTTTGTGAATGTCAGACTTGAAACCGTCCAATATAACTTGTATTGAACGGTCCGAAAGATAATTTTTAATCCAACGAATAAGAGATTCGTCGATACCAAATGCACGCATTTTCGATAAGAGAGCTTGATGCCAAACTCTATCAAATGCTTTAGAAATATCAAGCGCAATAATCTTACTTTCTCCAAAACGATGTAAAGATTTGTACCACTGTTCGGTGAAATATACTCGTACCATCAGATCACCAGTGGACCTATTGCTACGAAAGCCATACTACAGGTCATTAAGGAGCTTTCGTTCTTCAAGATTTTCTATCGGTGCCAAATGTTTGTGTCAGAAATAAATAAGATGATGCTTTAGATTTTAGAATTTTAGATTTACATTTTTGAAGTACATATTTATAATGTTATTCGATGTATCTGAACTGCTACCGAAAGTTAAGCCGTGTTTTATTATTGCTCATGATTCTTTTATCTAGATCATCTGATTAAATGGTTTGTCTAACGAAAAATAATCTATAAGAAAAAAAATTAAATTGTGGTTCTTTTTGATATTCAATTGAATAAGTTTCATGCTTTAGCAATTAAATATTTTAGCGAAGTTGTAATTTTAATTTTATTTCCAGAAATTATTTTGAATAATTTATATATGTAATTATAATTATAAAATATCTGTTTATTACAATTCAGAGTGAAATTTACTCCCATTAAGTGATCCAGGGTGTATAAATTTGCCAATCTGTCAAAAAAAAATAAATCGCATCCTTGCGTATGTGTATACGACTTTCTGTGTACACAGATAGAACTCACGCTTGCGGAATTGAACCCCATGCTGTGAATCTGATATTGCATGCTCATTGAGAATTTATTTGATGGGACTAAACCTATCGGGAATCGCTCAGAGAATTTATATTCCTACGGAATATTTCATTCCTTGAAATTTTTTCCTCTCATCGTGAATCTCCCACGGAATAAATTTCCCTCGACAAAAAATCGTATGAAATGACAGCCAAATTCCCTGGGAAAGTTTATTGCCTATACAAATAAATTTAGAGGGAAACTTCTAAGCATCATTCACGTTCCCAAGATTCGAATTGAAAAAAATTTCCAGGGAAATTTGTATTCACGATAACTCCCAATAAAATGATACCGTGTTTTATGATGCTCATCTCTTTTTAGGTATTTAATTTTTCACAGTCATACAAATACACTTTAACATAGAAATTATATACTGACAGAAAATAATGAATTTTGTATCCCTTAAATAACGTATTGTTTTTGTGTGAAGCGTTGACATTCTACCTGTCGAGAAGTATTTCCAAGGACCGTTTATATTCCCCAACTGGATTCTGTCGTGACATGCTTGAAAGATCGACTTTCTTCAGATGTACTGACAATATTTCAGCTAGGAGCATTTTTGCCAAAAAATCACATGCACAGAAGCTGACTTTGCCAGCCAACTCTGAAATAATCAATCTGTTTCTATGGTTATCCAAAAAATTGAGCTATGGATACAAAAATGGAAATTGAAGAAAGACATAGTGTACCAGAGTCTGTACCATCATAAATGATCGACGTTTGTAAAGCACTCTTATACCCAAACAATTCTCTATGCTTAGGCGCATTAAAATTTGGTTGCATGCAAATATGAGAGAAGATCGCCTCACCGGTATTGCATGATGAACGTTCATCGCAATGTCGCAATCGATCTTGATGAAATTGAAACAAGATTTGCTGAGAAAAAAAAATAACGAAGATTATGGGTTCAATAAAACTTTTTTTTTACCAACTATTTCCAAGACTTTCCAAGATTTTTTTTTCAAACTTCTGATATATGTTATATGATTATATTACGTATATGTTCCTAATAAAATGATCTTTTTCGGTAGTCTATTTTCGATCAACTTGACCCCAACCCCCCCCCCCCCCTCCCAAACTGAAATCCTGCATCCGCCTGGTTGTAGCACACACAAGTTGTAGTTGCTCATTCCGAAACATTGAATATCAAAATCCCCAGTGAAAGTGTTTCAAAAAAACCTAAATAACATCACTCAAGCACTGCGTGTGATTGTTTTTTTACCTATTTATTGAACATCCGCCCAATAAAGGGTAACCCATAAAACAGAGAATATTCATATTAATTTTTTTTTCTTTTACAATATTACAAAAATTAATAATTAATTTAAAAACATTCTTTTTGCAGAAGAAAGAAAATAATGCTAACAATAACCATGATAAGCCTTATATTCCTACAAAACTAATGCGTTAGTAAAAATCATGCAAAAATTAGATACAAATATCTCTTAATCTGATTAAAAACTTCAGCAGGCAAAGAATATTATCAGAAATGGAATGAACAGTCTTTTACAATGCATAATGCAGCAGCATTAACAATGAAATATATAAATATAGTAAATTCCGATTTAAAACAAAAACGCATCTGATTGTAAATAATGAAATAATGCAAAAATTGTAAATCGCGTTAATAGCGGTTGTGTGAGCACTGTTTCTGATGCTCGTAGTGTACCTAGTGCTTGCTCATGTAGTTGCAACTGAGCTTTTAATTCTCTTCACTGAAATATTGCTATTCATTTACCACTGGAAATTAAAAAAAAAGATTTAAAATTGGTTTTGGTGGAGGAAACATTTATTTAAATGGAAATAAGTTCTTCTAAATATTAAATGAACGAAATTCAGTTATTTCCAATATGTCCCTACATAGCATGGAACTTTTGCATGTCCATTGTTGAATATGAGAAAATAATAATCTGATGTAAAAACAAAAAATAATATTCTCAACAGATCCGATATTAAGTCAAGTTCTAACGAGAATGCAGAAGTATACTTTTTGCAAGAAATTTCTAAGAGAACGCAGAAAAGTCCTCACGAATGTTTTTGTGTACGCATAATTGTTAGAACCGACTTATGTCAAGAAACAGGCCTTGGCCTCACAGACGGGTGCTCCGTCCAGAGTAAAGACGACACACTGTTTATCGTAAAATTTTTGGAAAAGACGTATCATTGTCCATCGCGAATGCATACGCACGTCGTAATGACAATTCTTTATCGAAAGGGTAGTGTCAGTCTCGTGTATGTTGTGTCTGTGATTTTCAAACCATTAATACTCTAGACTACTCTGACACTGATAAGTACACTGTAAGTGTATTATCGCCTCTATCAGACCACATCAGACCTAAATCACCTAAGAGAACCGTTTGGTAATATGAGAAAGCCAACTGAGACGGTCTCAATAATTTCTTCAGGAACTTTAACTGGTCATTATGCTTCCTTCGTAGTGACGTAGATTCCAGGGCAGATATGGCAACAAATTTCATTCTCATGGAAAAAAGAAAGAGTTATGACTCTCCAGTACTTGAGAGCGTACATGAATTAATGAAGCAAATCTTCTTTCGCACACGTGCAGTTTACTAGCGCCTGTAAAGTTATCGATTTACACAAGTCCACTGGTCCGGATGTTATCCCTCCCATTGTTCCGAAGAAGTGTACTTCTACGCTGGCAAAACCACTGCGTAAGCTTTTCCATCTGTCCTTTTCTACTGGTCTCTTTCCGAGTGGATGGAAACAGAATTTGTCCACCCTGTCCTAAAAAAAAGGCGTATCTTCTTTGCCCTCCAATACCGTCCAATTGAACTTACGTCACTTCCCTCCAAGGTCATGAAAACGGTGATTAATTATCAGCTTAAAAGAATATCTTGAAAAACGAAAGCTTCTTATTGACCGGGAGTATAGCTTTCGTAGCAATATTTCCACTGGTGATCTGATGGTATATCACACCGAAAAGTGGCATAAATCTGTACATCGTTTTGGAGAAAGTAAGATTATTGCGCTTGATATTTCAAAAGCATTTGATAGAGTTTGGCATCAAGCTCTCTTATCGAAAATGCATGCATTTGGTGTCGATGAATCTCTTCTTCGTTGGATTAAACTTTACCTTTCGGACCGTTCAACACAAATTGTATATTGGACGGCTTAAAGTCTAGTATTCACTCCGTTTTGTGTCCAACTCTTTTTTTTTTCATTTTCATTAATAATCTCTTATCTGGAACTTCTAATCCACTAAAATTATTTAGCTGACGATAGTACCCTTAGCTTTCCATATTCATTTTAAGATTCACATCCTTGTTCTTCGCTTGCGAAACTGCAATGGCAGCGTATGGTTAGCTCATTGAATTTTGATCTAGACACCATTGTCCAATGGGGAATGAAAAATCGCGCAGAATTTAATGCTTCATAAAAGCTAAGTGCCGCCTTCTGTCGATAAATCTGAATATTTCCCCCATGCCGCTATCCATGAGCGGTACTTGCATTGAAGACACCGATCAGCTTTCTGTCGTTGTCATATGCATCACAGACACCATAATCTGGAATGACCACTTATTCGATGTAGCCAAAAATGCTGCAAAGTGATTGGGCTTTCTTCAAAGTTAAAAGAACTTCTTCTCCCCGTCTGATCTCGTTGCAATCTTTAAGGCATTTATCGTCCAAAGCTGGAGTATAACTCGCGCATTTGATCAAGAGCTCCCAAAACTCATTTGATCGCTATTATTATAGTTTTATGTTTATAAACAATGTTAAAGCGAAATAACGTCAAATAGCAGCATTCATCCCCTTCAAATTTTTCAAACGTAATACTCTCGCTGCTGGGAATGCTCATTATTTTACGTTTAGTAACGAATGTGGAATGCTTTATCAGGCTCTATTTTCCCCTCCCATTTTGATATTCAAAAATTCGAAGCCAATGCGCATCCACTTGCCTTCTTCCCTACTTTTCTACCGCCCGCAGTGTGCTTGTTCATTTTAAGGTTATAAGTCAACAGTGTTGGTAAGTTACGCGAGTTTAGCACATTTTAATAAGTTACGTGTAACTAATGTAACTAACGTAACTAATATAACTAACGAATTCACGTTTTCGTTATTTTTTCAGGGAAATATTCATATCAGCATATAAGGGGAAGTAACAAGTCGCGGCCGTTGAGTTCTTTATTCTCACTAAAAACTATAAATGTCTGAAAAAATTCACAGAACAAGGCGTCAGTATTGAAGGCCTATATCCATTTCACTTGACAATCTGGACTCATACTTCAAAGATCCTCTGAAACTTCAAGAT
This sequence comes from Philhelius pedissequus, assembly GCA_910595825.1. NCBI lineage: Eukaryota > Metazoa > Arthropoda > Insecta > Diptera > Syrphidae > Philhelius > Philhelius pedissequus. The sequence goes on from OU343162.1 coordinate 74,570,508, forward strand.
TGGAGGTGTTGTGCAAAATTTGCCAGAAAAAATTGCAAGTCACTACCTTACAACTATTAAAAGCCTATAGGTAAATTTAAGTTCACAACGTAGTTTTGTTTAAATGTTATTTATTGACTATAGGAACACTTTGCAAGATGGTTATACGCAATTATCAGGAGTGTCAAAATAAATATTTAGTTGTTTGATCCAATTTGTGAATTGATAAATAATATTGCCAACATTCACTGTTTCACAAGCTCTGACTCTGTCAAGTTATGATTAGAATTAAAGGTTTAAAAATATTTTGGGTATTACTATAAGTCCCGTCTTAATAACTTGTTTAATATTATGCACTAGCACCTTACTCAGCTTTATTTTGAAATTCACTTTCATGCGAAAGTTAGTGGAATTCAAATGATTTGTATTTTGAGTTTCGAACGATTCGAAGTTGACTTAAACAATCGAAAGTTCATTTTTTCGTCAAAACTAACCAAATTTTGACTTTCGAATGATTCGAATTAAATGTCATTTAGTTCTCGTTCAAGTTTTTTCGGACGAATAGATTCACAAAACATGTTTGGATATTTTTACTGAAAACTAATTAAAATAAATTACTTTTATGAGTTACTTGTTGGCTTTCTTAATAAAGGTCGCAATCGCATTCAAATTGGACCAACCGGGAGCAGAAACGTGATAAATATATATTAAAAAAAAAAAGTTCCATTTTGTGAATAAAAAGAGTTTTTTTATGTTTTTTTATTGATTTTAGTTTTTAACCGAAATAAATAAGTGAGATATATTTATATTGTATAAATGTAAAATGGGTACACTTTTAGTCAAAATAATGCAGCAATTTCGTCGCCATTGCTTCGTGCTTCATGGATTAACCATCACTTTGTAAGCAAAAAATTCACTCTTGAATATATATTTGATGGATCTATTATCCTTTTCCTACTTAGCGCCCTCTTCAATTTTCACACACAAAACAATTGCAATAACTGACATTCAACTTATTTATTATTTTTTATATTTTGTTCAAAGAAAGAATTAATTGTTTTACTTTTGACAATTAAAAAGTGTGAACAGATGTGTGTATATAATTAATAACCACTCAAGTTGTTTGTTGAACAATTGTTTTTGTTTTTTGTTAAAATTTTTTTAACACAATTAAAGTAAAACGAAATTTAATACAAAATTTAGTGTTTTATTATACAAACGTTTTTTTAGTTGTTGATTCTTTTTCGTATCAATAAACTGAACATTATTTCCTAAAAGCTTCAAAATAATAACTAATTTTGTTATTGATGTAGTTTTTAAGTACTTAGATTTACCAAACATAAAACATAACTTTAATTTACTTTACGTTTCTGTAAAAATAATAATTTATTTTCCGACCAATTTTTTTAGTAAAAAAAATTTCTACTAAAAAAAAATGTGACTTTTGTCATACTAAATCCAATAGAAATGTCAGTAAATTTCAAACATCTGACTTTCAATGTAAGATTCGTTCGTAAAAATGAATATTATTGGTTCGAATGTCAAAATATACAAAGTTCATTCGAATGAATAGATATATTCTATCGCATTTGCTATTCGCTCGAATTTCAAAATAAGGCTGACAATTTGCAAGGCAAATGAAAAAACATCCGATTTTTATGCTTTATCTGAAATTGCTAAAAATTCCCACTTCATCCGCCTAAATTGAGCGAACCTTTTTAAAATGGTCGTTAATTCATACGCCCTTGAGAAATCAGTTGTCTTTTGAACCGTCAACAAAATTTAGATTTATAATCTGTAGAAGTTACATAAGTTACGTACATGAGACGTAACTAATTTCAATTAGTTACTCGAATGGAAACTTACGTTGCCACTTCTGGTAGTCAAGCCCTCTTTAGCGCTAATTATAAAATAAAATGCACGACTGGATCGCACAAACTTGCTTTTATTTTCGATCACATCCTATGCTAAAGATTTCTATTAAAAATCTAAATATAATTTTAAAGTCGTTTTTACTTAATTTTTTATATATACAAAATTTCTTAAAAAAAATTGGTATGACAATCTTAAATATTTAATAATATAACCTTAAAAATAAAAGATTAAAGCTTAATCAAAGAAAAAATAATTCAAAATTCTGAAATAAATACTTAAATTAATTTTAGCTCAAAAATAAGTACCTACGCCATTTTATTTCTTGGATAAAATTGAATTTATGAGAAAAAAATTTAAAATCGGTTGAGCCGTTTTTGAGAAAAAAAAAGATTTAAAAAAAAAACTTTTTGAAAACATTCTTCAAAAAGAAAATTAAAAACGCTAATTCATAGGCATTCAACAAATACATAACTATAACTTTTGAAAAAAAATTTAATGAGCAGTTTTTTAAAATATAATTTACATTTTTCTTAAATACTTTTAAAAATACAAAGAAATATTAATTAAAAATATTGGTACGCAGTATAAATTGGGCAACCTAAACCTACATATGTGTGAAACTTCGAAAGAATCGGGTAATCCATTTATGAGATAGTCGAAAGCAAAAAAACGATCCTATGGAAAGTGCCGTTCTTAGGCATTAAAAAAATGTTCAACCATTAAATCGGTCGTACCTAAAAAGCTGCACTATACAAATCAAAATCGTTAGAGCCGTTTCCGATAAAAATAAGCTTTAACGTAACTGTTATATGGCAGGTAAAGTTATTTTTTGAGCCAAAAAAAATTCAATTTCCCCTCTGTACAATACTGTAAAAACTCTGTATGCAATTGCTTCAACAATACATACATAAAGATAGACTGACAGACAGACAGACATACAGACGGACAGAATTTTTAGACTTTTTTCGTCTTCGCTATGATCGTAATGTCATGTCGACGAATGCATAACTTGCCTTATGCAGGGTGGCGCACGAATCGTGCTACAATAAGAAATTTTAATAACTTTTATTTTAATCGATGTAATTCATTAATTTTTTTTTGTTGGATTGAAAATTTTATTTTAAATAACTAATGGTTTTTAAAGATCATAGACGGCAAATGACCTTCATGCCCATCCACGCATATGCGGCACCTGATCAGAAAATTGTTGATTGCGGCCTGAAGGGTTGAAATTGAGATCACTTCAATTATTGTCTTAATGGACTGCTTCAATTCAGTCAAATTCCAGGGTTTCGTTTTTTACACTTCCTGCCTGACATAACCCCATAAAAAAAGTCTGGTGCAGTCAGGTCAGGTGACCTTGGGGGCCAGCGGAAAGTGCAGTTTCTGGATATCAATTTGCTTGGGAATTTTCGATGTAGCTCCACCATAACTTGTGTGGCTACGTGTGCACTTGCTTCATCTTGTTGTAACCAAATCCTGCTGAGAGGGATACGTCTTCGGCGATGTTTTGGGTAAAAAAAAGTCCTTCAACATTGTGATGACTTGAGTGAGAAGCAGAAGATACTTTTAATTATAATTCTTTATTCATTAGCTTAAGGTAAACTTATAATAAGATAAGATGATATCAAGGGAGGACAAAAAACTGACTGGCGTTTGACAAACCCAAATACTCTAGGGCTTATGTTAGCTGAATAAGTTAGTTAGGTATGTTGGTCCCCATTGACAGTTTGTGTTACAACGTTTTCTTCAAAGAAGTATGAAACTGCGCACAACACAGTGACTCGTTCTGGGTGCAGTTCCGTCTCATGGAGCATTTCTGCATTAGATTCACTATATATACACCAATTTTGCTTGTTAACATTGCCGTTTAAGTCAAAATGGGCCTCATCAACCATGAACAAACAATTTATCAATGTGTTGTCTTCTTCGGCATTACAATCATTTTTCGGCAAAATTCCAGTCGAACAGGCAAATCCTGAGGGTTTAACTTGCATGTAATTTGGACTTTGTACGGAAACAAGTTTAAGTCATCATGAAGTATCCGTTGTAATGACCGTCTGCCAATGCCAATTTGGGCCGATAAGTTTCGAGTCGAAACACTTGGATATGCCTGTATTGCCGATGCAACAGCCACGATTGTATCTTGAACCCGAACATTGGGATCTCGATGATACGGTCTTCGTTCGATGCTCCCAGATTCGGCAAACATGTTCACCAGCCTCATAATGGTCTATCTACTTGCGGGAGTACCGCCAAATTCCAGCCTAAATTCCCTTTGGACGGAAATGACGGACTGCAAAGAATGGTATCGCTGCACTATCCAAATCCTTTTTTCGGTATCCCAAGCATTCATTTTGATAAATCTAAATAGTAGCCTATAAAATAAAAAAAAGCCGATTACTGACACTGAAAAAAGTTATTACGATTTATTTTTGTAGCACGATTCGTGTGCCACCCTGTAGTACCTATAATCGCAAGTAAAATAAAATGCATGACTGGATCGCACGTACTTGCTCCTATACTCGATCACATTATATGCAAATGATTCTGAAGAGAAACAGTTAAATGTATTTTTAAATTCGTTTTTCGCTTAATTTTTTATACATAAAAATTCCTACATTTTTTCTAAAAAAAAAACAAAATTTCAGAAAAAATCGTCCGTTTTCGAAATATTGAATTTTCAAAAAAAAAAATTTATCAGCAGTATTCTTAAGAATTCGATACACATCCTGCATAGAAATTTTGATCGAAATCCGTGTAGCCGTTTATGAGAAAGTCGAAAATCAATAAAATTGTTGTATTGCAGGTACCGTTAATAGTAAAATATTAAAAAAAAATAGGCAAATATGTAGACCATACCCAAAGTAGTACAGGCACTGTTTTTTTTATCAAAATCGTTAGAGCCGTTTTCGAGATAATCAAGATGGTAGACAAATTTGTATGGCAAGTACCGTTATTTTTGGTGCTAAAACAACGATTCAAAAATCTATTTTGGACAATCACCTAAAACGCCCAAGCACCAAGTTTGAACAAAATCGGTTCAGTCGTTAGGCTGTAGGTCATTCTACAGACAGACGAAATTGCGGGACCCACTTTGTTTGGTGTTCTCTATCATCGTAATGTCAAGTTTGATTAAAATTTCAAGTTCTATTTTTTTTCTAAATGCAAAACTTTCCCCTTAGTACTTATATTCCAAGTAAAAACTTATTTTATTGCATATTTTTAAAATCTTAATGCATATCTTTTTTACTTACCCTTCAGTATCATCCGGTATTTGAAAATATTAAACATCAATATTTCTTCTCGCCCGCACGCCATCCAAATAGTGTCCCTATCCCTACTGACTGTACATATTCTCTAATAAGACATGTGCTGACAATTTTCAAATCTAGAACTGCGATAATATGTATGTAGAATATAGAATAGAAAGACGACAGTAAATATTGGAGAATTTCAAAATAGATTTGAAGAGTTGTTGTTTTAGAAATATAACTGTTTCAATGTTGTATATTCTTTTCCATTTAATCTATTGGAATAAAACTATTTTCAATCTTGTTTGTGCTTCCTACTCGTATTTCATCAAAAATCTAGTAATTTTTGTGTGACCGACTTTTAAATAAAAGTCCTTCATTCAATTCATTGAATGAACAAATGAAACAGAACCAATTTTCTTTTCGATTTTGTTGCTCAAATTAAATTGTCAGTTTCTTGGAAAAGGTTTTCAATGACCAAACGTACTTATACACTTCCGTGTATATTTTTTTATATTATTTCTTATTTCACCACAAAGCTTGAACTGATTTGAGAGTTGAGAAATTCTCTATACTTTTGTATATGCTGGTGCCGAGGCGATGTGTTATCGAGATGATGCATCAGTGAAATGGACAGCAGATTTCTCTGGTTGTGGTATTGCGCCTTCTGCTACTCTGCTGTATTCAAATTGATGTTTTGTCCAGAATAGAATACGATGTGATGACGAAGCAGGAAACTTCTCTATACAAATGCAAAAATGTGCTCAGCATCATGGGTATGGCTGCATCCTGTTAAGGATGCACCCATACCACCAGCTTACAACCCAACAGCACACATATGTATCTGTCTCTCTCGGTGTGTGGAAATTTGATGCCCCTGGCCAGGCCCCTGCCGCAGAGTCACAGCTGAGAAAAGAACATCACTTATGCGCCAGAGTACATCATCTGTCGACTTGTTATTTTGGCTGACCATTATTTGAATTTATTCAAGCAAAATAAATGGGATTTTATGTTCTTGTCCGTGTTTGCATTCGAGTGCATATTAGCATGTGTTTGATGCCAGTGTGTGGCGTGGGTGAATGCTGCACTTTATGTAGTAGGTATATTCTGGAATCTTTTATCATATTTCGGACGAGCACACTGGTCTTTGGCTTCGAATTGGACTTGAGCTCATCCTATGCCTGCCAAACTAATGCTGCTGTTGTTTAGTTTGTCTTTTGTCATTTTTGAAAGGCTCACGAACGAAATTAAAGTTCACAATGAATAGGTAACAAATTGCAAGGATACCCGCACACACGCTTACATCAGGACAGTGCGGTTGGTTTTCGTCCTGAATTTGTTTACTTCTCAATTTAGAGAAGAATTGTTTCTTTTCTTCGTGTCATTTTTGGTTAACATTCTATTCAGAAGTAGAAGAAGAAGAGGCAACAATGGGATGATTTATGCTATCGGTGTTATACTGTTTATTTTTTCGAGATCTTTGCGGGGTTGTGTTGTCCTTTTTTGTCGATGATGCATAAAGGTGAGTGGAAGGTAAGGTTTTGACAATCCCTTCCCAGCATCATCAATTGTGTCGATTTATTTAACTGGAAAAAAGTTGAGATGCTTCCGTCATAAGTTTATCAGTAGTTTTTTCATTGATGGAAGTTTTGGTTTTCGCTGAAAAATGTATATACGTGTGTTTTGCCTTTTTTTGGAAAAGGGCAAGGATACGTAAGTTGCAGGTTCTTTGATTATGAATACTCTTTTATTTGTGTGTAGGTATGTCAAATTTGAAAATGTCATATGAACTGCAAAGAAGTCACGACCGGTTAGGAGGTCTTGATGGAGATATTTAAAACGACTGATGTGCAAGCATTATAGTCGAATTTTAAGCCGCCCAAAACAATTTGTAAGCAAAATGGTAATACTTATAAGAAAAACACTTTTTAGATATTATATCTAGGTTCACAAAAAGAGTTTAAATTTATAGCAGATAGAAGGTTGAGAGGTATCTGAGGTTATTTTTAGAGATTTTCTGACAACTTTGGGAATATAGGAGGTTAAAGGAATTTCGCTCAGAGCTTGCTTGATAAATAGGCTTGAAGTTTAATTTTTTATCGAATTTATTATTGATGAGTACATATATATAAATGAAGTGAAACGCATTTGCACGAATACTCTTTTGGTTGACACTAACTACCGTCAAGCTTGAGAAAGTCCTCTGTAGTTTATGTAGAAGAAGGAAGACATCGATAAGGAAATGAGTTGGTTTGGTTTGTAAGAAAATCGAAGTCGAAATTTTGATCAAACTTGACATTAAAATGATGAAGAACACCAAAAAAGTGGGTCCGGCAATTTCGTCTGTTTGTCTGTCTACATGTCGGAAGAACTATTTATAGCATAAACGGATGAAGGAATTTACTTCAAACTTGGCGTTTTATGTGATTCTTTGGTCCCAAAAATAACGGTACTTGCCATTTAATTTTTTCCACCTTCTTAATTATCTCAAAAACGGCTCTAACAATTTTGAAAAATATATTAGTGTTTGCACTACATTTTCATCGAACATTTTTTTTTAGGTATATTTTGTTCTTCCGGTACAGACAATTTTTTCCAACTTTTTCATAAACGGCTCTACGGATTTCGATGAAATTTGTGATATAGGAGGTTCTGCAAATTATATAGAATACTGGGCACCAAAAGTTCGAAAAATATTTTTTCGGTTTTTGAAAAATTTGTATATAAAAAAAATTAAGTAAAAAACGATTTTAAAATTATGTATATTTAATGATCGTAAATAAAGTACGTGCGATCCAGTCTTTCATTTTATTTTTACTTGAGATAGAAGTAGGTACTATAGGGCAAGTTTTGCATTTGGTAAAAACATCGAAATCAACACTTGGGTCCCGCAATTCCGTCTGACTGTATGTCTGTATGCCCAATAGTCTACAACCTACACAGTTGAAGCGATTTTCTTCAAACTTGGTACTTAAGCGTTTTAGGTGCCTGGGTATTTTTTGATTTGTAATATTTTTTTTAGGCCGAAATATAACGGTGCCTGCCATAGAATTTTTTCTATTATCTCAATTATCTCGAAAACGGATCTAACGATGCCTACAATTCAACCAGTTTTTTTTTTATTTTGGACTTTCTCGTAAGCGATTTCGATCAAAATTTTTATATTGGAGGTCCTTGGAATTATAAGTAATACTGCATACCAATGTTTTCATAAAAATATTTGTTTTATTTTTGAAAAAAAAAAAACAAAAAAATATTTATGAAAATTCAATATTTCCAAAATGGTCGATTTTTTTCAGATTTATTTTTTAAATTTATATTATTAAATACATAAAAATTCAATACTAAAAATATAAAAAAACGAATGTGTATAAACAATTAAGTTTACAGTTTACTTAAAAGCAAATATTATTTTGGGTTCTTATTAAGGATAATTTCAAACTTCTCATTATTGGATGAACCGATTAACATTAAAATTTTAAAAAAATTGTTCGTCGAATTAAAAAAAACGTTCTTTTTAAAAAATCGGTTGTTCAAAAACAGGCTGGTGGTTTCGACAGATGTTTGATGTATGTTCAGGTACCCCAAAATTTTTTATTTATTAAAGAATCAGTTATAAATTTAAAATTAACTGTTTCATCTTTCATAGTAACATAATGGGCGCCTTACACCACGTAATATTATTGCTCAAGATATTTGCTAAAAATATTGCGTGAAAATGAATCATTCTTAAACAATACAACATTACTAAAAGATTTGCCTTCCTGCAGCTTATTCTGTATCGGTTCATTGTTGAGAGAACATATGCTTTCTGAAAACGATTTTTTAATGTGCATAAGAATCGGATCTTTATTTTGCGACAAAAAAGAACGGTCACACAGAAAATGGACAAAAGATTAGTTTAAAAAACACATACAACATGGGCCCTTACACGGTCAATATTACTGCACAATACCGAGTACCTACTGCACAATAATTATGCGTGAAAACCCAAAACGGGGCTTACAAAAACTCTAAAACCCTTCACACTGAATATTTACAAGTTTTCGTACAATTATTTTGACACCAACTTTCAAATTTGGCATCAATGCAATATTAGCTAAAAATTTTGTCGTGCTGAATGTTTATTCCTCAAAAGAAAAATGATGAAAATGTGGAAACCCGTATTTTGAAGAGAAAACGTGGTTTAATTTTGCGAATTCCGCAGCTTCAAAAGAAAAGAAAATGCACGACTGGATCGCACGAACTTGCTCTGATGTTCGATCACATCGTATGCAAAAGATTTCTATTAAAAATCTAAACATATTTTTAAAGTCGTTTTTTACTTAATTTTTTATAAAATACAAATGAGAATCTTAAATATTTAATAATATAAGCTTAAAAACAAAGAAGTTAATCAAAGAAAAATAATTCAAAATTCTGAAATAAATACTCAAACCAATTTGAGCTCAAAAGAAAGTACGCCATTTTATTTATTGGATACATTTCAATTTATGAGAAATAAATTTTAAAATCTGTGGAGCAGTTTTTGAGACATAAAGTTTTTTTTTTAAGCTTTGTAAAAACATATTTCAAGAAAAATTCAACAGCGCCAATTTTCTAGGTATTCAGCAAAACATAAATGTAACTAAAATTTTTCAAAAAAAATTTAATGAGCAGTTTTCAAAACATACATTTTTTAGATATTTTTTTTAAATGCTTTTAAAAATACAAAAAAAATAATAATTAAAAATATTGGTACACAGTATAAATTGGGCAACCTAAACCTACACATGTGTGAAATTTCGAAAAAAATCGGTTAAGCCACTTACGAGATAGTCGAAAGCAAAAAAAAACGGTCCTATGGAAAGTACCGTTTTAAGACATTTAAAAAAAAAATTTGTCAACCATATGAGCGGTCGTACCTAAAAAGCTGAACTGATTTTTTTAATCAAAATCGTTACGGTTGTATGGCAGGTACCGTTATTTTTTGAGCTAATTTTTTTTTTCAATTTCCCCTCTGTACAATACGTAAAATACTCTACATACCAAGTAGCAATTCGGCCCACTTATTTGGACTGCATCTTTTTTCGTCTTCGCTATCATTGTAATGTCATGTTTGATTGTTATCTCAAAACTTTTTTTTTGACGAATGCATAACTTGCCTTATAGTACCTTTAATCGCAAGTAAAATAAAATGCACGACTGGATAGCACGTACTTGCTCCTATGTCCGATTACATTCAATGCAAAATATTCTTAATAGAAATATATTTGTATGTATTTTTAAAGTCGTTTTCACTTAAGTTCTTATATATACAAATTCTTAATTTTTTTCTAAAAAAATTGCTATGAACATTTTAAATATTTAATAATATAAATTCAAAAACGAAATATTGAATTTTCAAAAAAAAAATATATATTTTTTTCAAAAATCCAAAACTATTTTTCGAAAAATTTTAAGTGCAGTATTATTTAGAATTTGAAGGAGCTCCTGTATAAAAATTTTGATCGAAATCCATTGAGCCGTTTATGAGAAAGTCGAACATCAATAAAATGGTTGTAAGGCAGGTACCGTTAATAACAAAATATTAAAAAAAAAAATGTTGGCCAAAATGTAGACCATACCTAAAGTAGTACACACATAATTCTTATCATAATTGTTAGAGCCATTTTCGAGATAATTAAGATGGTAGAAAAATTTGTATGACAAGTACAGTTATTTTTGGGGCTAAAACAACGGCTCAAAAATCTATTTTGGACAATCACCTAAAACGCTTAAATACCAAGTTTGAAAAAAATCGCTTCAGCCGCTTAGTCTGTAGAGTGTTGTACAGACAGACCCCACTTTGTTGGTGATCTCTATCTTCGTAATGTCAACTTTGATTAAAATCTCGAGCTTGATTTTTTTTCCAAATGCAAAACTTGCCCTATAGTACCTATCGCAAGTAAAAAGCTATATAATTGATGCAGACTATAACAAATACGTTGTGTTGTGAATTGAAATTGAAATTACCCCAGACAGCTGTTTTTTTCGTTTTTTTTCCTTCTAACAGCAGCCCGCCAGCTATTTATGTGAGTTTAATTGAGCCCTGAATGTTTCACAGGGTGTGTTTGTTTAGTTTATGTTGCAAATCCAACATGTTTTCGACAGGTTTTATTTAAAACTTGTAGCTTATCAAAACTTGTGGTTTATCAAAAATATATGGGAAAACTTACGTTTTCGCTTTAGGTTTTCAGCCAAAACCGATAATTTCGCGAAAACCGGGTTTTGGGTTTGATGTGAAAAGGCTCTATAAAGTTGGGATGTTGACCCGAGCAGCTATGCAGATTTTTAATATTTGAATGACGTTCTCCCATTGACACAGAACAGCGAACGACCCGAATTGGTAACTGGGAATCCGTAATAAACGTTGATTAGAAAAAAAAATTTAAATTATAAGAATATATTTTTACATTTGTTTGAACCCGGTTCTATTACCAATGACTGCTTTAAGCCAATATAGATATTAAATGTTTTTTTTTTAAAGAAGTCTGTAACTACTTAAAACCAATCAAGGCAACCAGTTTACCTATAGGTCTACCTGTCCAGTCCATTAAACCTACACCATTAATAATACTCTAAATAAGGGATCAAAACAACCTCTATACAAACGTTGGCTCTTCTATAAACTAATAAAAAAATAATATAAAAAAAGAATAAAATTCCATTAGCGATAAATCACTACCGAATAATTGAAACAAATTCTGGGTAAGTTATACAGACAATGAAGACCTTATACTATACCAACCGACTAGCCCAAGAACAACAACAAATTGACTATACAAGCCTCAAGCCTATTCCATTTTCTGAAAATAAACACATTCTCCTGCCAATTGAAAAAGCTCAAATTGACACAAATAAATCGTTATCCACCGCATTTATCTTCAATCCTATAGTCCCCAAAAGGGATGAACGAATGACTAGGACTGGTGGTGATGGTGACTCAGTAAAAATGATATCAAACCAGCTGTAAAGGGAAGCACGAAAGTTCTCTTCCTCATAATAGAAAAAAATAAAAAAAAAAAATTGTGGTCAACTTTTCCACTCTGATGCTGTGAGATCACACTTCAAAAAAAAAAAAGAAAAGAAATTCAGTAAACAAAAAAAAAACCCAAACGAAGTGCCCTCTAGAGTATTTTACAATTTGGTAACAATTTTCACACCCCCCTTAGCCACAACCCGCCCTATCCTAACTTTAACCAGCTTGCAAAGCAAGATGACGAAAAGTAACAGCCAGCCAATTCTGGCAAATGCCTCCAAGGGAAATAATATTCATGAGTCTCTCTCAGCACACCAGTCACTTTTTACGATTCATATAGTTTATCAGGAGGCTAAAGGACACAGAAGTACTCGTACATACCTATGTATTAGATCGCTGGCAGATGTCAGAGACGGTAGATGGAAGATGGGGGATTATACAGTCCTTCGTCCACCATCAGAAGAATAGAACAAAAGTTAAAAACTTTATCCACCACCGTCGCCGTCGTCTGTCGACGCTACTCACCACCACCGCTCGCTTTCATCAACACACACATCCACATTAGGAAAACATATTTATTTTTATTCCCTCGCATACGCATCAACATTCAACATAAGCTGATAGAACATAGAAGACCAAACGACACGACGAAGACAAAGGTCAAAGGATCTCACAGGGCACATTGTGGAAGGGCCAATTTATGTGAAGAATGTGTAGGTATGTGAGAAAATCACTCGGAAGAGGCCCTAGTGAATAATAATCAGGACAATTTTATCTAAGTTCTATTCATCTCTTTGGGCTTTTGCATCATGTGGCTGATGTGTGGTGATAGTTGGAGAGTGGCAGGGGCAGAAGCCACTTGAACACAATATCCAAGGGACAACGATAGTGAGTTTTATTTCTATCTAACTTCAACGTTACATTAGATACTAATTTCTCAGGATATTACTTTTATTATGTGTGTTCATGAGGGAGTTAAGCATAGTACATTTATGTATATGTAAGAGTGTGTAGAAAAGTTTATTTGATTGGACCAACAAGGGTGAAGGTCAAACACAAAGAAATTTGAATGATTTAATCGTTCATTAAGTGTCGACCCGAGGTTATGTGAACATGACCCAATTCATTTGTTTCTTTAGATAAGTATGTACGAGTATGGAATCTTAAAGCAGATTTTTTAATCCAATTTTTTTGTTAAGAACTTAAGCTGGTCACTATTGTCGATTTCTATTCAACCAAAATATTCGATTTTTTTGATCACGTTTTCCATTTTTTGATTACGGTTACGTAATGCTTTCTACGGGATCAAAATTATAGTTCTCGATTTTTAGAGGGATTTACACGTACATGAAACACGCACTTGCACACACACCAAAGTAAAGCAACTTTGGCTTAAACGTCATTACGGATTGTGAATTTTGTAAATAAACATTAATTTGGTTGAAAAGAAATAAACATTGCTTTTAATTTTTATTTATTTTTAATTTATTTCATTTATTTATTTATTGCATAGTTTTACTCAGAAAGATACAATATCTTATAAGCTAGAGCAAACATCAGTATCGTAATACTATTTGTAAAAAAATGTGCTTTATATTTACAAAAGTGGATATAAGTATAAAGTAAAAATAATTTGAAAAGCTAGTTCATATACCTTAAACAAATGTATTTACATTATATGAAAACAAAATCGTTAAAGTTAAATCAAAAAATTTCAAATTGGGAGAAAAAGAAACGAAAAAATCATCATTATCACAGTCATCGTCAAGTAAAGGGGGGGGTGGCCGTGGCGCGATAGCTGTATTCTCGCCTGTCAACCTCGTGGTTACAGGTTCGATTCCTGCCGTTGTCTGTGTCTTCTTATATTCCATTAAAAACCAATTTTCAAAATTGTCAATAATAAGTTGCTGCTTTGCTCATTGCATGCTGTTTAGGCATAATACTAACAACATGTGATTGAGTAAACATAAAATATGACAACCAAATAAATAAATTAATGCGAATTATAAGGGACATAAATAAATAAGACACGGTAATTCTCTCCGCATTAGTTCAGCCGCCATCCCTGGAGATAAATCTGAGACAAAAACCAACTCTAGTCTCAGAACATCGCGCCACACATCTTTCCTATCCTTCTTTCTCTTCTTCCACCGGATGCAGCGCTGTGTTAAGAAAAACATATAAAGGGTATTCATTATCCCTTGAGCGCGTGCAATGTTATAAAAAAAAAAAAAAAATACATAGGTTATTGAAAAATTCTCTTAGTCTTTTACTAAACATGGGCGCACTGCTTATTAATTTTATAGATTGGTGGAGGGAGTTCCATAATCGAATGGAATGAACAAAAAATTGGCGTTCAGATACTAAGAAAGTGCAGCGCAAGGGAAAAATGTCGCCTGATCTGTCAGATCGTGTAAAATTTAATTTATTGAACAAGTATTCCGGTTGATGCGATTGTATTATATTATGAAGAAAGGTTAATGTTCTGAATTTAAGTAGATTATTGAATAAAATTTCATAGATTGACTTAGAAAAACTTGAAATGTGGTCATATATTCTAAGACCATAAGCATACCGCGCAATACTGTTGAACGCAGCATTAAGTTTTCGCATGTGTTCAAAGTCTTAGCCGAATCAACGAACTCAATAACAGTATTGGTCAAATATATCTCAGGAAAATAGGAAGTGCCTGTTATGGATCTAGAAATGACGAAGCATTTAGAAATTTTTTTGGATTCATACAGAGATCATTTTTGCGGGACCAGATAACAATTCTATTCAAATCTTCATTAAATTCTAAAAGAAAATTAAAATTATATGATATGTAATCATTTAAATCTATTTCCATGATGTATTTATATTATTTTTTAAATTCGAAATTTTAAATTGTTTTCTTTTGCAGAATTAAAATGTTACGTTTTCTCAATTTTTTTTCTTCCAAACCGAAATGACAGAATACACACATACAATAACCAAAAATTTTCGATTTCATTTGGCGTTCTATTTGCCAAGCAAATCTGCCATCCGTAATCGAAATCCCTGTTGGCAAATAAAACCACATATGAATCATCAAAAACCACGTAGACCCCAATTTGATCCTGAGCACTAAATCTATTAAAACGAAACTAACAAGCATGGTTTGATTTTAGGTGTAAAAATACTATCCAGGATTAGAAAAGATTCTGGTTTTATAACACCGAAGGAGAATAAACGCTGAAAGTTCAAAAACGTGGCATGACGAAAACTTAAAGCAAATACTTAGTTCTGCTTTGTTCCAAAGGTAGTACAAAATTTCATTTGTTTGTATTAAGCCATCTACGGCAACACCATTAAATCCATGAACAACCCCAAACGACCACTACGCCACCTGTACACATCATCATCAGTTATGTACATCATATCATACTGGCCATGCAATGCGACAGAGTCAACATTAACAGAAGATCGATGCAACGCAAGCACTGCAAGTAGATATATTTTTCATTTGTCATCCTTACATTTCACACTGATTTCAAACAGAAAATATTTTAAGGAGGTAAGAAATTACGACGAAATAAACCACCACAGGACAACCGGACCGGGACCGAACACCCCCAGAGCATCAAACCAATGCTTTCTTTTAATTTTAATTTGACATATTTAATGTGTTATTTCTTTACTTCTAAGCCAATGTATAAGTATATGCACATATGTGCCACTTGCGATAAAGGTACTACGTATCCATAGGGCTAGTTTTGCATTTGGAAACAAAATACAACTCGAGATTTTAATCAAACTTGACCTGACGATGATAGAGAACACCAAATAAGTGGGTCCCTCAATTCTGTTTGTCTGTCTGTCTCTCTGTCTGTCTGTAGAATATTCTACATGATAAGCGGCTGAGCTGATTTTTTTTTTTCAAACTTGGTACTAAGGCGTTTTAGGTGATTGTCCAAAATAGATTTTGAATCGTTGTTTTTCCCCCCAAAATAACGGTACTTGCTATAGAAATTTTGCTACCACCTTAATTATCTCGAAATCGACTCTAACGATTTTGATGAAAATTAGTGTGTGCAGTCCTTTAAGAAATCTACATTTTGGTGAAACATTTTTTTACATATCTTGTTAATAGCAGATACCCGTGCGATGCTACGGACCCACGGGAATCTAATGAAATCATCTATCCACCTACAAAAATTCATTCAAAACCCTTCAGTCGTTGAATGTATGAACAAACGACGAACATGCTCGCCTATCATGCTCGCGTTCGCTGTGCTCTTCTTGTAGGATCCGCTTGCTGTTGGCCGAAAATCGTGTTCGTCGGCTTCGATGTTCGTCGTGTTATGGTCATGTTCGCGAATAAAGCGATGATTTAATATTGGATTCAAAAACTAAGAACAAAACAAAAATAAAATTGGGAAAAATAAATCATGGCTAATTTTCCAGCTGCTTACCAAATTTCATTAAAATCCATTCAATGGTTGAGGTATGAATGCGGAACAAACAACCAAGTATATATTTGGTTCTTATATAAGCCTCTCCCATATAGTCATATGAACTGTTCGGTTCCATTTTTTGGGATAAAAATGACCTATGTGATAATCGAGTATGTGTGTGTCCATGTACCAAATTGTATCCAGATCCGTTCAGCCGTTCTGGCGTTATTGAGCAAAAAACATCCATCCATCCATCCAAACTTTTACATTTATAATATCAGTAGGATTATCCGAAATTTTCCAAGCTTCACAACGAATTTTCCACCTTCACATTGTCCAAAATTATTAAATCTTGCTTTAAATTTATCTATATATCATTGAGAAAAAGATGTTCGTGTTTTTCTAGAATTTTTCGAGTTTTCCACTAAGAATTTTCTATTTTTCATTCGAAAAGCCATTCTGAAACATTTGCATACACAATTAAATATAAAAAATCAATTTTCGATCTTTAAAATTCCCGACTTTTCTGGAGGGTTTACCCAAAATTTTCTTTCGCAAAAACCTTCTCCTGGATTTTACGAACAACTAAGAAAGAGTTCGAGCAAAATCGGCCCATTCGTTCTCAATTGATGAATTACAATACATTTTTTCACACCATTTTTAATAGCAGATGCCCGTGCGATGCGGGAATCTTATGACATCTATACACCTAAATTAAAAACCGTTCAGTCGTTGAGGCGTGAAAGCAGAACAAACACCCAAGTATATGTATATATTTTTTCATATTTAACCCTCTCGAATAGGAACCGTACATTTTTTAGGGATAAAAATGACCTATGTGAGAATCCAGTACCCCATCCATCTACCAATCAAATTGCATGCAAATCCGTGTGCTTCTATGCGCCTTGTGAATAAAAGCTATGTTGGCTAATTGTAGAATGAACTCAATGAAAAATTAAAACACACCTATCCCACGGAACCATACATTTTTCTGGGATAAAAAGTAGTATGTGACCTATTCCAGACAATAGTCTATATCGGTACCAAATTTCATCCAGATCCGTTCAGCCGTTCCGGGGTTACTGAGCAACAAACAAACATCCATCCATCCATCCATCCAAACTTTCACATTTATAATATTAGTAAGATTAACGGTACCTGCTATACAACCATTTTTATGATTATCGACTTTCTCATAAATGGCTCAACGAATTTCGATCAAAATTTTTATAAATACAACGGTTCTTCGAAGTATAAATAATACTGCATTTCAAAATTTTCAAAAAAATTGTTTTTTTTTTTGAAAATTAAATATTTCGAAAACTGGTGGACAATTTTTGCTGAAATTTTGTTTTTAAGTTTATTTCATTAATTATTTAAAATTGTCATCTCAATTTTTGTTTAGAAAAAATTTAAGACATTTTGCAAAAATTGTTGAAAATTCGTTTTTGCAGAAACGACTTTAAAAATATTTGAGCCCTTTATATTTACAATGTTTTGCATATACAATGTGATCGAACATAACAGCAAGTACGTGCGATCAAGTCGTGGATTTTATTTTAATTAAAAATTGGATCTGATTTTGAGAAACAAATTGTTTACC
Organism: Philhelius pedissequus; assembly: GCA_910595825.1. Taxonomy (NCBI): domain Eukaryota; kingdom Metazoa; phylum Arthropoda; class Insecta; order Diptera; family Syrphidae; genus Philhelius; species Philhelius pedissequus. The sequence continues at coordinate 74,588,634 of OU343162.1, forward strand.
GTTTTTGTTTGTTTAAGAACAATTAATTTTTCCGAATATTCAAGAAAATGTCAAAAAAAAGTACGAAATACCAATTTTCGAAGAAATTCAATAAGAGCTGGTTTTCGAAATATTGTTTTTTTTTTAACAAACAACATTTGTTTGAACAATTTTGGTTTACAAAACTGTTTAAATTTTTTAGTAGCTTCTGGATAAAATCGTTTCCAGAAAATAGAAAAAAAATGTTTCTACTAGAGTTACATACATACCAAAAATAATCATTTACAAAACTATTATTATTATATTAACTGATTTTTGTTATAAAAATCGCTAAAGCCACTTTTGAGAAAAATAAGGTTTGCATTTATGGCTAAAAACAAATTTATGGCAGGCACCGTTATTTTTGGTATATCATATCAATGTCAATTTTGTTCAAAATCTCGAAAATCGAAATCTTCAAACTTTCAAAATAAAAGCAAATCAATTCGAGTTAAAAAAAACTTCGATTTAAAGAAAAATAATATTAATTTTATTTTAATAAATTAAGTAATATTCAAGGAAAGAATAAACATTTTTAATTAACAGGATTTCGATTTATAAAAACACGAATGATCATAGTAGCCTAAGCAAATAAATTGCACGACTGGATAGTACGAACTTGCTCTTGTAGCTAACAACTTTAATTCAGCTAACCATTGATGCTGCTTAGTAGGTAGGTTATGCAGTCTACTTATCCTATGCAGGTTTATGGCCGATGTAGGTAAGATTACCTTGAATCTTAGTATAATGAATTGTCGAATAGATGATTCAAGGAATAGTTCATAGGTAACCTACCTACAAATTTATATTTAAATCTAGATTAATGATTTTAATTATTTAGGAGGGTAATATGTAGCTACATAGATAGATGGAACTTAGGTATGTAAATATGTACATATAATAGTGAAAATGAAGGGTGTAGATGGGTAACTAGCTATATGCATATAACTTTATAATTTTGTGCAATATGCATACATAAGATTCATGTGATGTTTAGAGACACATATATATATAAATGTATGAGGGCCTACATTGTATTTAGTATTCAGTGACGTACGCAAAAATTGGTAAAAAGGGAATATAATAAGATAGAGACATAATAAAATGTTTTTATATTGATTAGTTGTTATAGTTTGAGGGAAAACAAAGATGCGATTTCAAATCCTAGATAAACAAGAATATATCAAAACAAAATTTCAAAAATCGCTGGAGCGTTTTTTTAGAAAAATAATTTTTTGTGTGTAAAATTTTTTGAAAACATTTTTAGAAAAAAAATTTGAAACGCCATTTTGCAGATAATATTAATATACATATAAAATTCAAATTTCAAAAAAATTCAGTGATTGGTTTTTGAAAAATCGATTTTTCAAAACAAAATTTATACAAATAGTTAAATTAAAAAAAAAAATTATTTATTTTTGAAAAATTGAAAAACTTATTTGAGTCTGCAGTTTTATTAACAATTGTAGGGAGCATTTGTCTACAAAAAATTATTTTAATCGGGTCATCCAATGTTGAGAAAGTCGAAAATATGAAAAGTGTTTGTGTGGGAAGTACCGTTAATAAGTACGCAAAAAAAATATTTGTATGCTTGAAATTGGAGTGTACTAATTTAAAAACACAATTTTTTGTAAAAATTCTTTGAGCCGTTTTCGAGAAACAATTTTTTTTTAAAGTTTCTTAACATTTGTATGGCAGGTACCGTTGTTGTTTGTTATAGAAAAATAATTTTTTACATATCCAAGATAATTTAAAAAAAAACACTAAATACGAAGTTTCGAAAAAATCTTTTGAGTCGTTTTCCAAATTTTGAGTTTTCAAGAAAGAATTCCAAAAAAAAATTGTTTGGAAAAATTTTGGTTTACAATAGTGTTTAAACTTTCCAGTATATTCTGCGTAAAAAAAATCAAAAAAATCAAAATAACCCTTTCCCAGAAAATCGAAAACCAAAAAAATGGTTTTACTAGAGGTACCAAATATAATAATATTTTCAAAACAAAAAATCATCAAAAAGTACCCTTTCCCTTCATTATTGAAATGATTTTTTTATAAATATCATTTGGAGCCGTTATTGTTTTTTTTGGTAAACAAAATGTATGGGAGCTACTGTTGTTTTATCGTCTTAGAAAAATAATGAAAAAAATGTGTGGGCATATTACCGAAAAAAAAACAATATGTACCAAGTTTGAAGCAAATTTTCCAAACCGTTAAGGCTGCAAACCCGAGGACATACACACAGACAGACGTAATTGGCCACTTTTTTGGTGTTCTCTATGATCGTAATGTCATTTTTGATTGTTAAAAAATTTTGTTTTTTTTACGAATACATAACTTGCCTTATAGTACCTATAATCGCAAGTAAAAAATGGCATAATGGGGTTTCCTTATTCAGTGCAGAAGTTCAAGTTAAAGAGATATTTTGCCTTTAAGTACAAAAAAAGAGAAATTGGAATTAGTAAATTTCAAGTTATGGAAGTTCGACTGTAGTACCTATTTATCACAAGAAAAAATTAGCAGTTTCTACTAAGAATCTTGTACTTTCCATGCGATCGAACAAAAAAGCAAATAAGTGCCATCTAGTTGTTCATTTTTATTTATTTCAAATGGAATTAACATCTGTTGCGATTGTCAACTATCAATTATTATTGATAATTGATAATGTTCTAATTTGCTATTTAACAAGAGACGCTTTGAAATAGAAAATAGGTCAATATCAATGAAGAGCTGAGCAGTATATTTTAACTATGTAATTAATTTTAAGAATACCAATTCTAAATATTTATCAATTATAAATTAATAATTTACAATCGTTGAAAATGTTAATGCCTTGTCGATATTCGATCAGAGATCCACCAATAGAAAAAATGGCGGCTTCCATAATCGGCATAAATAACTTACTCATAATATTCTAAATGACATCTAAGTTTTTCATAGCAATAGATTTCTTAAATCCATTCACACAAGGAAGCGCAAGTGCATCCTAGCGACTCGAACACAAAAGATGAAATTGTGATAAGCTTGCAAATTCTTATAAGAAAAGAACCCGATATGAAAAATATGCTTTCGCTGGCAGATTCCCAAGAGAAATAAATGCCTATACATATAACACACGCATGGAATGAACGCCTGCTATATTGATGCATATTAATGATGATGGAATGGTTGGCTGAGCTGATTTACTCGTGGCAGATTCCATAGGAAGTTCTGTGAATCCTTGCAAAATCGACTGTCATTAACTTTCTATCATCTTTGAATAACTATCTTTTTAGTTGGTTTTTTATTTTGTTTGCCTATGAAATAATTTAACTCCAGTGAATCTAAAAATGTGAATTGACCTTCAATTGAATATACCAGCGCACATCATTTGATTTTTTCTAAAGATGAAAATGTTAAGTGTTGCCAACTCGATTTTATTTTTTTTTTAACTTTTTTTATTCTTGGATTTGATAATTCAACTACCCTTTTATTTAAATTATCTATATAGTTATTATGTGTAAGGAGTAGGATTTTGTATTACCTCTTTAAAAAAAATATCAGGTCTGCTTCGAGATTTCATCGATCTTCAATTTTATAGATTTTGTATTTTCGTATTTCTTGATCAAAAATTTAATCATAAGCTTTTTAAATGTACATTTCGATTAATTGAAACGCAAATCAAAGTTTTTTTTTAGATTGTTTTACCTTATATCATTTCTATTTTATAGAACATCCTACAACATTGGCAACACTGAATTGCAGGCAATTGTCGCTTTTGATGTGATTTATATTCAATTTTGTGGTCATAAATAAATTTCTTATCATTTGAATGTTGAAAACAGAAGAAGAATAAAAAAGGGAAATATAAAGACATGGTTGTGAAATATATGTATATCTATGTATAATAGAAAATGGCGCCGTGCCAATTGCATAGATATTTTGGTTTTCGTTTTTTTTTTGTATATACAATTGGTAGGTTAGGTGGGTACTATACTTCTAACTATTTCGTTTTATTCAATTTTCCGTGCTATCCTCTTTTAAGGATTCTGTTGAATGCCGTTAGTCATGTTACAAAGCGACGTAATAAAAAGACACAAATGGACAGACAATGAACTAAATGGAAGCTTTAAGGAAAACCGAAATATTGAATGTTAAGAGAGTTTTATTTTATCTCATTGCAACAAAAGTGTGTTTTGTCTTGTGGTATAGCTTTTTTTTTAACCTACTTGTGCTATAATATAGTTAGTGTATGCACTTGACCTTTAAAAGAAATATACTTATGGCAAAATATTATTTAGATACACATCCATAATGTACTCTATATACAGACATGATTTGTTAATTATTGTGCTTTATGTTTATTGGCATTATTTGATCAAGTGCCAGCCACTCATCCTTGTCCTCGTCCTCGTCCTTTGTGACGATTCTGTCAGAAAAAAACCATTACGAGTATATGCGTAGTTTCTGTATTTTCTCTCAAAATTTAATAATAAATAGATACTACCCAATCTGCGTTAAAACCTCTTAAGCACCTACCATCAAAATAGCAATTATATTAAGTACCTGTGCATTGAATTAATGGCCCAAAAAGGGGAAGGTGGGGAGTTATGATCACCCAGGGCAAAACGCCAACCTTCCTTTTATTGTTACAAAAGTGGAAAATTTTCATCCCGTTTTTTCAGAGGACCAAAACAAAGAGTTGACAGCAATATCTTAAGGTCATGGAACGCTTGTTTGGCTTTTCAATGCAAGAATTTGTTGAAATGACTTATGAAATTGAGAAGACTGGGCAAACAATGAAACGCAACAATTTCATTACGAAAACCGAAGCAACATCTGCGACTCGGGCTCTTAAAATTTTTCAAGGCATATATCACCAATTGATTACTTGTTATATTTTAAATTCACTTACGGAAAATTTTGAGTCATATACCAACAGTTTTATTAATAATAATCGACCTCTAAAATATCATTTCATTTGTTTTAAAGTTCTGCGGAAAAAGTACGGAAAATGTATACCTATAATAATACCTACATTCGAGTGACACTTTTAAGGAAATAATATCCCTGTACATTGTTTTCGTATTGTGCTCCCGAACGGATTTTCATTCCTACTATAAACAATTATTAGACAGAGATTGCAAAATTGGATAGTTCTCTCAAAACACTGGCGCAAAATTTTACAAAGCCTGATGTTAAGGGCTAAGCATGGTACTACTTAACAATTTGCTAATACTAAAGTACTTTACTAATATTTTCCTAATTTTAAACACTTTTTAACTAGCACGATACTAAATCTATTTTCTTAGGCCCATTTGCTGATACACAAGTTAAGCATTTAAGTTCTACTTAAGAACTTATGTGAGAATTTACGCAGAGGAAAAAGTAGCCCTTAAGCGCTATAAGTTGAACATAAATATTTATGATTCGTATCAGTAAACAGGACAACAGAACAACAAGTCAACTAGTCAACAATTACTTGTTCAACTATGTTTGTTCAACAAGTGAAAATCATTTCTGTAACACAATAAAAACCGTAACAATTGTCAATTGAAAAAATTTCCCTTCAATTGTTGAATCAGTTAAACAAGTAAATCTACCAAGATGAATATATTAAAATTTCCGACGAAAAAAAATAAGTATTTATTGCAAATGTGACATTTTTGATACATCGGCAAACTGTCTTTTTGTGAACACCGTGAACATCTCCTATAACATGGTATTGAAATGCAATTCCAAACTAATGTAAGGCGCTCAATATTTTCTGCTTTACACCTAGTGTTTTACTTTTATTAGTGCGGCAACGTATTTTGCGTATTTTTTGTAGTCAACAACTTCTACGGCACACGAGATTTTTGGGGTTCTGTTTCAAAGTGTATTCTTTCCTTGAATAATGTTGCCTGTCCTTGGTCATCACTATCAATGTCCGATTAAGAAAAAAAAAACATAAGACTCTAGGCCAATAAATAAATTCTCAAGATCCGTCCGATATAATCACTTAAGTAACACTACTGCAAGTGTTCATTTCTAACTTGTAGGATTTGAACTAGTCCGGAACCGTCGGTTAAAATTTATCAACTATTTTAACTCTTGTTGTTTCCAGTTACACAAACGGTGAACTAGTGAAATTTCCCATCCCTAGACTTGTCGTTGCGTGTTACACAATTTTTAAGAAAGTTGTTGATTTTCACTTGTTCAACAAGCACTTTATGTATTGTGTTATAGGCCCCAGGGCTTAATAAACTACAACACACGCTTAAAATAGTGCAAAAAAAGTGCGAACATAACTTTTTGACATTTGTAAATGTCAAAGTGGCATATAAATTTACTACGATACTAAAAAAAATAAAGTAGCCATTTTGTGATTTTAACTGTTAAGAAAATAGTACGATACCAAACTGGTTTAAAATTAGCAAAATCCTCTTTTTAGCCTAGTATCATACTAAAAATGGTATTACTAATTCGACTAAGATTTTGCGCCACTGTTTTTAAAAATTGCAATAAAATACTGACGTCACGTGTTCTAAAATTATTTCACCGCCTATTCTGAACGTACTACTTTCTTCGTTGGGCATACCTACATTTACAAAATAGAAATACAAATTATTTTTCTTTAATAATCTAAATTAAGTAGGTATTCGATATATAGGTATGTATCTATTTGAAAAGAACCCTAACAACTAATTAACACTACCAAGGCTGTGTAATAAATACCTGAATAGGTACATCCATTTTTAATCACGGTTGCCACGTCGGTCATTAGTGACCAAATTTGATCATTTTGTTATCCATTTGGCATTTATTTTGAAGAATAATAAATATAAAAAAACTCAACTTTTTATTTTCATGTTCTCAAAAATCAAGCGCAAATTTTTTTTTCATCGCCTTATGTAAGCGATGCAAGTTTTAAATTGAACGGACTGCATTACCCATCCACAACCACTGAATATACGAACACTGAATGCACTCATTTTCTTCATTTGATAATTTATTGATATTGGTGAGTTAAAAATATTTGTATGTTTAAAGGTTTAAGCGTCTGCGTCTATTTCGCTTGTTGGTTCTTGTTGAAAACAAATCATACAAATTTGATAGGTAGTATAATTAAATATATTAACAAATCTCTCTTGTACAAATTAACTAGAAAAGATCACGGAAATTGTTCATGCCATCCTCGATTGTAGTCAGATTAATTTAGCCTGTGCCACCGCACTGATTTAGTGCTAAGCTGTGCTACCGCACATATGACAATTTGGCAGCACCCATCATCTACTACCATCGAGGATGGCAGCCAACGTAAAAAGGAAAAACCCCCATTGTAAGTTGGTGGGCATTTCCGGCTTTGTCTCTAATTCTGCCCTTTCGTTTTTGGTTGCCAGAGCAAGCACTTCGTGCTCTCTGCTATTAAAAGAAAAACCAATTATATAACATTTTATATACATAGAGATTTCCATCTTAACCCAAAATTGTATCATAGCCTTTAAACTTTGGTGTAAAACACTGTGCATGTATAAATTGAACCATAAACCAGAGAAAATAAAAAAAAGAAAAGGAAAACAAATTAATGCAACGCATCAGCAAAATAAAACCACCAAAGTGTTTATTCTTGTTCGTGGCGATTGTTAGCCCACCCACGATTCACGAAACCTTCAGCTTTTGCTCGAGTGCCTGCTGGCACATTTGGGCTTACATATTTAGTCGATTTAGTCCTTGGCTAATCCCGAAGCCGAGTCCGAGTTCGGACAGACGCACGTCCGCCAGCAAGACAATTATCGCCAAATTCGGACAGACGCACGTCGGCCAGCAAGACAATTATCGCCAAATTCGGACAGACGCACGTCCGCCAGCAAGACAATTATCGCCAAATTCGGACAGACGCACGTCCGCCATCAAGACATCTATCTTATATTCGGACAGACGCACGTCCGCCAGGAAGACAATTATCGCCAAATTCGAACAGACGCACGTCCGCCAGCAAGACAATTATCGCCAGATTCGGACAGACGCGCGTCCGCCATCAAGACATTTATCAGATATTCGGACAGACGCACGTCCGCCAGCAAGACAATTATCACCAGAATCGGACAGACGCACGTCCGCCAGCGTAAGTACAAATCAACCCAGGCATCCACGCCAACAGAAATCCTCACTGAAGAACATGAGTCCCAATCTTCCTTAAAAAACAGAAAATTATTTACACGTTGAAGATGTTTTCATTGGAAACAAAACTGAAGAAGTTCTTGAAAAAAAGAACTTAACAAGTTTTAACAAAAATTAAATTAAAACAAACGCTTTACATTTCTATTTGAAACTTTTAAAACAACTGATTCTACGATTTGATCTCAATAAAAATGATTTGAGAAATGTGTGTATAATAACTCCTAACAGTAGCTCGTCGGCTACCGAGGTTTGAATTCCGACTTTGAGTGAACAATCGCAACCGTCTCTTCCTCAAATTATTTAATATTTTTCCAAAACATTAACAATTATTGTATCGGCAAGCGACTTTCCTTTTTGTTTTGACAATTAAAAAGTGTGACAAGGGGCTTATAACACAATACATAAGGCGCTTGTTGAACAAGTGAAATTCAACATTAAAAATTGTGTAACACGGAACAAGTCCAGGAGAGCTATAACAATTGTTTTGACTTCATTCAACATGTGGGAAATTTCACTATTTCAACATTTCTGTAACTGGAAACAACAGGAGTTTAAAAAAAAGGGGATAATCTTGGTGAATAGTTGATAGATTTCAACCGACGGTTCCGGACTAGTTCCATGTCAAGTGATTACATCTTGAGAATTTATTTAGTGGCCTAGAGTCTTGTGAACATTTTTTTTTATCCTGAATCGGATTGTGAGAGTAAGAGCCAATGACAGGCAAATGTGTCGAAGGAAAGAATACACTTTGAAATAGAACCCCAAAAATTTCGTGTACCGTAGAAGTTGTTGGCTATCTTACTGAAAGTCTCACCCACAAATTACGTTCCCCACTTATAAAACTAAAGAACTAAGTGTAAGGCAGAAAATATTGATAGTCTTACATTGGTTTGGAAATGAATCTGAATACTATGTTAAGTATATGAAATATTCATGGAGTTACGATCGCGACCTGCGGGTTCGTAATAAAAAAAAAACATTTACTGTTTTTTTTTTATATATTTTTTTAAATTATTTATTTATTTATTTTATTACATTTATTAAATTTATAATATTTGATTTTTATTATTTAGATTCTAAAGGGAGGCCGCTGCCTTCAGATAGGCTGCACCTTACCGTTAGATGAATTGAATGGAACTAACTTTAATAATAATTTGGTTTTTGAATTATGCTTCAGGTTAAGGTTGTGAAATGCATTGTAATCATATTTCGTCTGAGTTCAATGATATATGATGAGGCTTGTACAGGTATATAGGTTTTCTATTGGTGAAGGGGAGAAGGGGTGTTTCCGTTTGGGATTGGTGTTTGCAAGGTAAGCAAAATTGGCGTGGGAAACAGTTATCGATTATTATGAGTTCCGTTAAACGAAGGGGCGTGGGGGGGGGGGAAGAATGGGTTAGTGGTTTTGGGTGAAGTCTGAGACGTAACTATGGTGTTCACAAAAAGACAGTTTGTCGATGTATAAAAGACGTCACATTTGCAATAAATACTTAATTTTTTTTTCTTCGGAATTTTAATACTCATCTTGGTAGATTTACTTGTTCAACTCATTCAACAAGTGAAGGGAAATTTTTTCTATTGACAATTGTTACGATTTTTATTGTGTTACAAAAATGATTTTCACTTGTTGAACAAACATAGCTGAACAATTAATTATTGACTAGTTGACTTGTTGTTCTGTGTTATAGGCCTCAGGTATGTGTAAAGTTAATAAAGTCTGAATTTGTCTGTAGAATAACTGTTTATTTTGTTGAAAATTTTTAAACAAACTTAAAGTGAGAAGTTCAGCAAAAATCTCTAGTATTTTATTATACAAATGTTTTATAGTTGTTTTGATACTTTTTCGTATTAATAAACTTGCCATTATTTCCTTTATGCTTCAAAATAGGAAAATAAACTTTTTATTGTTGTTTTTGTTTTATATACTTAGATTTACCAATCATAAAAATTCACTTTACTTTACTTTATGTTTCTGTAAAATTAAGGATTTATTGTGCGACAAACTTTTTAGTAAAAATAGTTCTACGTATAAAAAATCACTTTGGTCATAATTTAGGTAGTTTATAAGTTAACATTTAAAAAAATGATATGATACCGAGTTTTTTTTTTAAATATGTTTTCTTGGTAAAATAAAAATAAAATAATTAGAATTAATTAAAATGGTTTTTAGATCGAAAAACATTAATATTAAGATATATAGTTTAAATTAGAGCGCCCGTAAACGGCCAGTAAGTTAGTTGTAAGTTATTGATAAGTAGGCTAGTTTTATGAATTTTTGTATAGCTCTAAGTTGGTTATAAGTAAATGATAAATAAAAATGAATTAAAAGAAATAAATGTTAGTAAATTTCAAACAGCTGGCTTTGAAAATAAAATTTATTCAAATTCATTTTGTGTAATCGGCTCAAAATGAATATTATTCGTTCGTATGACTAATATACAAATTTCATTCGAATGAACAAACTATATTCCATCGAATTAGCTATATTAAAATAAAGAAAATTGTAAACTTATAAAATGCTATGCAAAAATGTGATTTAGTAAAGTAGACTTTATATTTAGTTCTTTATATTTATTATGAAGATGGGGCCCATAAAGTTTAAAGTAATTTTGTGAATTATCTTGTAACTTTTTATTTATTTATTTCTAATTATTTTTTTATGATTGATAAATAGATATTCTCATTTATGGTTAACTTAAAATTTTAACTAAGTTTTCATATTTTAATTATTTTGGTCACTTTTTATTCGTTTTGGTACTTTGTATTTTCAACCTTGGTTACAAGTTTTAATTCCAAGTGGCAACCGTGCTTTCAATGTCGAAATATTGATCACCATTAGCAGAATCATAGGTTATTCTACTGCAAGGCACAAAAAAGTTGTTTTCCTGCCTGCTGTCCACACATTTGTACTTATTCACTGACCGATCGTACGTACAGATACATTATGATTCTACCTTTAACATGCCCCCTATAATAAAGATGTACCAAAATGTATTCAAATGGAAACTTCTAACCTTCACGAAATCCAAAAATAGCATCAACCACTTTTTATACACATACAAGGTACACAGCGAAATATCAAACAACCAGCCAGTATGCTGCTGAAGCATGACATCATAGTGGTCACGATCGCGATTTTTTCTTTGAATTAGGTATTTGATGGCCTTTTTATTGGCGAGGTAAAAATGAATCATGGTTTTTATTTTGCAAAATATCTAATGTGGTTTGAAACGAAGATACTTGTGGTGTGCAACTCAACTTAAGGAATCTCAGTTTGCACATAAATTCGCGATCGTGTATAATTCGCAGAGTTTTATTGCCACGAGTCATCGTTCATAAGGAAAACTGAATACTATCACCATCGGGCGGTTCGATGCCTCACAGTTAATATGCGGTTGGCTACATTCCCGTCTTAAATTGTAGCTTTCAAAATCGTATGCTTTGACATCCATACACAAACGAAAAACAAACAAAAAAGAACACTGCAAAATTGTGTTTGAGAATTAAAATAAGTTTCACCAAAAAACAACGCAAACATAACTTCTCCCTCTATCGTATATAAGATATCTATAATATAGAATTAAGCCAATTCAATAAAATTGAGAAAAAAAATCTATCAAAAATGATATCTGCTGAGGTAGATGTGATCGCCTTTTTGTTTTTTTTTTTTTGTTTTGTTCGTACACTTAAACGTCTGCGTTTATTTTTTCATCAAACTGGGTGCAGCACAGAAATGAAAAATGATTCTAAATAGGCGAATGGATGATGCTACTATTTATAAAGAGTCAGTGGATTTAGGGGTGAGTCGGAGCATATAACAGCATTCACTTCAACGTCATCCCATATTATTTGAAAATTAAGATTAATTCGTCAGTATCAAAAAATCCATCATTATGTAATGTATGTTGGGTAGGTTGTGGAGTGAAATAGAGGTGTTTGGGGAGTGGTTATCCACACATGTGCTAATGATAATGATGGTATACTGACGACGACGTTGAGAAGAACAGAGTGTGATGCCTCGTTTTTTATGTGAAATGAATTGAGATTTTATAGCGCATAGAGCGAACACCATCAAGTGAATCATCCATTAGAAGTAACTAATTAATCAAAATACTTCAGTTCAGATTGAATTTTTCGATTTTGTTTCAAGTGGTTTTAAAGAGATTAAATTAAATTAAAATACAATTTTAAATTAAATTTTTCTGAGTAAAAGTTGTATTTAAACTATTCATTAATAACTTCAAATTAAATGTCATTATGTGAATGTACAATAACTTACAAAAAAGATATCAAATGTCATTGTAGTTTGACGTTTATCTGTGTTGTTGACAGATAGAGAAATTATTGAAAACAATCAATGGAGGGGGGGGGGGGGGTGATTTATATCACTACTTAGATACTTATAATAAACTAGCAGAACCGGTTGCGCGTTGCTGCGACTTAATTGTATTGCGTTCAATTATTAGATATTAAAATTGGTGTTGTTAAGGAATTGATTGGTAAGGTATCCAATTAGTAGCAAAGCAATCACCTCTTTTCATTAATTAAGAACTAAAGGATGATAAATATTTCTCGTTAAACTGTTTTTCGTTAAAACAAATAAATTTGATGGTTGGCTAACGCGTGAGCATGCAAAATACAGCTGACCATGGGAGAAACACCGATTCTCCCAGTCCAAGCCACAAATTCTCATTGGTTGCACTTGAGACTTATGTATCGTCATCGCCAAACAAAGGAAAATGTATTGGAAATTGTAGTCTTTTGAAGGTTATTGTTGATTCTGATGGAATCATAGATAGGTATTCGAGGTAATAGGAGGACTTTTTTTTTAAACTTTCAATATCGTTGCTTCAAGTACGTTTTCGGTATCTTATGATGACTAATCGGCCACCGTTGCATAATTTTGGTAGATTTAAGTTACGCAAAAGAATGAGCGGTGAACCAATTTTCAGACATAGATTGTGTGACGCCATTCCTGGCATATCCAGATAATTTAAAAATTCAGTCGGAAAATTGACGATCTCATTTTCATCAATAATAGTTTTAATAGACTTAAAAGTCATCAATGTCTCAAATTTAGTATTTAACCGCTGGATGAGGATGATGCTGGTTAGAACACACAACCATTGTTATGTATATTATATATGATGAATTTTATATATCTTTCTGCTCTTTTATTTTTTATGCAATTAATAAAACAAATTAATCCATTTTTAAAATTGTTCCCGACGTTTCGTTGGTACTCGTATTTTTCCAAATTTTTCAAAGGGTATTTTTATTAGTCTGTTGTCATTTATATGTATAATTTTGATTTAATTTAAACATTTATATTGTACTATAATATTTTATTAGATGGAAAATAAATAAATAAATTAATTAATTAAAAACAAAGACAAAACAAAAATTATCAACTAATATCACATAATTATTTACTTTATCAATAAATAATATTCATATACACGATATGAAAACTGAATTTCCCTTCTAAGATACATTTCTGGTTATTCTTATTCTGTAACCAAAAGCCAATACCCAAAAAGGTGGTTTCATTCTATTTTTTTAAACTATATACTAAATAAAATGAATAAAATAAACATATTTTGAAAGTCGTTTTTACTTCATTTTTTATATAAAAAGTTCCTTTAATTTTTTATCTAAACAAAAAAAATTGGTCTTACAATGTTAAACATTTAATAATATAAACTTAAAAACGTTGACTCGTTTTTTGAAATATTGAATATAAAAAAAAATATTTTCTTTAAAAAAAAATATTTTTCGAAAATTTTGGTAGGTACGCATTATTATTTATAATTGCTATATAAGAAATTTGATCGAAACCCTATTGATAGGGTTTACTATTTGAAAAATACTATTTGAAAAAAAATACCTCTTGATTGATCACAAAACTTTTATAAATTGGAATGACATTATCGCCGCGCAGTTATTTAGTTTGCAAATCCTGAAATCTACTCTGAACATAATACATTTTTCAAACTAAACACTAAGGCAAACCGCATACACCGCCAATTGCCTTACAACAAAATGCTCAAAAATGACCAAACCCACCCCAGTGAGAACTTAATTTTCGTCAAACAGCTCCCTAAAGTTTTTGTAAGCTCATTCATTCATTTTCTCTCTTTTGCATCATACGGATGAGGGCTACAAGTACCGAAATTGTTGTCATTCGTTGCGTTTTCCAATGAATACGGAATGTCTGTGTAAAAAAAGGATAAAATGAATTCCACATTGTTAATAATGTGAAATAACTAAAAACTAACTAAAAGGGAAAAACTGTCATTCGAAATTAAGAGAAAATTACGCAAAATTTACTTCGAAAGTATACTCGTTGTTTTTGTTTTACCCTCTGTGATGACTGCCTTAGAGCAAAAAAATCTCCACAAATCGTATAGACAAAGTTGCGTCCTTTGCAAAAGGATTTCAGTATAAAAAATACAATTTACAAAATTTGTAATGAATAGCCAGCTATATTTTGTGTGCTGCTTCTTTTAGTATGATGCAACAATTTATAAATTATTTAATTGAAAATAAAAAGGCAATGTTAATTGAACTTGAAGAAAAGTTTAATGAATTGTATTCAAGGCGAAGGCGAAGGTGGATTATAATAAATTATCCGTTTAGGCTATGACGTAAAAATAGAACCTTATCTGGTTAAGTAAATTTATGCGGTAGATAGTGAAACAGTGTTTTTTCTGTTAAGACGCATTTATATATAATACAGTTTCTTTTTAATCAGCAAAGAAATGCATGTAATGGCAGAAATTAGCTCTCTAAGCACTGAGTCAATTTTGGTTAAAATGAAATGAAATTTCTAGGATTCCAGAGTATTGAATTCGGAATATCTAGGCCCTCTAAGTTCTAGGGAAATGACGGCTAAAAGGGCTATTTTCGAAAACTTATTTACATTTTGGAAGAGGTTCATACAATATACTTAATGTATTTCAAATACAGGATTACAGCTATGTTTACTTACTTATCCGGCTCCCGATTCATGGAGGTTCGCTGCCTGACAAATTGCGGTCTTCCATCGGTTGCGGTCCCTCGCACGCACCCTCCAGTCGTCGAGACTAAGAAGCGCTCATGTGTCTGTAACCGCCTGGTCCCTGTAACTGAGGTTCGGTCTTCCTTGTCGTCTCGAACCTGGGGGCTGGGATTCGAAGATTTTCTTGGCTGGAGCGTTGTTGTCCAGTCGCTCGATGTGGCCGATCCAGTGTAGTCGACGCACTTTGGATCTCCGAACTACATCCACACCTTGGTACAGCTCGTACAATTCTCGATTGAATTTTCTTCCATTCGCCCTCTTCGCATATAGGACCAAATATCCTCCAAACAATTTTTCTCGCGAAAGTGCCCAGTATCAATCCCCCTTTTTTAGAGTAGAACTGGTAAAATTAGCGTTTTGTATAGCGTTCACTTTGTCTTTCGAGACAGAAGTTTTGACCCCAATTGTTTGGCCAAACCGAAGTAGCAGCGGTTCGCTAGGGTCGGATCTCCACAAAGGTGTCGTTCGTGGAATTGACGTTTGTTCCGAAGTAGGTGAACTCCTTGTCTACCTCGAAATTACTGCTACCAACAGTAACGTTTTGTCCTAGGCGATGGACAGATGAGGCTTTGTTTGTTGATAGCATATACTTGGTTTTGTCCTCATTCAATACGAACGCATTTCGCCTGTTCATCAATAGCTGTGAATGTTTCAAGTACACCTCGCTTGGAGTGACCGATGATATCGATGTCGTCCGTGTCACCAAGCAGTTGAGAAGACCTGTTGAAGATAGTGCCTTCCAGGTTTAACACCACTCTTGCGTACTATCTGCTCCAGGACTATGTTGAAGAAGTCACATGATAGCGCTTCTCCTTGTCTGAACCCTGTATAAGTCTGGAATAGCTCGGATGAGCTGTTTCCCATTTGCGCGTTGCAGCTCGTATTTTGTAATCTCATTCGGCATAGCTGGATCAGTTTTTTCGGGATCTTGAGTTCCGACATAGCCAATAGAAGCTCTTGGCGACTTATGCTATCATATGCGGCTTTGAAACCAATGAAAAGATGGTGTGTCTCGACTTGAAATTCGTTGGTCTTTTCCAGGATCTGCTTCAATGTAAAGATTTGGTCTATCGTTGATCTGCCTGGCCTGAAGCCACACTGGTACGTGTCGATGATATTGTTGAAGAAAGGTTTAAGAGGCTCACATAATACGTTGATAGGATCTTGTAAGACACATTAAGCAGGGATTTGCCTCTGTAGTTTTTGCAGGACATAGGATCGAATTTTTTTAGATTAGCCATATGGAGCTATTTTACCAGTCGTCTGGCATGCTTTGCCCCTCCCACACATGGATGATGAGATGGTGCATGCACGCTACCAGGACATCTCCTCCATACTTGAAGAGTTCCGCAGGTAGGCCATCCGAGCCGGCGGATTTGTTGTTCTTAAGCTTGTGGATGGCTTTCTTAACCTCTTTAGTACTTGGTGCTGCAACTGGATCTTTATTGAGTGGTCTCATGCTTCTTTGTTCTCCTGTTGCTTCCTCTACATAATGCCCATTAAACAGTTGCTGGAAGTGCTGCTTAAACACGTCTACAATTCCCTGTGCTTCGTTGACTAGGCACTAGAACTTATCAGTAATAAATGGGAAGCAATTAAGGAACATTCACTGATAAAAAAGGCAAAATTTCTTGAACTATTAAGTTTCTGTATAATTGACAACAATTATTTGGTTAATGGCAACAAAAGTTACCAACAAAAAGATGGTATGCCAATGGGAAATCCACCTTCACCCATAAGAGCTCCTAAATAACTGCCTGGGAAAATTACCAAAGAAACATAAGGTCTTGACAAAAGATGTAGGTGACATATTTGCAATAGTAAAAGCGAATGACGTCAAACAAATTCTAAATACCCATAATCGTTTCCATAGAAAAATTTACAGAAGAGATTGAAACAAACAAAAAAATTGCTCATTCGCGAAGAAGGACACCTTAAAATGGATGGGTTCCAAAAGCCAACTTCCTTCGGCAGACTTATCAACTTCCTGGCCCAACATCCAAAACAAAAAATTTTCAACACGGCCAAAAACTTGATACATAGAGTATTTTCAATCAGTGATAAAGAATACCATATTCTTATCAAAATAATAATAAAAGAAATATTACAAGAGAACGTTTTTCCAGAAAAAAATATAAACACACTAATAACACTATACGAACATCGAAATATTCGCCCACTAGAAGAAAAAGAAAGAGACAGTAAGATTTACAAATCCTTTACTTATATTAAAGAAATAGCAGACCGGTTCAAAAATGCAAAACTTCTAGGCACAGACAAATATTCATTAGCTATGAAATCAATGAATTCAACTTTACAACTTTACACCAACCTTAAAACAAAAATAGACAAAATGGAACATTCAAATTTAATTTACTAAATTAATTGTAATAGAAACACTGACGAAGAATGCAACCAAATCTAAATAGGAACAAGCAAACAAAAACTTAAAAATAGACTAGCAGGGAACAAATCCGATATCAAAAGCAACGCACTACAGAAGACAGCACTGGCATCACACTGCATAGCTTTCAAGCACTCCCCTAACCACGCCAACGTCCAAATAATGCAACGAGAAGAACACCAAAACAAAAGGATGATCATCGAAACGTTGCACATAATCAACGCTGACAACACAATGAACAGACGAACTGACATGGAAGAAGTCAGCCCACACTACAAACACTTGGTGGAGAAGAGAAAAAGAAAAAGCTCCGTAATATGATATGCACATGCGACGAACATGTTACTTGTCAGTTAAACTTAAATTTTCAAATAAGCTACAGAAATTATTTATTTAATATTATCTAAATGTAACAATAATTGTAAGTTAGTCTGTATTGTGAATATTTTGTAAACGTCCTTTGACATATTTATCAATTCTAATATAGAAACCATTGTTCACCTGATGATGTCCATATATGTACATGGACGAAACGTTGTGACAAAAAGAAAAAATAATTGTTTCATTTGACCTGAAGCCCATTCTACAATATTTTATAGTAACAAAAGGTCATCAAAATTAAAAGATGCCTTATTAATATAAGTTTTCTCGAGAACTGTTCTAATGATTTATATAAAAAACGTGAGTTTTTGGTCCACTTAAAAAAAAACTTACATAAATTATTATAAGAAGCACAGAACCGATTTTTTTTTATTTTTGCCTTTCCCATTAAGGACTTTACCGAATTCGATCAACAGTTTGTATAAATTCTGAATAATACTGCAACCACAAATTTTCCAAAAATATTTCGTTGGATTTAAAAAAAAAAAAAATATTTTTTTAAATTAAATATTCAATATTTCAAAAACGGGTTGATGAATGTTTCTATTAAAATAAGCCCAATTTTTTATTTGAATCAATGCCAGACTTAAATTATATTTTTTTAACATATTGGCAAATTATTAAAACACTTTTAACCCTTATTTAAAGAACATAAAAAACCTTAATCTAATCCTTAAGAAAATACCAGTAATTACACTATTTAACGCCATTTGAAAAACTTTCTGCAAAACAACGTGCTATCACCGCCATTGCTAGGATTAAAACAAAACCAAATTTCTGCTAAGGTAAACTTAAACTACCGCATGATAAACACAATGAATAACCAACACAAAGGACCTAGCTATATATAAGTAACCACGCGAGGATTACCGCAAATAATCTACACTTCACTAAAATTTACCAAAGAAATTGCACTAACACGGCTACCGTACCAAAAAAAGAAAAAAAAACTAACGATGGGAAAACTTTAAGGAGGAAAGAACTATCGTCTTTTTATAGGGATGATGTTTTCCTTGTTTATCTTTGTGCACCTTCGAGGACGAAACTTGAAATAATTTTATTCAAATCTTCTAATTACACTCATTCAACCGCTCAACAATATCAGTGTCTTAACTTGATTGTTTGGCATAGGGATTAAGCTATAGGGAATCCTTTGAAGAAGTTATAACCGACCGTCGTCATTTTCTAAGTTTATCAACCTTGATATTTTTTCTTTCATTAAATGTCCTTTTTTACCTGAAATTAAAAAAAAAAGCAATATATTGCTAGATTGACCTATAATCATTATTATTATTTCACATCACAAAGTTCGCACGTAATGGAATCTAAATAAATATTTCATATCCTTGACGAATCACTATTCCTTCAAAATTGTGATCTCTATAACAACAAGTAGTGAAGATTTATCTGCTGAAGTGTTTATTGAATCCGTGACAGAAATTCTGCGATTTCAAGGACAAAATCCAATATTTGTCTTCCTTCTTCCGCTAGATAATAATACACATTCAGCATCAGCAGTACTCGTATAACAGCATCCAGGATCCAGCAGCATATGAGTGATATGTGAGACTAGAGTGTGTGAGTGTTTGGGTGCAAAAAGTATATATTTGCTATTACGAACGTGTATAAAATTGGAAATATGGTGTTTCCACACACCCGATTGTTACTATTCAGTCAGTTAGACGCGACACGGCATAGATGGATGAGTCTCTTTGTTTAACACCACGTGATGAGTGGTGCTAGGTTGGTTGGTATCAGTATAGCTATCTTGACAAAACGAAAGCATTTTGGCATTTCACACGCGAAGAGGCAACAGATTGTTTAGAAACAAACGATTTCGAAGGAATTACTCGTCGTTGACTGAAATGAAGTGGTGAACATGATGTTGTATAAGAAATAAAAAAAGGATATACAAAAAGGAAAATTCATGTTGAAAAATTTTAGGATTTGGACAATTTAGTTTATGTGCGCGCAATGCACATGAAGCTTATTAAATTTTATCTCAAATTATACTTGATGTTCTGAAAAAGGATAGTAGTAGTGAATAAAGTCAACTTGCTACCATATCTATTGTTAGAAATTTAAGAAAAAAACTACTGATATCGGCTAAACGACCCTCCTGAGGTTATGTATATTTGAATTCGTTTTACGGGATCTTGAATCTGAATGCACATTGCTTTCAAGACTTAGAAGTTCTATTGAAGGTAGTTAGAAATGGCGATGGCGAATGGCGACAAGCTACCTCACTAGATCAGTGCCGTTTTGGTTAGTTGGAACACAATTCGTAGCCGAAACCGTGTAGATTGTGTCAAACTTAGCAGTTTGTTTACTTTTACTGGGATTTAATTGGGATCGCCTCAATTATTGTCTTAATGGACTGCTTCAATTCAGTCAAATTCCTGGGTTTCGTTTTGTACACTTCCTGCTTGACATAACCCCATAAAAAAAAGTCTGGTGCAATCAGGTCAGGTGGGGGCCAGCGGAAAGTGCAGTTTCTGGATATCAATTTGCTTGGGAATTTTCGATGGAGCTCCGACATAACTTGTGTGGCTACGTGTGCACTTGTTCCATCTTGTTGAAACCAAATCCTGCTGAAAGGGATACGTCTTCGGCGAAGTTCTGGGTAAAAAACTCCTTCAACATCTTTAAATAACGGTCCCCATTGACAGTTTGTGTTACACCGTTTTCTTCAAAGAAGTATGGCCCGACAATACACCTTGATGAAACTGCGCACCACACAGTGACTCGTTCCGGGTCCAGTTACGTCTCATGGGGCATTTCTGGATTAGAATCACTCCATGTACGGCAATTTGCCTTGTTAACATTGCCGTTTAATACAAAATGGGCCTCATCAGGCATGAACAAACAATTTATCAATGTGTTGACTTCTTCGGCCATTGCAATCATTTTTCGGCAAAATTCCAGGCGAACAGGCAAATTCTGAGGTTTTAACTTGCTTATAATTTGGACTTTGTATGGAAACAAGTTTAAGTCATCATGAAGTATCAGTTGTAATGACCGTCTGCCAACTCCAATTTGGCCCGATAAGTTTCGATTCGAAACACTTGGATTTGCCTGTATTGCCGATGCAACAGCCACGATTGTATCCTGAACCCGAACATTGGGATCTCGATGATACGGTTTTCGTTCGATGCTTCCAGGTTTGACAAACATGTTCACCAGTGATCCATCTACTCGGGGAGTACCCCCAAACTCCAGCCTAAATTCCCTTTGGACGGAAATGACGGACAGCAAAGAATGGTATCGCACTATCCAAATCCTTTTTTCATTATCCCAAGCATTTATTTTGATAAATCTAAATAGTAGCCTATAAAATAAAAAAAAAATAAGCCGGTTACTCATACTGAAAAAAAGTTATTTCGTTTTATTTTTGTAGCACGATTCGTGTGCCACCCTGTAAAAAAAAAGATCTTGGACCTTCAGTGCGGAAAGTTTTTTTAATGTTGTCACAATCGTTAGGCTTTCATTCTGGCCAAGAGCAGGGGTATTACTAACTCAACAAAAGTTTACTTTTGAATGCTTACCACACAACTTCGACAATAAGCATTGAGATGACTGCTTCTCTAGTGCAGTGTCCAGTTGCTACATTCCTGGGTCTTTCTTGCTTCGGTCTATATAACAGGAATATGTTTAAGTGTAATGTAGGTTGTTTTACTGCTTCACCTAAGTCCTTTTACTTTCCACATTATTAAGTGGAATGCTAACTCTCCACCAGTGAACTTTGTGTCTACGAAAACCTGATTCTTGGCTTACGAGTTTGTCCTCCTGTTCCTTTTCCTTGATGCCGTTCTGAGCCGGAATCTAAATAATAAAGACTCTCCTGTTAATATTCTGGCTTGGTAGCTCCCAGGTATTGCTGGACGAACATAGCCAAGTCATTGGCTTTAACATGTGCCTAATTGTCTGTCAGGTTAGCAGTATTTCGGTCCAGATTTGGTATTTTGCATGCTTCATTGTTTGTCCGTCATTCTACTTTACAAAACACACTAGCTACTAACTTGGGTAGACACATAGACCTGGAGACATTTCAGAGCTCAGCAAATATTTTTGGACTAACTTTTCAATTAATATTTTAACCTGAAGTAAAAATAGAGTTGTGTCGAAGTCTCTATTCACATTTTTTGAGCTTCCTCGTTTGGCGCAGCAATGATTAATATTGGTAAACGAGGACTTAGATTGATGTTACTATTTCAATTAATGTCTTGTCAAAATATCGTCTAGTGTAAAAAATTAAAAAGTTATTAACAAAGGAGTAGTTCGAAAAAGAAAATTGTAACAAAGCGTTACATTATCCATTACCTACCGTGGCGCTTTGCATTCAAAATTCACCACTGGCACTACCAGTCAAGCAACACCATATTACCATCAGAACACTACTCCAACTCAGGGTTTATTAACAGCAGCAACATCACACGACCACTACACTAGACTAAAGTATCAGCACCATCTAATCACCACTCACCAGTAGCCCAAATCTTGTGGCGTATTTCTTGTCTATTTTTAACTGGTTTTAAATAGAGGGTTATCCATTTTGCGGTTTCAAGAGTATAGGCCTGGAACTCGACATCTGTCAAACTAAGTTCTTAAACCATCTTACGAAAATGGATCGCTTAACTATCGCACAATGCATACAAATTGATAAAACCTACTACAAAAATGGTGATTCTGCCACAGCCATATATCGATCGTGCTTTAAGAGGAGATTATGGCTTACATAATCGTCCGACTACGCAAGCAATTGGTAAAATTGTGAAGAAATTTTATGAGACTGGATTGGTACAGATATTTTAAGGCCTCTGCATCATCGTTTCGCTCGTACCACTGAAAATATCGCTGCTGTAAGTGAAAGTGTTACCGAAGACCCGAATATGTCGATTCCTCGTCGTTCTCAGGAATAAGAACTGTCTAACGGCACATTATGGCGTATTTTGCATTTGGATCTAAACCTACATCCATATAAACTCCAGATCACACAACAACTGAAGCCAGCTGACCATTAACAACGTCGCGTCGTAGATACGTCGAATGGGTGCTTGAACAACAGGCGGTGGACGGCGATTTTTCGAACAAAATTTTCTTCATCGACGAAGCATATTTCTCACTCGGTTGGTATGTTAATTAACAAAATTGTCGTATTTGGGGTTCTGAGAATCCTCAAGTAATTGAAGAGAGGCTATTACATCAACAAAAAGTCACTGTTTGAGTCGATCTTTGGCCCGGAGGTGTGGAACGACTGTCACCGTCAATTCGGGGCGTTATGGTCATACGATAACCGACTTCTTTTTGCCTTGGAGAATATGTGGTTTCAACAAGACGGTGCCACATGCCACACAACTCGAGCGAATATGGCTTTATTGCAAGAGACATTTCCTGGCCGCGAAATTTCTCGTCGTAGCGATATCAACTGGCCACCAAGATCATGCGATTTGACACCGCTGGTCTTTTTTTTTGTAGGGCTACGCGAAAGACCCTATTTATGCAGATAAGCTTTTAACTCTGGCGCAATTGAAAACCAACATTCGTCAAGTTATGGCTGAGATACCGCCCAATATGTGTCAAAAAGTGGTGGATAATTACCTCTAAGAATCGATGCTTGCAACAATGCGCGTGGTGGTCATTTAAATGATGTAGTGTTTCACACATAATGTCAACGTTCGAACCTTATAATAAAAAAGAAATATCGCGAAAAAAGATATTTTATATTTGTTTTATTAACGTTTACTTTTGAAACCGCAAAATGGATGACCCTTTACATACTTTTTTTCTTTTATACAGCCCCAGTAAAAAAAAATCGAGATCGAGAGGGTTTAGTCATCGATCCATTGCTTGAGGTCTACTAACTCCCTATATCTCTACAATATAAATGTCAAGGCATAATGACATTTTCCGCCATCTTCAAATATTATGGAACATTCATATTGTGACAGTACTTTATACATATACATCCCTATTAATAAAAAAACGCTTAGTCCACCTTTATTCCATGGACTTACAAAACCATGGAATAAGAGTAAGACCATGGACTAAAATTTCCTATTAATAAAAAATCGAACAAAATCCTAAATAAGTATCAACTCTACCTCTTTTTATTCTATGTCCCAATAAATTTTGTTCTTAAATGTCAATTCTTAGTCCGTCACTAGACCACCGTCTTTGATGGTCTAGCGAAGGTCTAAGTTGATAAGCGTCAAATACCCGGAATTGTGGTTTATTAATAGTAGTCCATGTTTATTAATTTGGGTGATAATTTTTATTTTCAATTCGAAATTCGAGGACAAATCATTCAAAACTTTATTGAGATTTGTATTACAAATTAAATTCCAGTATAACTTCTGTAAATTTACACACATGAGTAGGTGAAACATTTGTTTCATTTTTTTCTACCAACCGAACAAAAAACCTCAATTGTAGCTTACTAGCCAATCCCATGGTGATGGTGAACAAAAAATCATTATGCCCTTCGTGTTAATCGCCGTTTAGTGTGTAATTATTTTTCAAACAAAAGATAGGATTAACGATGACGATGATGAAGGATGCACAAATGTTACAATAGTGTGTTGGCATTATATGCGGAAATTCCCAAATGCCAATAATTTGTGCAGGCGTAGGTTTTTGTTAATGGCTGACCTTATGTCAAGTTAAGGCGCATATTGTGCAAATATTTAATGGCTTACAAAAGGGGCCCGATTATTAATGCGTCCAACTGCAATCTAGAAAAGGGCTATTTCGATGCTAATTAAAGCTTGTCAGGTACCTGTCAAATGAAGAGTCTCGAACCCAATATGAAACACTATGAGTTAAGTTCAGCGTTAGCGGAAACAATTAAGTATTTTGATTGAAAGTTCTTGCAGAAAGAAGATTGATGAAGATATGAGAAAAGAACTGGAGACAGAAGTGAGCCCTGTGATACGCCGGAATTTGTATTCTGCATTACAGCCTTGAAAACGAATGTAATTTCCAATCGTGGGGAACTAACTTACTTACGGTGGCGCTACAGATCAGGGTGGACCTGGGCTGCAACGAACAAGATTCTCCAGCCAGCTCGGTCCTTAGATAGCTGCCTTCAGTTTCGCATGTGAAGTTGTTTGAGGTCATCTTCCACTTGCGACTTACATCTGAGCTTCAGTCTTCCTCTACTACGTCATCCTTCCGGGTTTTTCCGGGCCGGAGGATTGATGTACATCTGCTCTACATGGCACAGCCATCTAAGTCGCTTCATTTTACCTCTTCTGGCTAGGCAGTTAATTGATATATTTTCTCCTTCACTCACCGTTTACGCACATGAGACCAAAAATTACCCGAATAAATTTTATGGGCCTTTCAACTTATTGACGAACGCCTTTCACACAACACAGAATAGAGGCAATCTTCGATATTAAGAAGATTGATACCTCTGTATTTGGGGAAATTCAGAGGGTCTCCTTTCTTGAAAAAGAATTCGAAGATTCCATTCGTCGATCATGATTTCTCCCGACCATATCTTGCAGATGAGTTGGTGCATTCTCCTAACCAAATCACCGCCTGCTGCTTTGAAGAGCTCTGCGTAAGCTCCAGTAACTTTATTGGACTTTGCTTTCAATATTGAAGGTATATCTTAACTTCGTCCATGTCGGGTGGGTGGACTGAATTGTTGGTATTCACCTATATTCAACGGCACCTATAATCTGTCTGGCAGCGGAGTTCGGTTCTTCATCGCCATTATTCAGTCTTCAGAAGTGGTCTTTCCGAATTATAAACATTGACTGCGTTTCTACTACTATGTTTCCTTATTCATTATGACAGGCTTCTGTTCGTGCTTTGTAACCTTGTGAGGTGCTTCTTTCCCTTGTCCTTCTTTGCGGCAACGATTTGTATGCCTCTTGTTTGCCTTCCTGCGTCTGCCGGCATTCATCGTCAAACCATCATTTTTAGTTGTGGTAGTCGTGTGTAGCTCAGCGCATCAGAGGCGCTATCCTTGATGGTATTTTGACAGTGTTATAACTGGATTTCTATACTTAATGCTATCGATATAATACTTCTTAAAAAGTTATTAGAGACTCGACTGGTAAAGGAACTGGCGATATCTTGCGACGTCAAACTTTCTCCCTGTATTTTGTCATCTTGGTTAGCGATCTGCGTAGCGGTAGCCGTATCTTAGTTACAACCAGCAAATAGTCCGAGTGAATGTTGGCTCCTCGGACTGTTCTATCATCCATAATACTGGAAGAGTGTCTTGCATCGATCGCAATAAGATGAACCTTTATGAATGTTAAGATGCGGTAACTGCGTATTAAAATCTGTTCAATTTATATTTTCAGTACAGGGCTTGGGAGAGTTTTTCAAACACTCTGGTGCCGGCTGTTGTTTCCATGACACTCAGCTTAGGAACTTGCTACTAAAATATTCCATATATTGACGTGTGATCGGGACGGGAACGGGATCGCCAATTTGACTCTCGTTTATTGTGTTTATTAAAAAAACACACATTGATTTAGAGTTGATGGAAATTATAATACCTTTCTCTTTGGATTTGGCTATGTAGCTTTCAGAATAGAAGCTTTCTTAGAGCTTAGGAGTGTATATATTTAAAGCTTAAGGAAAAGGTTGTTGTCGTTACGTGCTTTTCTGCTTACATCTTTTCGTTTTCTTTTTTACAATATTTGTTGTATATTTTTATTAAGGAGAAATTATTATTTGAGCAAGTTTTTCAAGCAAGTACTGCTTTTTTAGAATTCAATTTATTAATAAATTTCAACTTTAAATTCCAAGTAGTTTCTTCATGATAATAAATCTAAAAGGAAGAGGGTTTCGTTCATTATGTAAATATTATATTTGAAATAGTGTCGTGGAATTTGAGGTGATGGTATTATTTTTGTGCAGTGTCATTTATTTATTTTTTTACGTTATTTATTTTAACGTTAAAAGAGATTAAGCCTTCAGGAGAACTCTTAAAAATACGCGTCTACTATCTCACCTCTTGGTGGTGTGGAAAATGTAGATTTGTTTTTATTTGGATTTAGTTTAATTTTTTTTTCAATTTAGTTTACGATCTACATGTTTCTGTTTCTGAAATCTAAATTAACAGATGGTAACCCTACCGATACTTGTGAGAGAAATATGCCAATTTATAATGATCACTGCGGCAGCCATGGAAAATGGAAAAACTTTATAGAAATAGAGATAGCTTATTGAAATCCATAATAGTAGGGTGAAAGGCAAATATCCTATCATCCCTGTACTGAAAATATAAATTGAACAGAATAAAGCTACAGCAATGTTTTGCCCCTCAGACAATTAAGCAAAGCCAATTAGCGTGAATCTATTATCGGATGTAATGTCTTCTAGGCTGTGCTTTTCGATTATATCACAAACAACGTCTTCTCCTTCTAGTTTAGTATTAAAATCCTCTCGGATAATATTAATATGAAAGCTAGGGCACTGCTTGTAAGTCTTTTCCAAAAACTGTATAAAATATTTTGTAGCAAGCTCCAGCCCAATAAAACCATGTGTTATAATGGTATGCAATGTTTCGAGAATAAATGCACTCTTCATCAGGTAGCAACAAAAAATACAACAGCATTTACGCAGTTATTGAAAAAATATTTTTTTAATATTTCCACTACTGCCCGTCGTTTTTAATTTGTGACTGTGTTTTTTGATATTTTAAAAAATATCTGTGTAAATGCTGTTCTATTTTTTGTTGCTGCCTGATGAAGAGTGTATTTATGCTCGAAACGTTGCATACCATTATAACACCGTGTTTTATTGACCTGGAGTCTTCTACAAAATATTTTATGACAATTAAATATAAGAGGTCACAGATAAATTCCTATACTTTCCAAAAACTCGTAGAATAATAACTTTTTCAAAAGTCATCCTTTTACTCCTCTGTGGGGGCATGCTCACATATGATGCTAATGTTGGCGAATCTTAGTCTAAATTCTAATCTTGATGAGGTGTTCGATTATATGGTTAAAACCTTACAATCACTAAAGAAGAACTAAAATAAGTAGAATACGGTCAATCAATAGAGTCGTAAAGTTAAAAAAAAAAACAGTCAAAATCCCATAAAGGGCGCTCGTTAAAAAAATCCAACCTTGAACTATCGTCAGTTAGCTTCTAAATCTTTTATTACTGCTCTCTGCATTTTGTTTTATTTGTTTTCTTTTTTAAGTCGATATTGCCATAGTTCATGTAATTAAATAGATTTACCACCAATAATCTGGGGAATAAAAAAATACGTTCGCTGTTCATTTCCAGAATCCACATAAATGCAAAATCCTCCCTTTAGAATGCATTATCCCCAAACCACCGCTCATATAAAAAAACTCTGGATTGTGCTGTGCGGTTGAATATTTTTCATCAAAAGAAAAAAAAATTAATAAAAAAACAATAATATGAATCTCAGTTCCCAGCAAATAAAAAAATAAAATCAATTTCGAGTGCAATAATGTAGAAACGGGTGACAGTGATGATGATGGTAGTGGTGGTGTGTTGGTGGTGTTGGTTGTATATATCAATAACCATGAATTGAATATCCTCACAGCTCATATTAGCCAAGCTCACGGTTTACGGCTTCATTGGGGGAGACATTTCATCAGCACTTCGCCTTAACTGCTGACGCTATTATTTTAAAATCAGGATGCCATCGATGATGCATCCTCGTCCTCATCCCGAAATCCGGGAATCGCAGATACAGAGTACTTCCAGTTTTGTCAAATCTTTTTTTTTTTACTTCTTATTTTAATATTGGAATATTGCAGTAGGCAGAGAGACTATGATTTAGAAAAAAAAAACTCTTCAGATGAGAGTTTCGAATCCGAATCCGAATCCATCATCAACGTTTATGGATCGGAATCGAAACCAGAACTCATATTGCGGATGCTCTCGACAGCAAAGCCAGTAGATGAATTGTTGAGTGGCGGCGGCCTCCCGGTTTTTATTTATATCGTTGTCGTTCATTTCGGGAATTTCTTTAATTTCTGTGGAATAAAAGAGTAATAATTGAATATTTCAATGGGAATCGATGAGATGGAATTCTATTTTTTTTATTTTGTTTTTTTTTTTTGTTCGTCGATGTTCATCCTAATTCCCCGGAATATTTGCAAGAATTAATAGAATATATGGTACGAGTATGAAGTACTTGGATTTATAAGCTTCAAAAATTGCTGTCATTTGTTGGATTTGGAAGGAAATGCAAGTTGAATGCGATGTGATTTTTCTATTGGAGCACTTCAGATTGAACAATTGATATAAAATTCTGTTATGAGGAATATGCTATCAAAAAGTTGAATGTATTTATGATTAAATATTTTTATTTTTTTTGTGAAATAGAGCAAAGCTAAATAATAGTATTTCAATAAAAGTTAAATCTGTTAAACAATATTTTTTTTTTTTTTTTTTGAAACGGGATATCGATAACAAAAAAAAAACCTTAGGACGTAACTGACCCTTGTCGTATTTTTTTATTTCTTAATAAAAAAAAATTACAAACATTAATTAATTTTTTTTTAATAAAAAAACTTCATATTATAATTATTATAGATAATTTAGCTGTTTGAGCCCTGACAATGGCTAAAGTTTGTCTGTCAGTAATTCAATTTGTCGCCACAAAACAGAACAAAACAATTTCAATACAATTCAATATAAGAGCTTATTGAAATAAAATAAATCGAAAAACATTGTTTTAACAATCACTAATCGGTAGAGGCAAAGCTTGTTGATGAATAAAATCCGCAAATATAGTAACCATTGGAAAAACATGGTAATTCAAGGTTTTATCAAATCCAAAAAACCGTCATCATGGTGAGTGCAAGGCGAACAGGAAACTGAACACGCTTAAATTTAAATCGAAAGCATTGTGGTTGAAAGCAAAGTTATTCTCTAAATCAGAATATTCTAGCCTTTGGAGTTTTTTATATGATTGTGTAGCTTTTTAGTAGTGAATTTTGTTCCATTACTTAGTTTCATTGTTAAGATATTAAGCTACAAATTATGCAACAGTGAATCCTACTAAATTAGTTGATTAACGTTAAAAAGTTCATTTTTATAATTTGCACAAATATTCTGCGAAAAATATTTATGGTACTTCTTTCAACGTTTTAAATTCGCAAAACTTAGGTCGAAATAAAATGATACCAGTTGAAGTATCAACATAATTTTTTGCGCTGCCAATGTTTAATATCTGCTTCCAAACTACTGCAGAAATGCTTCGAGCGACTTTCTTGACAAGAAAGAAATTATGGAATCGGCTCTATAGGCAGTATCAAAAGTGGGAGTTTATCCATTTCAGCCGCACAACATAATAGTGGCACTTTACGTGTCGAAATAAAACAAACTGACTGTAATTTATTGTTCTTATGAAAACAAGTGCCCACAGTACTGTTAAGCTGAATGTCTCAAGTTTTTTATTGCAAATTTTATATAAAAATACCAAATTCAAATTTCGGTCAAGCTATTATCAATAAGTGATGGCCCTTCATATATGCCGCATTTAAAATACGAATATATCAAGAAAGGGTGCTTCATATGTCCAATCTTAGAAACAAACTCGATCTTGAGTTGCAATCGAACTTACAACAGTAATTAGATGCATTTATATTCTTTAAGGTAATGGGAGAGCCTGAAAACTCAGGAAAACTGATACAGTTGTGACGCTCTTGACTCAAGCAAGAAACAAATGAGGATAAATATTTTTCCCAACAATTATGAACTTGTATAGGGTTTCGACAAGGAGATACCCTACCATGTGGCTACTTTAACCTGCTTTAACACACGCAGTTTTCCACTGCCCAGCATAAAACGTTATTATCGATAGCAGTTTTGTCCATAAGTTCTTTTATATTGAAGTAGACTATTAAACGACACCATTACAGTTGTCGGTAATACAGTTTTCTCTGGAATTAGAGTCCCAAAAATTCCATCCGCATATCTCAGATAGCCCGAAGGAAATTAGTTATATATTTGCTGCTTTTAACAACATTGTTTAGTTAATTCTTCAGATTTTTCCAATGTATAATTTTCTTCCCACTTGAAGAAATAAAATGCACGACTGGAGCGCACGTACTTGCTCTTCTATTCGATCACATCTTTAGCACAAGATTCTTAGTAGAAACAGCTCAATATGTTTTAGTCTTTATTACTTAATTTTTTATACTTAACTTATACAAAATTTCGTATTTTTTTTCTAACAAATTTTTTAGTATTATAATTTTATGTATTTAATTACATAAATTTAAAAACAAATAAGAAAATACATTTTTCCAAAAAAAAAATCGAAAATTTTGGTATGCAGTATTATTTAGTAGTCAAAGTAGAGATGTGACGGATATCCGGTAGGTATTCGGTATCCGGCCTATCCGACTCATTTTTTAACATCCGGCCGGAGCAGAATAATCTGTTTGTATCCGGTCGAATACCGGATAGTCGTTTTTTTCAGAAGGAAAAATAACAAAATATTAAGTTTTATGATCTGATTGATTTTATTTCATATAATAAAGATATCAGCAATTTAATATTTTACGTTTTGGTGAATGAAAATTAGTTTTTCTGCATTCATAGGTACTTTTATTTATTTATATTTTTATTTTATGTACTTTCATCAATTAGAGTTTATAATAATACATTTAAGACAGAAAATATAAAACGTAATATACAATAAATAATAATTATAAACATTAGTACATAACTAATAGTTTCTTAATTTAATTTATTAACTCGACCAATTATTTGTACGACTTGATGTTCAAACGGTTTTTCAGGCTATATTGGTCACTTTCTTCCTTATGCAAATAAAATAACTTTACTTCATGTGTTTACCCTACGTTTCGTTGGATTTTCCCAACTTCTTCTGGGCTTGTGTATTTAAATATGAAATATTAAAAGTTTACATTAATTTTTTTTAATTGATTAAATTAAGCATAAATGGATTATTTGCAAAGCCTTGAAATCGTGTTTCATTGTTGTTGAAAACAAGTTGTTAATATTGTCTTGCAATCCATTATGTTTTATTGTAAAACTAATAATAATTAACAAAAAAAATCAATGTAAACTTCTAACATTTCGTGTCAAAATAAAAATCGACCCAACATAACCAACACAAAGGGATTTTAATGTATAAGGATCATTGAAATCAAAAGCGTTAATGAAATCTAACATGGAGTTTGCTTTATTAACGAGAAACTCGATGTGGTTAGTAAAGCTTGGATTCAAAAATAGCTCCAAGATCTTTTTAAATAAATAATAAACGATTACGTTTGTTTTCGTATACGATGTCAACAACCCTACTAGCAATATTTTTTAAAACTCCAGAAAGTAATGAACTTCTCTTCTCAACTAGCAATCTCAATCTTCATCCAGTATATGAAATGACAGAACATTAATTACAACAAATGAACCAGTGTAAAAAGTAAGAATATTTTGGGGAGGTGGAGGAGAAGGAAGAAAACATGTTTAAGCTGGTTTTACTTGTACCGGTCTGATTTGAGTATCAGACTACCAAACCATTATAAATATCATTAGGGCAGATATCCGGCTGCCGAATATTCGGCTATCCGGCCTAGCTGCCGGCCGAATATCCAGTATCCGGTATCCGGCCAAAATCACTATTTAGTACAACTCTAATTCAAAGGATCTCTTACATAAAAATTTTGCAGAAAATTGTACTCAAGCCAGACTTTTTCTGACTTTATTTCTTAATGAGACAATTTCATCCCCACTCTTCAACATCTTATAGGCTGCCAATTTCTGCCCAAAAAAGTCTGGACCAGACCTACTTTAATGAAAAATGTCGATGTCAACTTTAATATACATTTTGAACATTATTTCTCTTAAAAAAAATTAATCAACTCAATAGACAGCTTCTTGACAGTTCTACTTGCGTTGCGATAAAGCAAGCAATGAATAGTATGCGATTAAAGCATACTATATAGCTGCGATTTCACTTGCAGAACTTGCAGAACTATGAACATGCCATGAAACAAAATGCACGACCGCATCATACGTTGCTGATCTTATGTTCGAACACATCGTATGCACACGATTCTTGCGGTAGAAACTGCTAAATATATTTTTTATATCGTTTTTACTTAATTTTTTATAAAAGAAATGCCTTAACTTTTTTCTAAAAAATATTACTATGACAATTAAAATTATTTTAAGTACATTATTAGACAATATAAATTTGAAAACAGAATTTAAAAAAAAAAACCTCAACCCGTTTTCGCAAGTGACCTCCACGCTCATCCACGCATATGCGGCACCTGATCAGAAAATTGTTCATTGCGGCCTGAAGGGTTAAAATTGGGATCGCCTCAATTATTGTCTTAATGGACTGCTTCAATTCAGTCAAATTCTTAGGTTTCGTTTTGTTCATTTCCCACTTGACATAAGCCCATAAAAAAAAAGTCTGGTGCAGTCAGGTCAGGTGACCTTGGGGGCCAGCGGAAAGTGCAGTTTCTGGATATCAATCTGTTTGGGAATTTTCGATGTAGCTCCGCCATAACTTGTGTGGCTACGTGTGCACTTGCTCCATCTTGTTAAAACCAAATCCTGCTGAAAGGGATACGTCTTCGGCGAAGTTCTGGGTAAAAAAACTCCTTCAACATCTTTAAATAACGGACCCCATTGACAGTTTGTGTTACACCGTTTTCTTCAAAGAAGTATGGCCCGACAATACACCTTGATGAAACTGCGCACCATACAGTGGCTCGTTCCCTGTGCAGTTCCGTCTCATAGAGCATTTCTGGATTAGATTCACTCCATATACGGCAATTTTCCTTGTTAACATTGCCGTTTAAGTCAAAATGGGCCTCATCAGGCATGAACAAACAATTTATCAATGTGTTGACTTCTTCGGCCATTGCAATCATTTTTCGGCAAAATTCCAGGAGAGCAGGCAAATCCTGAGGGTTTAATTTGCTTATAATTTGGACTTTTTAGGGAAACAAGTTTAAGTAATCATGAAGTATCCGTTGTAATGACCGCCTGCTAACTCCGATTTGGGCGATAAATTTCGAGTCGAAACACTTGGATTTGCCTGTATTGCCGATGCAACAGCCACGGTGGTATCCTGAACCCGAACATTAAGATCTCGATGATACGGTCTTCGTTCGATGCTTCCAGATTCGACAAACATGTTCACCAGCCTCATTATGGTCCATCTACTCGGGGGAGTACCGCCAAACTCCAGCCTAAATTCCCTTTGGACGGGAATGACGGACTGCAAAGAATGGTATCGCTGCACTATACAAATCCTTTTTTCAGTATCCCAAGCATTCATTTTGTTTGATAAATCTAAATAGTAGCCTATAAAATAAAAAAAAATAAGCCGATTACTCATACTGAAAAAAAGTTCTTACGTTTTATTTTTGTAGCACGATTCGTGGGCCACCCTGTCCGAGTAGAGCAAATTTAGGCGAACTACATTGTTTGGCAAATCGAGCCAATGTACAACAAATTTCCTACCTCAGAATCAAGGAGACAAGGAAGATTAGACCTATATTACTTGATCTTTATGACTGGAAGCAGCGTGTCTTTGATAATGGAGGGCGGAACCTGGAAGGGACATTTCACGGGTTGGGAGCCTGCTGAGTAAATAAAGGTAGGTTAGTCGTTTGTACAATGTTGAGCTGTTGTGTTGGTATTGGTTGGCTGATGCCGTGGTGATATCGTCTAGATCTAGTTCAATATTCTGCTTACAAACTATCCATTATAAGATGTAAAGAAGTATTTTAGGCAAAATATACTTTCAGCTAAATTTTGATCAATTAAAAAGAAATTTTAGCTAAAACATTATATCTCTGTGTAACTCAGACTTAAATTTGAAACACTATTTATAAATGTCTCTTCCTATTATATAAGTTTTTATCCTGTTTTTCGATAACAACACCCAATAATATCGAAAGGATTTGTCCTTATAAACCAATAATCGAGTACATTGTCTACCATGTAGACGCTCATTTTTCGTTGATATCCTTTAGAAAGACTCATTAGTTTTTATGTTCCTTTATCAACGTTACATTTATTTTTAAAAAAGTAATACCAAAATCAAATTAGAATTCCAAGCAAACCAAAGCTTATGAGCACCATGCACGTGATCCAATTGACCGTGGTGTCCTAACTTTAAATAGCTATCTACCCACTGACTGACAGAATTCTCATATAAGAATCCCCTTGTTAAAAGTGAAAGTTCACCTCCCCCACACAATGAATAAAAACAACAATTATGTTGAATTTTCTGTGCAAAATTATCGTGGGAAGTATCAATATTCAGCACGAGGGAAAATCCTTCTGTGTAAATTACTCTTCTAATTGAAGTCCTCAAATTCGAATTATTTGCCAGACTGAGATATAATAAAAACAACACAAAAAAAAAAACCATCCAACAACTCTCGAACATGTTGAAATTTCTGCTAAGGACTTAATTCTCCTGTAATTACTTTGTTATTGGCAGTAGAACAAAACCCCACTAGCTTACAGCTCACTCACTTACGCTCAGGCAGCATGCCTTTCAAAATAACTGGAAAAAAATCCTTGCCAAGACATATCATTGTTTTCTTCATAAGACGATGACGATGACGATGAGACGGTTGGTTGTACAGTTATTCACATATAACGACGGTCATGAAACAAAAATTACAACGAAAACGAAACAAATACTCAACCATACAAGGATGTATAGAAAGGGGAAACAAATTTTAGCAAAATACTCGTACGGTGTTCAGTGAACAGGAGTGTAAGGACGATTTTTTGTTTTTGTTGTGTATTTTTCATGTCCTTAGGCAGTTTTCTTTTACGAACACAAATTTTTATTTCGTTTTTATTTCTATTTTTCTCCGCTATTTTGGTTTTTACAGTTAGTTCTTGTTGTACGAGTATTATATACAACTAAAGGATGGAAGAATTGCCATGACAAAAACCAGAGACGACGACTACGTCTATGACGCGCAAAAAGAAAAAAAAAAGGATCAAATTCGTATGCCATTTTGCTATGCTCGCAAAAGAACAACGAGCGCACAACAGATGTCGATTTGTAACTCATAAATTCATGCCGCACATTTTATTGATATGAACATAAAAGATAAAATACTGAAATGTAATTGAAGCGAAAAAATCGTTTTTTCTGTTTTATTTTTTTAAGATTTTTAAGATTTTCCATTTGAATGGAATTTTAAGGTGTTGGGGCATGAGACATTTTTTAAAGGTCGAATAATAGGTTCTGTAATAATGTATCGAATATAAAACGATAATAATTTTAATTACATACCCTTAAAGTAGGTAACTAAATAAAATAAAATTCACGACTGCATCGCACGTACTTGCTCTTATGTTCGACCACATCGTATCCATAAGATTTTTAGTAGAAACAGCTCAATATAATTCTAGTATTTTTTTTACTTAATGTTTTATACATAACTATATAGGCACTATTTCGTATTTTTTTTTCTAAAAAATTGTATGTATTTAATAATTTAAAAACCAATTCTAAAAATTGTCACAAAATGAGTTGCTGGTTTACTCATTTCATGCTGTTCAGGCATAACACTAACAACATGTGATTGAGTAAACTACTCATGAATATGACAAAGACATAAAATAAAATAATGCGAATTATAAGAGACATAAATAAATAAGACACGGTAATTTTCTCCGCATTAGTTCAGCCGCCATCCCTGGAGATAAAATCTGAGACAACAACCACCGTCTCAATACGTCGCGCCACACATCTTTCTATCCTTCTTTCTCTTCTTTCATCGGATGTCGCGCTGTGTTAAAAACATATAAGGGGTATTCATAATCCCTTGAGCGCTTTCAAAATTATTAAAAAAAAAAAAAATTAATTTCAGAAAAAAATAGTCCACCCATTTTCAAAATATTGGATTTTCAAAAAAAAAAATATTTTTATTTTTTAAATCCAAAAAAATATTTCTCGAACATTTTGGTATGCACAATTATTTATAATTCAAAGGAAGTCCTACATAAAGAATGTTGATAGAAATCAGTTGAGCCGTTTATGGGATAGTCCAAAATAAAAAAAAATTGTTCTATGGCAGGTACAGCTAATAACAATATATGTAAAAATAAAATGCACGACTGGACCGTACGAACTCGCTATTGTAGCTGACAACATTGATGTAGCTAAGCATTGACGATGCTTAGGAGGTATTTAGTCTAGTTATCCTATGCAGATTTAAAGCCGATGTATGTAGGTAAGCTTACCTTGATTCTTAGTATAATAAATTATATTATCAAACGAATGATTCAAGGAATAGCTACATAGGTAAATCTAGGTTTTGGATTTTAATTATGTAAGTTAGAAGAGAAATATGTACCAACATATATAGATGGAACCTAGGTGTGTAAATATGTATATATAATAATGATAGCTATTGGCATGTATCAATAATTTAGGTGCAATATATATGTATATATAAATGTATGAGGGCCTACATTGTATGTAGTATTCAGTGACGTACACAAAAATTCTTACAAAGGATATATAATAAGATAGAAACATAATAAAATGTTTTTATAAACGGTGATTTTTTAAGAGCTTGGTTTTTGAAAATTCAAAAAAACACAGAAACTTGTAAAAAGTGAATGAAATTTTTATTTGGATCGATAAATCAATTTCTGCCATTTACTTTTTAAAAATAATTTCACTTAAATGTTGCCCGCGGCTACGCTTCAGGTGGTCCATTCTGAAGGTCCAATTTTGGCAAACTTTTTCACACATTTCGGCCGGAATCTCACCAATGACGCGTTCAATGTTGGCTTCCAAGGCAGCAATCGTGTTTGGCTTGTCCCCATAGACAATAGACTTAACATAGCCCCACAAAAAATAGTCTAACGGGGTCAAATCACATGATCTTGGTGGCCAATTGACTGCGCCAAAACGTGAGATCAACTGCTCTCCAAATTCGCCTCTCAATTGATGCATGGTTTCGCGTGCAGTGTGGCATGTGACACCGTCCTGTTGGAACCACATGTCGACCGAGTTCAATTCTTGCATTTTCGGCAAAAAAAAATCTGTTATCATCGAACGGTACCTTTCTCCATTGACCGTAACGCTGCGGCCTTCATCGTCCTTGAAGAAGTACGGCCCAATGATGCCGCCTGCCCATAAACATAAAAAATTGATTTTTCAGAAAAAAAAATTCTTAATTTTTTTAAAAATCAAAAAACTTTTCTTTTGAAAATTTAAGTATGCAGTTTTATTAAAAATTTTAGTGAGCATTTGTATTAATCGGTCCATCCAATAGTGAGAAAGTCGAAAACATGAAAAGTGGTTCTATGGGAAGTACGTCAATAAGTACGGAAAATAAAACATTTTTTTACTTAAAAGTGAACAGTACCAATTTTAGAACACACACATTTTCTTATAAAAATTCTTGGAGCCGTTTTTGAGAAATACATATTTTTCTTAACGGTTTTTAACATTTCTGTGGGATGTACCGTTGTTTTCCATTATAGGAAAATAGTTTTTTTAAATATTCGAAATAATGTCAAAAAAAAATACACACACGAAATTTCAAAAAGAGTCGTTTTCGAAGTTTTGAGCTTACAAAAAAAAGTTTTTTTTTTAATTTCCAAAACATTTTTTTTTAAATTTTTTCTTACAAGTGTTTAAACTTTCTAGGAGCTTCTGCGTAAGATAGTGCAGAAAATCGAAAAAGCAAAAAAAATGCTTCTACTAGAGGTATAAGAATAACAATTTTTTTCAACAAAAAAATACTATAATAATCGTTGGACCCGTTTTTGAGAAAAAAAAAGATTTCTGTTTTTGACCAAAAAAAAAGTTATGGGAGCCACTGTTATTTTGCATCTTAAAAAAATTAAAAAAAATGTGTGGGCATATTACCGAAAGAACAATATGTACCAAGTTTGAAGCAAATCCATCTAACCGTTTAGGCTGCAAACTCGAGGACAGTCAGACAGACAGACGGATTTGAGGGACCCACTTTTTGGTGTTCTCTATCATCGTAATGTCAAAGTTGATTAAATCTCGGGTTCGATTTTTTTCCAATAGCAAAACTTGCCCTATATAGTACATCCATAATGTACATACATATGTATATCGCAAGTAAAAATACTTTCTTATAGCTGGATCCTCGGGCGTATGAGTGATATTTTTTTTAAGGTTGACTTGTTTTTATGACAAGTTTATGGGCCTTGGTTTCAAATGGTTTCAATAAAAAGAGTGCGTTCCCTAATTCTACAATCACAACTCACTTGAGGTTCAAAAGATTGCGAAATATGCCCACCATTCATTTTAGATAAATGAATTGATTGCACTCTTTTGAGAATCGGTGACATGCCTGCTGCCAGGTATTTGTAAAATTATAAAACTTAAGTCTTCTCATCCATTTTCTTCTGCTTAAAAATCATCCGTTCTCTTTCATGAATTAATTCTTCAACCACATACAGAGAAAACGTTGAAATGCTTATGAATTGAAAACTGTCGATCATCTCTCATGGAAACGGCAGAACAGCTTAACATTCATCTGAGTTGGGTGCCGGGACATAGATATATTTTGGGAAATTGCATAGCCGATGAACTCGCCAGATATGGAACCGAAATACCAATTTTACCTAAAATTGAAGAAATCGGTATTTACTCCTCCATTAAATTATTCAATATCTATGTTAAAATGGGAAAACTTACGACATTTTTATGAAATTGTCTTTTTTTAGCAGCGACTTTAATTTTAATGGAGAGTGAATTATTTGAAAACAAAGGCTTCAAAGAAAAACGCCCATTTAAGTATGGAGTTATGACTATGGATGTACACATACGGGTTTGGTATCAGCTGAATAATGACGTTGAATTTAATGAAATAATTTTAAAATCGTTGATGGGAAGTTCACAGTACGGGAACGAAATTAATATTATTTTTTTTCATTGTATCAATTCTTAAATGAAAAATCGCCAATTATTATATAATTGATAAACAGCATTTAAAGAAAAAAAATAATCGAATTAGGTAATTACTATTAATTGGAAAATCATTCTTCGAGTAACAAATTTTCCATAAGATTCTGTACTTCTTTCTCGTTTCATGAAATACCTACTGAGTTTAACTTATTGTTATGATTTTGTTTTTTTTCATCATTTAAAAATTTTAAAAATCCAATTGACCTTTATCTTGAAAGGATTAATCTACGGTTAGGCACCAAGCAGTGTTGTTCGATTTTTTTACTTTACGTTTTTTACATAGTCTTTTACATTCGTGTTTTACCTGCTGTATTTTTACTTTTTTAATTATAGGAACTATATTCGTCGAAAAAAAAGTTTTGAGGTAACAATCAAACATGAATTACGATGATAGCGAAGACAAACAAGGATGGTCTAAAAATTCTATCCGTCTGTAAATACGAAAAAATATTAATTAAAAATATTGGTACGCGGTATAATTTGGGCAACCTAAACCTATATATGTGTGAAATTTCGAAAGAATGGGTTGAGCCGTTTATGAGATAGTCGAAAGCAAAAAAACGGCCCTATGGAAAGTACCGTTTTTAGACAATTTTCTAATTTTTTTTTTTCAACCATAGGATCGGTCGTAGCCAAAAAGCTGCACTGATTTTGTTTAATTAAAATCGTTAGAGCCGTTTCCGAGAAAAATAAGTTTGAACGTAACGGTTATATGAAAAAAAAATTTCAATTTCCCATCTAGAAAACTCTATATACCTAGTTTGAAGCAATTCGGCCCACCCGTTTGGTCTGTAGGTGTCTATACATACGAACGGACTGGCCGAATGACTGACTGACAGACTGACAGACTAACAGACTAATAGACTAACAGTATAACAGACTAACAGTCTAACAGACTAACAGACTAACAGACTAATAGACTAACAGACTAACAGACTAACAGACTAACAGAATAACAGAATAACAGACTAACAGACCAACAGACTAACAGACTAACAGACTAACAGACTAACAGACTAATAGACTAACAGACTAACAGACTAACAGACTAACAGACTAACAGACTAACAGACTGACAGACTAACAGACTAACAGACTAACAGACTAACAGGCTAACAGACTAACAGACTAACAGACTAACAGACTAACAGACTAACAGACTAACAGACTAACAGACTAACAGAATAACAGACTAACAGACTGGCAGACAGACATAGAGACGGACAGAATTTTTACACTATCTTTTTTCGTTGTCGCTATCATCGTAATGTCATGTTTGATTGTTATCTCAAAACTTTTTTTTTCGACGAATGCATAACTTGCCTAATAGTACCTACAATCGCAAGTAAAAATATATATACATTGCTCATTAAATTTTTTTCAAAAATTATAGTTACATATGTATATGAATTTGCTGAATACCTATAAATTGGCGATTTTGATTTTTTTTTTAAATGTTTTGAAAGAGTTTTAAAAAAACAACTTTTTTTTCACAAAAACCGCCCCACAGATTTTAAAAACTTTTTCTCATAAATTAAAATTTATCCAAGAAATAAAATGGCGTACTTTTTCTTGAGCTCAAATTAGTTTAAGTATTTATTTCTGAATTTTGAATAATTTTTTCTTTGATTAAGCCGATTTAATATTTTGTTTAGAGTTTATATTTTTAAGATTATCATACCAATTTTTTTAGAAAAAAATTAAAGAAATTTTGTATATATAAAAAATTAAGTAAAAAACGATTTTAAAATTATATTAAGATTCTTAATAGAAATCTTTATCTCCTTCCGGCTGACATCAAGACTGATCTTTATCTTGGTGTGAAAAACTCTACACAAAAAAAGTATAAACAATCACAACTTGGAATGTGAACCACATCTACAGTAAGTACATACCAGTACCAGTAATAAATTGAAAGACGATTCCATATCGCTTATTTCTTCAGCACCTTTATCTATGTTTTCGCCTTCATTTTGGACGATGAAACCATTGCATCTTTTACTGTTTGGAGTATTAATCGATTATTAAATAATATACATTACTGCTAATATCACATAAATTTACATACCAATGCTCCATCAATCGGGATTCCGCTTTCTGCAGTGTTTTGCCATTTTTTTTTTTTAATTGCAATACGCTGCATATTATTTTTTTCTCGCACCAAAAGTAAATTAT
Organism: Philhelius pedissequus; assembly: GCA_910595825.1. Classification (NCBI taxonomy): domain Eukaryota; kingdom Metazoa; phylum Arthropoda; class Insecta; order Diptera; family Syrphidae; genus Philhelius; species Philhelius pedissequus. The sequence goes on from OU343162.1 coordinate 74,630,742, forward strand.
TTCCCCTAAAATTAACGGACTTGGGTCTTACAGTAAAAATAAAATTAGTATTTTTATTTTGTATTAATTTATTATAATGTGCAAGATATTTAATCACTTCAATTCAACAGTCAATACATTGCGAAACGACGGCACTTAAACGAATGACAGCAAAAATGTCTTTTTTTATTTAGATTTTGACAGATAATGTCAATGCTTCTCATTTTCTCTCTTTTTCTCATTAATTTACTTTAATTACCCCTTTTTACGAGTTTTTAACATTTTTTTACGAGATTTTTACGTTTCGTATACTTATTTACGCTTTGTACGTAGAAAAGGTAAAAAATTGCCTTTTACATGAATTGGAACATCACAGGCAAAAAGGGGTCTTTCTCTGAGGTCAATCTTTCGTCGATCACATTATCAATACCTACGAGTCCGAATTTCAGTCACCGCTCTTTGAACTTTGAAGAGACTTCCCACAAGCATAATCGAGAATGTGCCTATATGCACACAAGCAATTTCCAACGTCAAGTTGTGGAAAAGAACCGATCACAAAATAGTGATTTTAAATATTATGCAATAAAATGATGATCATTTGAATGAAATCCTCAAGTTGAAATGAGTGTTAGAAGATCAAAAACTACGCAGAAGTTAATCGTATTATGGTGAAAGCTAGATCTTAGCATATTTTTACTTCTGACACCTAGCGTCCACAACTAAAGCTTCCTGGAAATATAAATTGGTAGGGGTTTGAGGATAGTTGGTCCTCCAGATAAGGATGGTGTGAGTTATCACAGGAAATCTCTAACTTATGGGGACGCATTATCTGCATTTTGATAAAAACTTTAAATTTTTGATTTGCATTCGGCAGGTAATCTAATTCAAAAATTTTATCCAAAATGAAATTATTGACCGAAAACTGGAATTCTTGGCAAAACTACATAATGTTATTAAGAGCATTCGTGCGATTCATCGCCCACAGTGAACAAGAATTAAAAACAGGAAAACTTTCACCGCCATCTGTTAAAAAGCTTTCAACATCAGCTGTTTATCGGATTCTTCGATATAGCAACAACATTCAATACAAAAGCCAGATAGTTAATAATCAATCTGACGAACTTCGGTGCAATTGGAATGCCCATTCTCACAACTTCAGCAATATTTTAATATACGAGTATATTGCAATAACCGTTTCATTTTAAAATCCATTATTTCATATTCCAATAAACGAACCATGGTTATTTGAACTCAAATCCTGTCGATTGTCTTCGCTTTTTTTTTTTATTTTCCCTGCGAACGTTCTTTTGTTCCCATTTGGGCGCATGAGAATGTATTCCAAAGCCAACAATAACAACAACAACAACAACGAAACTGCAAGGAAAAATATGAAATGTATTCAAACTAATTACTGAATCGGCAAATATACATATTTTTTAATAGATCCGCGATTTCCAGCGACTTAACCAGGATGAAGCTACTCGTATTGGTTAGTATTGGTTAGGGTTATGGTTGTGTGAACAATTTGTACTATAAGATGATTGAGTGTGTTTGATATTGCTTGGAGCCCGATGCTGCTTGTGAACATTGAACATGGCATAGGGATGGTTGGAATGGTCCTTGATATGCATCATAGAACTCTAATCCTTTGTTTAAAAATACACAGACAAAAACTTGTGGTTTACAGTCGTCATGGTGGCACATTTAATCCTTAATCAGCATCTTTTGCTGTATTCGTTTTGTAATTTGTTCTCCTGCAATTTTTTCTCATCGTTTTTATTGTTCCGTTTTCGAATATTATTTTGTCTTGTACTGTGAATTTAAAAGAGAAAGAGAGGTCAATGTTTTACTCGTTGGGGTCACGTTTTTTTTTTCTCCGAGATTCAACGATTTTATGAAATTTAATGTATTTCAGAATTTCAGACAGGATAAAGGAAAAATCTGTGCAGTGTGTATAGTGTTGGGACAAAAAGATGTCGCCGTGGTTCAAACCGATAAATAACAAATATCCCGCTGGCTGGAAAGAACGGAGTACAAAGATGAAAGGGATGTTTGAATATACATATGAGTTGAAATTATGGGGAGATTTTAATTCTGCTTAATGCGATTTCTGCTTGCAAAAAGAGCAGCCATATATGTAGGTATACAGTGACGGCGCCAGAAAAGTCATTGTGCGCTATAATTTCTTAAAATCGGTCCATACTATCTCGTGATTTAAAAATGTGATTTTATCTTAAAGTTGCTTTACACCGAAATTGAACTCAGTGATAGAACTGCAAAGAATGGGAAAGCTTAACGGTAAGCTGATAATAATAGCTCACGAATAATGTATTCCCTCGAGGTATGATGGCTAAGATTGTTAGATAACTGATTTGTTTATATTTTTTTTAAAAGTCCTTATCCATAGAAGGTATAAGACAATTTATGGTTCGAAAATTTGCAAAAAATACGTGATGTAGCATTCATTTTTTTATTTTTTTTTAAATTTTAATTTAACTATTGTCTGTAAGACTTAAGGTCTTTTAAATGCAACCTGAATTGCACGGTACTAGTTAAAAGAAAGCGAATGATAAGAATGAATTGTTTGTTGGCACAGTGGATTTGAGAACCAGGTATTGACTATGTCATTTTACTCATGAGCGGCATCCAATTAAAATTGGAGATATAGAAAACAATGCCCCTAGCATGGGGATCGAACACACATGTCTAAGTTAGCAATCAAGCACTTTATCCACTGCGCCATTTTGGCTACAGAAGCTAAATGATGTTTTTGTTCTCACCAGAGAGAGGGAAAACAGAACCTAGATTCGAAATCTAAGCAAAACTTATTATTAAAATAAAAAATAATGGGCCTATATGGCTACCTTGTGGTACGCCTGAATATACGTTTAAGGAAGAAACTGGATGATCTAGAAACAGCAACATTTTGTTATTGATCAACTCTGAACTTATGCCGGATTTACACGACCGCCAAACTGGCAGTGTTATTTTCAAAATCTTGGCTTTTTTTGTGTTGTCGTGAAATGGTCAAAAATGTGGCAGTATATTTGTCATTAAAAAACTGCCTGCCAGAATTTTCGTTAGGTTCTTCAATTATACTGACATCGTGTAAGTTCAGTACTGGCAAGAAATTTCAAATAATGACAATTTGCAATAAAGAATGAACTTGCTCATTCTTTAGTGCCAGTGTTGGCAGTATTTTTATCTGCCATTATTTTAGGTTCTTGTAAACGAATGTCGTTAGTGAAATTAATCACCGCAGTATTTTGGCAGTAAATACTGTGAACTTGGCAGTCGTGTAAATCCGGCATTTAGCATTAGACGCAGAGTGTACAAACAGCAAAGTTTTGACTTTAAAAATATCTTTATAAAATATTTGACAGAAATTTATTTGCGTTCAAATATTGATAGTCATCGCGAATTTATTTAGAGAGATTTACCTATCTATCTTTAAGAACTACACCCCTCTTCCGAAGAATATAAGCACATATTTTTTGGGAAAATATAGTTACAATTCGTCCGTAGTATGGCAGATAGAATATTTTGGTTTTGAAACACATGAAATATTTTTAATTAGCAATAGAACATTATGATATTCGAAAATAAAATAAAATAAAATGCACGATTCGATCGTACGAACTTGGTCTTGTAGCTAATAATTTCAATGTAGCTAACCACTAGAGCTGTGTCAATCGTGATTGATTCGATCTTTATGACCCGTTCATTAAAAAGATTGATTGATTGCAATCAAAGTAAGTAAATCGAATCAATCAATTTCAATACCAACCGTTTTACACTATACTACAGTTTCAATCAAACGATTGAACGCAAGGCAATCATATTTCGTTCATTCCACTTATTTACAATCAAAATTGATTGGTTTCACTTTTCACTACATTCTATCGTTCTAAAGAACGAACGAAACTGAATGGAAATGAAATATGTATGTATTAGATATTCTCTTTATTTTCCCATAATGTTTATGGGTTAATGGTTTGCTTACTCGAAACTAAAGAAATACCTTTAAACAAATGTATGTGTATTTTTACCAATTTTGTTCCTAATTTTTTTTTAAAGCATCAGTTAAATTTCACAAACATTCGGATCAACCACATTACATATGCACATACATATGTATATCTGTTGAATGAAAGTAATAGATTGATTGACTTCACACACATCAAACCATATGATAGTTTCAATTCAAAAATGTTTCCATATGGGTCGCAACTGTAACAAATGATTGATTGAAAAAATGAACGATTGAAAAGACCGAATCTTTGAAATGAACGACATTTGAACGATTGAATCTTTAAAAATGAACGATTGACACAGCTCTACTAACCACTGCCGCTGTTAGTAGAGGTACGTAGGTACTCTAGTCAGGATTATAAATGTTGAAAAGGGGGACATAGCGAGTTTTATAGGGGGACAAATGTTCAAAAAGAGGGACAAAACATGTTTTCGAAAAATACAAAACCCGAACAAAAAAAAGTGAAATAACAAAATTTTTATATACTTTGACTTTTCAGCTGGCAAATCATAAAATCTAAATAATTTCGTTTCTGTTCCCTATTCTTTAGTATAATATTGAATAATGAGAGGAAACATTTTAATATTTTTTATTGAGTGCGTCCGTGGAGATTGAAAATGGATGATCTTGTGACAATAATTCGGCGCTTGAGTTTTGATTTTCTTTTGCAAGAATTTTGCAATTTTTTTGGCATTTCGTGCGACCGCAAGTAAACTGGCCTAAGAAACCTTTGATATAAACTTATTTATAACATATTCTATTGGTGTGACTTACCAGCAATTTCCGAGTTCGTGAATATTTTTGGAAACAGGGAGCTTGTACAAGTGCCAGAGTTATACTTTTATAATTATGGCTAAGAATTATTGAATGAACATGTATTGATATTGACAGATATAGAACAACTGATGTGAAGTTGCTAACGTTTCTTGAATGAAGTAAATGGATGTATCCAGTTGTCAACATTTTATTTACTATGATGGAAGTATTCACAGCTTTAGTTAAGAAACCTGCTAAGATTTTTTTTAAATAGGAAAGAGTAGGTAGTATACAAATATCGCATTAAGGTGCAAAAAATATTACATATGTGTAAAAAAGAGCGACATTTGACATTTTTGCTTTTGGGGGACAATAGACATCTTGAGGTAAAATAGAGGGACGAATGGTAACCATAACTCTAGTTATCATTAGGTAGATTTAAGTAAGGAGTGTACTATGTACATATATGTTGATAGAACTTAAGTATGTAAATATGTACATATAATAATGAAAGTGGAGGATATAGGTTTGAATGTAGCTTTATGCATATAACTTTATAATTAATTTCCAAAAAAAAACATAATACAGTACACTCGCGGTTTAGTGAACATCGGTGAAGTGAACAATCCAATAGAGTGAGCACACACAATTTTGTCCAGACTACTCTACAGAGTGAAGAAGCAAACCTCGTTAGAGTGAACAACATTATGTATTTGTGTTTTAACACAGTTATACACGAACAAACCAGCTGCTGCACAATGTATCGAACCAATTTACCGTTTGCTTGCGAATACATATAATGAATGATATTTTGTCATCATTCCATTTTGCATTCTAGCTTGCGCGGAAAAATGTTTGAGTGTTGAAAATACAGGAAAATGAGTCGGAAGCATTAAATTTTATTAGAAAAAACTGAAGTTTTATAAGAGTTGTCTGCGGGTAAGATAAAGATCTTGCAATAATCCAATCGATATTTTAAAAAAATATAAAAATTTCAAGGTGTTTCGGTCAAGTCATTGGCACAAAAATATGGAATAGCGAAATCGACCGTATGTGCTTTTAAGAAAAAGAAAAATGATACTGTGGCAACGGTAACTAATACATAACTCTTTTTAAATCTATAACAATAAAGGATGCGGTATTTAATTTAAGAGCAGCTTGGGGGATAGCGTAAATGCTTCTCTTATTAAAAAATGTTGGAGTAACATTCTTGGATCCGATGAAAGCTATGAGGACGAAGACGATATACCCCTTAGTGTTCTTCGTAGCCAGCCAATTAAACATTACAATGTATGGTTCCACACACAGTCATTGATATCAACGACTGGAACGAAGATCAGATACCATCGGATATTGACGAAGCGGAAAATGAAAATGAAGACGAAGAAGAGTGCCAACTAGTTTTGGACCGCCCGACATGCTCGGTTTCGTCAAGCGATGCTATTCATTCTTTCGACAAGGTACTTGAATGGGCAGGATGTAACGAAGTAGACTACAAAGATATTTTTGTTATAAAACAGTTGCAGGAAAAGGCAGTGCAAATTGATTTAAATTTAAGGAAGAATCAAACAAAAGTGAACAATTAATTTTAAAAAATATATATGTACTTCTTCTTTTATGTACTACATATTTGTGTGTATTAATATATTTAAAAAAAATATTTGAATTGAAATGTTTTCTTCTTATTCTAACAAGCAGTGCGTTAAGTTTCTTGTCGATTAAAAATATATTATAAATAAAAAGTTGTCCTTGAATCTTTTGTTTCTTTTTGTATCTTTTGAAAAAAAAAATAATAAAAACAGCATCAGATCATACAACAAATTTCAGAGTATACACTGGTTGACTATAAGTACTCTAGAATGACTTCAAATTTTCACGCTCGGTAATGTGAATAATCTCGCTCTCGGTTTTTATTAGTTCACTCTATCGAGAGTGTACTGTATTCATGTGGTTTTTATAGATACATATATAAATGTATGAGATCCTACATGGCATATTATGGAGATATTCTGTGACGTTTGCACAAATGTTAAATCTGTACCGTAAAATGGGGTTTTGCACCGTTTTTGGCACTATTTTTAGAAATTTATTATTTATGGTATGCAAATAACTTTGATGTATTTTTGTTCAACCCCATTTTATTTTGACGATATGAGATAATACTTTTATGCCATGAAAACTGTTTAACTATATTTAATATATTTTTTTTTGTGTGTTTGAAAAATGGAGCAAAGCTGTCCAAGGGGCGGGGTTACTTTTATCCATCTGAAACTTTTGACTATATTTCCTTTATGTAAAGAGCTGGCGCAAAGTTAGTATTGTATTTCAATAACCTAGATTCAAAGGATCATATCTGGAAAAAAACGTTGATAAACCAATCTTTTTTTACAAAAAAACAAAACAGCCTCTTTTTATTTCATTATATGCTTATAAATTAAAGAATACAAACAAAAAACTTCATTAATTTTCACGAAAATGTTTAAAGTAAACATAAATAACCGTTTATAGTAAAACAAAAAAAAATAATTCGCTTTAAAAATAAAAAAAAACATTAATATATAGCATTAAAAAAAAAGTTGTTTTATAATTTTGTTTCCCTTGGGTAGGTGTAAAACCTTCAAAAGGCTCTATGAGGACCGAAAAATGCGTGCTCATAGGAGTGTGAGATTCTTAATGCACTAAAAACACCTGCTCCACCCGATTGCAACTAAATTGAAACTTATCTAGCAATTTATTTTTAACGAATTTAATTAACGTGTTGCAAGTAACTATCTGGTGATAGTTCCTACTTATACCGCGAATTTGAAGCGGATTCTCGTTTAGTGTACCAGATCGGAAGGCTTAGTCCTTCGCAGGCGGCGTACTAAATTCGGCTCATTGATAATTTCGATTATCTTCGTTTCTAATGTACCAAGGTGCGCTTACAAACAATCTTATGGGTTTATTTTCAAATGTTTGTAAAGTATTTAAATTAGAATCTCGCGTACAATCCCAGAGTTGTATACCGAAAGTCCAGACAAGCTTAAGCAACTACCTGTACAAAATTAGCTTGTTTTCGATACTGAGCTTAGAGTGTTTCCCTAGCAACCAGTACATATCTCTGAGTTTATTATTTAACTCTTCGCCATTTCTTTTTAACATGCGGTTCTCATTTTAATTTCAAGGCTATAGTCATTCCGAGATATTTTGCTTTATTAGCAAACGGAACTTGAAACGTATTAACAAATACCGGTAATCTATTAATTTTTTTATACGTAAAATCTACATGGACTCATTTTACTTCTTTAATTCCATTCGCTGACATTATTCAGAGCTTTTTGTAATTTAGTCTTTTAGCCTACTGCCAGTATTGCAGTGTCGTTAGCAAACGTGGCTACGATAGTGTCTTCTATTCTAGGTATATCACGTGTAAATAATAGGTACAATATTGGACCTAAGACACTTCCTTGTGGTACCCTAGCCATTATATCGTTTTATAAATAAAAAGAATTCAAAACTGAGTAATTATAAAAATAAAGTGTTAACAAAATATGGAATTAAGGTCCTCGACGGAGCTAAAAGTTTTCCTTTTAGAAACAGGTTTTTGGCTGTTTAATAGACCCCATAACATCGCTCCAAGGGTATGTGAGTTCATCTCTATGGGAGTGTCACTTCGAAAGCTTTAGAGATCTGCGCATAGGGTTTATGGTGCGGGTTTTTTCTCGAATGCGACAATTTGTCCGGGGTATATAAATACAACAAACATCGCTACCTTTCGAACAGGCTTTTTCCAAAAACACTTCATTGCGATAAATAGTAAATAGAAAATGTGTACTTACTTGATTAAAGTTTTTTTTTTATGATTTTACACACCAAATTTTGCACTTAAAAATTAGAAAAAATTGCTACGTGAACACAGGTCAATTATTTTCTTATCAACTGGAGCTACACGGACCGTTGCAACACGTGGCAAATTTATATATATATATGAGTGTAAATTACGGTAGGTTCCTTTTATAGAATGTTACACTTCTGAGCGTGAATCAAAAAACCAACTCTTTTGGTCAGTGGCTCAAAGCTACCCATGCTGAGGCAAATTAACCCCATAACGGTAGTTTGAAGGAAAAAAGAAGCCATTGAATTCTTGGACAAATATGGATATACAAAAAAAAATCAAAAATCGTTGGTGTGGTTTAAAAAAAAAAAATATTTTGTAGATATAAAAATTTTAGAAACATTTTTAGAAAAAAATTAAACGCCATTTTGAAGTAATTATTAACATACATACAAAATTTAAATTTCATTTTTTGATTGTCTGTGATTGTGAAATCCATTTTTCAAAAAAAAAATATTTATTTTTTTTAAAAATCGATTAAAAATGTTATAGAAAATTTTAGTATGCCGTTTTATTAACACTTCTTCTAGGGAGCAATTACATAAAAAAATAATGAATCGGTTCATGTAATAGTGAAATAGTCGAAAATATGAAAAGTGGTTCTATGGGAAGAACCGTTAATATTTACGTAAAATAAAATATATTTTTTACTCAAAAGTGGATTGTACTAATATAAGAACACAGTTATTTTTCTATCAAAATTCTTGGAGCATTTCTTAAGAAACACATGTTTTTCTTAACGGCTTTTAGCGTTTGTATGGAAGCGGAAGGTACCTTTTGCTTTTTATTTTGGGAAAACAGTTTTCTTAACTGATTAAGATAATGCCACAAAACTACAAAATACGAAGTTTCGAAAAAATCGTAGTATTGGAAATCTTGCGTTTTCAAAAAAAAAAGGTTTTGAACTGTTTTCCAGAAAATTAAATACCAAAAAAAATGGTTCTACTAGAGGTACTAAAAATAACAGTTTTTTCCGAAAAAAAATTACAAAAAAGTACCTTTTCCCTTCATTAATTAAGTCATTTTTTTATAAAAATGCTTTTAGTCGTTTTTGCGAAAAATAAGTTCTTTCTTTTTGGCCAAAAAAATGTATAAATGCACATAATTACCGTTATTTTTCGTCTTGAAAAAATACAAAAACGTGTGGGCAAATTATCGAAAAAACAATAACTTTCAACAAACAAAAAAGAAAAAAAAACAATATGTACCTGATTTGAAGCAAATCCATCTAACCGTTTAGGCTATAGACTCGAGGACGGACAGACAGATAGATGGAATTGTGGACTTACTTTTTTCGTCTTTGATACTATCGTAAAGTCAAGTTTGATCAAAATCTCGACTTCGATTTATTTTACGAATCTATTACTTGTCATTTAGTACCTACGCAAGTAAAAATGCAGTACGTATGTGATCCAATAGCTCTGGAACGGATTGTTCATTTTTACGGTTTGGACTTCTTGCATTCGAATTGCCCAAGGGAAGGACAAAAGGAAAACAAAACGATTATATATTTTATGTGTATTATGTTAGTGGAGCATGGGGATTTTTATGAATTTAAAATTAATTTTAATTTTTCTTTTCCAAAATTGGATGGTGAAAAATGCGTTTATCAAACTGCTTTGTCCGGTGCAATCGGAATTGAGTATTTTTTGAATCAGTTTAAATTTTATTGGTTCTTGTGAGTTAAATGGAAGCAACTGATATTTTGAATTCCGTTTGATTTCAACTTCATCACTGAAAATCAACTCGCCGGTAAGTTACATGCATAAAAACGTCCAACCTGCGATTAATGAAAACCAATAGATTTTTTGAAGTCTTTAAAGGTTCCGAACTTAACGTTACACAATTTAAAATTTAAAGTCGGCTCAGTTTGTTGCAAAATATCAATGCACGCGTTTGCGTCAAATACCAATGACAGTTTGAGGGAAAAATTCAAGATAGTCTCCTTCCGCGGAATTCGCAGATTTACCATTCGTAGATCTTTAATTTAATGTGCGTCGCGGTCTATTACATGTGGTTGTCGCCAAACCTCCCACGTAAGCGCGCCTGAGAATAGAAACGAAACATTTTGCACACTTTAGTGAAAAAGCGGAAGATTGGCTGACCAAGCGGCTTGATGAAACACATCGATATTGTTATATGCACTTCAGTTATTTTCATACTAAAGCTAAAAAATAAAATTAGAATTCCCAATAAGTGGAATCGCATGGAAATTAGAACTCAAGTTTACTTAATGTTAGTAGTTTGGAAATTAGAATAATAAATTACAATTTACAAAAATTAGAATTGAAGCTTAGAAAAATTTTATTTTTTTTAAATACATATGGCCCTATTTTGAGTAATTATTCATTAAATATTCCATTGCACCTGTGGCTGTGTGAGTTTTGTTGTGAATTAAATGTTTGTGCCTCATAGAAACAAAATGACACAAATTTGAAAAAAAAAAAAACTAAAAAAGAAACCCAGACTATCCTTTGAAATAAGATCGGAAATCATGGAGAAAAGAAAAGTATCTCCTACATTGGCTCTGAAAAATGATATTACGCCATCTTTAATTTCCGACTATAAACAACAGGAACCGTTAATTATAGCCAACAATTTTCGATTTCTTAAAACATAAATATAATGCAGATATGGTTTAATATTTTTCATTTCAATAAAATTAACTAACGAATAACTCAATTTCGTACTTAAATTTTTTGATCAATGGGCACGGTAGTGCTCAGCCAAGTTCTGGCACTACACCCTTTTTAACAGGAACAAACTCAGGTGATTTTCGACCCCCCTATAAATTTAATACCAATAAAGTCAAAAACTTCAAACTCTCAGCATTTGCTAAGCTTACCAGGCATAGGCAACTCACTAAATTTCAATTCTTTAGCTTTAGTGGTTCCCGAGATATAAGAATCCTAAAATCCTAAAAACTCACTGACAGATCATCAAAATTATGGAGCATTTCCCGACATCGTAGAGTATTGCAATTTCACACAACGATAAGCCTTTTGGTGTATACTAAAGAAAAAATCTAAAATTGAAGATTTTCCATTCAGGGGGCGTTGTACCCGCCCATTTTCATGGAATTGATATAAATTATTTGGAGCACTTCTTAGTGTAGTAGATTAATAAAGTTGTGTACAGTGGTAGGGCTTAAAGCGCAGACAAAGGCAAAATTTTAAAATTTGAGATTTTAAAATCAGGGGCGTGGCACCCGCCCATTTTAATAGAATTGATATCAATTATGAGGAGCACTTCTGACTGTCGTGGAATAATGAAACTTGGTACAGCCAGCGGTAGGGCTCAAAGTTCAGGCAGGATTGGTGCAGGATTATGTTTGTTAGAGCAGTCATCAGCTTTCAGGTGTATACAAAGAAAAAGTTGAAATTATTAAATTTTTCATGCGTTTCATCCACCCACTTCTTATCAATTATAACCGTTTCAATAGCCCACTTGTAACGAATGAAAATTGGTAGAGCGGTAGGACTTGTTGTACATAAAAAAGGCTTAAATTAAAAAATTACGTTACCTTGTGAGGCATTCATTGGGCGTTTATTCCACCCCCACTTTCCTGATAAGAAGAATATTTGCAAGAAGTAGTGAAAACACAGCAAAAACATCAATGTTAAAAATGTAGCCAAGTTATTCTATATAGAAATACCTTTGCATAACAAAGTCAGCCATGAAAAGTACTGAGATCTAAAACTACGCCAAGTTCTAAGTTTATTAATGTTAAATATTAAATATTTTAAGTAGAGAATGAGAGAAATATGGAAGAAGCTCAAAATTATCAGAGAAATCTGTTATTTAATGATTACTGACTTAAATTGCGTTGATTTTGCTACGGGGCATTCCACAAGGATCGATTCTGAGCCCCCTCTTATTCTCGCTGTACATCAATGATATACAAAACATAATTTTGAATTCATCGAAGCATTTTTATGCTTATGATATTCCAATTTATAAAAGCTGCTCTCTTGGGCTTATAGAAAACTGTGCCAATGATTTGAACGAAGATCTCAAAAGGATTTCGAGGTGGTCGGTAAACAATGGTCTCTCGCTCAATCCGAAAAAATATAAATGTCTGGTTATCTCAAAAAAGAAGCTAGACCTTTCTTATTTTCTCTCAATTATGCTTAATTCCTCTTTAATTGAATGCGTAGATAGGCCAAAGAACTTGGGCTTGATATTCAACCGAACCTTAACATGGAATAATCACATAAATGAGGTTGTAGGTAAGACCGCTTAAAAGTTTACACCACCAAAAACGATATTGGTTCTGGCTAAAGCTTTGGTTATACCAGTTCTTGTGTATGGTTGTGAAATATTTCACAACTGTGATACTGAATGCAAAAGAAAGCTTCACGTAGCATTCAATAGTTCTCTTCGTTACATATATAATCTAAGAAGATTTGACCATATTTCACATTTGGAAAACAGTTTATTGGGCATGTCTTTTTTTAATTACATAAAGTTTCGTACCATTTTTTTATTATTTACAATTATAAAAACTATGCAGCCATCATATCTTTACGATAGAATCCGGTTTCCGGCATCCGACAGATCTGCTTGTTTGATTTTACCAAAATATACCTGCCTAACATCCGAGAGACAATTTTTTATTTCAGCCATCCGCCTTTGGAATAGACTTCCGCGCAGCTTGAGAGAACTAAATGACACCCATCGATTTAAGGACGAGCTAAAGCAATGGCGCAGTGGATAAAGTGCTTGATTGCTAACTAGGACGTGTGGGTTCGATCCCCTCGCCAGGCGCATTCTTTTCTATACCCCCAATTTTAATTGGATGCCGCCCATGGGTTCAAATGAGACAGTCAATCCTGGTTCTCAAATCCACTGTGCCAAGCTAGTGCCGTGCAATTCAGGTTGCATTTAAAAGATATTATGTCTTACAGGAATATGGTTAAATTAAAAAAAAAAAAAGCTGTTTTTCACTAACCAGGGCAACTAGTTTGTATTGTATTCCCCTCAACCCCCCCCCCCCCCCACTTACCTTACATCAAGCTAATTCAACTTTTAAATTATTTTTAAAATTTGTTTTGAAAAATTTAAATTTAACTTTTAAAGTTTTAAATTCTAATTTTTTTTTGTTTCAATTTTTGTTTGTTTCTTTATTAGCTCATTATCTTGTTTTATTTATTATTTTTTTCTTCTAATTTATTTTATTTGCATATACCTTTTGTAATTTATAATTGTTAACTCTTCACAAACTTAAAAGTTTACTCTTACTTTGAATTGATGTATAGTTAAATAAATAAACTTGTAAAACTTGTAAACTTGATTTACTTGGCAAATTTTCATTTCAAAATGGAGTAATTTGTTATAATACAAGAAAATTTGCCAAGTAGACCAACGCAATTTAAGTCAGTAATCATTAAATAAAAGATTTCTCTGATCTGCGGGATCCCAAATATTGTTGATAATAATTCCCAAGTAACGCTTTGCGTTAGCTTAGGGTGTTCCTTTCTATACTGTTAGCCTTAGCATCTACTCCGGATAAGGCTTTCTTCTCGATTTTGATAACGACAATAAATATATTTAATCAAAATGTAGGTCTTTTGAAATAGGAATAACAACCTTTCAGGGTAATGTCCCATAAACAGTTTTCTAATGACATAGTCTTTGTTTATGGTTTAATCCTCTGTACTTCTGATGTGCATCAGAAAGTGTGTTTAGTGTCCTAGCCCAAAAAAGCTATACAAGGCTCATTTACAGATTATAAAACAAACTTTTATTGATTGGCATAAGTGTAGGTCCTTGCTTCCGCCTGTGTTCCTTTTGGGATTAAATAATGAGGTCATGTAACAAACATTAGCTACCATTCAATTTTGGATTTGTCTTTATCTTCATTATGTTTTGATGTTGTTATTGTTTTGTTGTTGTACAAGGATGTGTTAGCTCCAATCACCACGTGCAGCTGTTCCAAGTGCTAATGGGATTCGATTAATTAGCTTTTATACAAGCCTACAATTTCTCTCCTATCCGAGTGTGTAGACTCGTATGCGTATGTGATCAGTTTGGTACGTGATTATTGACCAAATAGGTCTCGAATTGCACAAACAGCAAGAACTCCAATTTCACTTCAAGAAAATTAAAGCTTCCAAAAAAATCTTTCCTGATTATAATCTTTCATTAACACATAAATGAAAATCAGGAATTGGCGTTGAATTCCAAATTTGTTTGTTATTAACGATTCAGCAGAATTTCAACATTTCAGGGACCGAGAATAGATCAATGGGAAAAATTAAGGCTCCAACATATAAATATATGCTCCTGTAAATTATATTACATTTGATTAGAAGAATTTCCAATATATTATTTTATTCAATCAACATTCAAATGAAAATCTTATCTCGAATTTCCTCAACCTATATCAGTGCTATGGAATGAGTGAATATATCAATTTGATTTATGAGCGCACTGAGAGCTTCTCCAAGAATGAAGATGTTTTTTGTTCGTCTACATTATTATGATGATGATGATGAGCATAGAAAATGTCACATGGTGGAACCTAAGAATGTTAAAATGAAAAAAATTATGCGATTGCGCCAGTTTATGCTCCTTCGTATATGTACCTATAGGAGGAGCCATGAGTTAAAAAAATTAAATTAGGAATTTATTTGTATAAGGATATTTTTATATTCCACCAACCACAACTTTTTGTTCTTCATTCGTCCTAAGAGGAAAATCGATAACATTTTGTTTTGAAGTTAATGCATGGTTTAAAATTGTGGCAAAATATTGATATCGATTTGGTGAATATTGTTTTTCAACTTGACGGTCACGATTTTTGAAACTACACCAAAATAGATGATTTTTTGAAAAAAGGTAATCTTGTAAACCTGCAGCTTTTTCCCACAATTTTAGAATAGTCCATTCATTTGAGCAGTTTACCAATTTATTAAGATTCATTTCCCTATTTTGAAGTTTCTTTAATTTAATCTTCCCTGAAATACAGCGTAGAGTTCAGTTCTATTTTGTGATTCGGACTATAAAAATCATATGTAATCAATTAAATCTTAACCAAGAAACGTATGGTTATAGTTATGGGAATACAAAATATTAAAAAAAAAAAGAATGTGTGCACTTATGTACACGTACCAGAATTGAAAATTCCCTAATTTGAAACAATTCTTTCTTGCGTAATACTCAGTCAGCTACAACGTATGTATATACAGCCGAACTTCGATAAGTCGAACTTCGATAACTCGAATATTTGATAACTCGAATAAAATTGGTTCGAACTTCTATAACTCCAATGTCTCGAAGATATTATCTGGCGTCATATTCGATAAGTTTAATTTTTTAGGTAAATTATCAAATTCTGTATATTTTTACAGGTTCATTTCATAATGCATTGCGTTTGTGGGAACTGTGTTTGTATGTTGTATGACCTTGTATACATATGTGTGTGTTGAAAATTGTGATTCTCTTAAGTGTGAGTATAAGCCCGGTGTTAGAACACACATTATTAGGTTGATATACGTATGTTTTATAATACGAATTCAAAGTCCTATTTTAAAAAATTTAAAAAAAGACGAAATAAAAAGTGTAAAAAAACTGACGTAGATATTAACAGTGCAGTGTGAAGTTTTTATTAAAAGTAAAGCTTACGTGGATTTGTCGTTAAAAGAGCATTAAATACATCGTTTGAAGATAAATTTAAATTATTAAAAGAGGTGGAGAGTGGCACAATAAAGAAGGATGTGGCTATTAAATACAGCATTCCGGCAAATCCATTCGTCAGTCAAATATAACAGAATATTTAAATAATCACAACAACTGTACTTTTCTTATTCGCAAATAAATATTACGTAATTTACATTAATTTTCTATTTCACTTGACAACTCGAAGTCTTGACAACTCGAATTATTTCCTTGGCAAATGATGGTTCGAGTTATCGAAGTTCGACTGTATATTTCAAATTTATTGAAACCGGTCGAAGAAAAACCAAGTTTACATTTTTTGATACCCCCCGCTCATAACGACCGCATCATCTAATTATTGTACAAACGTCACCGCCGGCCGCGTCGCGTAGTTCGAACTTTGATCTTTGATTTATGGTTCACTAATTTTACATCACATATCTACATTATTATTATACAATACTCCGAATATATAAATCTATGAAGTAGATACACTGAAGCACTGGTAACACACACATTACACACATTAATACAACACAATATACACTAATGTATGAGAATCAACAAAACACACAATACGCACTAATATAATCTTATCAACAAAACGAACCAACACAATAATTCCTCGTCGAATACACACAATGCGTATACCTACTACATTTATCTATGCGAATGCACAACAAACCAATAAAAAAATTGAATCAAACAAAAAACAAAGCAACAAAAAATAAAATACATGACTGGATCGCACATACTTGCTCTTATGTTCGATCACATCTTAAGCAAAATATTTTTAGTATAAACATTAACATTATCATTAAATTAATAATATTTTAAATACAAGATTTTGTAATTTGTTCACTAAAAAATTGTTTAGTTTGACAATTTTATGTATTTAATAATATAAATTTAAAAACAGAATTTTAAAGACAATCGTCCACACATTTTCAAAATATTGAACTGTCAACATTTTTTTTTTTTTTTTTTTCAAAAATACAATCTGTTAATCCGTTTATGAGAAAGGCTCATATGGTTGAAAAAAAAAAATAAAAAATGTCTGAAAACTGTACTTTCTACTTAGGACCGTTTTTTTTTTGCTTTCGACTATCTCATAAATGTCTTACCTGATCCTTTCGAAATTGCACACAAAAATTGGTGTAGGTAGCCCAATTAATACTGTGTACCAATATTTTGAATTAATATTTTTTTTTGTATTTTTAAAAGAATTTAAGAAAAAAATTTATATTTTGAAAACTGACCATTAATTTTTACTGAATACCTATGAATTGGCGTTTTTGATTTTTTTTTTTGAAAAATATTTTCAAAAAGTTTTTAAAACAAACATTTTTTTTTCTCAAAAACCGCTCCACATATTTGTAAAATTTTTTTCTCATAAATTCAAGTTTATCCAAGAAATAAAATGGCGTAATTATTTTTGAGTTCAAATTAGTTTAAGTTTTTATTTCAGAATTTTGAATTATTTCTTCTTTGATTGAGCCGATTTAATATTTTGTTTTTAAGTTTATATTATTAAATATCTAAGATCGTCATATCAATTTTTTTTAGAAAAAAATTAAAGCATTTTTTTATATAAAAAATTAAGTGAAAAACTACTCTAAGAATATATTTAGATTTTTAATACAAATCTTTGCATACGATGTGATCAAACATAATAGCCAGTTCGTGCTATCCAGTCGTGCATTTTATTTTTATAAAAATCGTTATAAGAACCGTTTTTTGCCAAAAAAAAAATTATTTTTGCCCACCAAAAAATGTATGGGAGCTACTGTTATTTGTCGTCTTAAAAAAAATTGAAAAAAGCGTGTGGGCATATTACCGAAAAAACAATATGCAGGTAAAAATTTGAAGCAAATCCGTCCAACCGTTTAGGCTGCAGACTGACAGACGTAATTTGGGGACCCACTTTTTTGGTGTTTTCTATGATCGTAATGTCATGTTTGATTGTACGAATCCATAACTTGCGTTATAGTATCTATAATCGCAAGTAAAAGTTATCGTCATGACTTTGCTTGCTGATAAACACACCTTGGCTTTCTTTGGCTTCTATTTATCAGGTGAAGTCCATTAATTTGACTGTTCCTTGGCTTCCATGGTATGTCGTTGTGAATTCAGGTTTTATTCAAGTTTTTTCTCGCAAAAAATAGTGTTTAATGAACACTCGAAATTAATTTTTTTTTCATTTTAACAAAAATGCTCGTGGGCGTCTATATCTAATGGGTGCCACAAAAAAACTATTTGACAGATCTGTCTGAAATAAAGTGCGTTATTTTGGAAGATGATGATTATTGACAAACAAAATAAAATGCACAACTGGATCGCACTTACTTGCTCCTACGTTCGATCACATTATATGCAAAAAATTCTTAATAGAAACGGCTAAATGTGTTTTAAAGTCATTTTTTATATATACAAATTCTTAAATTTCTTCTTTAAAAAAAATTGGTAATTACATTTTAAATATTTAATAATATAAATTTTAAAAACAAAATATCAGTAAAAATCGTCCACCTGTTTTCGAAATATTAAATTTTCAAAAAAAAAAAACGTTTTTTTTTTTAAATCAAAAATAAACAATTTTTTTCGCAAATTTTGAAATGCAGTATTATTTAGAATTTGCTAGAGCTTTTGTATAAGAATTTTAGTCGATATCCGTTGAGCCGTTTATGAGAAAGTCGAAAATCAATAAAATGGTTGTATGGCAGGTACCGTTAATAACAAAATATTTTTAAAACTATTTTGCCCGGAATGTACACCATACCCAAAGTAGTACAAACACCAATTTTTATCAAAGTCGTTGGAGCCGTTTTGGAGATAATTAGGATGGTAGAAAAAATTGTATGGAAAGTTCCGTTATTTTTGGGGCTAAAACAACGATTCAAAAAGCACCAAGTTTGAACAAAATCGGTTCAGATACCTACTTACCATAGAACGGTTTTTTGATTTTCGACAGGGTATCATTTAAATTCTGCTATTGTTTTTCAATAGTACTGACTATTAAAATTTCTAAAACAAAACATTTCTTATGAATTTTTTATTTTATTTTTTTGCAAATTCACGAAATGAAAACGAGTGTTTTCGAAATTATGTTTATAAATTATATTATTAAATACTTAAAATTTTCATAGCACATTCTTTTAAAAAAAAAAATGTAGGAAATTGTAATATGCATTGATGTGTTTTGTAAGAGCAAAAAATGTTGCAAGAAATAATCGCAAGATAAACTGCAATTGTAGGATTTTTTCACTTAAGATCTTTGGTTTTCAAAATGCATTATATTCTCTTCAACAATATTTTAAATGATAACTTAATCTTTGAGACTTAATTATAATTTGAATAAAAATAATAATTTATTAATTAATATTGTAAAAAAAATCATTTTACAAATTAATAATTATATTTTTAAAATGTTTTTTTTTTATTTTAAATTATTCTTGTTTCAGTAAAAACGAATATTTTTAAAGATAGGATTTAATAACTTTATCAGAATTTAAAATAACGCGCGTACCGCAACTGTCCCATTGAAAATTATGTAGGTAGGTATCTTATCTACTTCCAAAAAAGAAGGATTATCTCCATTGACGGGGTTGTTCCACTGATGGTTTGCTTATCCTTATGGTCTCAGGAGTATTACGGATTAGTTTCAGTGATGATTTTATTTTTAATGTAATATTTCTCAAAAATCTTCGACACAACTATTTTCAATGATTGCTCAACTATGGAATGGTCTGTTGCTTCAGAAACCTCTTATGAGTCTCTAATTATCTCTAGGTCCTTTCGGCTACTACTTGACTCTGCTATTGTCTTTCAAGCTGTTTCGACTAAACCATCCTTCAAACTGGTCCAGTACTTATAGAATGAGCATAAGCATTTATACTTCGGTGTTACCCTGATCTGTGTTTCGGGTCATATTGGCCAAATATTTATAAGAAAAGGAAATAGTAATTGATTTCCTTTGCAAATGTTCTCTTATGGCCAAAATTAGCAGAGCAAAATCACTAGGAAGGGCACTTTTTGGGCGCCTCCCTGAGAATTGTAGTGTCAAAACCATACTACACTTCAGGGCTAATTGGGCGACATTACTTGGGTACAGTGGCGGCCATTTCTACAGAATGCAGAATTTCAAAAAACTAATACGAAATTATATAAATCAAGTTGAACATTTCCGATTCTATTAAAAATCATTTAACCTTTCCCGATTTATATGACACAGTTGACATACTATTTGTCATACGAGTACATGTTGCTCCTTAACCCAGATTTAATAAAAATTCTATTAGTTCTATCTAATCTAAAACTCATTCAAAATATGGCCCGGAAATTGTGATATTTTTGTATATTTTTCTTAAACTTCATATCTCAGTCGTCAGTGACCTTTTGTCATAATTCTCGTCATTCAAAAAAAAAACATAAACATAAACGAACAATTTAAAAAACAAAATCGAAAATCACATTTCATCTCACTTTTTTTCAATTACAAACCTAATTCCAAATGATTGACATTATCAGGAATGTCTTCTGCCAGGACAAACTAGATATTTGTCCCACATTTTGTCCTCTTCATCGTTATTCGCATTTTGACCTTTCAAGTAAACAAAAATGAAAATAAAAAAAAAAAAACAAGCGGAAGATACTTAGTAGGATCTGATTTATTGCATTCTTTCGTTCGTTCGTTATCAATAAACCGGGGGATTATGATTTTGTTTTGAGTTTGAAATATTAATAAATTTACGAACTACTTAAGGATTAAATTCTTCAAAACACATAAATATGTTTTTGTTTTTCAAATAATAATTTTGCCATTTTAAATTGATTTAACATCATCTGTATTCTGTATGGTAGGTATGCTCCGGTTGAGGTCCTTGCAAATTGATTGTTTCGAGGGGGTGAATTTTTGTTCTACCTTGAGAGGTTCTCTGGTTCCCCTGCCAAATGCCAAATGATGGTATTCTTTAAGCGAGAAAAACCAGGCACCATCTAGAACACAGACAAGATGGAAGGAAAAACAAATGGGTAACAAATGTTAAAATATTGTAAATCAATTGGAGGCAACATCTGGCCGACGACGCACTTAAGGGCTATAAGGATGAACTGAGAGAAAAAAAAACAACATTGAAACGTGGGAGAGGGTTTATGGTTTTTTTTTCTTCCGGGTAGTAAAGCATATTTTATTGGGGTTTATGGAGGTGTTACCACCAGACACCCATTGTTCAGTTCTGGCCACAGGAACATCTTCTTCACGTGCCGATGCGGAGTAAACATCTCCATCCGCCCTCCATTTAGTTGGATCGGTATGTAGTTCATATTTTGTTTTCTTTTTTTTTTTGCGAAAATCAAATTGTGCAGATTGTACGAACATTCATTGAATAATCGTTAACATCTGTTTGGGGATGCCATCACCCCCCGAATTAGTAGGTATGTAGGAGAATTTATGACTTGGACTTACCAATAAAAAAAAAACAAACGAAAACATTATGGGCTATGAATTATGTTAAGAAGTCTTGACACCAAGTCTTGACGACGACAACAAGTTCAGGGTAAAATTGAAATTATATATTCAAATCAGTGTTGCTTATATTTAATCCTTGTCTGACAGCAGCTTGGGATCAACACAAAAGCTCCGACAACTTAATCCAGTCGATTATCCTAGTCTTCGTTGAGTTATCAAGATTTTAGTCAGACACTAGCGAATTGGCGTTCAAAAGGCAGGCACGAGTACAATAGAAGAAGAGGAAGAGCAAATCCATGAAAACCAAACAATCAATTAATATCAACTTCTTTCGCCGCAATCCCCCCCCCCCCCTCACACCAATCAAAATTAAATCCTTTAGTCATGATTACAGCCTTACAGCCGCTGGGAACCGCAGACAGAACAACCATATCAAACCACATTTATCTCGGAACAGCCACTTTGCTGCATCAACCCTTCTCTTACTTCCGCCACCGACAATTCCACCATCATCACATCGCCATTGATGATATCTGAAATCTATACTTGGTTAAATATTAAATGCTCTACTCTGCTCTGGGGATTTTTAAACTCCGTTCAAAGATTTACCATGGGTTGGTGATGGGGACTAGAGGGAGGGTATGGATGGAAACTAAGAAGTAGCAAACAGGATTGCTATGCCAACTGAATGAATTAGCCGGATGTGCTGGTGAAATGGTGAAAAGTGTGGAAAACTTTCACTGCTCTTTACACAGATACAGATACTCAGTGTGGCACAGCACAGGGATCAGGATTCAGGAAACTTTAGCGCACAACTAAACTTATACTACAAAACAGAAAGTCCCGCCGTCGTCGTCACCGTTGTTATCCTCGTCGTCATTTGGTTATTTTTTTGAAGGAAATCAAAGTGGTTATCAATGTCGCTGTTGGGGGGTAGTGAAGAATAACTGCGATGATTCAATCAACAATAGCTGAGTGATATGGCATAGCAAAGGATCTTATTTTAAATAATTAAATTATCCTGTTTTTAATTTATGGCATTCAATTTGTGAGAGATTTTGTGAATTTCCATATTCCAGTTTCGATCGAAGGATTTATTAAATGGTTTATTGAGAAAGGAGAAACTGCGAGGTGGTATACATACATGTAGCTATTTGTGGTGGATACAAATGTGTTTATTGGATGGATAGAATTTGTCATTAGAAAATAATTTCATCACGTATGATAAGTCGGGCAGAGGCCGTCGGCATCGTCTAAGTAGAAGGATTTTATTCATCTTTCTTATCTCAGGATAGAATATATGAGAGATAAGTTAAGTTAAGCCAGTGAAAATTTTAATTTTGGAACTTAAATTAACATATACTCGTAGAATAGTTATTTTAGTTATTACTTTGGATAGAGGTGGGTACCTACTATAGGTCAAGTTTTGATGTGTTTAGAAAAAAAATAAAATGAACGACTGGATCATATGAACTTGCTCTTGTAGCTAACAACTTTAACTTAGCTAAACATTGACGCTGTTGGTAGGTAAGTAGTCTAGTTATCCTATGCAGGCTTAAAGCCGATGTAGATAAGGTTACTTTGATTCTCGGTATAAAGAATTATCAAATGGAATAGTCAAAAGGAATAATTACATAATTCCTTCTACAAATGAAAACAAAGATGACAGTTGAATTCCTGACAAATAAGAATAATTAAAAAAATCAAAAATTTTAATAGCAGTTTTTTATAAATTAATTTTGTATGTATAAAATTTTAAAAACATTTTTTGTCGAAAAATCAATTTTCAATAGAAAAAATTATTTATTTTTTTTAAATCGAAAAACCATATTTTTAAAAATTTGAATATGCAGTTTAATTTACAGTTTCATTGAGTATTTGCATAAATTAAATATGAAATAATTTTAATAGGTTCAAACAATAGTGAGAAAGTCGAATTTTAGAAAAGTTGATCTATGGGAAGTGCCGTTAATAAATACGCAAAATAAAATATATTTTTTTTACTTAAAAGTGGACTGCACTAATTAAGGAATACACACATTTTGGCATCAAAATCTCCGATTTTCAAATCTGGATCTAAGCAGGAAATTACAAATTACAGACCAAATTTGCAAGATCTCTGCCATACCTAAACTATTTGAAAAAATAGTTTATAATAGAATTTCAACAATTATCCAGGATAAGATATCAGTCTTTCAAGATGGTTTTGTTACAGGGAAGTCGACAACCACAAATTTAACGATATTGACGAATAGCATTATATCAAATATGGAAAAGGGCTATAAAACGGATATAATATTTACTGATTTTTCGAAAGCGTTTGATAGAGTAAACCACCAAATTCTATTAGTTTTGGTTTTCATTCTGCTTTACTAATGTGGCTGAAATCTTATTTGACTGGAAGATTGCAAGTCGTTAAAATTAAAAATTTCAAATCTGATGATATATCTGCTCCATCGGGTGTTCCCCAAGGTAGTCATTTGGGACCACTGCTCTTTCTCCTGTTTATCAATGATATTCCAACTTTCTTTGAAGATGCTTTCTGTCTGCTTTTTGCAGATGATCTTAAACTTTATCGTAGGATTTTCTGTCAATCAGACTGTAACCTTCTATTGGCTGACTTGGATATATTGGTGACTTGGTGCAAAGCTAATTCCCTTGATCTTAATATAGCTAAATGTCAAGTTTTATCTTGTTACAGGAACCAGAATCCAATATTTTTTGATTACGGCATCTCTAATGTTGATCTAGAAAGGGTAATGCAGAAGAAAGTTCTGGGAGTTATTCTTGACGTCAATATTTCATTCCACACTCATTATGATTATTTGATCAATAAAGCTAACCAAATGCTAGGGTTTGTCAAAAGAAATACTAGAGAGTTTAATGATTCCTATACTCTGATAACATTATATAATTCATTAGTAAGATCTATGCTAGAGTACTGCTGTACAGTTTGGAATCCGTATTACTCTAATTCATCTAAAAAAATAGAAAATGTGCAAAGAAATTTTACGAGATATGCTTTTTTTTAAATTAAATTGGAGAATTACTAGACCTTCCTATGAAACCAGATGTTTATTATTTGGAATGAAATCACTGGAAACTCAAAGGAAATATTTCGCTAACATGTTTGTCAGGGATATTATAACCATGCATATTAAATGCCCCCCGCTTTTAAACTTATTCTATTAAGGTACTGTACCTTCGAGAGTTACTCGTGAACGGTATGTTTTATATGAACAGTTTCATAACAGGAACTATGGTCGCAAAGAACTTATCTCCCGTTGCATCAGGGAAGCTAATTTAGTATGCTCTAGAGTTGATTTTGATATGAATTGTTCGAGGGATACTTTTAAATATATCGTTCTTAACCAAATTTAATAATAATTAATACAATTCGTTATTATTGTTTAATTTAGTAATTTATTTATTTATTTTTCCTTATTTGTATATAGTATTTTTTAATATTTAAAAATTAACCTGTATTAAATATACTTAACCACCTACAGTAAAATTTAAAATTGTTTATAAGTCTGTAGGAGGCTAAAACTCCGTTTGATGAAATAAAATAAATTAAAAAAACTAAAATAGAAATAAAAAGTCTTTGAGCCATTTTTGAGAAGTATATTTTTTCATAACAATTTTTTAACGTATGTATAGGATGTACCGTTGTTTTTTCGTTTTGGGTAAAAAGTTTTTTAATGTTCAATCTAATGTCAGGAAACTACCAAATACGAAGTTTCGAAAAAATCGATTGAGTAGTGTTCGAAATTTAAAATTTTCAAAAAAAAAATTTGTTTCATTTGGTTTAGATTAGTGTTTAAGCTTTCTAGGAGCTTCTGCATAAAAAATTTCAAGAAAATCAAATGAACTGTTTTCCAGAAAATCGAAAACCAAACAAAATAGTTCTACTAGAGGTATACCAAAAATAACCATTTTTTCCTTCATCAATGAACTGATTTTTTAAAAATAAAAATCGATCTGTTTTTGAGAAAAATAAGATATTTATTTTTGGGGTCTTCTCTATCATAATGTCAAGTTTGATCAAAATCTCGTGTTCGATTTTTCTCACGAATCCATAACATGCCATACTCCTATAGTACATATATATGGCAAGTAAAAATAGACCTCGAGATTTTAATCAAACTTGACATTACGACGATGATAAGGAACAATAAAAAGTTTGTCGCGTAATTCTGAGTATTTATCTCTCTGGTGGCGTGACTGTAGAACGATCTACAGATCGTTTGATCAATATTTTCATACAGGGTGTCTTTCGAATTATAAATAATACTGCATACCAAATTTCGAAAAATATTTTCTTTTTTTTTCGAAAATTCAATATTTCGAAAACTGGTTGACGATTTTTTTCTTGAAAGCATGTTTTTTTTAAATTAAAATTGTTAAATACTTAAAATTTTTATTTTTCTCAGAAAAAAAAAAATTAATGTTTGTGTATTAAAAAACAAATAAAAAACGATTTTAAAAAATATATTTAGGCTTTTCTACTAAGAATCTTGTGGATTCGATTAAAGCGAACATAATCGCAAGTATACATGCGATCCAGTCAACATTTTATTACTTGCGATTAAAGGTACTATAAGGCAAGTTATGGATTCGTGCAAAAAAAAAATACTAACAATCGAACATTACATAACGATCATAGAGAACGCCAAAAAAGTGGGTCCCCCAATTCCGTCTGTCTGTCTGTCTGTCTGTGTGGCTGTCTGTCCGCCGCGAGTCTACAGCGTAAACGGTTGGATAGATTTAATTCAAACTTGGTAGGTATTCTTTTTTCGGTAATATGCCCACACGTTTTTTCCAATATATATTTTTTGGCCAAAAACAAAAGTCTTATTTTTGTGAAAAACGGCTCCAACAATTTTTATTAAAAAAATAAGTTAGTTCATTATGCAAAATGGAACATTTAAGTTATTTTTGTTTTGGAAAAAAAAATTTTAATTTTCTTTTGGTATCTCTAGTAGTATAATTTTTTTGGTTTTCGATTTTCTGGAAAACCCTATTGTAGACCAAAATTTAAAAACAATTTTTTTTTGGAAATTAAAAAAAAAAAATTTTGAAAACAAAAAAAAATCGAAAACGACTTAATGATTTTTTGCGAAACTTCGTATTTGGTAGTTTTTAACATTACCTTGAACAGTTAAAAAACTATATTCTTAAGATTAAAAACAACGGTACCTCCCATACAAATTTAAAAAAAACCGTTAAGAAAACGAATATTTTTTTTCTCGAAAACGGATCTAAGAATGTTTTTAAAAAAATTGTGTGTTCTTAGATTACTACAGTCCACTTTTATGTATAAAAATATTTTTTTTTTTTTTACTTATTAACGGTACTTCGCATAGAACCACTTTTCATATTTTCGACTTTCTCACTATTGGATAGTCCGATTAAAACTTTTTTTTTACACAAATGCTCCCTAAAGTTGTTAATAAAACTGCATACTAAAATTTTCTAAAAAAAAAGTTTTTCGATTTTTAAAAAATAAATTGAATTTTTTATGGATATTAATAATATCTTCAAAATAGCGTTTCAATTTTTGTTTTCTAAAAATATTTTCAAAATTTTATACATACAAAATTATTTTTTTAAAAAACTACTGCTCCAACGATTTTTGAAATTATTTGATGTATTCTTATTTATCCATGAATTCAAATGGCATCTTTTTTTTCAGTCAATATGCAATATAAAAACACTTAAGTATGTGTATTATCCATTTATGTCTGCCTTATTATTATTCCCTTCTTACGAATTTTCGCTTACCTCAGTGAACACTAAATACAATGTAGGCCCTCCTACATTTTTGTATACATATGTGTCTTTAAAAATCACATGAATCTTATGTATGCATATTGCACATAAATTATAAAGTAATATATAACGGCATATATATGAATAGCTACCTACCAACCTACATCCTTCATCTCATTATCACAAGTACATATTTACATACCAAAGTTCCATCCATACATTTAGGTACTTATTTTTCCCCTAACTTACATAATTAAAATCCATAACCTTAGACTTAAATATACATATTATGTAGCTATTCATTATAACAATTGACAATTCATTATAATAATAATCAAGGTAAACTCCTACATAGGCTTTACACCTGCATAGGATAAGTACACATAACTAACTAAACCTCAATGGTTAGCTACATAAAAGTTGTTAGCTACAAGAGCAAGTTTGTACGATCCAGTCGTGCATTTTATGTTTTTAATGCAGAGATGCTACTTAAAAGTATAAATAACTTTAAATATTAAAAAAAATATTTTCTAGATTTCAAAAAAAATCAATATTTTTTTAATTGAAAAATGATTTTTTTCTCAAAACTGGTGGCTGATTTTTTTTTAAATTAAAATTTAAAACGTATATTAAAAATTACTTAAGATTGGCAATCAAAATAGTTTCCTAAAAATGTTACAAAATTGTTTTTTTTTTTAAAACCGTTCTAACGAATTTTAATTTGTTGGCATATTTTTTTCCCTCAAAATATAATAGGTAAGCAATTTAAATTTTACCATGTATGGTTGATTATATTTATTTTCACCTTGGTATCATAATCTGTTATTTTTAAAAGAACCAAAGTAAGCTTACCTATGTCGGTTTAATGATAAATAAACTAGATACCTACTAATAGCGTCACAGTTTTATATTTATTCATTTCCAGATTCAATTTCCATTTTCGAATTGTGGCACTATATCAGCAAGTACGATGTACGACATCCCTGGTGGACACGGCCAATGCATCTGCACCGACAGATTGCCCTGGTGGCAATTAGCATGTTTATGCCTCGAACCAATGATTCCTTACACGAGTCCGGGGCAAAACTGAGGAACGAAATGGTCTAACAATTTCAGCTACCCTGTAAGATAAATTTGAGCTCGTCAGCTTGAACCGTGGCAGACAAGTGACTTTACTCCACAAAAGTAGATACCCATACTATATCTTCTTGTAGGACTGAGTGTGAACTGAATAACTAGCGAATGCAAATGACAAATGTATTTGACTCAGTTGTGACGTCACGCGTTGATAGTGGCTGTGTACTGTATTACCGAAGTATTAAATGTCATATCTCGCTGATGGTTTGGTGTGCTTGATGGCTGTGCCACAAAAATTAAACGTAGCTAATAACTTTTTTTCCATGTCAATAATCGGCTTATTTTTATTTTATTTTTTAGGCTACTATTTAGATTTATCAAAATGAATGCTTTGGATACTGAAAAAAAGATTCGGATAGTGCAGCGATACCATTCTTTGCAGTCCGTCATTTCCGTCCAAAGGGAATTTAGGCTGGAGTTTGGCGGTACTCCTCCAAGTAGATGGACCTTTATGAGGCTGGTGTACATGTTTGCCGAATCTGGAAGCATCGATCGAACACCGTATCATCGAGATCCCAATTTTCGGGTTCAGGATACAATCGTGGCTGTTCCATCGGCAATACAGGCAAATGCAAGTGTTTCCACTCGAAACATATCGGGCCCAATTGGAGTTAGCAGACGGTCATTACAACGAATAATTCATGATGACTTAAGCTTGTTTCCGTACAAAGTCCAAACTACAAGCAAGTTAAACCCTCAGGGTTTGACTGTTCGCCTATAATTTTGCCGAAAAATGATGGCAATGGCCGAAGAAGACAACACATTGATAAATTCTTTGTTCATGTCCGATGAGGCCCATTTTGACTTAAACGGCAATGTTAACAAGCAAAATTGCCGTATATGGAGTGAATCTAATCCAGCAATGCTCCATGAGAAGGAACTGCACCCAGAACGAGTCACTGTGTGGTGCGCAGTTTCATCAAGGTGAATTGTCGGGCCATACTTTGAAGAAAACGGTGTAACACAAACTGTCAATGGGGACCGTTATTTAAAGATATTGAAGGAGTTTTTTTTTTACACAGAAATTCGCCGAAGACGTATACCTTTCAGCAGGATTTGGTTTCAACAAGATGGAGCAAGTGCACACGTAGCCACACAAGTTATGGCGGACCTCCAACGAAATTTCCCAAACAAATTGATATCCAGAAACTGTACTTTCCGCTGGCCACCAAGGTCATCTGACCTGACTGCACCAGACTATTTTTATGGGTCTATGTCAAGCAGGAAGTGTACAAAACGAAACCCAGGAATTTGACTGAATTGAAGCAGTCCATTAAGACAATAATTGAGCCGATCCCAATTTCAACACTTCAGGCCGCAATGAACAATTTTCTGACAGGTGCCGCATATGCGTGGATGAGCGTGGAGGTCATTTGCGGTCTATCATTTGTAAAAACCATTAGTTATTTAAAATAAAATTTAATTTTTCATCCAATAAAAAAAAAATTAATGAAATACATCGATTAAAATAAAAGTTATTTAAATTTCTTATTGTAGCACGATTCGTGGGCCAGCCTGTATGATGTTGTTGTGTGGTGTTGTCGGCTGTTGCTGTGGCGGCAACGGTACTACGATTGAAAATTATTAAATTCGTGATAAAGTGGATTACATGCAACGCTTCGTTACACACTAATCTGACATTAGAAGAATTTGTTATAAAAAATTGGGATTTTAAAAGCGCTTCTACTATAAAATTGTATCTATTTAGGCGAATGAATCACATTCCTTTTCTGACGAACAGTCAGCCATAATAAAAGCCTGGTAAATAAAAAAAAAAACTATTATTTATGGATAATAAGTTCAGACTAAAAATTAGTCCCCGTTTTGAAATAATCAAAATACGAACTGTATGACAATTTGAAAGTATAAGAAACCCAAGCCCTTTCATTCTTCCATCTATTCTCATATAAATCAAAACCTGTATGTCCATAATGTTGATTGTCCATATTAAAAGAACACACATACACACATTACGCTTACTCATCATCATCGTATCTGTACGTGCTTCAATTCACTATTAACTAAACTGTTGCTAATGAATTTGCCTCACGTAGCAAGGCCTCGTTTCGCTGAAGTAGGTATCCAGATTCCAGAAACATATAAATATTATAATAACAGAACGCAAAGTAATTTCCTGCCAATTCTACGAGGAACTCTCTTCATCCACGTAGGAACATAATTGTAACGACTTCCACATTTGCCGATTTAAACAACAACAACTACAACAAAAAAAAATCACTAAACATCCCTTCACAAGAGTAACTTCCAAAGTCGTCAGCGTCACACACATGTTACCCTTTGTTGGATAAAGGAGAGGGTATACCTATTATGTTCTTAAAAAACCAAACCACCCATAAGAGACAATTTAAAACACTTGCGACGACATGACACCAATACTTCCAGTATCCTCAGCATAGCTTCGTCATCATGAGTGGAGTGCCTCTGCCTGGGAAAACGCCTAAAAACTTTATTGCTTGCAATTCAATTAGTGCGATGTTGATGTAAGAGTCATTAAATTTGCATACTCCATCTGGCAGCAGTATAGTATGTTGGTTGATAGGGGGACAGGGTCTGGGGGACTTATATCATTGCCTCGAAAAATTACTCTAAGTGTCCTTCGTGTGCAATCACGACAGATGCTATTTTTTAAAAACTCACAAATTTCCTAAAGTTGTCTCTGGGGTTTTTGAAAAGTTTACATCGTAAATAGTGTGTGTTGCGGAATCCGGGATAGAAAGTATCTATCTGCCATATATGAGAGCTTACGTGATTCTTTAGTTTATGGAAGCTGCACTTCATGCTACAAAATCAAAGCTTACATTTTAGATGTAAAGTTGAAAAATCACAGCCAGCTTACGTGCGTTTGTGGAGAGATTTTTCAAAAACCCTTAAAAATCATTTTCTCCGGTGTTTCTTTTACTGTTTTACACGACAAAATGCTACTTGGCACAACCATTACCAAAGGAATTCCACTTTGTTGCTTCTTCTTTGGATGTCCTCCCATCCCGATGATGGTTCTCGTCCTTTTTGTGTTTTTTTCAATGTTTCTTCTTCTATTGTGTTGCATCATGAGAAAAAATGGAAAGCAATTTTTTTACTTCTAAATTCGTATGGTTTTTGTTACTGATGGCGTTGTTCTTTGGGTTAAACTAAGAATGGAGGTGGAAAATATGAAAACTTTCGACAGGAAATGCTGATAAGGCTATTCACTAGTGTCATTCATCTTCATCCGTTTCCCTGAAGCAGATTTTTTGTAGTGAAAATATTGCCACTATAATCACCAGTACAACACATAGTAGCTTGACTGTTGAAGCTACATATACGTATGGTATCGGTGTGCTTGGCTTGTAGAGAAAGTGAAAACGGTCCTAGGGGATGAGAATACTTTGTATATTGTGGGATTTTTTCGCCTGCTTGTGGTCTTCAGGCGGAGACGAGAATTTTTGAAAAATGAATATTTAAGTTATTCAAGCAAAAGTATGAAATATGTTTATTTAAAAATTGTTGCTACTGTAGAGTGTTTTAGTTGATGGCCGATATATTTTGTTGAAGAAATTAAGTTGATTGGACTTAATAGATAAATAGATAGATAGATAGATAGATTGTTTATTCATAATTTCAAAAAATAATTATTACATAGTTTTTCCGGGGTTTAGAAGAAAATTTAAGGCATGACACAGAATGTCGTCTGCCCGCGTGACAATATAAGTTAGTTAATTCTTTTCTGTTAACATTAAGTTACAATTTTGCATTTCTACTTTTTTTTTTGTCGTTATCCGATGGAAATCTCCAAAAGACACTCGGTAAGAATCGGTACCGAGTAGTGAGGGACTCTTACCGCACTAAAACCACCGGTGAAATCAGAACCAATCTATGAAAGATCGACGAATGATCTTACTATCTTAATTTATATTTAAATCGCATTGGGGGAAGATTAAAGTTATTACACTTTCCCATAGCTTTTAGACCATCAGCTCATGAGGCTTGGTTCTTCTTAATTTCCGAACATTGTCTCGTACATTTAAGACGGTCTCCATTTCGGAGTTGGTATGACTTTGCAGTCGCTGGTTGTGTGATACAGCGTGTTTTTTAACCACTTCTGTAACCATTTCACTTTGAAGGTCACGATGTAGATCGCTATTTCTTATATACCAAGGGGCATTTATTATTCCACGAAGGACCTTGCTTTGGAATTTTTGGATGGGTTCAGCATTTGTTTTCTTTGTACAGCCCCATAGGTGGACGCCATATGGCCAAACGGGTTTCAGTACTTGCTTATATATCATTAGTTTGTTCTGGATAGATAGGTCAGAGTTCTTTCCTGGTAACCAGTACATTTTTCTGTACTTCAAGTTTAGTTCTTCCCTTTTCTTTTTGATGTGCTCTTTCCATTTAAGCTTTGCATTCAAAGTCATTCCAAGGTATTTGGCGGTATTGGAGTAAGGTACTACTGTATTATTTATAAATATTGGAACATTGTTTATGTTTTTGTTAGTAAAGTTCATATGAGTTCATTTTTTTTCGTTTAATTTGATACGCCATTTCTGCGTCCAATCACTAACTTTATCGACAGCATTTTGCAATTTTAGTGTAGCCTTCGTAACGGATTTATCTGGCACCAATATTGCCGTATGGTCAGCAAAGTTGGCCATAATAGCGTTGATGTCCACTGGAATATCCATTGTATATGACAGATACAGGGTTGGTTTCGTAGTACTGCCTGGGAAGGTCCCTATGCAGTTTGTACTCAAGTCCCAAGTGCCAAACCTTACCAAAGGCTTGAGCAACATCTAAGAATTTAAACTTTGAGCAATTAAAAAGTATGTACATATATAATAATATTCTTGAGTCATATAATTCAAAATATTAAATGAAACACAAAAGTTGTGACTTTTAGCTTAGTCAAAACAAAAAAAATAAAGCTAAGGGTTTTGTGAACCGTAATTTAAATGATTTTAAGTTTAGTTTGAAAGAAGAAAAAAAAAATTCTTTCAGCTTAGCTAAAACAAAATCGATGATTCGGCTTCTCTAGGACAACGCATCACTTGTATATTTATCTGATCTGTAACCACGATTCTCCATTTAGGTAACTTATTACTTCTTCTTCGTTTAAATAGTTTTTTTCCAAAAAAAATTCTTCGCAGCTCCTTCAATATTGGACATAGTCCGATGAAGTGGCAAATGTTTTCTTGCACACCCATATTGCACAGGGAGCAAATATTTACTAAACCGTTTTTGTGCGGCATACAATTAAGGTTCAGCAGCTCACCTCTTACTTTAAAAATAGTAGCGATTCTTTTCCTTGAAAAGTCGCATTTAAAGTATTAAGTTCGTTAAGATTATAGTTAAGCTTTGAATAAATTTTTCTTTCCGTGGAAGATCTCGCTTTTTCAATCAACAAGTACCTTTCATTTTCATCGATGGATTGAATAACCTCGTACAATATTTTACTCGCATTGGTAGCATTATAGTCTTCTAAGTCCAGGATTATACCATTATTTGCAGCCAGATCTATCCAATCCTTGTAAAATATGGTTTTTTCGCCGTGTAGCACTTTGCAACATTATATATGGTAGTCGGTTTTCATCCATATTAATTACTTGTACCAAATAGTCTGCACTCAACTTTAGTGTAGATGCGAAGAGCGTCGATAATGCGGGTTTCCAAATGATACATATACTTAGGTGTGCTTAGTGGTAGAAGAAATATTTTCCATATTTGTCCATATTCAGATTAAAAGTTATAGTCATTCCCAGATACACGTATTCCTCCACTACTTCCAATGCCTCCCCACCATATTTACAATTTTCTCCTTGTTGGAGAGAAGCTGGAGACTCCGCTAATATGAAAATGTCATCAGCATACACCAGAACCTTAATTTTGAGATTTTCAAAATCCACACCGCAGGGAAGCCAATTTATAATGTCGTCGAAGAATAACGCAAATAACGGCGGACAGAGAGTACAACCTTGACGAAGTCCCCTATTTATTTGTATCTGCTGTTCGAAGGTACACGAACAGAACTGATGACCAATTCGATGAAGACGTATCATTAATGTCAAATACGTTCCACAACTATGTCAACGTCAGATCAAAGGTCAAATAGAAGTCAAATGTCATAAAAATTAATGGCTAAAATATACAATTCGACTATACAATATACAAGATAATAAAACAATTCAATTTCTTAACTCAAAGTGGTTGCATCTTTATTTTTCTCATTTTGAAGTTACCTTTTTTTTTGCTTATTTTTTATGATAAAAATTTCAAGTCGTTTAACATTTGGTCCTTCGAGCCGGATTTAAAGTTTTTTTTTACTGTGAATATTTTATTAAATTCTCCGACGCGATGTGACATTTTTATGTGCTTATAAATATTTTTTTTTAATTAATCGCGTTTCGGTGATTTGACATTTTGAGGTGCCGAATGTTTGACAGTGATTTGTTTTTATAAATTTGTGGATGGTGTTTTAAATCTGTTTGACATCAAATTATTTTTGTTTAATTTTGTGAAATTAGTTTTTTATTTTATTACAATGGAAACATTTATTTTGTTTTTCGAAAGAAAAGACGAATACATGTAATTTTGATTTAATATAAATAAATAAATTAATAAAGTAATATTTTGTGTTTTATTTTACTTTAAATGGATTTTGGTTTTCGCATTTATTGTGATTGAGCTTATTTGATAATTTTAATAATTTTAATTGGGTTTATTTAGACTTGTTGAATTAATTTTGGTGAATTATTTTGGTGAATTATTTTCTGAAGATGTTATTTTTCTGGAGAAATTGCAGTTTGTGTATTATTTTGTTAACGAGATTTCATACGATGGCGATTTGTTCTGCTGTTTTGTTCGATGGTAGCAGGCAGATTTTTGCTATGGGCCGCTTCAACTGTCCGTTTTGCGTTTTAACCGTCACGACGCGTATCAACCCGTCCGATCCGGTATGGGTTTCTTCGATTCGCGCGAGATTCCAGTAGGTCGATGGAAGTCGTTCATCTTTAAGAAGAACTAAGTCTCCTATTTTTGGCGATTCTTTGACTTTTGTCCATTTTGGACGCTGCTGAAGCCTTGCGAGGTATTCAGAATTCCATTTTCGCCAGAATCCTTCTGCTAGAACTTGGACACGTTTCCATCGATCTGCATATGTGATGTTGTCGAGTTCACCTTGTGGTATAGCGTGCAATGATTCGCCGACCAGGAAGTGTGCGGGGGTTAATGCATTCAAATCATCTAGGCTGTCGGAGAGAGGGCAAAGGGGCCTCGAATTCAGACACGCTTCTATTTGCGCTAGAAGCGTCGCGAGCTCCTCGAAAGTTAGCCTTTCCGTTCCAACAACTCGTTTTAAGTGGTACTTGACCGATTTCACACCCGCTTCCCATAATCCACCGAAGTGTGGAGAAGCTGGGGGAATAAAATGCCAATCGGTACCGTGATTTGCTAATTGTTCCGCAATCTCTTTCCAATCGTGTTGCGCTTCCTTCAACATTTTTGCTAATTCGTTGTTAGCACCAACAAAATTAGTTCCGCAATCGCTATATACCTTGGTACAGCTTCCTCTTCTGGCAATAAATCTCTTAAAGGCTGCTATAAACGCTTGTGTTGTGAGGTCGGACACGACTTCCAAGTGAATAGCCTTTGTTGCTAAACAAATGAAGACAGCAAAGTATCCTTTAAGAATTTTTGCACCGCGTGCCTTCCAGGATTTTATCTCGATTGGACCGGCGTAGTCGACACCAGTGTGACTGAAAGGTCGAGACATACGCACTCTCGCTGCAGGCAAGTTTCCCATTAGTTGCTGCATTTCGGATGCCTTTTGCCGGTAACAAGAAGGGCACCTATGCAGTTGGTATTTAACACTTCTTCTTATTTGCCCAATCCAATATCGCTGTCGAATGTAGCTTATCATTTGCTGGATACCGCCATGAAGTGTGTTCTTATGAGCATCTCGGACGACCAAATTCGTAAAGTGATGGTTGTTTTGAAGCAATATTGGATGTTTAGCATCGTAAGGAAGTAGAGAATTCTCCAAACGTCCGCCCACTCGTAAGACCCCTTGAGCATCGATGAAAGCATTTAACGCACTTAAAGCTTTTGGTGTTTTGTTTTCACGAATTTGTTGAATTTCGGCTTCAAACATTTCCTTTTGTGCTGCTTTTACGATGAATAGGAGGGCAGTTTCCAATTCTTTTGGTTTAAGCGAACCTGAAATAGGCCCCAACTTGGGTCGACATTTTGTTATGAAACGACAACAGGCGGCAACAGTTCTAGTAACTTTGAGAAGACTCGAAAAGTTGTAGATTATCTGTAATATACTATCACCTTCTATCGCATGTATACTAAAGACCTTTATGTTTCGTTGCTCTTCTACAGTGTCTATTTCGGTGGGTTGATCTGGAAGATCGAATACCCATTTTTGTCGCAAGAACTCTGGACCGTTCCACCACGACTTCAGTGACTCCAGTTCAGATGGATAGACACCCCTGGACGCCAGATCGGCTGGGTTATGAAGCGTTGCGACATGTCCCCAGCAATCGATCCCCACTAACCGCTGGATTTCCGACACACGGTTGGAAACGAATGTGGTCCATTTGGCGGGAGTGGCGCGTATCCAGGCCAATGCAATTGTGGAATCTGTCCACGAATACATCTTGACATCAGGAATTTGCAGAACTTCCTTGGTGTATTGTAACAGCTCTGCCAAAACTACTGCACCACAAAGTTCAAGACGAGGTAGAGTTATCGTTCGTTGATTTGGTGCTACTTTTGTTTTTGACAAAAGCAGATTGACGTGAATTTTGCCTTCACTATCCAAGACGCGTACGTACACTGCTGCACCGTAGGCCTTCATAGAAGCGTCGCAAAACCCATGCAGCTCGATCGATTTGTTGGTCTTGCTCATCTGGGTCCATCTTGGAATCCGAAGCCGCTCGATCAGATGGAGTTCTCGGAGAAAAGCATCCCAATCTTTCTTCAGAGCAGCTGGAATTGGTTCATCCCAGTCACAGCCAAGTTCCCATAATCGCTGCATCATAAGTTTTGCGGTTATAATACAGGGTGAGATCCAACCCAAAGGATCGAACAATTTGGCAATAGTTGACAGCATAGACCTTTTTGTGGTTGATTCTGTTGCAGGTTGTAGATTTTGGTACGAGAAGAAGTCATCGATGGGAAACCACTTGATGCCTAGAGTTTTGACATGATTTGACAGATTGAACGGAAGTTCAAAGTCAAGCTCTCTTTCCTGAACTGGGATGTCTTCGATGAGTTCTTTCGTGTTGCTTGTCCACTTTCTGAGGTTGAATCCCGCTGTTGCTAAAAGTTGCTTTGCTTCATCACGTTTCTTTCTTGCTTCTTCAATGGTGTCAGCTCCACTTATAATGTCGTCAACGTACATGTCTTCACGGACAGCCTTCGCCCCCTCCGGAAAATTTTCATTTTCATCATCAGCAACTTTTTTCAAAATTTTGATAGCAAGGTATGGTGCACTTGCTGTACCAAAAGTGACGGTGTTCATTTTGAAAATTTTCACAGGTGAAGTCTTCTCATCTCTCCACATAATCAGCTGGTAATATCGATCTGATTGACTGACCAAAATCTGTCGATACATTTTTTCAATGTCGGCCGTGAAAGTTACTCGGTGAGTCCGCCATTTCAAAACAAGATCTATGATACTTGATTGCAATTTTGGACCCACTAGCAAACAATCGTTGAGAGATTTGCCATCTGATGTTTTCGCTGCAGCATCGAATACCACTCTCAGTTTGGTTGTAGAACTTGCTTCTTTGAAAACCGCGTGATGCGGTAAGAAATAGTGGAATGGGGTTTCTAAAACCGCATCATTAGCATCTATCTCTTCCATATGATGAAGCTCTTTGTATTCTTGGATACATTTTTTGTAACCTTCAGCAAGCTTTGGATCTGAATCAAGCCTCTTCTCCAGATGAAGAAATCGTCGTAAGGCACTTTGACGACTCGATCCCATTGCTGGATAGCCTTCACCTTTGAATGGTAACTTCACTTCATAATGTCCGTCAGGCAAACGTGTTGTGTGTTGATCAAAATGTTTGTCGCAAGCAATATTTTCTTCAGTATCTTGCTTCTGATAAGGCGTCTCTTCCATCTCCCAAAACTTCTCTATCTGTGAACTCAGGTCCGTAATTTGAACGAAACTTCGGACTTGCTGGGGAATCTCGGCTGAAACTTTACCAAACACAATCCACCCCAGTTCTGTGTTTTGTGCTATAGGCCCATTTCCATCTTCTGGACGTCTTATTTCAGGAAGGAGTATTTCGGCGCAAACTTCACTTCCAAGAAGTAAGTCTATGGGTGCAGGCTCATAGAGATGCGGATCAGCTAGCGAAAGACCTTTCAGATGGCTCCAAATGCCAGGTACCACTCGCTGGGTCGGGAGATGGCCAGTCAACGACTTGAAGACCAACGCCTGGATGGCAGTCTCGAACGTCGAGTGGCGGGAAGCAAATCTTACTTCGACGGAGTGTTGCGCAGTGCCGTTGTTGACCAACCCTAACCCGGATACCTCTACATTTGTTCGCCTTCTTTCTAGTTTCAGGAGTTGTGCAGCTGCTTCATTGATGAAAGACTTTTCTGACCCTGTATCGATCAGAGCACGTAAAAGACGTAACTTACCATCTGCTGCTCGTACCTTTACTACCGCTGTCGCCATGAGCACCTGTTGTGCGTAACCACCTTGCAACGCGTGGTAGTTAAATGCATGTCCGTGAGTTGACTGCATTTGTTGATGTTCAACCGTTGGCTGGAACACAGGAGCATTTGTATTTATGGATGTCTGGAATGTTTTCGCTTGAGATGAAGACGCAGTTGCAGGCAGTTGTTGTTGTATATGTGTGTTGCTTCCAGTTACATGTTGCTGTTTGTCATGTAGCAGAGAATGATGCCTTTGTTGGCAAAAGTAACACGACGTAAAACTGTAGCAAGTTGCAACAAGATGTCCGTAGGACAAACAATTTTCACATATTTTCAGCCTGTAAACCGTTTCTTGTCGACTTTTGATATCCATGTTGAGGAATTGTTGGCACTTTCTCAATGTGTGTTTGCCTTGACTGCACAGCTTACAAATCAATTGCTCTACGGTGTTGCTCTTGTCTACTTTTTTGGATGGCTGTTTGACGACCTGCTTTGCATGCATGACTTTCGTCTTAGCTGGTTGGACGCGTGGCCTTGTTTTGACGTGTGGCTCTTCTTTAGTCCGGAATGCTGCTTCATGCTCCTGTTGACCAATAACTTCAAGAGTTCGAAAACGGATCTCCAAAAACTCGGTAAATTCCTTAAATGTAGGCAAATCTTTTCTGTTACCTAATTTTTCTTCCCATAGTTTTTGGCACGACTGCGGAAGTTTCTGATGAAGGAACCAAATAAGGACGGTGTCCCAACTGGAAACAGGCACATCCATTTTCTCTAGCGCGAGAAAACATTCCCTGGTGGTGTACAGGAGATCTTTTAGACCCGTTGCAGTTTCACGAGTCAAGGATGGTTGACCAAAAAGCGCTTGCATTTGGGTGTGCACCAGAATGCGCTTATGATCGTATCGATCTTTCAACAAATTCCAAGCCTTATCGTAGCTGGCAGCCTCTACAGAAAAATTCTGCAAAAATCGATTTGCATCACCAGTCAAGCACGACTGCAAGAAGTGCAGCTTGTCGATGTCATCTAGACTGTTGTTGTTGTGGATGAGGGATTGAAACCTGTCGTGAAAAGCGCGCCAGGTGGTATATGAACCATCGAATTTTGGCAAATCAATTCGTGGAAGCCTTAACCCCGAATACGTTGATGGTGCAGCTGTATTACTGGGCGGAGCACCTTGGATTGGAAGGGTTGCAACGATTGGTGACGATTTTTCGATTGCTTCCACCAGCTCAACACGATATTCCAGGTAAATATCACTTATTTGTTCATATACCACCTTTAACTCTTCAACTTTCATCCCTTCTTCCAGCATACCACCCCCAATGATAGCTTCATGATACGTTTTAGCCGAAAGAACATCTTCTTCCAATTTGCTTAGACGAGCTGAAGCATAGGATTTTACCTTACGGTCTTTTGGAGATTTTTTAAAGTTGGTAAGATCCTTTATCACCTTAGCTAAAATACCTTTTTGTAGCTCACCATATTTGTAATTTTTGGTTTCGGCCATAATAATATTTATTTTCTTTTAAAAATCAACAGAAATGACGAAGAAAAATCAAAATAGACAAGTTTACAACACGTAAAGTAAGTCTTACTGCTTGTCTGCAACTGCTACTGATGCTGCTACTGATGCTGCTACTGCTGCTGCTGCTGCCGCCGACGCCAACGTTGATGATCGATGATAATGTCGATTTGTAGTGTCTCTACTGGACACTTTTGTTCAGAAATTAGTTTTAAATTATTTTTAAGTTAAATTTAAGTTAAATTAAATAGATTTTAAGTTAATTTGTTAAAAAACAGAATCAATCAGTGATTAAAAAACGATTTTGCAATGCACAATTTAAAGTCACGTGAATGTTTTACATACGAATCGTAAATTCGTTTTTTTTTTTTTTAATATGGGGGCACACACCGCACACAAAGTTTGTTTTAATGTTTATTGTTCATAAAAAACTGATTCTAATTTTAAAGCTCGAAGGACCAAATGCATGTCCGTGAGTTGACTGCATTTGTTGATGTTCAACCGTTGGCTGGAACACAGGAGCATTTGTATTTATGGATGTCTGGAATGTTTTCGCTTGAGATGAAGACGCAGTTGCAGGCAGTTGTTGTTGTATATGTGTGTTGCTTCCAGTTACATGTTGCTGTTTGTCATGTAGCAGAGAATGATGCCTTTGTTGGCAAAAGTAACACGACGTAAAACTGTAGCAAGTTGCAACAAGATGTCCGTAGGACAAACAATTTTCACATATTTTCAGCCTGTAAACCGTTTCTTGTCGACTTTTGATATCCATGTTGAGGAATTGTTGGCACTTTCTCAATGTGTGTTTGCCTTGACTGCACAGCTTACAAATCAATTGCTAACTTACGCCGTACGAATATGCGCACCCGACATCGACAATGAATCTTCCAAATCCATTCATCAGACACTTACCTGCAATAATCCATCAACTCACTTATTAATCAATTAATTTATTAATTTAATATAACCGACACAAAACCGAATTAATAAATTTCACTTTTAATTAAAAACAATAAAAAATCACCGCCGCGCACAAAAATCCAGCCAAGATGGATACCTACAACACTACAACTATACTACAACCACACGATGCACCAAGAATGAAAGCTATAAAACCTTTCATGAATAAAAAAAAAAAAACCCTTACTACATCCAATTACGTCTTTTTGTTTTGTAGTATCTGTTGTTGACTTTGTCTGTTGAATTTGTTTTTGTGTCAAAGCATATTTATTAATAATTCTGTCTTTTTTCATGTACGAATGAGATAAGAAAGAAGGTGAGAAGATGATGGATGACAGCTGCTATAAAAACGAGCCATTAGCCGATCTTGGGTGCTAACCAGAGAGTGATGCCAAGCTGCATAAAATTCAAATGATGCAGTTGGATTCAAATTGGGTTGGTTGAACCCGATATTCTTCTTCTGAGGCGGGAGAATGTTCGAAGGTACACGAACAGAACTGATGACCAATTCGATGAAGACGTATCATTAATGTCAAATACGTTCCACAACTATGTCAACGTCAGATCAAAGGTCAAATAGAAGTCAAATGTCATAAAAATTAATGGCTAAAATATACAATTCGACTATACAATATACAAGATAATAAAACAATTCAATTTCTTAACTCAAAGTGGTTGCATCTTTATTTTTCTCATTTTGAAGTTACCTTTTTTTTTGCTTATTTTTTATGATAAAAATTTCAAGTCGTTTAACATCTGCTTTGATTTGCCACAGACGTTATATAAACCTTTGCCGTTGTTTTGATAATAAAGTTTTTCCAGCGCTTTAACGAATTTTGATGGCGCACCTAGGTCATATAGTTTATAGAACAATGTTTTTCTATCAACTGTGTCGAATGCAGCCTTGAAGTCAACAAAAAAGGTGTAAAGTTTTGCATTATGACTAAGTTTTAATCGTATAAGATATTCCAGCATAAAAATGTTGTCGATTGTAGAAAATTCTTGTCGAAATTCAGATTGATACTCACTCAATTTTTGATTAGTTTTCACCCAATTAGTAAGCCTTCTATTGAGAAGTGAAGTGTAAACTTCTAGACTGGCATTGAGAAATGATATTCCCCTGTAGATTTTGGGTCATTTGGGTCACCTTTTTTATGTATTGGCCAAATGATTGCCTCGTCGAAGCAATCTGGATGTACTGCGAAGTTGTAGATGAAATATAGTGCTTGAGTTAATTTTACCTTAAACTCAGTTGAAGTGTATTTAAAAAACTCTAAAGGAATACCGTCTGTTCCAGCTGCTTTTCCATCTTTAAGTGACTCTAGTACCCTTTCTACTTCAATAAAAGTTATCTCAGCATCCAAACTATCATCTGTTGCGTGTGGTTTTGCGTAGCTGCATTAAAGTTGATCAGAAGAGGAACTCAGTAATCCTGCAAAATGATTTCTCCAGTCATCAAGCGAAATTTCGATAATTTTTTTCACTGTGTCATTTCCATTTATTTTCTTTGCTTATTTCCAGAATTCAGCTGTGTCCTTGCAATTGGACTTAATATTTAATAAGGATAAATCTCTGCATCATTGGATTGTAAGTTTCCTTTCGAACCGCACTAGTCAAATTGTAATTCATAGCCTTAAGTATGATATTCACAAGATAAATGCTGGTGTACCTCAGGGACCCGCTTTTTCTCCGATACTGTTTCTCATATTGATAAATGATTTCTTTCTAATTTATTGAAGCTGGCGAAATAGCTAGCGAAAGTACCTACTTATAGTTTTTAATATACGTTCCTATATTCACTCAATAGACAGTGGATTGAGCAACCAACCAATTAATTAACTTATTGCTTGAAGAGTTCACTACACATTTAAGAAAACAAAGTTTTTGATGAAGTAAC
The DNA here is from genome assembly GCA_910595825.1 of Philhelius pedissequus. NCBI lineage: Eukaryota > Metazoa > Arthropoda > Insecta > Diptera > Syrphidae > Philhelius > Philhelius pedissequus. The sequence continues at coordinate 74,674,469 of OU343162.1, forward strand.
TTTTTGGGTGTACCCCTAAAGCTAATGCACGCTCCATTCAGCGTAATATTAAAAACTCAAAGAAGATCAATGTTGGTTTAGCTTTGAATGCTTATACTTGTTCAACAATTTTTACTTGAGATATAGGTACTATGGTGCAAGTTTTGCTTTTGGAAAAAAACTTGTTATGAATTTTAAACGCCTATATATAACGCCTAAGCTATTTTAAAATTCTATAACGAACCTTATAGAATTTATGGTATACCACATTTTTTTACAAGATTCTAATAGGAGTTTCAATTTTTCAATTGGCACATGCAATCACAAACTTCCTCGGCACATGGCAAGACAGGGACGTAGACGGGACTACTAAATGGATGTGAATTGTTTTTTTTTAATTTTCCGAAATGTATTTGTTTTTAAGGTTTCCCGACCAAAAATTAAGAGAGAAAATAACAAAGCATTCAGCATTTATTTTCAAAAGGCTGTGGATTTTATAGTAGAAGATCCGCCGTTGCCGTCGACTAAAACATGTTATCAAAAAATAAACCTTTTTATAATTTTGTAAATCAAATTAACAAAAAATGTATGATAGGTATCTATGCTTGAATATTTTTGAAGAAATATAGCAAAGGTCGACGAATATTTCACGCTTTTAATGGCAAACAACTGTAATAAATTGGCTATTTTCTAGTGTCGTGCTATCAGTGGCGGCGCAAGACCTAAACTTTATGTGGGAAGGTACATTTTGTGAGGCCCTCTAATGGTATAAGAAGAAGTGAAAATAAAATTAAAAATAACTCAAAATTAACAGTTTCTTATTCATTAAGAAACAAACCTAAATTTTTACTAATACTTCTCCTTCTCTTCCCGAGTTATGCCCCATCTCTGACCGGGGAGTCCCCGCGATAGCAGCTTAAGGCCAACTAATGTTGCCAGACTAAATATAAATGAATTATCAGAAACCACAGAGATGAGATTTTTTAATTAATTGATTTTATAACATAATACAAGTAGTTTGTCAGAAATATTGATTAATTCATTCACATTAATTTTGTGCGCCGAAGAGTGGAATAGCTTCATGTTCAGTGTTTCAAAACTCCAAGGGGTTTGAAGACTCAAAAGGGTTTGAAGACACCAAGGGGTTTGAAGACTCCAAGGGGCTTGAAGACTCCAAAGGGTTTGAAGTCTCCAAGGTGTTTGAAGACTCCAAGGGGTTTGAAGACTCCAAGGTGTTTGAAGATTCCAAGGGGTTTCAAGACTCAAAGGGTTTGAAGACTCCAAGGGATTTGAAGGATCGAAGGGGTTTAAAGACTCCAAAGGGTTTGAGGACTCCAAAGGTTTTGAAGACTCCAAGGGTTAAAAAGACTATAAGGGGTTTGAAGACTCCAAGGGTTTTGAAGACTCCAAGGAGTTTGAAGACTCCAAGAGGTTTGAAGACTCCAAGGGTTTGAAGACTCCAACGGGCTTGAAGACTCCAAGGGGTCTGAAGACTACAAGGAGTTTGAAGACTCCAAGGGTTTGAAGACTCCAAGGGGTTTGAAGACTCCAAGGGGCTTGATGACTCCCAGGGTTTTGAAGACTCCAAGGGGTTTGAATACTCCAAGGGGTTTGAAGTCTCCAAGGGGTTTGAAGACTCAAAGGGGATTAAAGATTCCAAGGGGTTTGAAGACTCCAAGGTGTTTGAAGACTCCAATGGATTTCAAGACACCAAGGGTTTGAAGACTCCAAGGGATTTGAAGAATCGAAGGGGTTTAAAGACTCCAAAGGGTTTGAGGACTCCAAAGATTTTGAAGACTCCAAGGGTTTTAAGACTATAAGGGGTTTGAAGACTCCAAGGGTTTTGAAGACTCCAAGGAGTTTGAAAACTCCAAGAGGTTTGAAGACTCCAAGGGTTTGAAGACTCCAACGGGCTTGAAGACTCCAAGGGGTCTGAAGACTACATGGAGCTTGTAGACTCCAAGGGTTTGAAGACTCCAAGGGGTTTGAAGACTCCAAGGGGTTTGATGACTCCCAGAGGTTTGAAGACTCCAAGGGGTTTGAAGTCTCCAAGGGGTTTGAAGACTCAAAGGGGATTAAAGATTCCAAGCAATGTACAGGCTCCAAGCAGTAAAAATACTCCAAGAAGTTAACAGAACCATATTCTAATCACGGGGGGGATTTTATCTGAATTTTCACTTTTCACTATTCTGCTGTTCATTTGAAGTGAATATGGCATACATTGGTAAAGTCGGTAATATTGTGCGGTATTCTGCTATCCACGTGAGCCCACTCACTCTATACATTTCAAACCCGCACATCAATTGCTGCGGATTTGGTATTTGTTATAATGTCTGATTGAGTATTAAAAGGTTAGCGGGAGTTGATATGTAATAAATTGGCTAGAAAACTTTGATGGAGTTGTTTATAAATAAATCTGTAAGCTTCATACAACAAATTTTCTATTTACAAATTTAAAAAAAACATCGTACCACGTTTCATTCTCCGAAGAGACATTTTACTTCAATTCAAAATAATGTAAATCTTTATTAATTATAGTTTGACAATGGTTCGTTGTGAAAGGTTCTACTTAAAATTGTGACTTAAAATCCAAACGAATATCAATTGAAACCCCCCGAACACTGATAGATCAATTCCGAACTTATTGATTACCACAAATTAAAGTTTGAAACAAAATGAATAAGCTTTTAATTTAAAAGACTAAAAACATATTTATGGATTCAAATGAGAAAAAAACTAAAACTTAAACTTTGGATTACGATTTACTTCAAACATCAACCACATATATATAGTAGTGCCAGTCCATCGTTTTGAAATACAAACACAACACACACAATGCAATCTCGAAGTGTACACATTCACAAAATAAAGTTTTCAAAACTCTCACAACACTAACTTGTTCGATGATGGATGCAAGAGCACAAAAAAACAAGCTTTCACACAGACAAATTCATTTCCATACCCCATATGTACCCTATCGTCCCCTCCCCACTCCCATATAAACTCTTATTGCCATTGCATACTGAGCACTTTCACAGACGGACTCACAAGCAAACAACGGATGTTTGTTTAAGGTAAAAACATATCGTATACTCTTTTGCAATAGATCCTTGCTCAACCCCTTACTCAATCTTACCCTCAAGGACTTTCTTCCTTCTGTAACGCCCGTGCCGCCGCCACCGCCTCTGTCACGGCCTGCCTAGCTGTATGCTTTAGTGAAAGGAAAGAAAAGTTTAAATTCGTCACCTGTTTGGCCAATTAAGAGTTTTCCAAATGCAAAATAAGGAGCACAGGATATATGTACTATGTCGTATATGTTATTATGAGGAAAGGTGTGTTCCATACTGCAGATGAAATACTAGACCGGAGCGGGTAGGGTGGGAAATTTGAACATGCCAAAGTTTATATTGTCATGTACGTAGGGAACTTACGACGTGTACGTGTGGTAGCTGCGAATTTGTATGAGGGGCGGCTGGCTGGTAGGTTGATGGGGTTTGTACGGCATGGTGTATGGAATTTTTCTCAGGGTTATGTTACTATACTGTCAGTGTGTTCCTGTGTGGTTTGTTTTGAGGTGTCATTTTCACCTGTCACATATAACACTGGCAATAGTTTGCGCCAGCATCAGAGCACATTTCACACTTCCGAATCTGGTAGGAAACTTATCAAATTGATGACAATCCATTTGCATGAAGTGAACAAACGACAACGACTACGACAACGACAACGACGATCGAAGAACAACAGCTCGCAAAGATTTAGTTTTAATTTGATGCCGAATTAATACCGAAGACGTGGTGGCTTTGTGCTATACTTGTCGTTGATGTGATTTCCAATTCAAATTTGAAAACTATGTAAAAGATGAAAAGTTAAGTCTGAGAGTCAATGGCAGTAACAAACTGAGAAGCTGTGAGCCAAATCTATTGATTAGCATAAACCTTGAATAACACAGGGGAGTAGTAAATTAAATTAGTCTTACCACGAATTTTTAAACAAATACAAATGAAGAAGATTTTCAAGTTCATTAAAATATACGTGTCGAATTTACATCTAGTCAGCTCGATCCGCAGAAGAACTACATGTTGTCTCTTTGAACTACCTTTTCATGTTTTAACTTCCTTATCGATGGAAAAACTCCTTTCGAGCTAGAAGATGATGTCGATAAACTTATTATTATAAACTAATACAAAATGCCGCATGGAACAATCCGTCACATAATGGTAGACAATCTGTAAAATGCACAAACAAAATTTCTCCGGAAATAAAAGAACTAATCCTCGAAAAATGGAGAGCTCTCAAAAAATGGAAGCAATCCCGTTCTTCCTAGCACAACAATCGACACATCTAAAATCGACTCTTCGGTAAGCACAACGAGGCAATCCGTGATTTTAGAAATAGTTAGATATCTACTTATCTTGAAAGTCTGACTGAGTGACAGCATAGAAAAATATGAACACGCTTCTCTGGAATGCCTTAAAAGACATACAAAGGCTTTAAAATAGATAAAGATACGGCAGATTTATTTGCTGAACATGTCGCGGAAACGCTCAAACTTTTGACGGGCGGGAGTTAGAAAACGAACTTGAGAAGATTCAGTCGTCATCTGACAACTTTATTATTTGAAATGTCTCACTATGCGAGCTTCACCGGACAATTAAAACTATAAAAATAATAAGGAGGGTACCTACGTTTTAATAAATGCTCGTGTCCTGAATGAACTACGGAGAAAAGCAGTAATCAAACTTTAGTACCTCATGATTCCGACATTTAGGCTTTCATACCTTCCACGTTTAGAAGTAATAATATTTCCAAGACCGTGAAAATCTCTAAACGAGAAGAAATCTCCAAATTATTTTAGAAAATCTTACTCAACAGAATGCTTTCCGTAAGTTAAAAAAAGTCTTATTCCGGAGCACCAGTTTGGTTTCCGGAAAAGCCATTTGCTGATACACAACTTAAGCATTTAATGACTACTTTTTTTTTTTATAATTTTGCACGCGCTCAAGGGATTATGAACCCCCTTTATATGTTTTTAACACAGCGCGGTCATCAGGTGAAAGAAGAGAAAGAAGGATAGGAAAGATGTGTGGCGCGATGTTCTGAGACAAGAGCTGATTGTTGTCTCAGATTTATCTCCAGGGATGGCGGCTGAACTAATGCGGAGAAAATTGCCGTGTCTAATTTGTTTATGTCTCTTATAATTCGCATTATTTTATTTATTTCTGTGTCATATTTATGGGTAGACTAGTTTACTCAATCACATGTTGTTAGTGTTACGCCTGAACAGCATGTAATGAGTAAGCCAGCAACTCATTTTATGACAATTTTGAGAATTGGTTTTTAATGGAATATAAGAAGACATAGAGAACGGCAGGAATCGAACCTGTAACCAAGAGGTTGACAGGCGAGCACATAGCTATCGCGCCACGGCCACCTCCATCAGCACTAATATGACAGTTTAAGCAGAGGAAAATGTAGCCCATAAGCGTTTTAAGTTGAACAAAAATATTTATGATGCGTATCAGCAAATGGGCCTTAATAAGTCTAAAGCAATTCATTTAAATTTTACTTGCAAAAAAAAATCAACAATCAACACATTTATCTTAATTCAGTACAAACACCCACCGTATACTAACGAAGAAAAATCTCTTGGAATGACATTAGTTGTTGTTTGAGTGGCTTTGTGCCATCTGCTGTCAAATTGCCTAAAAAAATTAACTAAATAAGGCTTAAGCAGCGCACCCTACCAAAGCCTCTAAAATTGGAATAGCAACATGCATTTGAGGAGCAATTCAGTGCATATCATTTATTTAGTAAAAAAAGAACTTATAAGCAGGTGTATTTTTTTTTTTAATAATTGTGCGGGCACAATAAGGGATTTTGACTACCCTTAATATGTTCAAACACAGTGCGAGCGTTAGGAAAGTAGGGAAGGATGTAACAGGATATACCGATGCACATTGGTTTTGAATTTTTGACTATCAAAAAAATAGAAAATAGAGCCGGGTAAAGTATTCCACATTCGCCTTGTACGGCTAAAGAAGGAATCTCTGTACTTAACAGTTCGTCCGAAGTTAGAACGTTGTTTATACAAATAACGATAAAATAATGAGAGACATATTACATTTCGATGGTTTTCTAGAGATGTAAATGTTTCCACAATAGTTCTATAGCCTATCATTCTTAAAGCTCTATTTTGAATTCTATCCAAAAGATTCAAATGAGTTATGGGAGCTCCTGCCCAAATGTGCGAGTTATACTCCAGCTTTGGACGAATGAAGGCCTTATAGATTACAGCCATATCAGACGGGGAGAAGAATTTCTTACACCCTCGAAGAAAGCCCAAACACTTTGCAGCATTTTTGGCGACATCGAATATGTGGTCGTTCCACAAGAGGTGGTCTGTGATGCAAATGTCAAGGACTGAAAGCTGATCGGTTTCTTCAATGCAAGTACCACTCATGGATAGCGGCATTGGGGGTGGGTACTGTTTTAACGACAGAAGACAGCAGTGAGTTTTTGAAGCATTAAATTCTACACTGTTTTTTATTCCCTATTGGACAATGCTGTCGAGATCAGAATTTAATATCATACGCTGCCGTTGCAGTTCCACATTCAAATAACAAGGAAGTAAATATGCAAATGAATATGAAAAGCTGAGAGTACTATCGTCAGCAAAACAATTAAGTGGATTAGAAGTTCCAGATAAGAGATCATTAATAAAAATGAGAAAAAGAGTCGGAGACAATACGGAGCCCTGGGGCACACCAGCATTTATTTTGTGAATATCAGACTTGAAACCGTCCAATATAACTTATATTGAACGGTCCGAAATGTAATTTCTAATCCAACGAATAAGAGATTCATCGATACCAAATGCACGCATTTTCGATAAGAGAACTTGATGACAAACTCTATCAAATGCTTTTGAAAAATCAAGTGCAATAATCTTACTTTACCATACCATCAGATCACCAGTGGACCTATTGCTTCGAAAACCATACTGCCGGTCATTAAAGAGCTTTCGTTCTTCAAAATATTTCTTAAGCTGATAATTAATCAGATTTTCCATGACCTTGGAAAGAAGGGACGTAAGTACAATTGGACGGTAATTAGAGGGTGAAGAAGATTCGCATATTTTAGGGACAGGCTGGACAAGTACTGTTTTCCATCCACTCGGAAAGAGACCAGTAGAATAGGACAGATGGAAAAGCTTACGCAATGGTTATGCCAGCGTTGAAGAACACCTCTTCAGAACGATCGGAGGGATACTATGCGGGCGAGCGGATTTGTGTATATTAATGTCCTTGAGGACTCTGGCAACTGCACGAGAGCGAAAGAAGATTTGTCCCATGAAATCGTTCACGCTCTCAAGTACTGGATTAGTCATAACACTTTCTGCCAGCTTCGAATTAACAGCGAACTGCGCTGCCATTAAAAACGAGTGTTGGAACCGAAGACGAAGATGAATTTCGAATATTTTTTACAAATGACCAAAAATTCTTACTACTTGTAGTATTTTTTGCCTTAATTTTTGGTCATGCAAAAATTTGGTTCTACGAATGTGAGCGTTGCAAGTCTTTCTAGCTTCCTCAGTGGGGTTGGCTTTATAGTTCCGGAAACTTACTTCTCTAACCTTAACAACCTCTTTACAGCTCGAATGTTATAGATAGAGCACTTCTAATACGTGCAAGCCATAAACAGTCGAATTCGATTGTAAAGATTATTAAGATTTCTTCTAAGAAATTCGTAATTTTGTTACCTATACCAAAAATTGAAAATTATAAGATTTAATTTCAGGGTGATATTTTAGAGCTTTTGGGTGAAATTTGACAAGATAATAGATTTATAATACATTCTAAATATTTCAAAATATCGTTTATTGCCTTGTCAGAAAATAACAAATTGTATTGATGGATGTCGTAGATAATCAACTTGACCCTAAAATTTCGTGTCAAACCAGATTTTCACGATCTTACGTCTTTTGAACTCAGAGTCGAGTTCACCGTTGACCAACCAGTGAATATAAAGGTGCACATAATCGTCTTTTTTCAGTGTTTATTTGTTGCCACGTTAATAAGTCTTACCAAAACACAACTATTTACCCTAATTACAAAATTCTAAAAGGGGATATCTGTTCATATTTTATATAACTCATTTTTTATTAACCTCTCTACTCCAACTTGAATTTTGAGCCACATGTAAACGAAGTTTAAAAATACTTAGTACTTAAATAATGAATGCGATCATTTTTGCAAGTAAAAGCAGTGTGAACATACCCTTTCATTGTCACAAGATCTGATTTATTAAAAAAAAAAAAGTCAAAAACACACAGTCATTTTTAAATGAACATTTTGGAACACACAGATGCGGAAAATTCACCTTTTTGTTATTTCTACTGCTTCATATATATTTCATTTTCTTTGCATCTTTTTATTCAAGTTTTAGTATTCTTATATGCCTTTAATCTGATGAAATACAAATAAATCAATTGTTGATTTCTTGTATTTAGTTATTAACCACAAGGTCAGTAATACCAACTTTAAAATATAAAAAATCAGGCTGCTGCAGATCGTTCTTTTGGAAAATCCGGCTTTGCTGCAGATATATTTACCAAAAGAACACGGCTACTATTCATCTTAGCAATTTTAAAGCAAATAGGCTTAAATGTATGCTTATTTGTCAATACACTGTATAAATTGTAGTTCCTTTCAACATCTGTGATGAAAAATGTTTGACATTCTTCTCAATTCTGAATCATGGTCACAAGAGCACTTTCAACATTTTTTCTAAACCATATCAAAGTGCCTTTGCAACTTTTATTTTATTCCCTTCTGCATCAATGAATAGAATTAATCAAATGAATGCACTTTGCTTCCTAACCCACTCTTCTACTTATCCTTAATGCTCAAAAGCTCCAATAACAAAATCACAAGAAATATATGTATGTAAAACAGAAATTAAAAAAAAACTCCAATTAACACTCCATTGTTGCATGCCTCTTTAGCTCTATGGCCCTAGAGAGTTGTGTACTTGTGCACCGGAGTGCTTAAACTTAAAAGCAGCACAACACCCGGGCGGCGGCGTGGCGGAAACATTTCCTGTTGATTCTCAAAAACTCCAGCAGTTGAAAACTCCTTGAAAACTCATACTTTCCTGACCAACTTTAACGAGTCGCATTTATACTCATACACAGCACAGTATACATAGGTAAAGGTAGTAAAAGTACTCCTGTCTCAAAAAAAAAAAAAAGTAGAAAAATGTTGAGCACGAAGTCTAAATCTGCCTCCAGGGGTTGATTAATTCATTGTTCCAAAGGATGTCGTTGAATAAATGAATGTAAATAACACCTATTCCTGGTGCAGAGGTTGTGAAGAATTAATACATTCATTTGAAAGGAGCCAACTTTTCAATGAATTCACATGTACTCGAAATGAATTTCTGGCAAAGTTACATACTTTAATGTGCACTGGAGTAAAAAGACTAAATCGGTCAATACTTATAGTGGATAGGAAAGCAAGGATGTGATTGGAATATTCAGGGAATTTCTTTAAGATTTACTTTCTAGATGAAGATTTAAAGATTGGATAACAAGAAAAGAACTATTAAATTTTGTTTAACTTTGGGCTTATTGTCTTACTCGGTTTTCCTAGAATGCTCGAAATTCAACCCTTACCATTATAATTATATTTGCATTTCTTTGGTTTTCAAGGACAACGCCAACGACCTTACTTCATCACTAGTACCCAGTGTGGCCAATTTAGCATTTTTCATGCTAAATTTAGCAGGAAAAGTTTGCTTTTAGCATTTTATTTTTTCAAATCCTGACGGCAGCTTTTTAGCAGGAAATTTGGTTATAGCAGGAAATCTAGCAGGTTTTCGTATTTCTCAAACCTAAAATAATATTACTTTAAAAAATAAAACTCAATTAAGCATAAATGCGTATTTCTCATTACAGAGCTTCAATCGCGAACTCCACACAATCTACGAATTTTGCCGCTATGAAACTGGTAAAAAATATTTGCGGATTCAGATTTTTCTAAAGATAAAAACATGAGTTCTGAACTTATTTCCAAAATTGGAATTTTAATAAATGGGAGAATATTGAAAATACGGTTGAATTTTGGTACGAGGTAAATAGGTTCACCGAATCATCCAGTGAAAATCCTAACAAAGAGTTGTCAAACTTTCTCAATTCGTTTTTAGTTTTGCCTATTTAAAATGCTGCAATTAAAAGAGTGTTTAGTTTTATGAATCTGGTAAAGGATCAACGAAGTAATCGAATGAAAATTGATATGTTAAATAGTATACTTTTTATTCCAGAGAATTTATCTGAGAAATATTGTGATGCTTTCAATATTCCTACTATGCCTACAATCAAACAAGTAGCTTCATCAAAGTTTAATTTTAAGGTAAATAAGCTTTTGATATTTTTGAAGATAATTTAAATGAAACATTTTTTTTCCCGTGGGTAGGTGTAAAACCTTCAAAAGGCTCTATGAGGACCGAAAAACGCGTGCTCATATGAGTGTGAGATTCTTACTGCACTAAAAAAAACCTCCTCCTCCCGATTGCAATTAAGTTGAAATTTATCTAGCAATTTATTTTTAACGAATTTAATTAACGTGTTGCAGGTAACTATCCGGTGATAGTTAATGCTTATACCGCGATTTTAAGGCGGATTCTCGTTTAGTGCACCAAATCGGAAGGCTTTGTCCTTCGCAAGCGGCGTACTAAATTCGTGTCATCGATAATTTCGATTATAGCCGTTTTCTATGATTTCGGGCAAATTTTTTTATTTCATCGCGAATCCCGAGATCTCTGTGGAGATCTTCATTTCTAATGTACCAAGGTGCGCTTACAAACGATCTTAGGAGTATATTTCCAAATGTTTGTAAGGTATTTAAATTATAATCTCGCGTACAACCCCAGAGTTGTATACCGTAAGTCCAGACGACAGGCTTAAGCACCTGCCTGTACAAAATTTACTTGTTTTCGATACTGAGCTTAGAGTGTTTCCCGAGCAACCAGTTCATATCTCTGAGTTTATTATTTAACTCTTCGCCATTTCTTTTTAACATGCCATGTTTTTGTCCAATCATTGACATTATTCAGAGCTTTTTGTAATTTAGTCGTAGCATCATTTATCCTTTGGCCCACTGCTAGTATTCAGTGTCGTCAGCAAACTTGTCTTCTGTTTGAGGTATATCACATGTAAATAATAGGTACAATATTGGACCTAGAACACTTCCTTGTGGTACCCCAGCCACTATTTCCTTGAGATCAGAGTAATCGTTTTCATGTCATACTCTAAAAAGTCTATTTTCTAGATATGCTTTTAGAAGCATATAAAGTGCTTCAGAAGAATTTATCTTAATTTAAAACTTAGACCTTCATGCCACACCTTATCAAAAGCTTGTGGCACGTCTAGGAAGACTGCCGAACAAATTTTCTTTTCTTCAAGAGTTTTCTCAATGACGTCAGTGATCCTATGCACTTGGTCAATTGTCGAATGCTTGCTTCTAAATCCGAACTGATGTTCAGGTATTAGGCGCTTTTCTTCTATTATTGGCTGCAGGCGCAGAAGTAATATTGTTTCAAAGACCTTAGATATTACGGGCAGAAGCGAAATAAGGCTATAAGATTTCTTATCATGTGATGGTTTTCCTGAAATGAAGCAATAACAAATTTATATAAATACCTTTTACTTAATTAGATTAACATACTCTGATAACTGATTTGTTTTGTTTCTTTTTGTTGCGAAATGGATTAATAAGTATGTGTAAGGTTGTTTCCTTTTTAACTTAACAAAATAAACAATTTTAATTGGTTATGATTAGTTATTTAAAATTCAACATTCCAAAGTCAAAAAAAAAAACTAAAAAAAAATTTACACTCGGTATTTTAAACATCACCCTTAGACAAGTTCGATTAGTCCAGGCATATATTTAGGCAGATTTAGAGATTAGATTTTTGGCAGTTTTTGCCTAAAAAAAACACAGCTAGCACCTTAAATACAACGCAATGCGAATTCTTTGAAAATCACTTGACAAACGCCACTGTTGCTGAATGTGCCCAGTTCGTTGTCAATTTCGCATCGATATTCAAAGTGGTAGTACGAAATCTACTGTAGAAAGCAGCTCTGAAAGCTGAATAATTTATGTTATGTTTCCAGTGCACTGGAAGACCCTTAAAAAGGAAATGATCACCCCAATTCAACAAGTCTCTGCACAAGTCTATTTTAAGAATCAGTAAAGATATTTGAAAAAGTTTTTAATAAAGTTAAGTACGTTAAGGAAATCAATTTCACAATAATTTAGAAGGAGAAATCAATGTCCAGATGATTTAAACAAGAGATAGTATCTTTCTAAAGCATGAGTGTGGACATAATTAAACCACTTTAAGATATTATTTATGATAAGTTAACAACTTGACTTGTCAAAACTGGAAATGTTACTTCTGGCCAGTGCTGTTTAATGAAGACTACACGATTGTCGATTCATTGCAGCCAATTGGTTATTGTCAAGAAATTAATATCGACAATTGCGGTGTTCTTTTGGGAAATCTATCAGCAGCAAACCAGTATTTTCCAAGATAACGATCGCAAGCGGCTTGACTTTTTGTATTTTTAAGTTGGTATTACAGAAATGTGTCTAATTACTAAATGCAAAAAATCAACAATTGATTTGTTTTTATTTCTTCAGATTAAAGGCATATATTTATAAGAAAACTAAAACTTGATTCTAAAGACCCAAATAAAATGGTATGAAGCAGTAATAAATAGCAATAAAAAAGTTAAATTTTCCACATCTGTGTTCCAAAAAGTTGATTTTAAAATTATTTTATGTGTTTGACGTTTTTTTTTCAATAAATCAGATCTTGTGCCACTGAAGGGGTATGTTCGCATAGTGGTTCCTGCACAAATGATCGCATTCATTATTTAAGTAATAAGTATTTTTTGAACGTCGTTTATATGCAGTTCAAAGATCGAGTTGGAGTAGAGAGGTAAATTAAAAATGAGTTATATAAAATAGGATAGAAAGCCATCTTAAGAATCTCGTAATTGGGGTAAATAGTCGTGTTTGGTTGAAAATTATTAGCATCGCAACAAATAAATACTGAAAAAAAAACGATTATGTCCACTTTTATGTATATTCACTGGTTGGTCAACGGTCAACTCGACTCTGAATTCAAAATGACGTAAGATCGTACGTCTGGTTTGACACGAATTTAAGGGCCAAGTTGATTATCTACGAAATTTTCTGACTAGGCATAAGCTATATTTTCAAATATTTCAAATGTGTTTCTTGCCAAATTTCCCCGAAAAGCTTTAAAATATCACCCATTTCCGCATTTGAAATTAAATCTGATATTTTCCAATTTTTGGTATAAAAAATCGAGATTTTTTAGAAGAAATCTTAATAATCTTCGAATTGAATTTGACAGTTTATTTCCTGCACGTGTTATAAGTACCCTATCGATAACACACATTCCTACTGCTAATATGTGCTTTTTTATTACTAATAATAGATATGCACTGACTTGCTCCTTAAATGCTTTTTGCTATTCTAATTTAAGAACTTTGGTAGGCGGCATTGCTCAAGTTTTTTTACATCATTTTTTAGTCTATTTGACAGCATCTGATACAAAGCCACTCAAACATCTTTTTATAAAATATCTTTGATCTGGCAGTTTCGCACGAATAAGTTAACTTAAACTTTTACTGAAAGTGGAAGAGTGCCCCCCACATATGCTTATTATTATGATTAATAAAGCAACAAAAATAAATAAAACGTATTTTTGGACCAGTTTCTTTCGTTAGTAATTTTTATTTCCTGTACGTGAATAGGTGTGAAACAATTTTTTTAAAGAAAATAACAGGTACTTAACAAAAATTATTGATTTTTGACTGCTTTCAGCTAACCGTTCCGAATTGTTCACAAATAATATTCGGATAGTTTGGTTACCGAGATAACTTATCTAATAAATGGGTGAACGTGCCCATTGACAGAAAGAAAAACTTACGAACAAAGACTTCGAAATTCATCAAAGTCATCGGAACTACCAACTACTAAATAAAACAATATCATTCGATAGTCGAATAAATTGCACAAATCTATCCATAGCAGACTTTTGCTTTTACTTTTATCGAAAGCAGGTTCTTGTATTTGTAATGTGTCTAAATTCTGCTTTGCTTTTGCCAGAAGAACACGGCTAATGTAATACCTTTTCACTTGCTATATATGTACATAGGCAATATAGGCCAAGTTTAGCATTTGGAAAAAAATCGAAATCGAAATTTTAATCAAACATCATGAAGATTAATAATACATTACAATAATAGAGAACCCGAAAATCTGTCTGTCTGTCTGTAGGTCGATCTACAGTATAAGTCAACCGATGTCTTTGAAACTAGGTACTTACTTAAGCGTCTTAGGTGTGGCTCGATTTTTTTTTATTTCAAGCCCGATTCTTATACAAAATAAAATGCACGACTGTGTTGCACGTACATGCTCTTATGTTCAATCACATCGTATTTTATTAACAATTAACAATTTTTGTACAACAACAAATGTTCATGGTTCTTACTCTTGCACCTTTCATGTTTCATTATTTCCATGCTAAACCATAATACGTACATACAACAATACTGACGCCTTAAAAAATTAAAGAAATATCAAAGTAACCCAAAACAATGGATTTAGAGATGGGCACGCTTCACTTGACTCGTATGTTCACCACACTTTAGCTGTTATGAAATGCCACAACATAGGAAATAAATAATGATTGTTTTAATTTGTATAAAATCAATTATATTAACTTCGAAAATGAAACTTAATTATTTTCTAAATTTATTGTGACGGTCCTTGTTCAAGTTGTAATACATTTTTATTAGAAATTAAATATTTATTTACACTTTTCCACCACTTTCCTGTACTCAGCTATTCACCATTGTATTATTGCCCAGCACAAACACAATTCAATAAATATGTATGCAATGAACACTCAAAAGTATGCAATTTCTAGTTCCTTTTATATATTTTTTATTTTTATATTTATATTATACATTTTATATATAATTTTTCTGTGTTCAATTATAGTGTGTTCAATTGTCCGGTGTTCAATTGGCTTGACACCCAAAATGTGCTGTATTTTTCCAAACAACAACAAAAGCAAAATTTAAAATGATTCTAACTTTTACTAAACTTAAACTTTATGACTGTATGGTGTACCTTTCCATCAACAGATGTCGCTAGTGTAGGTGTGCATTTTTTGCATTTTTATTTATTGTTTTAAACAATTTCTGTGTAGTATATTTAAATAATTTTCGCTTTCTGCACATCTATGCAAAAAATGCTTTCGTTTGATATGTAATTTATGCCCCTTCGATTTATGTGGGACGCGAAAAGTGTACCACAAAAAACATGTTCGCCGTTTAATTATTTTTAATTAAGATCTTTGGAATCATGTTTTACATGAAACCAATACTTGTGTTAGTGCTTTTGCATAAGATATAGCATGTGAGAAGTGTCAGAAGTGTGATAATCCAGGAAGAATTGACATGTTCGTACATTTTACAAGAACAAAGGAGAACAAAAACTGATCCGGAATATAGAATTTTCGAAACCACTCCATTAATTTGCCCCAATCATCAGAAATACGGTGTAATCGTACCTCACAATGTGATCTGCTCAAATTAACTGTTATGTAAAATATTTGAAAAGCAAATAAATTAGGTTCCGCAATTAATTTTCCCTTTAAATTAAACAAAAACTTTCATTTCGAAACACGAAATGTTTTTTGTCGTCCTCTTCAGTAAACCTATTTACCAAAGATGTTACTTTTGTACCTGTGTATCTATACTTACGATATATGTATGTAGGTACTATTTTCTTATACTCATCTGTTTTCGGTTTAATCGAATTTCTGGTAGCAAAATCTAATCGGATGCGTAAAGTTTTGTTTTGCAAAAACATAACCACACTGACACTCCATCGACCCCCCCCCCTCTTTTTCTTACCACCCACAATACAGCTCAAACAATATCGAACCCAAGAACTTAACACGAAACATCACATCGGCAGCAGGAAAACTTTAAACACGATTTTCAAACGACAAAGAGTGTTGCTTGTCTGATTATCCTTGATCTACCATGTGACGTTACCTCGCACTCATTGAATTAACCAAAAACTTTGTCTTACGCCTTTAAGGATGTGCGTGAATCCAAACAGAGCCCCTTGTCTGCCTCCGTTGCCTTCCACTGCCTGTCTCTGCTTGGCTAAAATGAAATTTGATATTTCAATTAGACGCTTTAATCAATGCCTCACGTCGAATCGAGACACCTGCTACGCCACTTTAATGTACTCCAAAACAAGCTCATCCTGTAAAGCGATTCGGCCCGGTGTGATATACCTACCCTACTCGGCCCTGCATCTTTATGTGTAATTAAATGACTGGGGTAGTATGAAAGGCTGTGTTGTAACAGTCAGTTGAAGGTACGTAGCTTCTGAAGTAGCAATAGCAGCATACTGGTAGCACATGTGTGATAAGCCTGTAAACAAGCCACTAGACACAGCTCAGTTATGTTCGTGGTAAGGGCAAGCAGTTCTCCTACACTCACTGACCCCAAACTTAAAAAAAGAAAAACCAACGGACATTTAAACCAACTGCTGTTCTGCGTACTAGAAGTCTGTCTCCGGCCTTCTCTACTTCTCTGGAGCCCTTGCTATCGGTTCCTCGTTTCGACGATAATTCAGCTAAGCCGGGAATTTAATGAACAGCACTAACAAGAGGGTTGATAATTGATAAGGTAGCTTGGCAAGTTAAGCTAAAGAGAATGAACGTCCAGAGAGTATTGAAATAATCGTCGTTTGTGTGTGCTTGGATTGTGTAACGGGACGTGCTATGAATTGAATTTGTTTGTTTATTCTTTGGAAACTTGTACTTATTTTCATCAATGTAGAAACAGAATAATTTCTTTTTCCTTTTTTTTTTTATTTTAATTTAACTTAACCGCTTCTTGGAATTCTTGGAATACATCATCAGTAGACAAATTATGAATGTAGTTTTGATCCTCCATTTAAAAAAAACACACCTTGAGAATAATAACGTAACAATTTTTAAATTTGTTTTTGAATTACAACGATATTCGAATTCGAATTCGTATTTGAACAAATTCCGTTCGAAATGGTGAATCGCTATTTACAAAACTCTCCACTAGACAGTAGGTATAATGTCCTTTTTACATTAATGATTGACAATGTCAATAGATAAACAGTTGAAAATCACACAAAGCACCCAAGTCGCTAAATGTCCCCCTGCTAAAATGCGTTAATGTTCCATCAATGCGACGAAGCTCAACTCATACAAAGTTTCACGGGTGGCAATGTATCACCGATAAGTTTCTGATTGATTTGAATTTTGACGATGTGTGGTGTTATCATTGTTTCGTTCTTCTTCGTAAACCTTGGTTGGTGAGCCCACCAAGAAATCAACAGAATGTCGAGCTATACAGATCGATAATAACCAACGGTTCTAGGAAGATGACGCTCTGCATATTCTACGTTAGCGAGCACGGAAACTGTGATTTGATCTGTCTAAAAAATTTTAAATAAGTCCTAAAAACTCTGTCAATATGACTCTATGACGTTGACAATCTCAATACACCGTCAATTCTCAATTCTTTAGTTGATCCACGAATTTGAGGCAACGCAGTTGGCAACGTTTCCCTCAAAGCATTGCCATCTTTTATTTTTTTAACAATCACACGACGCGTGGCACAATTAGTAAAAGACTTACACATTTCAGATTTCATCCCTATTTCGATTGTCAATTGCAAATTGATAATTGATAAATACTGAAATTTTACATTAAGCAATCTATTTCATAAAAGTTTTGATTATGGAAAATGATTCAGACTGTTACAGGAAAATCGATAATTACCAAAGCAATAAATGATTTTGCAGTTTTTTTAAAAATAAATTGAGGCTTTAAAACAAAATTTCAGTATTTATCAATGAAAATTGATACTCGTTATTGGGATTAAATATTTAAACCATAAGGATTAAATATTTAAACCGTAACTTAATTTTGGCAGATTAACTCAGGTTCCACCAGGACCTACGAGTATAACACAAAACAACAAGTCAACTAGTCAACAATTACTTGTCCAACTATGTTTGTTCAACAAGTGAAAATCATTTCTGTAACACAATAAAAATCGTAACAATTAATCAATAGAAAATAAAAT
The DNA here is from genome assembly GCA_910595825.1 of Philhelius pedissequus. NCBI lineage: Eukaryota > Metazoa > Arthropoda > Insecta > Diptera > Syrphidae > Philhelius > Philhelius pedissequus. The sequence continues at coordinate 74,692,698 of OU343162.1, forward strand.
GCACGACTGGATCGTACGAACTTGCTCTTGCGGCTAACAACTTTAATGTGACTAACCATTGAGGTTTAGTTAGTTAGGTGTAGTTATTCTATGCAGGTATAAAGCCTATGTAGGTAAGATTACCTTGATTCTTATTAGAATGAATTGTCGAATGGATGATTCAAGGCCTACCTACAAATGTATATTTAAATCTAAGTTATAGATTTTAACTATGTGAGTTAGGAGAGTAAAATGTATGTACATACATATACATATTGATGGAAACAAAGTATCTAAACATGTACATATAATAATGAAAATGAGGGATGTATGTGGGTAAGTAGCTATATACATATTATTTAATTTAGGTGCACTATGCATACATAAGATTCATGTGATTTTTAGACATATATATGTATATATAAATGTATTTAGTAATCAGTGATGTAGGCAAAAATTCGTAAAAAGGGAATAATAATAAGGTAGAAATAAATGGATAATACACATACTTAAATGTTTTTATATTGCTTTGTCGTTATAGTTTGATAAATAAATGGATAAATAAGAATATATCAAAAAAAAATCAAAAATCGTTATAGCGGTTTTTTAATAAATTAATTTTTTATGCAAAAAATTTTAAAAACATTTTAAAAAAAACTTGAAACGCCATTTTGAAGATATTATTAATATACATATAAAATTAAAATTTCAAAAAAATTCTGTGTCTGGTTATTGAAAAATCGATTTTGCAAAAAAAAAAAATTTATTTATTTATTAAAAATCGAAAAACTTTTTTTCTTAAATTTTCGTATGCAGTTTTATTAACAATTTTAGGCACCATTTGGATAAAAAAAATTATTTTAATCGGTTAATCCAATGTTGAGAAAGTCGAAAATATGAAAAGTGGTTCTATTGGAAGTACCGTTTATAAGTACGCATAACAAATATTTTTATACTTAAAAGTGGACTGTACTAATTTAGGAATACACACATTTAAAAAAAAAAATTCTTGGATCCATTTTCGAGAAATACATTTTTTTCTTAATGTTTCTTAAAATTTGTATGGGAGGTACCGTTGTTTTTTATCTAAGGAATATAGTTTTTTAACTATTCAAGATAATGTTAAAAAACTACCAAATACGAAGTTTTGCAAGAATCCATTAAGTCGTTTTCGAAATTTTGAGTTTTCAACAAAAAAGTTTTTTTGTTTTAATTTCCAAAAAAAATAATTTTAGAAAAATTTTTGCTTAAAATAGTGTTTAAACTTTTCATGAGCTTCTGCGCAAAAAAAATAAAAAAAAATCAAATTAACTGTTTTCCAGAAAATCGAAAAACAAAAAAATGGTACTACTAGAGGTACCAAAAGTAACAATTTTTTTTTCAAAACAAAAATTACTAAAATGTTCCCTTTTGCTTCAGTAATGAACTGATTTTTTTTATAAAAATCGTTGGAGCCGTTTCCAATAAAAACAAGTTTTTTGTTTTGGCCAGAAAATAATGTATGAGAGCTACTGTTGTTTGTCGTCTTAAAAAACAAACATGTGGGCATATTACCGAACAAACAATATATACCAAGTTTGAAGCAAATCCATCCAACCTCTTAGGCTGCAGACTCACGGACAGAGAGACAGTCAGACAGACAGAAGGAATTGGGGGACCCAATTTTTTGGTGTTCTCTATGATCATAATGCCATGTTTGATTGTTAGATTTTTTTTAACGAATCCATAACTTGCCTTATAGTACCTATAATCGCAAGAAAAATTCCCTTCACTTGTTCAATTAGTTGAACAAGTAAATCTAATCTATCGTGATAAGTATTTAAATTTCCGAAGAAAAAAATAAGTATTTATAGCAAATGCGATTGTGGCGGACACATACACATTACACAATCTCTGTAACACAATTCATTTTTATTATATTGCAGTCAGTTAGTAAGGGTCACACGTCGAGTAAAGCAAAGTTTATAAAAAGTCTATTAAAGTCAAATATTTATAAAAAACTAAGAAAACGTTTGTTCGTTATTTCACTAAACTCTAACGTGCTATATGACTATAGTGAATTTTTTGATACATCGACAAACTGCCATTTTTGAATACCATGAACATCTCCTATATTGAGATCCACTTCCAAACCGATGTAAGGCGATCAATATTTTCTGCCTCACTCTTAGTGTTTTAGTTTTGTTGGTGGGGGAACTTAATTTGTGGGAGACACTTTCGGTAAGATAGTCAACAACTTCTACGGTACACGAAATTTTTCCATTATCACATGGGGCTCTATTTCACTTTTGTCTGTCCTTGGCTCTCACTGTCTGATTCAGAATAAAAGAAAAATATTTTTTTTTCACAAGACTCAAGGCCACTAAATGAATTCTCAAGATCCGACCGATGTTAATTTACACTACTGCAAGCATTTATTTCTAACTTGTTTATTTTGATCTAGTCTGGAACCATTGTCGGTTGAAATTTATCAAATTTTCAACAAGTTTATTTTCTTTTTTTTTAACTCCAGTTACAGAAACGGTGAAATAGTTAAATTTCCCACTTGTCGAATGAAGCCAAAAAAATTGCTATAGTTCTCCTAGACTTGTTGTTCCGTGTTACACAAATTTTAAAAAAAGTTGTTGAATTTCATTTGTTCAACAAGTACTTATGTATTATAGGCCCCAGGTATTGGTTATTATCACGTATACTTGAACTATGAACCATGCTAAAAATCACTTAATCCGCAGACTGAACTATCAAATCTTGAATCTACGTTGAACTACGGTGTAAGACCAATTTCAAAATGGCGGGTAAAGTACAACATACATTAGTATAGAGTAGGGTAAGTTATACATTAAAAATCAAATGCACGACTGATCGCACGAACTTACTCTTATGTTCGATCACATCGTATGCAAAAGATTTCTATTAAAAATCTAAATATATTTTTAAGGTCGTTTTAACTTAATTTTGTATATATAAAAAATTTGAGCTCGAAAAATGTACTCCATTTTATTTCGATAAATTTGAATTTATGAGAAAAAAAATTTTAAAAATCTGTAACTATAATTTTTGAAAAAAAAAATAAATGAGCAGTTTTCAAAATATGTTTGTTTTTAATTTTTTTTTCTTAAAAATGCTTTTCAAAATACAAAAAAAAATATTAATTAGAAATATTGGTACGCGGTATAATTTGGGCAACCTAAACCTATATATATGTTAAATTTTTAAAGAATCGGTTAAGCCATTTATAAGATATTCCAAAGCAAAAAAAACGGTCATATGGACAGTTCCGTTTTTAGACATTTAAAACTTTTTTTTTCAACAATATGATCGGTCGTACCTAAAAAGCTGCACTGATTTTTTAAAATCAAAATCGTTAGAACCGTTTCCGAGAAAAATAGGCTTTAACGTAAAGGTTATATGGCAGGTACCGTTATATTTTGAGCAAAAAAATAATTTCAATTTCGCCTCTGTCCAATACCTAAAAAACTCTATGTACCAAGTTTGAAGCAATTCGGCCCATCCGTTTGGGCTGTAGGTGTCTATACATATGTACATACAGACAGACTGACAGAGAGACATACAGACGAACAGAATTCTTAGACCATATTTTTTCGCCTTAGCTATCATCGTAATGTCATGTTTGATTGTTATCTCAAAACGTTTTTTTTTCGACGAATGCATAACTAGTACCTTTAATCTCAAGTTAAATTAAGTTCCACAACTCTGTCGCTTGGTGCCTTATTGTTGTTGTGGTTTTTATATTGCAGAGTTCTTGGTAGGTAATTCATTTCGTTTGGAGATGATTTACTTGGAAGCAATGCAATTTTTTTTCTCATTTTTGAACAAGTCGTTTTCAATTGGATTAATTAATTTTTAATAAAAAATACTTATAGCTATGTGAAATGTCAAACAACACTTAACGAGCCAGCAGCGTTGCCAAGTCCGGCTTATAATAATATTAATACTTGAAGAGTAATAAGAGTAACAATGAATTTCATTCAACTTTTCATTGTTTAATGCAGAAAAAGATTGATGTCATAATTTACTAATGATAATGACATTCCAATCGTATTTTACTTCTTCAGAAATTAGGACTGGAACGTAAGGATTAGGGTATTTAGTTTAAAGATATCCTGTTTCAAGATGTAGTTCCGCGGTGCGTCGCGCGGTGGGTATAGTACGAGGCTGTAATGCAGCTTTAAAATGTGTGGTATATCCACGATCGATGCCCAACTAACAAAATTAATTTCACTCACATATAGAGCTCCAAAAACTCTCCATAATGTTGATATTTCTGAAGTACATCATAGGCATTACAAGCCTACTGAGTAAAGTTTTCTGTAATCACGCTATTGCATTGCTCACTGAAAAAAAGATCAGAACACAACTGCATATGGCGGAATAGCAGAAATGTCAGATAAGATTAAGAAAGTCAATTGTTGAAACAATAACAATTTTTTTATTTTTCTGAATTTTTCTTCTGGTTTCTATTGCAATTTTTTGATTTTTTTAATAAATAATTATTAAAACAAAATAGTAGTCGATTAACTCTAATCATCAACCAAAAATAAAAATAAATAAGTAATTTTTACAGTCACGATTCTGTTCTAGTTTGATCTTACTCAAAAACAAGTACAGAAAATTCTATTCCTTTCCGTTGTAATCTTTTTAAGAACAATAATTCTACAAAATTTATATTAGTTTTTGGTAGTTCTTGCATTTATTGGTTGGTCAGTTCAGTAAAATTCTAGTTTTTTATTGTGGGGCATTTAAATTTTTGAAATCATATAAAAAGGATACAAAATTTACACGCATTTTTTCATAATGAAATTTCGACGTTATAATTTCCTTAAGTCGAGCCTCCATTAGAAATATTTATTTCGGCCATTATTGCAGACACTAACTGAAATTTATATTTCTCTGCTATGTGGGCAAAACTAAATCGTGAAGTGTCATTCTTCTCCAAGGAATGCTAAGCAGGTATCATATATTCCTCTCGTTTAATGAAATATTGGAATTTAACATGAAAATAAGCAAACTATGAACAAGATTCAATGTCTTGTGAAAAATTTGTGAACGATAAATGTGGGATATCATGAAAAGTTGAATTTTATTTTCCATTTATTTCTTCTCAAAAGACACGAAATAAATACAGATTCTTATGTCCGAAAATAAAAAAAAAATCTGGACTTAAGGGAACTCCACAAGAAATATTGACTACATAACACATTTCTTGCAATCATTTCAACCTTTAATCGCCCTTCGCTTATAATGGCTCTATGCAACGTTGCATAAGTTTTATAAAGAAGATTTCGAGTTCAGGTGCATTATAAGGAGAGGAAATGTTTCAACAAAAAAAAAGGAAAACATTCTTCTTAACCTCTTTTAATTAACACATTTAACACCCATTTCTGGTTTCTGTTTTGTTTGCCCACAATTTCCAATTATTAAATCAGCCTCAAATAACATTACAGTTTACTCGTATCTATATTTTAACAAGAAACTAAAACTTAGTGTTATGATCCTCTAGCTTTAGCAATCCATTGAATACTAAATAACTCAGCAAAAGTTCCAATTCTTATCACATACCCGACCTTTCACATTTCTTCGAAACTCAATCCACTTCAATGTTTTCATATATACTCCTCCTCTAAAACGTCCTGCGCAGGCTTCGGTTTTTTTTTATTTGTTGTTGTTTTTTTTTTCTTAGATGGTAAAACTATTACTTAAATATTTGCCCTATTCTTTTGCAATAAAGTCCACCATGTGCTACATTAAGCACGTGTTTCCTTATTCAATACGATCCACAAATTATGAAATATTCATTTTGTTGTCTCCAGCGATGAATCGTCGACACATACGACACAGATGAACAAATGAATTCTCTCGCTATGAATGCTCAATCTAATTCTCTCTCGATAGCTCTCTCTCTCTCTCTGGAAGCTGCGTCCTTCAAATATTAAATTTTAACAGTAATTCTTGAGCAAAATGCAATTTCTTACATATATGGTGGCAGTGGCATACCGATACCACCAAAGAGAAGCATCATCATCATCGCCATCATCCAGTATCCTCAGATCCTGAATCCAGAGTGTATTCAGCATCATCATCGTCAGTCTCTGTTTTGTCGTTTGCGTTGCGTTGGTGGCGCTGTGTGTTTCCTGGTACGGTATAGCTAGAACTAGGAATTCTCAGTTTGGCATTCATCGCATTAACTAGTCCTTCGAGCGAAATGTTCAATGGATTCTTTTTGGTCATGCAAACTTTTTCAGTTTATTATCATCGATGATGACATTTGGACGTTGTCGTCGCGACATTTTGCCTCCGGTCGAATGATAACTCATTATCTTTATTGGTTTAATGCGGTCTGCTGACACGGTTCGATTGTGTTTTATTTTTAAATTTATTTTTGTGTGTTGTTAATCATAAAAAAAAATTGTGGTTTGTTTATCTGGCCCCAGCGACGAAACAAGGAAAATATTTGTTTGCCAATTTGTTTTTTTTTTGGCTGTGGGGAGTGAGTGCGTATAACGAAGTGAATATCAGTGCATTGTGATTTGAGAAATATTGCAAAATATCCAAAATAAAAATAATAAATTATACGCAAAATAAAAATATTGAAAATAGTATGAGAATTATCTCAAAACTGAATTTATTTCGATTCATCATGTGGCTGATAAATTTTAATGAAAAGATCCTGATCGTGTTGCTCATGCTGTTTGCGATAGTTGAAGGTAAAAACAAAAACGAACTGAACTAGCGCAATCTAAAGGATATACATATATTACGATAAAAATTTTAATTCCTTCTACCCAAAAAAATTCCCTCAATATTTTTTAAAATCTGTTTTAACTGAATACTATTTAATGGCTTACTAATTTCCTTCTAACCCTTTCACTGGTCGTAATAAATACCAAATATCTACATAAATGTATTTCTCATATTGGGAAATGTCATTAATTGAACTTTTCGGTTTATTGTCAACAATTTTAAATGATCCATTCGTTTCTGTGTTTGAAATAATTTTAGTTTACAAAAAAAAAAAACATTTCCCATGTCCTTTTAAATCTTAATTGACTTTCATTAAATATTTATAAATATTTCGAAATATTTTAAATTTACATCAAATAAACTGTCATTCCTCATCATAACTTCTTCCTTTTTTTCTTAGCCAATCCCCAACTAAATAATCTACTTTATATGACTTTTGCCAAAAATTAACCTAGACGAACTTATCCGACAGACGTTGTCCTGTCCAAATTTCCGTAAACTAGTGTGTGCATCAGTTTGTGTCACTATGCTAAGCTTACAATTGATTCTCAGCTAAACAAAATGCAAAAGCAATAAAAGAAAAGATCAAAAACATTTGTCAAAAAAGACATTTTTTAAACTTAAAGACGCGGAAACATAAAACTTTACGAAACACTGAATAAGTAAATAACAATTTTTTTACACAAACACCTTATTGTTTCACACAAAAATACGAAGTCAAATTACAAATTAAAAGACTTAGATTTAACGCGAGTGCATTTGGAATGCTTCCTTAGGTCGTGTGTGAATTGCGTTAAAATGTTGGTTAAATTTGCTACCGTGGTTAAATTTTGAACTTTGGTTTGTGGTGGGATCAAATTTAGCTTTTTGCTATGTGAGTTGCGTTAAAAGGGATTTATTAAAACACTATTTTGGCTAAAATTCCTTCAAGATTTAAGAAATTTCCCTAAAAACATTTTTTTTGTTGTTCAAGTTAATTAATTTCTTTCCCAAAATCTGACTTAGAAGATATTAGGTTAATAATTTGGCACGAAAAAAGTAACGAATTCTTAGTTTTACTAATATTTTTCGGTTTAAAATCGTTAATTTAATATTTTAAAACAGCAATTCCAAATCTTTTCAAAACAGTTCCCATTATGGTTAGTTTGTTGATTTAGTATGTAGACACTAGTTTTCACAGCTGAAGAATTTGACAAGCTGACAAATCAATCTATTTGTATTCAATTTACAAAATGAAATACAATAAGTATTTTAATTAATTATTTTATATTTGTTAAAATATTAACGGATTATAATATTTGTTTTTTTCCTCTTGAGACCCTACACAAACAAAAATATTAATGTGATTATATTTTTCAATTGAATAATTTAAAGCTTACATTTATTATATGGTTTCCCAGTAGATCTGAACTTTTTAGAATTCATCTTTCTTTTCGGTTATCGTTTACAGTTTCAAGTTACTCTATCTTGAGAAACGTTAAATTTTAACGCAAATTTAGCCTGCTCCACAGCTGCCTACATTTTAACCCATTTTATTCACCACGCTAGTGTCAAATTTTAACCAAGTTACAAAATTCACACACGGCCTTAGCGTTTATCTTCAGCACTTAACACATTCGCGTTAAATGTAATGCCGGAATTACACGAGTGACAAATTGCCATTAAACTGGCAAACTAATGTTAAAATCAAATCAATAATTATAAGCATTTACACAGGGCAAAATAATGGCTGTTTGATTGATAATGGCAGTCTCCCATTAAAGAATGAGCAAGTTCATTCTTCCTCGCGGTGTGCCATAATTTTCAAAATGGCATCATTTTGTATTTACATGACGTCATTATAATGGCAATATTTAATGCCAGTCTTCCCTGCCATTTTTTTTAATGACGAAAACAATGACAAATTTTCAAACCATTTACACGATTTTGTCAGTAATGTCAAAGAAATGAAAGAGATAATAGCAATTTGTCACTCGTGTAAATCCGGTATAAGTCTTTTAATTTGTAATTTGACTTTGTATTTTTGTGTGAAACAATAAGGTATTTGTCTAAAATATAAGTGTGATTTATTTATTCACTGTTTCGTAAAAAAAAAAAAAAGTTATTTTATTTTTTCCAGATCTCTCAGTTTTCTCTAAATCTTCGTTTCGTTCGTTATGGTGAAAATAATGACAAAAATAAATTGCAGTTTTTTTTAGAGTTATCTTTGTAAGTTTTTTCTTCATTTTATTTCCTGCAGGATCAGAACGAATAGGACAAATAAAAATTACACATATTCACCTTTCGAATTGTTTTCTCAGTAATAAATTAAAGTACATACACACATCCCAGACTAAAAGTACTTTGAGTTTTTGCCAAATTTTCGGATTCTGATGTCAAATTTTTCACTTTATTTCTCACCGTATAAACCTGCAAATCGATGCAACCGTACTCAAGTTATTCGGAATTCGGTTACCAATGAACAACTCCTAATTTTTTTGATTTAAAGAATTTGCATCAGAAAACAAAAATGAATACCTATAAAATATTGACATAATATGCATTAGCATTTCGAATAACAGAATTTTACATCAGCTACGATAGTTAAACTATACCTACGGTGACCATATTTCTCTGAGCAAAACCCGGCTCATAAATTTGAAAATTGAAAAATGTTTTTGGTACAAAATTAACACAATTCTCAAAAACAAACAAAAAAAGTAAAAATAATATTCAAACTTTTTTTACCAAGTCTTTGCTTGCAAAAAGGCTAAAATTTTTTTTCCATTTCTCGGCCACAGTTATTTTGTTCTCTATCCATTTTGTTATAATTTTGTGACAAACTTCTAGCCAGGTAGGAAATAGAAATGTTTCGAAGAATTATCCAAATAAAAACTTCAGATTATTTTAGTCCAGGAAAATTAGACAAAAAAACGATGAAACTTCGAAAAAATTCCGACAAAGCTGAATTTTGGTGGATAGCTTCATTTTAACGTCCTTAGCAATTCCTAAGAAGTACCCTAAATTTGGTGCGTAGCAAAAAAATTTTTGGCGGGGGAGGCAAAAATTCAGTTTTTTTTTTTCAAATTGCTCGAAAACTATAGATTCTTTTGAAAAAAGTTTTAGGTACGCATTGCAGCTAATGTTATTCTACACAAAAATATTCAGACACTTTTTATCGTACAATTGATAGATTTGGAGAAAAATGGTCGAAAACTTTGGGGTGTAGTGCATTTATTCAAACAAATGTAATAAATGTATGTTTTTGAGTGAGGATACTTTTTTTTTATTTATGTTTGCAAAAACATATTCTATGAAAAAAAAAACGAATTTTAAGTGTGGAGGCGGAAGGGTAATGCTACTATCTTAAAAATCCTAATTTTTCTTTATTTATTCTAAAAAAAACTTTAAAAGCAGATTTAAGAAATTAAAATTATCTACAAAATGACATATCAATTACTTCTGTATGTCAATTCGTTCTTATTTTATAATTAAATTTTAATTATAAAATAAAATAAATATAAAAATGGATATATAGATTAAATTCATTCGTTAACCTGAATTTTTGCCCCTTTCCCCTCCTAAAAATGTTTGCTCCGCACCAAATTTAGGGTACTTCTTAGGAATTGCTTAGGACGTTAAAATGAAGCTCTCCACCAAAATTCAGCTTTGTCGGAATTTTTTCGAAGTGAATGTCTTATTTTCCTAAACTATTAAAAAATATCCCAAGTATTCGTAACACGTTATGTAAAATTGATGAATAGTGCTTTACATTAGTTGTGGTTAATTATTTTTCGAATTATTCATTGATCAATTTGTTTACAAAGAAAATTCTCAATTGTTCTCCTTATCTAGATTTTGATTTTAATTAAGGGACTTAATTGCTAGCGCAACTTTAGACATGCAAATTTTTTGCGACTCTGCTAATAATATGCTCATATAAAAAAATTGAATAAAATGTAGAAAGAAGGACCTCAGATAAAGGGTTGTTAAGCAAATTCTTTAAAATAAAAAAAAATGTCTTAAAGGATTATAATAGTTAATTGAAGAAAACGAAAACAATATGTTTATATTATTTTTGTTTTTGTTTTAGTGGACTGTGTGGATTTAAAGCCAATTGAATATTTTGTGACTTTGAGTTCAAAATGCGTTTCGCCCAGGTACTACAGTTGAGCTCATGAGTTAGATGCTGTAGTACCTTTCTAAGACGTATTATTTTTTGATCGATGTTTACCGACCTTAATAAAATTTACAGCGATTACTCACTGTAAATTATATTTTTCTACGGGAATTTGGTTAGATTCATGCACCGAGAAGTATGTTTTGCTCGAGGTCTGGCCAGTGAATTAATTGAAGAAAACGCAAACAATATGTTTGTATTATTAGGATTATAATAGTTGTAGTATTATTCTCTCAATAGCTGGTTTTAAAGATAACCAACTAGTTTTGATGTAACCAACTAGTTTGAAGTATTTATTTGTTGGTCTACTTGGTGGATATACATTTTATTTAAATTATATAAAACAAATATATTTATTTAAATATCCACTTTTATTTTTATTCAGTTTAATAGTGTTATAGCTGTTTCTGTGCACAGTACCTTCTTCAGACCAAAGTTTTATCTATGTATTTATTTTGAAGTGATGTCCGATGTTTCCCATGGAACATTTTCAACCTCCAAAGCCTTGACAACGATACCTAGTTGTGGTGTAAAATAACGAACCAAGAGCGGATAGAGTTTTGTACAGCCATGATTAAAACAATCAAAAATAAAAAATAAAAACTGTCACAAAACTTACTATGCTTAGAGAAGTTTTAATTTCTTCGATATAATTTGGTTCAAGAACATTGAACACAATAGCTTCACATTTTGTGGGTGCACAGGAATATATTTGATCAAAACAGCTTTTTATAAGTTCAATCAAGAGACCTGAATGAATCTAGGTACCTTCATTAATTGCACTCTTCTTTGCAGGTCCATGAAAATTTGTCGAATTAAAAAAGCATCGTACATTTTGTTCGGAGTGGCATCAAGGTCAGAGTCTTTTTTTTGGTTTTGTTCAATATAATATTTTCTACCACCGCTTATAGAAAACGTAGAAACTTATTTTAAACAGGTTACGGTATTGGCTTTTTCATTGTTGCTTATGAAGATCATCGTGAAATTCACATTTTCTGTTTGGCGGCATTTCACAATTTTTTTAATTTATTTTAAACTAGCAGATACCCGTTCGATGCTCCGGACCCACGGAATCTAATGAAATCATCTATCCACCTACAAAATTTCATTTAAAACCCTTCAGTCGTTGAATGTAGGCACAAACGACGAACATGCTTGCCTAGCATGCTCGCGCTCGCTGTGCTCTTCTTGTATATGGGCTGATTCGCGAGCCGCTTGCTGTTGGCCAAAAATTTAGATTTTGTCGTGTTCGTTGGCTTCGATGTTCGTCCTGCATGGTCATGTTCGCGAACAAAGCGAAGATTTAATATTGGATTCAAAAAGTAAGAACTACAAAAATAAAGTTGGGGAAAATAAATCATGGCTAATATTCCAGCTGCTTACCAAATTTCATTAAAATCCATTCAATGGTTGAGGCATGAATGCGGAACAAACAGCCAAATATATATTTTGTGCATATATAAGCCTCTCCCATATAGGCATTGGAACTGTTCGGTTCCATTGAGTGTGTGTCCATGTGCCAAATTTTATCAGGATCCGTTCAGCCATTCTGGCGTTAGTGAGCAAAAAACATCCATCCATCCCACCCATCCATCCAATCTTTTACATTTATAATATCAGTAGGATTATCCGAAATTTTCCAAGCTTCACAACGAATTTTCCACCTTTACATTGTCCAAAATCATCAAATCATGTTTTTAATTTATCTATATATCATTGAGAAAAAAATGTTCGCGTTTTTCTACAATTTTTCGATTTTTCCACTAAGAATTTTCTATTTTTTTTATTCGAAAAGCCATTCCGGAACATTTGCATACACAATTAAATACAAAACATCAATTTTAGATTTTTAAAATCTCCCGACTTTTCTGGAGGGTTTACCCAAAATATTCATTCGCAAAAATCTTCTCCTGGATTTTACGAACAACAAAAAAGAGTTCGCATTCGTTCTCAATTGATGAATTAAAATACATTTTTTCACACCATTTTTAATAGCAGATGCCCGTGCGATGGTATAAGGACTTTCTATCCCACGTGAATCTAATGACATCTATACACCTACAATTAAAAGCCGTTCAGTCGTTGAGGCGTGAAAGCGTGAACACCCTAGTATTTGAATATATATTTTTTCATATTTAAGCCTCTCCCATATGAACCGTTTTTTTTTCGGGATAAAAATGACCTATGTGAGAATCCAGTACCCCATCCATCTACCAATCAAATTTCATGCAAATCCGTGTGCTTCTATGCGCCTTGTCAATAAAAGCTATGTTGGCTGTTTGTAGAATGAGCTCTATGAAAAATTAAAACACACCTATCCCACGGGAACCATATATTTTTCCGTGATAAAAAGTAGCATGTGGCCTATTACAGACAATAATCAATCTCTGTACCAAATTTCATCCAGATCCGTTCAGCCGTTCTGGAGTTATTGAGCAACAAACATCCATACACCTATCTATCCATCCAAACGTTCACATTTATAATTTACGAATATTATAATTAAAAAAACAAATTCCAAGTAAACATTTAAATTTTTTGTTTCATTCGGTAGAAGTTCATACATAAACTTATCTTTTTGAAAATAATGACATAAATTTCAAATTTATGTATTGTGTTGTTTATTTTTGTAAAGATACAGTTAGAAGAGAAATCTGACAGCTCAACAAAGGTGACAAATTAATGAAGAAATTCCATTTATTATTTATAATTCCAAGGATCTCGATTATTGAAATTTTGATCGAAATCCGTGGAGCTTTTTATATATGATAAAATCGAAAATCAAAAAAATGGTTGTAGGGCAGATGCAGTTAATAATATATGGCATAAAAAGTTAACCAAAATGTATACTATACCTAAAGTAGTCCACACGTTTTTTTAAATCAAAATCGTTGTATCTGTTTTCGAGATAATTCAGATAGAAGAAAAAATTGTATTGTAAGAGCCATTATTTTTAGGACTAAAAAAACGATTCCTAAAACGAAGTCTCATCAAAATCTCAAGTTGTATTTTTTCTTGCGATCTTATGTCAGCTACTTAATAATATTACTTGCGATATACAAACGTACCATAGGGCAAATTTTGCATTTGGAAAAAAAATCGAACTCGAGATTTTAATCAAACTTGACATTACGATGATAGAGAACACACAAAAGTAAACGGCTGATGTGATTTTCTTTAAACATGGTATTTAAGACTTTTAGGTGATTGTCTAAGATAAACATTTGAATCACTTAAGGCCCAAAACAAATGGTACCTGTTATACAATTTTTACTACTATATTAATTATTTAGAAAACGTCTCCAACGATTTTGATAAAAATAAAATGCACGGCTGGATCGCACGAACTTGCTCTTGTAGCTAACAACTTTAATGTAGCTAACCATTGAGATTAAGTTAGTTAGGTGTAGTTATCCTATGCAGGCTTAAAGCCTATGTAGGTAAGATTATCTATCTTATTATAATGAATTGTCAGATGGATGGATCAAGGAATAGTTACATAGGTACCTACCTACAAATGTATATTATACATTTGTAGGTATACTTATGTACATATAAAGGTATGATGGCCTACATTATATTTAGTATAAAGTGACGTACGTAACGTATTCGTTATATCGAATACGTTTTTTTCACTCAAATCTTTAAGTAAATAGAAATTACTTTGTGTATTTTCCATTATTTTATTTCATACTTGATAAGAACTAACAAAAAATAAAACATCAAATTATGTACATAAATAGTACGTACAGATATGTGTGCTCATATTTCTAAAAAAAATAGTTAATAATAGATTATTCTGTAAGGGGGTGGCCGTGGTGCGATAGTTGTGTGCTCGCCTGTCAACCTCGTAGTTGCAGGTTCGATTCCTTCTTATATTCCATTAAAACCAATTCTAAAAATTGTCATAAAATAAGTTGCTGCTTTGCTCATTACATGTTGTTTAGGCATAACACTAACAACATGTGATTGAGTAAACTAGCAACCCATTAAGTATGACATCGAAATAAATAAAATAATGCGAATTATAAGGGACATAAATAAATAAGACACGGTAATTCTCTCCGCATTAGTTCAGCCGCCATCCCTCGAGGTAAATCTGAGACAACAACCAGCTCTAGTCTCAGAACATCGCACCACACATCTTTCCTATCCTTCTTTCTCTTCTTCCACCAGATGCCGCAAAGGGGAATAATAATAAGGTAGAAATAAATGGATAATAAACATAATTAAATGTTTTTATGTTGCTTCGTCGTTATAGTTTGAGGGAATTTAAAGATGCCATTTGAATTCATGGATAAATAAGAATATATCAAAAAACAAACACAAAAATCGTTGAAGCGGTTTTTTATTAAATTATTTTTTTATGTATAAAATTTTGAAAATATTTCTAAGGAAAAAAAATGAATCGCCATTTTGAAGATATTAATAATATACAGTCGTTTTCGAAATTTTGAGTTTTCAAAAAAAAATTAATTTCCAAAAAAAAAATTAATTTCCAAAAAAAAAAATGTTTTGAAAAATTTTGGAATACAATAGTGTTTACTCTTTCTAGTAGCTTCTGCGTAAATAAATTTTAAAAAAATCAAATTAACCGTTTCCGAGAAAATCGAAAACCAAAAAATTGTTGTACTAGTGGTACCAAAAATAACAACTATTTTCCAAAAAAAAAATATCAAAAGGTACCCTTTCTCTTCATAAATTAACTGATTTTTTTTTATAAAAATCGTTGGAGCCGTTTTTGAGAAAAATAAGATTTTGTTATTGTCCAAAAAAAAATCTGTGTGGGCTACTGTTATTTGTCGTCTTAAAAAAATGAAAAAAACGTGTGGGCATATTACCGAAAAAATAATATGTACCAAGTTTGAAGCAAATCCACCGAACCGTTTAGGCTGCAGACCGAGGACAGACAGAGAGACGGAATTGCGGGACCCACTTTTTTGGTGTTCTCTATGATCATAATGTCATGTTTTATTGTTAGAAAAAAAAATGTTTACAAATACATAACTTGCCCTATAGTACCTATAATCGCAAGTAAAAATATGTGCACTACTTTAGGTATAGTCTGCATTTTATTTTTATATAGGAGGTCCTTCGAATTCTAAATACCTTCTGTATACCAAAATTTTCTAAAAATATTTTTTTTGGATTTTTGAAAAAAAAAATTTGATTAAATAAATTTAATATTTCGAAAATAGTTGGACGATTTTTTTTGAAATTCAGTTTTTAAATTTATATTGTTAAATACATAAAATTGTCATAAAAAACCATTTTTCAGAAAAAAAATTACGAATTTTTGTGTATGCAAAATTAAGTAAAAAGACAAAACAATATATTGAGCTGCTTACACTAAAAATATAGATTATCGGACGGAGCAGTTATTTTTATTTTATTTCACGTTTTAGCTCCCGGATTAACTACTATTGTATGGTTAAGGAAATTCATGGATTAGATATAGAATAACCCATTCATTAATACGTCTGTTACGTCTTAAAATGAATTTAGAAAACAAATAAGATAATTTTCTGCCCTAGCCTAGGAACACGCTTTCAGCTATTTATTTATTTATATTTTATCTTGAATTAACCTTTTGTCAGGGCAAAATATTAAAAACCCTGTGTTTTTCAATATTTTGAATTTTTTTTCGCGCTCAGCTACGAAAAAATAAATCTATTTCACAGTGGTTTATTATTTAATATTTCATACTAATTTACTTTGTGCAAAAACTGTTGCAGATTAAGCTCTCATACTTCGTTGTATGGTTTTTGACTGCATCATTTATTTATATCTCTTTTTTTCCAAATTAACAGACTTTCATAAATAACTACTATAGTTTTTTACTTAAAATCCATACAAACGGCAATTTAATTCATCAGAATTAAATGAAAACTATTTATGTCGAGTATTAATTATGTAATAAATCTGTGACTAATGATTCTATTGAATAAAAGATATTATTTGCTAATGTTAATATTGGTACTTTCCAATATACATCCATATGTACATATTTATATGTATGTATATTTAAAGGACTTCGTATATGATTATCTATTTTTAATTTAACAGTAGGTACATATTATTGTTTTTCATTTTGTATTTATTAAATTTGTCAAAGACATTATTTTTCAACAAACTCGTGCTCAAGCTTAAATTTCTTAGAAAATAATTATTGTTTTTAATTTGACAATAGGCTTTAGATTGAACACTAAAATCAATTTTGAATTTATATAATGTATTAATGAAAATAAATGACCGTTTATGGAATAGAGAGTCAGATTAATGGATACACATTATATTACATAATAACAATATTTTCTACAGTATTGTAATATAGCATTGTAATATTTATGTTAGCACACACATTTTCGCAGGAAATATCGATTTGTAAGTATTGTAATTTAGAGGAGCCTAACGGATAATTTTGTAATTATTGTGACATTTTCGATTTAATAACGAATTTGATCTATTTGTGAAGAAATTTTTTCCGCTCTCTATTCATGTGTTATTCAAAAAGATTTAATTTTAGATCTCTACAATCACTAAAGTTTGGATTATTTGACCTGAATTCACTCATATGCACTGCCATTTTAACAAATGGACATATCTAATGCACAACTGTTTGTGTTTAATAATATTCTAATTACAGTGGTGGTCCAGTATAACGAATGAGATCCAGAGTTAATTCGTTATGTCGAATACGATTTTTTCACTCAAATCTTTAAGTAAATAGAAAGTACTTTGTGTATTTTTCATTATTTTATTTCATACTTGATACAAAATAACAAAAAAAAAAACATCAAATTATGTACATAAATAGTACATACAGATATGTGTGCTAATATTTCTTTAAAAAATCGTTAATAATAGATGGATGGATAATGTTCTTATTATTATTATGTAAGTGGTTTAACACATTTCTTAACAATCATAATATAAGCATGGCTTTGCCGTCTGCCTGATTGACAATCATAAAATGTCTTAATTGAATAAATAATTAAAGTACAGTTTGATTTAAAAATTTTCATTTAAATTCCTGCTTCTATAAGCTAATGCAATTTAACAAAACTTGAACATTTTGGGTACATCAATTTCGTTAAGGTATTTTAATAAAAGCTCATCAGATAGTATGTCTTCGCCAAACACATGTCTTCTGGTTTCTTTGAGGATCGGTCATCTATCTACCAACAAAATAAAAAATGTCTTCGCGTTCCGCCATATTACACATTTCATATAGCACAGGTAAATTTTCGCGATGTGGTATGAAGTAAAGGTTAAACATTTCACCCCTTAATCTAAAGATGCAGGATATTTCTTCTGTAGTGCAGTCATCTCTAAAATAACTTAAACTATTTAAGTGTGGTTTAGCTTGATATATACCATTCGGTAAATCGATTCTCCTGCCTCCTCTGCGTATCGAGCTCTGGCTCTGTTATCTAGGCTTGCAATCATCTGATAGAGTGAGGGCTTCCAATTACTGGAATCCCTTACGTTTAATTCTATACCCATTTCTTGTTCTAACTCCATCCAGTTCTTGAACCATCCAGATCTGCAACGGATCGCTTGGAGAGCTGCGTTTTTTGTAAGGCGATTATCAGGCATATTTAGCACATTGGTGATATAATCTACTTGTAGTTTAAGGGATTTTATAAACAATGGCGAAATACCAGTTTCGAGCATAACCATGTAGTTAGGAGCGTTTGGAGGAAGTCGAAATATGCGTTTGATGTAAAAACGGAGAAGTTTCTCAACGGTCTTATATTTTTTCCCTCCCCAAACTTGCGCTGCATAGAGCAAAGTTGCTTCTGACACCGATTCGAAAACCCTATACTTTACGCTATGTGCAATGTGTCTGTTGGTTAAGATTTCCTTCCATTCTACGCTTATAGCCATTTTTGCTTTAATAAATTTTTCGTTGAAATATTTTTCCATTTTAATATTCTTGGTGGTAGACTCCTAAGTATTTATACTGCTTCAACTCCATTCATTGTTATAGGTCCATTGTTCTCTTCGACTTAATCTTCCTCCACCCCTTTTAAATATCATAACTTTTGACTTTTCTAAGTTGACCACTAATTTCCATAAAGTGCAGTATTCATTAAGTTTATTTATCATTAACTGAAGTGCTTCAGGTGAGTATGCGAGTAAAACGATATCGTCGGCAAACAATAGGGCTTTGATAAGGGTTCTTGCATACTCGACTCCACCCGGTAACAAACTGGTTATGTCTTTAATGAAAAACGCGAACAAACTTGGACTTTGCGTGCATCCTTGCCTTACACCTCCTTTCGTTTGAAACCATTCCGATAATTATTTACCATCCCATACTTCTGCTTTAGTGTCCAAGTATAGGTTGTGTAGAACGCGTCCAAACCTGTGTGACATTCCCAATTTAACATTTTGTACATCAATGCATTTCGGTCTATTGTATCGAATGCTGCCTTAAAGTCCACAAAAAAGACATACAATTTTCTGTTTTGTGTTGAATGTCATGATTGAATGATTATGCCTTAAGCTTCTTAAAAGTGCGACCTTAGAGTTTTCAATAGATATCGGGTTTTTCAATAAGTTTTAAATAAAACAAAAACGGTTTTGGATATCAATGAAATTCTTTATTCCTGTGAAAGAACGTTCGATGCCATTATGTATGGAACTCGATTTCCTTTGCATGGGCACCACGGGCAAGCTTGCAGAAGTCCAGACGCTGAACCCAATTTTCGACGGTTTTCAAGCATAAATCGGTCGATACTGCAGCTATTTCACGTTCGATATTCGTACGAAGTTCATCAATCGTCGCTGGCTTGTTGGCATAGACCATAGACTTGACGTAGCCCCACAGGAAATAGTCTAATGGCGTCAAATCGCACGACCGAGGCGGCCAAGCGACTGGACCATTCCGTGAGATAACACGTTCTCCAAACTTAGTTTCCAATAAATTGATTATGACATACGCTGTGTGGCTTGTGGCGCCGTCCTGTTGGAACCACATGTCTTCCAAGTCCATATCATCCAATTGGGGCCAAAAATATTCGGTTATCATTGAACGGTAGCGATCCCCATTCACAGTAACGTGGCGGTCTTGATCATCACGGAAGAAGTACGGCCCAATGACGCTGCCGGCCCATAAGCCACAACAAACCGTAATTTTTTCGGGATGCAATGCTGACTCATGGAGTACGTGTGGATTGCTGCCTGCCCAATACCGTATATTTTGTTTATTGACGAAGCCATTCAGCCAGAAATGAGCCTTATCTCTGAAGATGATTTTTCGATGAAAATCCGAATCATTTTCAAGTTGTTGCTCAGCCCAATTCACGAATATACGACGCTTCTGGTAGTCAAGCGCCTTCAGTTCTTGCGTCAATTTAATCTTGATCTTTTCGCAAAATTCGCCACAACGACGTCACAGATATGCCCAACGCTTGAGAACGACGTGTGAGAGACACATTTGGGCTTTCTGAAACTGAAGCCTCATCGGCAGCAATATTCTCCATACTACGGGCACTTCTATGTCTCACTGGCACGGGAACATTTTGTACTGTGCCTGTGGATTCAAATTTTGCCACTAGACCCTCAATTCTTGATCTGCTAGGACGATTATGACGACCATAAATTGGACGTAGCACTCTTAGTGTTGAGGCCACTGACTCCGAATTTCGGTAGTAAATTTTAATAATTTCGACTCGTTGTTGGCTCGTATATCTTTCCATCATGAAATGGCAAGCCTCACTGAAGAGAAATGTCAAAAGAGCGGAATGCCGATATAACGATCATTCGTTATATCGGCATTCGTTGTACTGGACCACAACTGTACTATTAGTTGATGTAGTTTTCTTTTTCTTCAATATTGTTGTCAGTGATTGCGGACTTTTCTTGGCAAAAAGAACAGAACATCTGTTTACTTGCGATATAGATACAATAGGTAAAGTTTTGAATTTTGATGGATGATACGATGATAGAGGTCACCAATTTCGTCTGTCTGTCTGTACAACGCTTTACACCCTAAATGGCTAAAGCTATTTTCTCCAAACTTGTTATTTAAGCGTTTTAGATGATTGTCTAAAATAGATTTTTGAATCGTTTTTTTTTTTGCCCAAAAATAACTGTACTTTCCATAGAACAATTTTTTTTTGATTTTGGACTTTCTCCGAAGCGGCCTAATGGATTTCGAAACAGAAATTTATGTCGAATATCCTTGAAATTATAAATAATAATACATACTAAAATTTTTGAAAATTATTTTTTTTTTTGGATTTTTGAAAAAAACAAATTTTTTGGAAATTCAGTATGTATTTTGAAAATTGGTGGTCGATTTTTTTAACATTCAGTTTTTAAGGTTATATAATTAAGAACATAAAATTGTAAACTAAAAAATTCCTAGAAAATTTTTTTATAAATTTTGTATATAAAAAATTAAAAAAGACTAAAAATATATTGAGCTGTTTCTACTAAAAACCTTGTGCTTAAGATGTGATCGAACATAAGAGCAAGTACGTGCGACCCAGTTGTGTATTTTATTTGTTTGTGTATTTGACGATGTATCATTAATGACTTGTGCAGATTCTCATCAAATGTATCTGGTGGACCTAGTAAAACCACTATTAGTGTGCTTAATCCCCTAGGCACATTGGACCATTGTATTTGTATCATATCAGTCAATTTCTCGGTCTCAAACTTCTCAGTTAAAGATAGCATTCCCAAGAAGACCATATGGGTTTTCTTAGAGGATGCAAGAAATATTTCTCCCCTTCTGATTTGGCTGTAGTCTATAAAGCCTAAGTTTGTATTTACATAGCGTGAGGAGTGCAACTGCCATATCTAGGCAGGTGCTCCCATAACTGACTTATGTCTCTTGGAGAGAATCAAAAAAAGAGCATTAAAAAAAAGATAGGTGATAGAGCGACACCTGAAATAATTGCATCTCTTGAACATTGTCGGAATGTTTCATGACTTTCTCTATTTTACTGTTACTTTCATGGACAGTTGAACTCTTCCCCTAAAACTTTTCAGTCGTAATGCTCGCGCTTCTGGGAATTATTCAGTGCAGTTTATCCTTAAGCCCCACTTCAGGCATATGTACTGTCAAGTATTTATATATACCTTCTTTACCACCACTTCACGAATTTCCGGTCCTATTTTTCCCTTCCATTATGATTTTCAAACACTTAAAACGAATGTGTAAACCTAGCAACGAGGCGAGACCAGACCAGAATTATGTTGGCCTCGTCTCGGGCTCGTCAAAATCGTAAAATCTTACACTCACCTCGGTATCGGCCTAACTAAAGCCTCGTCTCGATCTTGGTCTCGCCTTTTTCTCGTGAAAATGTTAATGTGCAGACTCTTCTCGGTCTCGGTCTTGATCTCATCCTTAGTCAGAAAAATTTCGTATTTTCTGAGGTAAAATTTGAATTTTGTATAGGTTTTTTAATCCACTTAAATCGGAGCCATCCCTCAATGGATTTTGAGAGTTTATGGCTTGAAAGTTAGGCAACAAACTATATTTTGACGTTTGGTTAATATTTTTTTCCAAGCGTCACCTAAAAGTCTTAAAGTCACCTTTTTCCTGAGGGGGAAACAAAGTCTGAAAAATCAGCGATTTCTATTTCAACAACATGCATACATAAATCGTACGTATTCTTCTCTGGAATATAAAATCGTTTGTACATAATGTGGTTTGATATTTTAACGCGCATAGAATATTTGGAGAGAAAAAAAAACTTGTGAATATTTTAAAATTGAACATCAGTACTAAGAAATAATTAAATAATAAAATATTTCTTCTAGCGAAAACCTACTCTCGACCAATTTCTGTACCAGAAATACGGTCTCATCTCGGGTGCTTTTAAATTAGTCTCTTCTTGGTGTCGTTGCCAGCCCTACTAATGTGCATCAGCCGACCATTTGTCTAATAACCAAATGCAAAAATTCAACAATTGATTTCTTTATATTTCTTCATTTTCATATAAGAATACTAAAACTTGAATTAAAAGATGCAAATAAAATGGAATATATATAAAGCAGTAAGAAATAATAAAAAGTTGAATTTTCCATATCTGTGTGTTCCAAAATGTTCATTTTAAAATTATTTTGTGTTTGACGCACTGGTGTATTAACCACTAGGCTCGTGAGGCTCGAACCTCGGGCGGCAATTTGTAGGCGGCGGAAAATTCGTATTATATTTTATTTTAATCTAAAAAAAAAAATATTACGCAAAAAACAAAGAAAAAGATTAATGCCATTCAAATGGGGTACTCATCATTTTTTGGTATCTGAAAATACGAAATTTAAATATCTGACCGATTTTCCGTCTGTGCATATTTCGATAAGACAGCGGTTTTGAACAATACGCCGTCCCTTTAAAATTGCAAAAAAAAAAATCTGCTTAATACTAAAGATATTTCTTTATATAGTGAAAAATTGACTTAAAAAGACTTTATAGTGAAAAAAGTGACCAAGTTTTTTTTTCAGAATGTAATATTGATGTAAGGTAAATTAATCAGCCCAATTCTTAATGACAATTCCCAGGGAAATATTTTCCTTTTTTCTACTCTCTTATTACAAGCAAAAAACTCCCAGGATTTGTTTCACTTTTCCCTTTCTCCTATTCTAAACAAACTTCGAATATGGGAAGAACTACTCGAGGAAAAAGTAGACATTCTAAATGCTAAAAAAGGGACCATTTTTAGCATTTGGCGCTCATTTTTTCCTACACATTTGTTGGAGAATTGAGATAAAATTTAAGTTTTTTACTTTATGCTACTAAAATATAAATAAAATTTGAATTATTCTTGAGATAAAAAACAACGACCATCCCATCTGCAAAACTTTTCTTTTTTCTTCAGTCGTTTTATACACTTTACACATCTATTGTGGACAGGACAGCTGCTCCTCAAACATTTGCAGGACTTAAGAGAGGATCATGTGTAAAAGTGCAGCAAGTATTTAAACGCTCTTGGCTGTCAAACAGCTGATTCGAACATTCAGAATTCTCCTTGCCGCTTTCGAAAGGAAAAATAGTTTCCCGGGGAATTCATAATTGGGGAATACCATTGTACATATAATCTAGAAATTTATATAGAAGGAGAATACTACTCTCGGGAGAATACATCTCCCGGAGGGTAATTTTCTTGGGGAATATTTAGAATTGGGCTGAAAATTTTATACTGAAATTGGTAAAAATGTTAAATACCTATTGTTGAAATAAAAATAAGTAATACTTAAAATTTATATACAAAAATTATTTATGTCTTTTTAAATGGAAAGAAGTTGTTCGGAACTTAAATTTCTTCCTACGCTTACTTTTGGGACTAACTAAAATAAATAATCTACTCTCACGTTCCACTCAATAAGTTCTTGGATTTTTTTTTATAAGAAAAGGTATATACCAATGACATTTCTAATATAATACTACCAAAGACCTAATTGTCTTTTCAACAACAAACATATAAACCACCATGTATAATGTGCACGCGCGGCTCCAGAGGGAGGGTCATGAGGTCATGAGCCCCCAAAGCTGTAGGAGAAAACAATAAAAGGCATTAAGACATACACCATTTAATTTAAGGACAAAAGCAATCAACTTCTTATATATATCTTACTAGATCTTATTATTAAATTAATATATTATTAATATATTATACGCAATACCCCTTTGCAGAATAAAAAAATATTTGACGAGTTCCCAGTTTTAAAGCGTACATTCTTCGTTGAAATATAAGGGAAAATATATTTCCGCAATACAAGTATAGCAAACACTTAGTAATGCAATTTTGCTTACAAAAATTCTATAAAATTTATTAAAAACAATGACATGTGACATATTTCGAAAATATTACAGGCGCATTCGAATTCCTCACCCCCAAAAAGACAACCGTGTCCCATAATAACACTTTGATGTTAGCCCATTCAAATACGATCCTTGCATAGTATTAAAAATAGGGGCGGTAGGCACTGAGCATGCCTCAGGGCGCCGAGAAGGCTAGTCCGCCACTGGTTTGACGTTTTTTTTTCAATAAATCAGATCTTGTGCCAATGAAAGGGTAAGTTCGCATTTGTATTTTCTTGCAAAAATGATCGCATTCATTTTTTAACTAGCTATTAAGTATTTTTAAACTTCGCTTACATCCGACTCAAAAATCGAGTTGGAGTAGCGAGGTTAATTAAAAATGATTTATATAAAATATGGACAGAAAGCCCCTTATAGAATCTCGTAATTGTGGAAAATAGTCGCGTTTTGGTAAAAATTATAAAACGTCGCAACGAATAAACACTGAAAAAAAACAATTATGTCCTCTTCTATATATTCACTGGTTGGTCAACTCGACTCTATATTCAACGTAAAATCGTGAATATCTAGTTTGACAGGAATTTTAAGGTCAAGTTCATTATCTACGACATCCATCAATAAAGTTTTATATTTTCTGTCTAGGCAATAAGCTATATTTTGAAATACTTAAAATTTATTTCGCCGAAAAGCTCTTACTCGTAAATATCACCCTTTTCCGCAGATGAAATTTAATTTGAAAATTTCAAATTTTTGGTATAAAGGAATTGAGATTGTTTAGAAGATATCTTAATAATCTTTCAATAGAATTTGACAGAGTTTATGTCTTGCACGTCCAAGAAGAGTTCTATTGATAACACACACCCACGAACTGCTAATGAGTGCGTATTTATTACTAAATAATAGATAGGCGCTGACTTGCTCCTTAAATGTTGTTGCTATTCTAATTTAAGAGCTTTGGTAGAGGGCGCTGCTCAAGTTTTAGTTATTTCATTTTTAGGCATTTTGACAGCAGCCGTCACAAAGTCACACAAACATCATTTGATAGGCGCTGAATTGCTCCTTAAATGTTTGTTGCAATTCTAATTTAAGAGCTTTGGTAAAGGGCGCTGCTCAAGTTTTATGGCCTTTTCGATTGGACGTCCAGAACTGTTCTGACCCCCACAAAATGACAGTTGTTACTCTTAACAGAACAAAAAACGATTCTGGATTTCATTTCAGAATCGAAAACAGAATCACTAATACACTCACAGAATTAAAATGTCAAAATCATCGGCATGATTTGTTTTGTGTAATTTCGAGTTGTTTATTGAATTTAAACTACTTTTCTTGTAAAATAACATAAAAAGAATCAAGTTAATTATTAATGACACAAGAAAAAGTGCATCTAAATTGATATCAAGTGTTTTGGAAATTCTTTAATTTCTTTAATTTTCACGAATACAGGAATGCATACAATTCAGAATCAGTCAAATTGTTTCCGGGTGTTTTATTGGGTGAACCTGTTCCGGACGGCCAATCGAAAAGGCCATTAGTTATTTCATTTTTAGGCATTTTGACAGCAGCCGTCACAAAGCCACTCAAACATCATCGAATAAGCTACTGTAACTTAAATTAAATCCGAAAGATGTATTTATATTAATATACACATATTTGTATAATTAATCTATTTCTAACATTAAGTTCATATGTAAAAGTACCTACATTGTTATTATATCATTTATAAAGCAACAAAAATAAATAAAAGGTATACTTGTCCTAGTTAGTTACGTAAGTAAGTTTTTCCTGTACGTGAATAGGTGTTAAATATTTTTTTTTTGAGAAAATAACACATACTTTACCAAAAATTATTAATTTTTGACTACTTTTAGCTAACCTTTTCGAGTCGTGCAGAAATATATTCTAATAGTTTGGTTTCCGAGATAACTTATCTAATAAATGAATGAACGTGTCCAAGAACAAGACTTCGAGATTCATCAAAGTCATCGGAACTACCAACTAAAAAACAAAATATCATTCGATACTCGAACAAATGTCACAACTCTATCCAAAACAGACCTCTGCTTTTAGTTTAATCGAAAGCAGATTCTTGGTTTTGTAATGCGTGTAAATCCTGCTTTTCCCAGAAAAACAGTGCTAATATCTCAATAAACCATAAACATCTTAAGGGTAAATCTTAAACCCCTTTATTGAGCGTACATAATTAATAAAAATTAATAATAGATTTAAGAAAACCACGTAGCACACTCATTAATTGAAAACTATTGCAAACATCCGAAGGTTTTGTGAAGTTTGATTAACGTGAAAACTTTTAATCTCAGGTCTGCGACAAACCGCAAGACCGACCACAAGTTTCTAAAGATTGCGTCTCCAAAGTACTCTAAAAAAAAAAAACACTGGCATGGAGTTACATTTCCTTTTTTCAACTTCGGATCAAAATACTTCGACAATTCGATTTGTATTCAACCAAATACAAATCGAAGAAAAAAACATAAATACTCTACAAAAAAAAAAACAATTCCACAACAATGTTTCACCAATATGAATTACCAACAAATAAAATTAAGCAAAAAAAAAACACCCTTGTCGAATGATTTTTTTTTTGAGAATTAAAGAGAAAAACACAAGACAATTAGCAGAAGTTCACAGAACTTTTCTAATTATTTAAACCTGATAGAATTTAGTCCTTAACTTCTTTTGATCCTTTTTAACACTTTTTCATGCTGCTTTTTCGCTTGCTCTTCGTGGTGAGCGCACTTAATTCGAAAAGTCGCCACGCCGCGTCGTAGTGGCTAACAAAACCGCCTCACTTCTTTTTTTTTAACTTTTTTGTTTTTATTCTTCGCTTTTTGCCAAACGGAAGTGAAACCATTGCTGGCTGGCTGAGAAGACCAAAAGTCGTAATAGTCCCTTGCCGAGACTCAGCAAATATTTTTCTTTCTCCATTAATGACGTGAACACAAAAAAAAAAATAAACACAAAAAATCTTAAGGACTTTTGTACGATTCCACCGTGTGCCTCTTAGTAGACTATGGAGTAGAGAACTTTTCTAGATGCAATCCTGCTATTAATTCGCCACAAAAAAAATACACCGGACAACAAAAAAAAAAAAAAAATAACGTGAAGTTCGGGTGAAAATGTTTTATTGTTCTAACATGGCGGGCTGCAGACTAAATCTATATCGTCCTTTCGTCCTATTACTCTGGAACACAGAAGACAGGACGTTCATTTCTGTTTAGTCTCAAAACAAAAAAAAAATGCGATAAAACTTAGAAAGTTTGTTTCCATTACTTCACCCTGGCGGCCGAGAAATGAAGCTACTACTTCCGCCCAAAACACACGTTCTCTCTTATTTTGTGTTGCAATTTCCCATAACCATAGCACCTTTTTTATATTCCTATAAATTCCCGAAAAATAAAGTATACAATTTAATTAGAAGACTTACCGGCATCTCAAGCTAGTGCCTGTGCCTGTCCCAGTGAAGCGTTGTGGCGCCTTGTCATTTTTGCTTTAGCAGTGTTGTTTTGGATGTCTGAGGGGGGTCAACTGAAATTAGCTTGGGTCGTTAATTATATAAGTTAATAAGCTAACAAAGTGGTCGATAATTAGGTAAGAAGTTAGATAATAATTAAATTAAAGCCTTATGTAAGTTCTTAAGTGTGTTGATAAGACTTAGTGGGATTGAAGTTTATTTTTGTTTTGTTCTTTTTTTTCTAAGAATTATGGAACTCGCATAGTCCTTAATTCAGTGAGAGTCGTGTCTCAGCGTTGCCGCTAAAATAAGAAATACCGTGCCACTTTTTCCAAAGGAGCGTGGCTCTAGCGTGCCATAATAAAAAAAAACTCTATTTACTTAATTTCTTATTTATAGGTAATATATATATTAAAAAAGATGACATGTATTCTTTTATAATACTAAAATTTATTTAAAAAAATAACTAAAACTAATGGCGCAAAATTTTAAACAACCTATTATTAAGGCATTAACACGATACTAGTTAACAAATTACTATATACATATAAGTCTACTAACTTTTCATAAATTTGTATCCTTTTGTTAACTAGCAAAATGTTTATTAACCAAAGAATAAATTATATGTTGATGAAAACGCAACGTGTGCTCTAAATAATTATTCGATGTTTATATTTTAATCATTTAACTTCATTATTTACAAAAAAAAAATTACGCTAGCAGGATTCGAACCGTGGGCCCCCGCGTGCAAGGCTGAAATACTATCAGATAACATTATGGATTTAGTACGATACTAAAAAATTAAAGTAGCCATTGGGTGATTTTAACCTTAATAAAATGTTAAGGAGATAGTACAATACTAAACTCGTTTAAAATTACCAAAAATTTTTTTTAACGAAGTATCATGCTAAAAATGATTTAACATATTACTAAATCGTTTAAAATTTTTCGCCATTATTTTTTATATTATGATTAATGAATCCATAGGTCATCTTCTGACTAGGAAGTTGTTAATTAAACAATACAAAATAAATAAATAAAATCTTGCAACTATTTGGCTAAATTTCATTATATGCCATAATTGCATTTAATGTTTTATAATGACTGTCTGCTTTTATTAAATGATTTAATAATTTTATTAAGCCTAGAAAAAACTCGCTGGGGCGATGCGCTTCCATGAGGCAAACTAAGGAGGGTCAACATAAGTTTTGTAATATTAATGAACATCCGTTCATCAATATAGTTTAATTTTTTTTAAATTTTGGTGGGGGCAATACCCCCATTTATTTGGCTTAATACAAGCTTCATAACTTAACCTAACTTAAAACTATGAAACTTAGGGCTATGATTGGGTTGAATTGGGCGGACGATTTAACAGGAGTATTTTAAGGCTGGGAGTTCTGAGAGTCGAAACAGTTTTCGTTTAAATCAACCCTTTCGCAGCATTCGGGTAATAGGTTCATTGAAGCCATAAGAGGTACGATGAGTAGGCAGGTAGAAGAGGCGAGGGTTTCTTAGGTTACGGGGGTTAGCGTTGGGAAAGATAGAGTTGTAGAGGGTTTCAGAGTCAACGGAACCTGAGAGAAGTCGATGAATGAAGGGGATTTCTGTTATTTCTCTTCGCTCTTGCAGGATATTGAGGTTAATTAGTTGGTGGCGATTTTGATAGGGGGGGGGCAGAATCAAAGAATTATTCCAAGGCAGGCCACAAAGGGCGAATCTTAAAAAACGGTGTTGAATGCTCTCGATTCTAAAAATATAAATTTTTTGATATGGGGACCATAATTGGCAGGCGTATTCAAGTAACGGGCGGGCAAAGGTTATGTAGAGTGATCTGGTGACGTAGGGGTCGGAGAATTCTTTGTACTATCGTTTCTCAAAACCAAGCCTTGAATTGGCTTTTGAAATTATTTTATGGATGTGTGTTATGAAATTGAGCTCTCGGTCACGTAATATTCCGAGGTCTCGAATGGATTCAACTATGGCTAAGGGTTGATTGTAAAGAAAGTAGCTCCTGGGACAAGATTTTATGCGTTTGCGTAAAAAAGTGATTGATTGACAATTAGCAATATTAAGCTCTAAGCAGTTTTTGATACACCAGACTGAGAAACTGTCGAGATCTAGTTGAATAAGGGAAGAGTCGTGTGAGGAAGAAATTGTCTTAAAAAACTTAGTATCGTCAGCGTATAATAAGATATGGGAATGTTTAATGACTTAGTTCTTAGTTTATATAGCTTAATCCAAAACGTTTTTGAATCTTCATTTTCAGCTAGCCCGATTTCAAAAATGTTTCTCAACTCGATAAAAAGAACCACCTTTTCGTACTCAAATAGATGAGAAAATTTTGAAACAAGAATTGTAAAGTATGAACAAATACTTTTTTGTGTTTGGATTTTGTTTAGGGAAACAGTGTCAATAATTATCAAAGCATTTAGCACCTCGTTTTTTAAATTAAGCTTTATCTCAATATCTTGTGAAATTTTATTATAAAATGGACAATAATTTTTCAAGACATTGAATTTTTCATCAGAAATTTAACCTTAAAGTTCTTTCATAGATTTCCAAAGCAATATAAATTATTGGCTTACAGTTTTGGGCCTCATAGCAGATATCATCTTGTTTTAAAGAGTAAACATAATCTTCTTTTAAAGAATTTTTAAGTAAAATTATGTGAAAGTATTTATACTCGTATCTGAAACATATAAATTTATTTTTGGGATCTCGCTTTGAAGTGAAATGTTTAATTTGTATGTTCGGGTAAAAATGTAATCTAAAAATTTGAAATACTTTTTTTTTGTTTAATCATTAAATAGGTTAAATAAGTTTTTTGCATATTCATTTTTTTTCCGTTGCAGCAAAAAAAAAATAGGACAAAAACGTTTAGAGAATGGCAGCCAAGCCGAATAAAAAACTGGGAAACAGTTAACAGACAGAAAAGAAAAAATAAATTCGTGTATTATTTTTGAAATACGTACAAAGATAAATTTAAAAAAAAAAAGTGAATTCATGTATGGATTTCGAATGAATTCGTCCAGTTATATTCCATTAATGAATTGAAATGACGTATCCAGATCTTTTGATGAAATCTAACAGTGTGCTTACTGTGAGCCTAAATTACTAACGTAAAATTCGGGAAATGAAATAAGCGTGCCACGAGAATTTTTTCTTGTGAAAATGACACGATCGTCCCACTTCGGCAACGGTGTGTCCCGCTTTCTTTACACCACAGTTGCGAGTGAAAAGAAAAGAGAACGCAGTACTGCGAATTCATTATTGCGAGTTTTATAATTGGCGTTTTTATTTCATCTGTTTCAATAATACAAAAAAAACCAACGATTAGTAGTGAATTTCAGTATTGCAAATTCCTTAGTCACTGCAACAGCGTTACCGGAAACAAAATTTTGTAAGTGCCAATTCTGACAACAGAAAATGCCATTTTAGGCCACTGGGTGCCACCAAAAGAAAGTAACAAAATTCCGAAGATTTCACATGTAATTTTTAGTTTTATTTATTGCGCCTTAAAACTTAAGTAATAACAAGAATAAATAAATACAAAATTAATTTAAAAAAATTAATAGATAAAATAAAAGAACTTCATTAAACGAAGCATACAAAAAATAAATAAAAGAATAAACTAACAATATGTGTGTTCAATGAGGTTGTTGGGAAAAGATTAGAAGACTTTAGAACAGAAAAGTACAGGATTTTGCTGTTCAATGAGAAGTTTTCTGTTCTTAACTGTTCTGGTTTGGTGTTCAATGAGTCAGTTTGGAACACTTTAGAACAGGATTTTCTTCACTTACTTTTTAGGTAGAACAGGTTAGAACAGATTTGTGAGAACAGTCAAGACCAATTGATGTTGTTAAAAAAAACATTTTGGTGTTAGATTTAGTTGATAAATCATTTTCCGTGTCGGAATCATCTCAATTTCATGAAAAATATTTTTTAAATAAATTCAACTCCATTTCAATTTATTTTTAAGAATGTTTCTGCAAAAATAAACGAACTTGAATTGTAGGTAAAGAAAAATAATTTGTTTTTATAATCTCTGTTAGACGACTGACTGTTCTAATTACCTCCATATACTTTAAGACTTCAATTAATTAACCTCCCATCTCTTTCTGGTCACAGAGAGTACTTGGAGTAATGAATGGACCTATTTTATGTCCATCGTTTCTCGTTCGAATAGGTTTTACCACTTCGAACTATTTTTAGCAGATCAAACTATGGCGCTAATAGTCCTCTAAACCAGTTAATCAAAAATTTCAATAATTTTTTTTTCTCATTGGTTCTGCAAATGATAATTTTAAATCTGAAAGCTTTAAATGTATCTTTTTTGGTCTTGAAGCGTTTGAGTGCCAGAGTGACATTTAAATTAAAAAATGCCAAAAGTGCACGATCGTGCCACTTCGGCAACGTTGCACTACAATTGTGTTAGCCGCATGGAACAATACCCCATACCATACTCTTTAAACGCCTAAAATATCCAAAGAAAAGAAAAACTTTAGTAAAAGAGAAACAAAAAGAAAAGGCACCAAACTCGAACTCCTCAAAATATTCATGGCAAAATTAAATCGCTTGTGTAATTTACTCAAAAAAAAAGGACGATAACAGAATTGTAAAATTAGAAATTATAGTGTCCGACCGAAGCTTCGACCACATTTTGCTAAAAAACATACATTCGGCTAAGCCTTAGGCTTCGGCCAAAATATCCCGAAGTTATGGCCGAAGCCGAAGGTTTATTTTATGGTGAATTTTCGACTTGATCATCCTCCATTTGAAGAACTGCTAATAAATGTTATGACCCTGAGTCATATTAGAAAACAATAAATTATATTTTAACAAAACAACTATTTAATAATTTGAAACACAAGTATTAAGGAATGAGCTCGGTTAAGCCGTTAACTGCAAGAAGAGATGCCATCAAGTATAAGGTAGACTATCAATATGCACAATGCACATGTATAGCAAAATTGTATCTCTTTCTTATTGCAGTAAATTCATGTGGTAATTATATATGGCAGTGGTGCATAAGCAACATAATTGCCCTTGCTCTCAACAATATGTTTTTTTGAGAGAACCTTTGCTTTTAAGGATTTTTTTTTTTAAACGGATACGCGCACTAAAGTGGTTTTGACTACCCTTAAAATGAACAAGCACTGTGCGAGCGTTAGGAAAATAGGGAAGGATGTAAGACGATGCACATTTGTTTTGAATTTCTGAATATCAAAATGGACGGGGACGGGGGCGGGGGCGGTAAATAGAGCCGGGTAGAGTATTCCACATTCGCGTTGTACGAGTAAACTGATTAGCATTCCTGGAAGCGCGAGTATTACGGTTGAAGAGGAGAAATGCAACTGGCTATTTCGCTGGAACATAACTTATAAAAATAGCGATAAAATAATGAGAGACATATAACATTTCGACGGTGTTCTAGTGATGTAAATGTTTCCACTATAGTTCTATCGCCAATCATTCTCAGAGCTCAATTTTGAATTCTATCCAAGAGATTCAAATGAGTCTTGGGAGCTCCTACCCAAATGTGCGAGTTATACTCCAGCCTTGGACGAATGAAGGTCTTATAGATTATAGCCAGATCAGAAGGGGAGAAGAATTTCTTGCATCTTCGAAGAAAGCCCAAACACCTTGCAGCATTTTTGGCGACATCGAATATGTGGTCATTCTACAAGAGGTGGTCGGTCATGCCAAGGACTGAAAGCTGATCGGTTTCTTCAATGCAAGCACCGCTCATGAATAGCGGCATGGGAGGTAGATTCTGCTTTAACGACAGAAGACAGCACTGAGTTTTTGAAGCATTAAATTCCACGCGGTTTTTTAATTCCCCATTGAACAATGCTGTCAAGATCAGAATTTAATGAGCTTATCATACGCTACCGTTCCAGTTGCACATCCGAAGAACAAGGAAGTGCATCTGAAAACCATACTGCCGGTCATTAAGGAGCTTTCGTTCTTCAAGATATTTATTAAGCTGATAATTAATCAGCATTTCCATAACCTTGGGAAGAAGTGACGTAAGAGCAATTTGACGGTTATTAGATGGTGAAGAAGATGCGCCTTTTTTAGAGACAGGCTGGACAAATGCTGTTTTCCATCCACTCGGAAAGAGACCAGTAGAATAGGACAGATGGAAAAGCTTGCGAAGTGGTTTTGCCAGTGTTGAAGAACACCTCTTCAGAACGATGGGAGGGATACTATATGGGCCAGCGGATTTGTGTAAATCAAGGTCTTTGAGTACTCTGGCAACTGCACAAGTGCGAAAGAAGATTCGTCCCATGAAATCGTTTACGCTCTCAAGTACTGGAGGAGTCATAACACTTAAATAATTTATTTTGCTTATTTATTAACGATACTCCCATAGAACTACTTTTTTATATTTTCAGCTTTCGCCCTATTGGATGAACCGATATGTAGGTACTACTTCGGGCAAGATTTGCATATGGAAAAAATCGAACTCGAGATTTTAATCAAACTTGACATTACGATGATAGAGAACACCAAATACGTGGGTCCCGTAATTCCGTCTGTCTATCTGTATGTCTGTAGAACGCTCTACGGCCTAAACGGCTGACCCAATTTAGCATTTTAGGTGATTGTCTAAGATAAATTTATGAATCGTTGTTTTAACCCCCAAAATAACGGTACTTGCCGTACAAAGTTTTCCACCATCTAAATTATCTCGAAAACGGCTCTAACGATTTTGATAAAAAATAAAATGCATGACTGGATCGCACGTACTTGTTTTTATGTTCGATCACATTATATGCAAAGATTCTTAATAAAACTGCTAAATATTTTTTTTAAGTTTTTCAATTCATTTTTTTATATATAAAAATTCTTAAACTTTTTCTAAAAAATTGGTATGAACATTTTAACTGTAATGCCAAATTTTAGCTAGGATTTTAGCTGATGCTTGGAGAGAAAAGTACCAGCGAAATTTTAATTGTTTGCACAATTTTAGCGACAATTACTATGCACATTCACCAAATTCACAGTATTTAAATATTCAATATTACCATCACCTCTAGCGACACTAGCATTTTTTTAATGTTTGTAGACCACGGCTAACTTCTACAGCATCACCATCCGATAATAATTCTTTACATATAAAATATGTATCACAAATTATGAACTTTTAAAGAGCAGAAAACATCCAAATTAACATGTTTAATCACAGTCGGACAGGCAGTGGCAGGTATAAAGGGATGGGTCTCGGAACAATGAAATACGGAACATCTGCCAGTGGAGGTCATTTGGATAAGTTATAGAAGATTTTACTAAGTTCCCAAACCTCTATAAGATTATATTATATTATATTTTTCCCGAAACGTCCAAATGTCATATAAAAGTTTTTAAGACACTTACAAACATTAATAAAAAAGCAATAGAGTTCACGCCACAGAAAAATGCAGGACAGTTTTTGTAGATAATTTTACTAGGAACAATTTTTATACTGACCACTATTGACATCGGAGCAATAGGTCGCGAGATATTTGCAAAAAACTGATTTTCGTGACCTTTTGATCTTCATAACTTTTTTAGACTGCACGATATCGATGTCGATTTTTTACATCTTCATTACAACACCGTAATAAAGGTGTATAGAAAAATTCAGCTCACTAGGAATTTTTCCGCAAATAAAACCTAAAATGACTGGACTAGAAATGTTGGCTTTAAGTTTATGTTATTAAATATTTAAAATTGTCATCCCAATTTTTGTTTCGAAAAAATATAAGAAATTTTTTACATACAAAAATTAAGTAAAAACGAACTTTAAAATATATTTAGCCGTTTCTATTAAGAATATTTTGCATACAATGTGATCGACCATAAGGGCAAGTACGTGCGATCCAGTCGTGCATTTTTATTTTTTGTATGCATTGCAAATGCTCCATAAAAATGTTAATAAAATTACATACTTACTGAAATTTTCAAAAATTGGTTTTTCGATTTGAAAAAAAATGAATAAAACCGTTTTTTTTTAGAAAACTCGATTTTTCAAAACCCAATCACTGCTTTTTTTAAATTGTATATGTATGTTAATAAATACTTCAAAATAATTTAAGTTCTGGAATGCAACTGTCTGAGTCTTAGGCAAAATTGAAGATGTGATCATTTCACAAAAGCTCGTCTGCAATGCACATATGAAGCACTGAAAGCTGGTGGGTTTGTTTAAAGCAAGGTTTTGATGTCCAAGAAAACTGTTAATACAAAATTACTCTTACCAAAACACAAAATATTTTTCAACGTATAAAAAACGACGCCGCAATCGAAATTACGAATAATCGAAATCTCATCATATCCTTTATTACCATCAATATACGTGAATGTCCTTAAGAAAGTATCATGAACACCATTTGAACCCAATGAAACTACACATTCCTATTCAAATACATTAACTACATTTCTGAATCCTCTGGAAAGGATGACATCGCTTCCCTTATTCGAGTATAGTTACATAGGTATACATTATCACATATCATTCGCGATACAGATCAGAATCTTTAAAGAACTCTATTACCCCCAACTCTGGTATCTGTGATTGTAAATGTTATCTCACCATAAATTTCACACAAGTAATACCGCCCTGTCCTTGGGTTACTGATTTAAAACTCAACGCCTTAAACAAGAAGCCCCCTTTGGAGAAACAGAGACATTCACGTGTGCGATTTTTTTTT
Source organism: Philhelius pedissequus (assembly GCA_910595825.1). Classification (NCBI taxonomy): domain Eukaryota; kingdom Metazoa; phylum Arthropoda; class Insecta; order Diptera; family Syrphidae; genus Philhelius; species Philhelius pedissequus. The sequence continues at coordinate 74,729,546 of OU343162.1, forward strand.
CTTCATTTTATTTATAGCATCCATAATATTGGCGGTGGCAGTAGCGGCAGTAAAAGCGATGCAAGCTGAATCCCAGATCTTTAACTCACACTGAAAATCAGGATACTTTGTCCTCCCTCTGCAAGAGGAGAGTATAGTGCACAATGTTGTACATGGTTTTTATTGCCATCACCACCGACCGGCACCGACCGTCACCGACCCAAAATGGAAAACTGAATAAGTTCACTGACTCACGTGTGGATTAAGTTTTCGACAGGATTTTTATGCGCCAAAACGAACATCATCTTGATAACTTCATTATCAGGAAAATGGACGAACAAGACGCTTCGCTTGCCGTTGGCCAAGGAAAACTTCGCCCAGCATTTGCCTCGTTATCTAAAGCACCAGTAAAGAATGCAGGTAAAGGATTCTTTCAAAAATAGTTGCCTCTTCTTTAGCCAAATAAAAAAACAACAAAAACATCTGGCAATGCAAATCGAAGGGATACCTACTACCCCATGCCTTATATTCGTCCTGGTACTCATGGTAGTCATCACGTAGAGTCATTAATATTGTGCTCTAACGTATATACCTACTCTCAACTCACATTCAACCCCCAAGTCCGCACATTGCACAATTGAAAGTGAACTCTTGGAGCTACTTGCTAGGATTCACGAACTGCTGATGGTAATGGTGATGGCTGCCAAAGGGATAAAGGGTTATGAAAGTGGTATGGCAGGCGCGACGCAGCGGAGGTGGCCGGCGCGGCATGGCGCGGGTGGCGATGGCATTTTTACAACTGTGATTAATCATATTTTTGCCAATTGGGTCGTTCCGGCTTTGGTCGGTCAATGTGTTGGACGGAGAGGGGAGGGTTTGAGTGTTTGTGTTGTTTGCCTCTTGCGTTTAAAAAATCCAAATAGTCACCCAGCAGTTATCCTCTCTAACATCGTCGTCCTGATGGTATATATATGCTTTTGAACTACCGATTCATTTTCTCCGCATTGAAGACTAAGTACGAAAAGTTTGTTCATTTGGCCAGGATAATAAAAATGTTCATGTCAGATGTCAGATGTCAGTCGTTATGAAGATCAGTGAACTCTGGAACTAAATCGATGGTAATTTTATCTGGTTCCAAGTAGGTGGAATCAGTTTTTTTGTATTCTTTTAATTTTTACTCAATTTGTGTGCACTTAAAAGAAATGACGGCATAGCATGTGTGGCATGTCTAGTTTTTTTTTTGAAAAGTTTCGTTAGACAGTTGGGACAAGCAGGAAAGCTTATGCCAATTTTCGACATGTGTGTTAAAAGCAATTTTACATTAAAATGCAAAAAAAATCTTACTTTTTGAAGTCATAGATACCAAGAAAATAAATGAAATTTACTAAACGTTAATCAATCATCCTTAAGTTTTAAGGGAATTAGGTATAAAAGTTTTTTTTTTTGTTGCGAGATGTTAGCATCTTATTATGTGGGATAGTAAAGGTCAGTTGGTTTTAGTAATTTTAATCAATTGCATATATTTTTCAAGGTCTGTAAATGTTTTTTGAACCATTTTTCACATTTATATGTGGGATATTGGGAATTTGTATGCCATCTGCCTTTAAACATATCTTAGATTCTACATTTTCAAATGACATGAAAGCTCTTAACCTATATTCTGTATATAAATTTAATCACACTCAATTTACCAAGGACTCAAGTACCAAGCTTGATGTTTAAACTTTGGGCAAGTTTTACATTTGCAAAAAAAATCGAACTCGAGATTTTGATCAAACTTGACATTACGATGATGGAGAAAACCAAAAAAGTAGGTCCCGTAATTCCGTCCGACCGTCTGTCTGTCTACACTGAACCAACTGCCGTAGGTGATATTGACGAAGATATTTTGTTAATCTTTGAAGAAGCAATAATTTAAGTTGACAATTTTTTGCTAAATTTTTCTTATTTTTGAAGATTTATTCTTCAAAATCGGTATAATTTCTTTCGTTTTCGTTCAGATTAGTACGTTATTCAAATAAATTCATGTAAGAGTTCTTTACCCTACAAAACGCATGCTTGTGTATAATACAACAAATAAATAAAATTGACTTAAATCAAATTGGTATAGTTTTTTAATAAAAGAAAATAATTTATTTTCAGGATATTTTTAATGCTGCAGAAGGTGGTTGATAATTAAGAGCCAATTTGGGTTAAATGGAATAAATACGTTTATTTAAAAAAACACTGCGATGCCTATTTAAAATGAAGAAGGAGGTATGGGAGAATGAATAATTTTTTTTTGATTCGAAGAAAAATTTATCGTGAAAGTGAGGAAAAGGGTGGCAATAGCGCAGTGGATAAAGTGCTTGATTGCTATCTAGGACGTGTGGGTTCGATCCCCACGCTAGGCGCATTCTTTTCTATACCTCCAATTTGAATTGGATGCCGCCCATGGGCAGTGCAATTCAGGTTGCATTTAAAAGACCTTAGGTCTTACAGGCATATAGCTACATTTAAAAAAAAAAAAAAAAAAAAAAAAAAAAACTCACTGACCAAAATTCATTAAATTTAAAAAAATGTTATCAATTGAAAAATTTATTTCAATTTGAAGAAAGTTTTTTTGTGAAAATTAAGAAAAACATTTTTGCATTTTTTTAAATTGAAGAATATTTTATCAATTTAAAAATGCAGGTGTAAAAGTGTGAAAAATTTTTTTTTCAATTTAAAGAAAATTTAATGTGAAAATGAAGACAAATTTATTGGATTGAAGACCAAATATAGTCAAATTGAAGAATGCGTTTTCAAAATGAAAACTACGTTTATTTAATTTGAAGAATCGTTTTTCATTAAATTTTAAGATTAGACAAAATTATGTGGATTTAACAACTTATCTAAAATTCTAGAAAATTAACGAATTAATCGTCGAGTTAACACATACAACCTTATTTTGAAATTCACTTTCATGCGAAAGTTAGTCGAATTCGAATGATTTGTATTTTGAGTTTCGAACGATTCGAAAGTTCACTTAAACAATCGAAAGTTCATTCTTTCGTCAAAACTAACCAAATTTTGACTTTCGAATGATTCGAATTAAATGTAATTTATTTCTCGTTCAAGTTTTTTCGGACGAATAGATTCACAAAAAATGTAAGTTTGGATATTTCTACTGAAAACTAATTAAAATAAATTACTTTTATGAGTTACTTGTTGGCTTTTTTAAAAAAGGTCGCAATCGCATTCCAACTGGACCAACCGGGAGGAGAAAGAAGTAAACGTGATAAATATACGAGTATATTAAAAAAAAGTTCCATTTTGTGAATTAAAAGAGTTCTTTTAAGTTTTTTATCGATTTTAATTTTTAACCGAAATAAATAAGTGAGATATATAGATCGAAAACGGCTCGAAAGATTTTGATAAACATTGGTGTGTGCATTCCTTTTAGTAGAGTCTACATTCTAGTAAAATAATTTTGTTTTCATATTTTATTATTAACGGTACCTGTCATACATGCTTTTTTGTGATTTTCGACTTTCTCATATACGGCTTTACGAATTTTAATCAAATTTTTATATAGGAGGTCCTTCAAATTATTTAATACATTTTTGAAAATATTTGTTTGGATTTTTGAAAAAATAAATAATTTTTTTTTTTGAAAATGCAATATGTATTTCAAAAACTGATGGGTGATTTTTCTTTAAATTTTTTTTTTAAACTTACATTATTATATATTTAGAATTGCCATCCCAATTTTTTTTAAAAAGAAAATTAAAGAAATTTTGTATATAAAAAATTAAGTAGAAAACGACTTTAAAATACATTTAGGTGTTTCTATTAAGAATCGCTTTCATACGATGTGATCGAACATATCAGTGTTAACCTCTTATTTGAAGAACTAGTTAATGCTTTAAGAATTTAAGCATTTTGAAATGTATCCGAAATAAAAGAAATAAGGCTTGGAAAAAATACATTGGATTCATGACAAATAGTTTACATTTCCCTTTTTTGAAGAATTCAAAAAACTCTTTCGAACTCTATAACAAATATCTGGAAACCATGTGGAGTTCCTTGAAGTTAGACCCGAAAATCCTCTGAAAATTTATAAATTCTAGAAGGAAATGTGATGAATATCCAGTAAATCACATTTATAATGACGTAATCTTGAATACAACTTCTAAAATCTGTGCGGGATTTGCAAGTAATTTTAGCCAATCCTTCATTGATTCACCTGTAGTTGTTGACGAAAACTATTTTCATTTTTTACGAAATTGTCCTCAAGTATCAATTAACAATATTACAACAGAGCGTGAAAAAATTTTGAGCTTTTTGTCACATTTAAAAGAGGATTATTCTATTGAGCCTAATGGAATACCAACTGCCTTATTAAGAAAGTGTAGGTCTATTTTAGCTCTTCCTCTGCGTAATATTTTTGAACTATTTTTGTTATAAGGAAAGTTTTCTTTCGTTTGGAAGAATGCATTTATAACCCCAGTATTTAGAAATGGAGATAAAACCAATATTATCAACTATTGACCAATTTCTAAGATTTCTTGTATTCCCAAGTTGTCGAACAAGTTGTATATGATAGTTTGACATTTATGTGTAAAAATATTATCTGTAACCAACAACATTGCTCTATGCAGAAACGTTCTACTGTTACTAATCTAGTTGTCTTTTTGAATAAATGTTTAAACTCCTAGTAGTCAAGAAGTTTATTGTCTATACACAGACTTCTCGAAAGCTTTGATCAATTGTCTCATGAAATTATCAAGTTTAAATTTATTCATACGGGTTTCCTCCATCTTTCATCAAGTGAATATCCTCGTATCTTGAAGATAGGTTATATTAAGTCAAAATAAGAAATTTTTACTCAAGAACCTTTTTTTCCAAATCAGTTGTTTCGCAGGGTAGCCATCTGGGACCAATACTCCTTACAATGGCTATAAATGATGCTCCTCCTTGTGTACGTTATAGCGAAATTTTTATCTTTGCAGACGATATGAAGGTTTATAAAAATATATCATCTTCCAAGGATTGAACTCTATTGCAAGAGGATATTAACCACTTTGCCTTGTGTTGTGAAAAGAACAGTTTGAATCTTAACCCGACAAAATGTCAAACAATGACATTTTTAAAAAACGTTCTCCTTTTTCTTATGACTATGTTATCTCACGGAACGTTTTAAGTCGTGTTAGAAGTGTAAGGGACCTTGGAGTTCTTTTATCAAGCGTTGGTCCAAAGAATTTGTTGATCCCAATGTTACCCGTGCTTTATACAACTGTTTGGCTCGTCCCCATCTTTAGTATCCATCGCAGGTTTGGACTCCTCTTTACGATATTCGTTTCGCATTGAAAGGGCTTCAGTTGAGTGATCCTCCTAATGCCCTCCCTTATGACCAACGTTTATCTATTCTTCAAATGCAAACGCTGGCACAGAGAAGAACTAACAATGATTTGGTATTCTTCCACCAAATAATAACTGGCATCATAGATGCACCAGACCCACTATGTTCATTTTTTTTAATTATCGAGGAGGAGGTTATAATATCCGTGGCCTCGACTTGATTAAAGTCCCAACACGTAGGACCAATTATGGGATGTATGAGCCCTTGACACGTATGGGTAAACTTTTAAATTGGAATTCATACATTTTTGATTTCAATATCAGTAAAATTAAATTTTAAAAATCTATTTAAAACCAGTGTTCCACGCTCATAAATGATGTTTGTTTGATATTATGTTCTTGTTTTGTTTGACGTAATATTATTTGTTTATATTTTCATTTTGTACTTGTGTAAGTGTTATTTGTAATAGAATTTACTACTTACATCTAACACTGCACTAAATGATGAGCCGGTGGTATAACAAAGTTTTCTATGTTGGCAAACCATTGGTCGCAAGACGCGCTTGCTCTAAGCTCTCTTCGACCAATTCTGATAGTGTGAAAAACCAAGACAGAAGAAAACATTAGCATTATAAGGCATTGATTGTTTTTAAGCAATACTAAGTACAGTGCGGTTAAACAATTATATAAAAAATCATATCGAATCACCTGAAGTCCTTCGTTGTTCGTCAACTTCTTCCAAGGCTCGCTTATGCACCGTCGTACATTGCATTCCCGCATCAAATTCGTGTCGCCAAATTCTTGGTCATTGTACACGTTGTTGGCTTGTAAACCGTGAGAAAATTCATCGCCAACCAGAATGTGAAGTTCGACCGCCTTCAAACAGTGTGGCAGCAATGCCATAGCATGCAACAGGCAACGAAATTTGAGATCTTGACCGAATTGTTGCTAGAATCAACTAAATGACGAATGTCTTGCATGTCCCACAGGGAGCATCGAGAAAGTAAATGCGATTTTGGAATCGTATTTGAAAGCAGCTTTATTGAAGTCTACATTTACCACTGTTCTTCTTCAAATAACTTTTTGTCGAATATGTGGTGGTGATTGCGCAGTTTCAAGATGTGAAATACGGGCACATATCCATTTATTTCTTCTGCAAGTATCTCTTGCGTTCGATTATGATGGACATTCTGATTAATTATTGCAAGACATGCACGTCGTCCAAGGTTAGATAGGAGTCAGTGTAATAATACCCAAAACTCGGATCAATTGCAGCAAGAAAAATAGAAAATGATAATGTGAAAAGGACACCTGTCAAATAGCGCACAGCCTAAATCAATGTACAGCGCAATCTACCGGGTTGTTGCATTGATCGCAGCACAGCGTCATTTTATATATATATCTTGTTAACTTCTCCATCTAAAATGCACTCAAAACGTCTTCTATCACAATGAATTCCACAATTAACAGACATTTTCCAAGCTTCAGAACGGATTTTCCAACTTTAAATCGTCCAAAAAATCCATGGAACATTCGAGACAGTTCGACAAAATAAAATATCAAAATCCATTTAATGGGAATCAAATGCGGTAGTTGTGTGCATACAGGCGGCAACAAAGAGAAACCAAAATGAAGTGTGGGTGCACAAAACACATTTATACAATACCAATAAAGCAATAACAAACATATGAGTGACATTTTTGGTCATAACTCCGGTTCTAGACATTGGCCAGCAATCAGGTTTCTCATATGCACTCTCCAAACTTGTGCTAAGATATCGTTTTTTCTTATCATCATCACATCACTTTCAAACAGCTGATTGGTGTCATCTTTTTCTTTTCTATTATTGATATTCTGGATAAATATTTCGTCTTTTCCATTCATTCTATTCCTTATCCGGAATAAATAATATGTGAAATACACTCACTATATTGTGATTTTTGGATAATATTTTTTTTCCCAAATGTCACCTAAAATTCTTTAAGACTCCTTTTTCCGGAGTGGGAAAAAAGTCTGAAAACTGAGCGATTTCTATTGCAACTACATGCATACATAAGTCGTACGTGATAAATTGGAGACACTTGTGAAAAAATCATCGCAATGCCCCAAAATATTGCTTAAGACTTATCTTGAATCGATTAGTGCTGCCAATCATTCTTATTATTTGAGGTAGTGAATTCCACGAAATGCTCGATCCCACTGTACAATTATTTCACTTATATCTTCATTTATCCGCTTAGCTCCATTGTCGAATTATCCTTGTAGACATCTCCATATACGAGTTAGCTTAGTGTCGAAAACTCATTAATATACATACTAAACAGTAATCGACCTAAAATAGACCCTTGGGGAACACCTTTGGTTATATTGGAACAAAACATACGAGAAAATGATCCTCGCTGAAGAAAATAGTAATTTAAATGTATCCCAACTATTGTTGACAGTTTGGAAAGGTTTGGAAAAGTCCAAGAGTGTGAGAAAAGTGACATATTCCTTATCAACTCTCTCTCTTATTTCTTCAGCCATATTTATGAGTGCCGTTGTACATATGTGTTTCGAACGATATTGAAATCAAAAAAGTTTGAATTCCAATTTAAAATTTTACCCATACGTGTCAAGGGCTCATGCATCCCATAATTGGTACTACGTGTTAGGACTTTAATCAAGTCGAGGCCACGGATATTATAACCTCCTCCTCGATAATTAAAAAAAAACTGAACAAAGTGGGTTTGGTGCATCTGTGACGCCATTTATTATTTGGTGGAAGAATACCAAAGCAATGTTAGTTCTTCTCTGTGCCAGCGTTTGCATTTGAAGAATAGATAAACGATGGTGATACGGGAGGGCATTAGGAGGATCACTCCACTGAAGCCATTTCAATGAGAAATGAGTAAAGTTCCTTTGAACAGATTCTTATCTTTCAATATGAATATCGTAAAGAGGAGTCCAAACCTGCGATGGATACTAAAGATGGGACGAACCAAACAGTTGTATAAAGAATGGGTAACATTGGGATCAACAAATTCTTTGAACCAATACTTGATAAGCCCTAACATTTAATTGGCTTTGTTAATGATTATATTAATAATAACAGAAACGTCTAAAGTGGACGTAAAAAGAACTCCAAGGTCCCTTACAGTTATAACACGATTTAAAACGTTCCGTGAGATAACATAATCAAGAGAAGAAGGAGAACGTTTTTTAAAAATGTCATTGTTGGACATTTTGTCGGATTATGATTCAAACTGTTCTTTCCCAACACAAGGCAAAGTGGTTAATATCCTCTTGCAATAGATTTCGATCCTTTGAAGATGACTCCCTTAAACTCCGACGCATTTTTACAGCTAAAGGTGAGATCGATCATAATCATGTTGCGGTGATTCCAGCCATGATCATCATGGGCAAATTCAAAGGAGAGGAAGTCCTTATCCCACGAATTCCAATTTCAATTGGCTTTTACGATGATAATAAATAAACGGCGAAGCCAATCGTTGTAAGTCTGTGGAACAAATCTCGAATTTCTCTGTACCTTTCCTGTTCGTCTTTTGGCGGAAAAGAAATCGAAAAACATTGTTTATCATTCACTTATTTAGATTCCATTCAAATAAATCAAATTGAAATTTGAACTATCTGTGTTTTATTAGAACTCTGCATTTCATTTGAAGGCGTTAAATTGAAATTGGGGCGAGACGAAGTTCGCCTGGTCCTAGTTGTTTATATATTTATTTCAATAATAATAATATAAAAAATGTTTGATCATCCATTTTGTTCACTTACTTGGTTTTCGTAAGAGTCTTCATATGAGAGGGTTATTCCGAGAATATTCTTTTCATTCCGTGTTTAACATGAAATAAAAGAATGCAATCCAAGCATTCCGGAATGAATAAAGAAACAACAAAATGGTTTATCCGGAATATTCCATTGAATAAAGAAACACAAAACTAGTATTCCGAATATTATGGACATCCCAGAATGAATAAAGAAACACAGTCAGTATGTTGCCTACCTGTCAAAGTGACAACCATAAACTTTGAAAATCGATTGAGGGATAGTTTCAATTTAAGTGGATTAAAAAGCCTCGACAAAATTCAAATTTTATCTTGGAAATACGACTCTTCAAAGTTACTTTGCAGCCTATTTTGTACATTATCATACACCCTTGAAAACTAAACTTACACAAAATCTAAGCCATTCGGTGCGCTTTCATAAGCAATTAATAAACTGCTGCGATACAGTACTCTATCTTTTCAATCTGAACACGCTTCTTATTTTACATCTTTTTTACTTTTACTTTTTACTACCAAAAAACACGAAGAATAAGGAGAGATCAGATTTTGTTAGGCCAAGACTGTTAAAACGAGACTGAAACTTTTCGATTTTGACGAGACAGAGACGAGGCTTAAAAAAACACTAGTCTGGTCTCGTATCGTTGCCAGCCCTACTAAAAATCTGTACTTCTGATGTGGGACTTACATTTTATTTAAAATAAAGCAACGAAAGCAAATGTCTGCTAGTTTTGTTTATAAGCTGTAGCAAAACAAACCGCCTTTTGGTACTTGAACATATGTTTTACTTAATTCTAAATAAAACAAGCCCAATGGCATCTCTTGAATCGGAAACCTGTTTCTCTCATTATTCGGTCGGTTTGGAACTATTTCTGTTGATTAACAACACGCAACATATAAGAAGACTTTACTTATCCGGCTCCCGATCCATGGAGGGTCGTTGCCTGACATATTGTGCTCTTCCATCTGTTGCGGTCCCTCGCACGCTGCTTCCAGTCGTCGAGACCAAGCGCTCTTGCGTCTGTAACCGCCTGGTCCCTGTAGCGGAGGTCCGATCTTCCTGGTCGTCTCGAACCTGGGGACTGGGATTCGAAGATTTTCTTGGCTGGAGCGTTGTTGTCCATTCGCTCAATTTGCCCGAGCCAGTGTAGTCGACGCGCTTTGGCTCTTTGGACTACATACACATCTTGGTACAACTCGTACAATTCTCGATTGAATCTTCTCCTCCATTCGCCCTCTTCGCATATAGGACCAAATATCCTCTGAAGAATTTTTCTCTCGAAAGTGCCTAGTATCAATTCCGCTTTTTTACTTATCGTCCAGCACTCGGCGCCATAGAATAGAACTGTTAAAATTAGCAGTTTGTAACGCTTTACACTTTGCCTTTCGAGACATTAGTCTTGAACCCATTTTTGGCCAAACTGAAGTAGCAGCAGTTCGCTAGGGTAATTCTCAGACGAATTTCCACTAAGGTGTCGTTCGTGGAGTTGATGTTTGTTCCGAGGTAGGTGAACTCCTTGGCTACCTCGAAAATTACTGCTACCAACAGTGACGTTTTGTCATAGGCGATAGACAGATGAGGCTTTGTTTGTTGATAACATATACTTGGTTTTGTCCTCATTCACTTCAAGACCAAAGCATTTCGCCTGTTCATCAATAGTTGTGAATGGTTCAAGTACAGCTCGCTTGGAGCGGTCGATGATATCGATCTCGTCCGCATAACCAAGCAGTTGGAAAGACCTGTTGAAGATAGTGCCTTCCAGGTTAACACCACTCTTGCGTACTATCTGCTCCAGGAATGTGTTGAAGAAGTCACATGATAGCGCATCTCCTTGTCTGAACCCTGTATAAGTCTGAAATAACTCGGATGAGCTGTTACCCATTTGTACGTTGCACCGCGTATTGTGTAACGTCATGCGGCATAGCTGGATCAGTTTTATCGGGATCCAGAGTTCCGACATCGCCATATGCGGCCTTGAAGTCGACGAAAAGATGGTGCGTCGCGACTTAAAATTCATATAAGAAGTAAGAAGATCTAATTCACAAGTACCAGATTCTCTAAAAGCCGTGGCGACATCAATTTTATTTTATTTATTATTCCTATCTACCAGGGCAATACAGGGTTCACCGGGTTTCGCTAGTGTGCTATAAATAAATTGTTAACTAAATCAACAAAAAAAGAAGCACAATGCACTAAGAACTTAATTTCCTAAATAAATGATTATCACTCTTCCAAGCAATCGCCTAACATCAACTGCATTCATGATCTCCAATTTTCATTCAACAGCACAGTCAAAGGCCAATCAACTCCATGAACCATGATAACGAAAAATAATCTTAAAAATACGAGTTGATAATAATCTCTAGAGATTATAACATCTCTGGCTGGGTAGGTACACAGGACGCAATATATAAAGCTTGAAATGAAAAACGGAAGTTAGTGTTTGAAGTTTCATTCTGTCTGAGATTCGTCCCAACTAGAAAAAAAAATACATGAAAATCTTAACTACTTAAATTGTACAATTTTTTGAATTTCTAAATCCTTCCTTGTATACTCCTTCCAGCTTTCCTCACACAAATTTCACTTCAAACTTAAAAAATTCTGTCGTCACTTTGCTCTTTTTACTACATTTCATTTTTGTTTTGCTTTTTCCATAGATGTATCTGCATTTCAGCCGGAATTCGTGGAAGCGATAACAAATGTATCTGTTGCCGTTGGACGGGATGCGACATTTACGTGCAATGTCCGTCATTTGGGTGGATATCGGGTAAGGACATTTTCGTGTTGTTTTTCTTTTTTTGTGTTCAAGACAAAATGCAAAACTTTCATTTTTGTGTTTTATTTTTTAATTTTTTTTACCTACACTCTCTCATCATTTATAGGTATGAGTACTTTCACTGAGAAAGTTGAAGTGAGAAGATGGAAGAAAAACCATCCAGCAACAAAAGATTGAAATTGTTTAAGCTCTTTAAATACATACCGTCCTTGCTCTCACTCTTGCCTTTATTACTTTTTACTTAATCCCATAAATCAGTTAGCAGGATTCTGGAGAAAAAAATGTTATATTACAACTGTGTCTGTTTTACACTACAGGTCGGCTGGTTGAAAGCAGACACAAAAGCCATTCAGGCGATACACGAGCACGTCATAACTCATAATCCACGCGTTGGTGTAACTCACTTGGACCAGAATACCTGGAATTTGCACATTAAAGCCGTCTCCGAGGAGGATCGTGGCGGATACATGTGTCAACTGAATACGGACCCAATGAAAAGTCAGGTGAGTGCAAAGAGTTCAACAGGAAGAATTTAGTATAGTTTACTTTTATTTGCTGGACGACCGACGCGACGATGAAAACATTCTTATGTGGTAGATAAATGTACGTATGAATAGTTACATAGGTCTCGTCATACTCATAAGTCAGTTAGACTCAAAATGATGTTCATTCGTTGGTATTGTTGCATTTGGATGTGTGAGTGTTTGTCGGTAAGTGAAAGGTTGAAAATGTTTTCGTCCTTTTGACAGGACTTTTGTCTGAAAGTGGAAAGTGGAAGAAGGGAACATTTAGTACTGTGTTTCTCTGTTGTTTTGCAATTGTGCTTGTTTTCCTTGTTCGTTAAATGATAACTTGAGGATGGGAAATGTTGATTATGCATTTTTTCGACACCTAAAATTTGAATTTTACTTTCTGCATTTGCCTAAAGGTTGTTTCGTCTGGTTTCAAATATTTTCCATAAAGAAATTTGAAAGCATGTATATACGGTTACGATGGTAAAATAGGTTAAAACTATTGTATTGAAATTTTAATTGAATTTAATAAAACTTATTATGTACTAGAAATAACACCCACATTTTCAAAAAAAACAAGTGTTTAAAAACATGTAAGAATAATAAGAAAACACTAAATATTTTATCAAAATTGTTAAATTCGTTTGCTAAAAATCTAAGATATAAAAAAATGAGATGGTAGTGGAGGATTTGCTACTAGAGCTTACTGTCCTCTTTCCTTTATTTATAAAAAATATTCTAATTGCGTAATTAAAAGTCAACAATGAACAAAACGTGAGTTCTTTGACGTTTAAGTCTATTTCTTGCTGACTTATTTATGTACACGCTCACACATTTACTAGATAAATTATGTTTGGGATGCTTAACTAGCCAAAAGTCAAAACAAATCTCATATTAAATGAAGTTTGCGGTCGGCTGTTCTTAATATTTGTCATCGGACGGATAGCTATACTCCGCCCAACAAAAAAATTCAGTACACGGAAGATAGGACACTTGCATCTCACTCTCTCTGTAATAGATGCCAATAAGTTCATACTGTTTTAAAGCTCTTACAGGGTTGCAGTAGTAAGCATACTAAATTACCACAAACGTAGCAGTGGTTACTCTGATCAATGTTTTTATTTTTAAAGCAAACTACGAGGGGTGAGTCTTTCTTAAATACATGGTGAAGGCACGAAAGTAGCCGTGTCCGGCTGTGAGCATGAATGTGCAATATGTAGGTAATGGTGCCGTGAAATATACGTTGGGCTTAACAAGATTACAAGAATAATTTGTATTTAACTCAGTGGTTATTTTCAGTGGCAATTTCAGCAGCAGGCACCAGTGTATTTAAAAAAGCTCTCCCATAAGGCCTGTACTGAATATTTGTGTTGGACAGAGTATAGTTATTCTAACATTTTGGGATAACTTAAGATGGCTTTCATGAAAATTGCTATTTTCATCATTCATATTCATCAGCTGTATTTTTCACTGGTTACAGCAACAGAAAGCTATTCCAGATGAATTCAGAAAAAATGTTTGAACGCGCGGAATAATTCGGTTTAACACAATTGTTAGTAAAGTTTTAGTTTTACATATTTATGTAAAAGAAAGTAATACGGAAATTCGTCTTGCAAATGAATGTTAAAGCTCATTCTGTAGATGATAAAATATGCGTCCACCTTTAGGTTTCTTCATGTATGGCAATGACTTTAATTCGATTATAACTTTTGACAGCACAGGCTATTTTCACACGCGCACATTAAGTTTTCACAAAGTTTTAGTTTGCCCGAATGAAGGACAGGAAGCAAAGGTTTGAACGAAATCACCCCGGTCAACGATTTGAACAGATTTTATTGACGTTCATCATAAACGGATGGATAGATTTTCTTCAATCTTATTCTCACAAATTTTTCATTTTTACTTGTAATTAAAGGTTCTATAAGTCAAGTTATGCATTGGTAAGAAAAAAAAATCTACCAATCAAGCATGACATTACGATCATAGAGAATACTAAAAAAGTGGGTCCCGCAATTACGTCTCTCTGACTGTCTTTCTGTACAACACTCTACAGCCTAAACGACTGAAGCGATTTTCTCCAAACTGGTAATTGTCTAAAACATAGTTTTGAATCGTTTGTTTAGGTCCAAAACTAATGGTACCTGCTATATAATTTTTTCTGACATCTTAATTATCTCGAAAACGGTTTTAACGATTATATACGCATATTTCTCTCCTAACTTACATATCTAAAATCCATAATCTGCATATATTTAAATATATATTTGTAGGTACCAGGCGCGAAGCGTCCATATACCTCGATTCCTTGCGTCTTACCTTCTCATCCTTAACAATTTAAGCTTCTGGCAACATATATCTAGTTTAACCCAAAACACCAGTGATGCCACATGGTGTGGAATTCCCCTTTTCGTGGGGAATTCAGGCCAAAAATTTTGTGAAAGGGGAAAAGAGGAATCCAGTGGCTTCTAGAATAAATTATGGGGAAAAATAAGAATCTTACTTACTCTAATTTGAGTTAAGAAAAAGTAATGAAATTCAAAAACGCATGATTTAGACATGTGTCACAACTCAGGCTAACACAGTGAATGCGTACAGAGCATCCGCAATCCGGAAATAACTTTTATATTGCATTTACTGGAAATGTGTTTGTCTCTCTCGTTTTTTTTTTGTGTTTTTGACATTGGAAGTTTTTTTTTTTAATCTTGAAACGCAAAACAATCTTTAGATCCTTCGTTGATCGTTATTTCTTTAATTTTTGCGTGTTTTTATATCAAAATGTGAGTTAAGAAATCAGTTTTTGATAACTTTTACAAGTTATAGATATTATTAGAAACATTTTAATTTATCAATTGCAGATAATGAGTATTGTTAAAAGAAATGTATGTGTTTCTTTATCCTCAAAAATACTTCAAGACTCTTGATTGAATCTTCATAATTTCAAGAACTTGCTAGATCCGGCGAAGGGAAATGTATTAAGTCGTATTGCCGAAGCTAAAAAAAAATAAGATTAATGATTTTATCTGTACAAAATAAAAAGATAAAAAAAAAATTGATTTTTAAGTATATTTTTATTATTGGAATTATCGAGGGGAATGTCGCTGACAGAAAAAGGAAAAAAGGGGAATTGGATAGATTTTATATACAATGGTTGAGTGAGGTTGGTTTCTGCATTCTACTTGTAAAAAAAATAGTTTATTCAAAGAAAAAAATTGGTATAGCACAAAAAAACAAACCCCTTGGGCTGAATCCTGTATCTTAAGGTTTAGGGTTGCCACTCCACTGTTCACTAAAATTGATATTAGATTTAATTAATTTTTGGCAGAAAGTGCAGAAAATAACTGCAATTCAATAATGTGACACAACTAGTCCAAATGAATTCAGCAAATCCCAATGAAGTTTAAACGTATTTAAAAAAATAAGCTTACAAGAAGAACACAGTACATTTTGCAATACCTTAATTGATTATGTGTTTTTTGTGAATTTTGAAAATATTGAACATTTAGATTGGAAACATTCAAATTATAAGTGAGAAAAGTTTTTGGGTTGTAAGTTTTAGTAAATATGGCTTTAATAGTTGTAGAATGATGCTTAACAGATTTTCTCTTAAAGGAGGCAAATAATTTTAATCAACTTAGTTTTATTCAGAAAAAACGTTTTAGAGTTAGGACAATAATTGGTCAATCTTACGATGGTGCGGCAGTTATGTCTGGGGAAGTGTGTAGTGTTAAAAAGAAAGTTCTTGATGCTGGTCCAATGGTTAACTTTATTCCTTGCTATGCTCACGTTTTAAATTTAGTTTTATCGCGGTCTCTTGAAAATATATCGGAATTAAAAGTTTTTTTTTAGCAGTATTAATACTATTGTCCGTTTTTTTTTTTAACAAACAACTAAACGTTCAAAACATTTAAAACAAGCAGCCAACCGACGAAAGCCTGGGGTGTCGAAAACTCGCTCGTAATATCAATCGCGGATAATAAACGCCATTTTAAATTGTAGATTAAATATTACTTTAATTTTTATTAAAATATTAGACAACCCTAGTGAATGGGACCCTGACTCGCTTTCTATTGCCGAGGGCTTGTTAATTATATTAGAAGCAATAGATTTTTGTTTTTTTTCTTAATACTCTTTCTGAAATTTTACCTACGACTGACTTTCTTTCAATTGGTTCAAAATAAGCAAACGGATGTTGAATTTGCAAAAAGAGAAATCGAAAGTTCTGAGTCTTGACATAGCTCTGACTTTCTAAATAAATTTAAATCAATTTTTGGAAGCATAAGTGATTGCGCGGAAACACCATGAAAACCAGGAATGCTCGAAATTGATTAAAAAACTCGTTATAAACGTCGTTTTTTAGAAATAAAAGATAATATTATATTCCAATTAAATAAAAGATATAAGACTTTCAGGAATTTATTAAATTAAATCAAAATATGATAATTTCGCAGCTTAAAATCCAGATGAAAAAAATTCTTCTTTAATAATTTTTTTCCGTGGATTTTTTGATTTAACAGCTTTAAAAAATGAACTTAAAGTTTTGTATACAACTTCTTCTCTTCGACAAGTTGACGTTTTAGCATTTTATAACCCTTTAAAAACGAAAAATTGCGTGAAACATTCCCGCAAATTTTAAACTTAACAATAAATTTATTTAAGATATTGTATTTGCATCCGCCAAAAAGCTTTCTTTTGAAACCGCTCATTGTTACATTTAACTTAAATGACTTAAGTTATAACAAATTTGGTTTGAATTGCTCAACCTTATGGTTTGATATTAAAATTATGCATCAAACGAAATAATTTCAAGTAAACTTCCGAAATTTAATTTTTTTGGTAACGAAATTTTCTTCGACTTGCCTTTTGAAATTATTCACGCCTCGCCACTGGTAGGTACGTCCTTATGTAACTATCCCTCGGATCCTCCATTCGACAATTTATTATACAAAGAACAAGAGTAAACTATCAACCTTCATTGGCCTTAAACCAATGTTATGATAATTAGACTGCCTACTTACTACATAAGCGTCAAAGTTTAGCTACATTAAAATTTTAAGCTACAAGAGCAAATTCGTATTATTAAGTCGTTGATTTCATTTTTCCTTACATGTATTTTTACAAACTTTTCTTGGGCAGAGTTTATCAGGATTGGGAAATATTTGACTCACATAAATGCCCACTTCTGTCTAGAATTACGGAATTAAAAATGCGAATTAATTCCTTGAGACAAGAAAATTGGCTCTGATAAAAGCACCGCTCCCCACTGATCAGAAAAATCAACCAAATCGTTGAGCGTGGTACGTGGTTAGTACTTGAATGTGTGACCGTCCAAATCCAACCTGTTAACATCCGATTCTTCTAATGGTTGTTCTTTCTCTCTGTATCTCCCTCTGTTGTGTTAATATCTTGTATTGTCTAAGCCAATCGTCTCTGTTGGTCAGTACCTCTATTTCTTAGATTTACCTACGTAGTAGTGTTAAATCTAATATTAAATAATAACCTGCATTTCTTAGAAAAACCTAAGAATGTCGAAGTAAAAAATTTTTTAAAATAGTTGGCGGACTGTATTCATATAACTGACAGTTTGATAGGAGAAGGTTACTCTCAACCAATGTGGCCAATTTAGCATCTTTCCGCTTAATTTACCTAGAAAATTTAGATTTTAGTATTATTTGTTTTTTTTTAAATCCTACACCCAGAGAATAAAACAACGTAAAATCATAGAAAACCACTTTGATTTAAGTATATTTAGGGATGATTCGGGGTTAAAGATGAAAATTTTAGAATCAAAGTGGAACATCATTGATTCAACGTATTTTCCTATATGAAAACTAATAGATTTCATGCTTGATTTAAATACGTTTTCCTTTGATTAAGGTGAAATCTTAGTAAAATTAATATCATTCAACTTAAAAACAAAATGGAACAACTTCAATTCTACTGTGCGCCATATTAGATTCAAAGGCATACGTCTTTGAAAGGAAAATGATCCAATTTTATTTTAAGAATAATGCATCGTTAAATTAAATGTATTCGAGCTTTAAAATATTACGAACTAATTTTGAAATTACTATCTTTCAATTTTAATTTCACTATGTTTCAATTTTGTTTTAAGTAATTTCTAATAGAAATTACTTTGAAATGGAAATGTTTTAGTTTTATCTTACCAACCATGAAACGTTGTAGAATTTACTACTTTACGTTTTTAAAATAACGACTTGGATTCACCCATGACGTCAATCTGGATTTGATAAAAGTTTTCCAAAATGTTTTAATAAAAAAACGATCATTTTGAAATATAAAAATTGTAAAGGGTCCGCTAAATAACTTCTTTTTTTTAAATGGGCGCAAGTCATCGAGTGTAGCTTCGGCTGTGTGGCACGTAGCGCGCGCCGTCCTGTTGAAACCAAATATTGCCAATATCCTCCTCTTCAATTTTTGTGAACAAAAATTCGTTCAACATGGCCCGATAACGACGCCATTGACTGTAACGGCCACTCCTTGCTCATTTTCGAATTATGCCTCTGGACCAAAATCCGCACCAAACAGTGACTCGTTTTAGGTGTACCGGCTTTTCAATGTATGCGTGCGGGTTTTCTGCGCCCCAAATGCGACAATTTTGCTTGTTTACATACCCGCCAAGATCAAAATGAGCTTCATCTGAAAAGATGATTTTTTTTGGCCAAATCGGCATCTTCTCTAAGTCGATCGCAGGCCCACTTAGCGAGCGTTGTTCAAGCGTATACACAACCATATTCGGTCAGCGGAATGATAAAACTAATTATCTGTCAAATCAGACATGAGCTAAGTGTTACCATTCACGAAATAAGCACTAGTTGAAAAAAACGTTAAATGGCGGACCCGTTATTTTTATTTTTTAATACAAATTTGAATTTACTGGATATTAATGTAGGGATATACTTGTGCTTTGATTCAAACCGCATATCCCAAGAAAATCTTAACGGTCCACATTTCTCAATTGCATCGGTATTCAGGATAAGCCACCAGAAAATGGTATCTTCCTTAAGACTTGCTCTAATGTATACAAAAATAAACAAATTTCCATCAAACTAGGATTAATTTTCTTTCAAAACTTACTTTTCAACGTAGGGAAAATGTATTCCATTTCAAATTCTCTTAATAGTTTTACTAAAAATTCATCGTCTTTAATTGGTATATTAAACTTTTTAAGCTCCGACTATTTAAAAAAAAAAAGACAAAACACGCCTGAATATATGAAGCCAAAGCTTCACGATGGACGACGCCGGCGCCGCGCCGAACTGAAACTACGTTGCAGATAGTTTCTTTTTGCTGTTTTCATGATTCTACATGGAATCCACTTAAGATTAACTATAAATCCCTTTGATTTTACGTCGATCGTAGTTTGAAAATGCAACATCAATGTGAAAATGAATACGTTTCACTTTGTTTCTACATCGCCTCCACTTTAAATTTCGGTATAACATTGGGTCCACTTAAAATTGGTTATAAATAAATTCAAATTAAAGTTGATTTTACATTTAAAATCTTTCATCAAAGAAGAATAATTTAATGTATTAGAGTTATTTGTAAGTGGCTGCAACTTCGAAATGATGTTGAACACAGTAGAATCAACTATGTTACACTTCGAAAGTTGTGCATGGAATTTAAATTTTGGATACATTTTAGCATTTTCCACTTTAAATCAACGTTGAACGCACTTGATAATTTATGAAAGTTGTTTCACTGCTGAATCGACTACGGTTCACTTTAAAACAAGAATGACAGTACTTAAAACAACGATGAGTAGTTAAATCAATATATTTTCAACGTTAAATTAAATACGTTCATGATACTATTTTCCAACGTTAAATCAAATACGATTTCTTAAATTTTACGTTGCCTTTTTTCCCTCAGTGTACCAGCATTTTTTTCTACGGAAAATCTAGCAGGAATTTATATTAATCATACAAATCTAAAATGAAATATTACTTTAAAAAACTAAAACTCAATCAAACATAAATGTGTGCCGACCCTTAACATAAATCAATTTTTATGCAATACAAAAATTGACGGAACGCAGGAAACTTTCATCGAAATCAAAAATCGAGAAGCCTCTTCGACAAATAAGGTAGAGTCCCCAGTGGCCGGCCCCTTAAGGAATATTTCGTAAAAAAATATGGCACAGAAGCTGCAAATATCAACCTTTCCCACTCTTTCTTGAAGCAAATTATTCTTTAATTATCTCTCAACCGATGAAACTAAACAAAAATGTAAATTTTTAAATGGAACAATCATTTATTTATGTTATTTCAAAAAAAGTCATATTCTCCAGTATCCGGCCGCTATGCTCCTATTTCCGGCCACTTATGCTCCTGAATTCGGCCACACAGATTTAGACCTGAACCAATTTTTTTTTATATGAAGCGGCCGCACTTAGGACACAGATCCCAATATTCGGCCCCCTAGTTTCTACTTACAAAAAGGCGGCCGAATACTGGATTTTATAAATTTTTAATTGCAGTTTTTGCTTAATTGTTCGTGTTATTACCCATTTATTTATTTTTGTAATTTTCTCAAAAAAATAAATGTTGCCTATTTTCGGCCGGGGGGCGATTTAAGGAAACTTCAATTTTTTGTGTTCCCTATGTCCGGCCCCTTGAAAACGACCATAATTGCAAAATATTTTTCAATTTTAAAGCAAATTTTAATTGAAATACACTGCCCGACAACCGATTGGCGCCCCTTCTAATCTTTATGTTTAAATGCATATAACTCGAAACTCTGAATATGTATTGTGTTCATTCTTTTTATTTGTCATGCTCCTTTATTTGCCCTCGCTCTAAAAAATAACTTGAGTTCTGGAAATTAACCGTTGATTAATTTTGCTTTGTTCTGTCAAATAAGACAAAAATTAATGTATTTTTTTTGCGACAGCCGATTAGCGCCTCTACGCTTAGCTATTCATTTTGCGTGTAAATTGTGGTATTTTTCTTGTTTAAGTTAACAGTGGTTTATTTTAATAATTTTCAATTAAATTTAGTAAATATGGGAAAAGCAAAATCATTAAATGAGTCCGAAAAGGCCAAAATAAAGGCTTATAGTGAGTGTGGCCAATCAATCCATCAAATTTCAACAAAAATTAACCGCAGCCGTAAAGTTATTTCCTCATTCTTACACAATGAGCATAACTATGGAAAGAACATGAAAGGCCGGCCATCTTCTGTGATTTCAGCAGCTGACAAGCGCATTATTTTGAGGCAAGCGCCCAATTCGCACGACTCTGCAGCCAAAATTAAAGAAAAGACCGGTGTAAAAGCATGCGTGCGGACTGTTCAACGAATTATTTCTAATGCTGAACATTTAAAACGTCTTAAAATAAAAAAAAAACCGCCTTTTAAGCAACTTCGAAAGACTCAACGCCTCGATTTCTGCAGGGCTCATATGACGTGGACGAAGGAGTGGAGACTTGTAGTCTTTTCAGACGAAAAACAATTTAATTTAGAGGGTCAAGATGGCTATGCTTTCTACTTTCATGACCTTCAAAAGGAAGAGCATACCTTAGATCGACTGCATAGCCGTGCTGGTGGTGTCATGGTATAGGGAGCCATTACTTACTATGGCACAATTGGATTGCAATTTCTCACTCCTCGTATGAATGCCACAGTATATAAAGCTTTCCCTGCAATCAAGGATATTTTCGGACCCTTGGAATGGAAGTTCCAGCAGGATAACGCCCCTATCCACACCTCCAAGCTCGTAAAGTCTTGGATTGAGCTTCAAAAAGTGTCCTTGCTAACCTGGGCCCCATATTCGCCCGACCTTAACATTATAGAAAATGTTTGGGGATGGTTAGCACGCAAAGTATACGAGTCTGGACGGTAATATCCAACTGAATCGGAACTCATCGAAGGAATAAAAAGTGCATGGGAGACTATTTCACTGGATTATATAAAGAAATTATATGACTCCTTACCCAACAGGATGTACGAGGTCATAGTCAACCGTGGTGGCACAACTCATTATTAATTCCTTTACAAATAAGTTGCATATTTATCAAATTAAAATAAAAAAATATTTGTGGATAGTTTCTGCCAATTTTCTTATGTTATTCGGCATTTTCAAGTTAGGGTTCTAATCAAATGTCCGAAAAAAAAATTGGATTTTTCATATTATATTCTTTAAAATTCTGTTAAAAGGTTATTAATTCAGTTACCACCTTAACTTTAATTTCCTTTCGACTATAATGTTATAAGCTTTCATTGGTAAAAAATTAATTTCAAACGTTTTATTTTATTGGCTGATATTAAGCTCCAAAGACAAAAAGCATAGGGGGCGCTAATCGGTTGTCGGGCAGTGTATATACTCTTTTATTAAATAAACGCTATATAATACCATTAACCTAATAAAATTCCCTCAAAATCACTTAATTCTGGTGCAATGTTTACTAAGGGTTTCCAACAGTTCTCCAGTGCAAATAATTTTTCCCGACGGGTTGCGCATTTAATTATCTCATAACTCTGAAATTACTGTAAATATCTAATGAAAATGTTGACATATTATAAGGAATAGATGTCAAATCGTAATAAGGTTCTAAGCATAGAAGTAGGCACTTAGATTTCTTAATTACAACGCTTTATTTGGGCGAGGCCGGCTACTGGAGGGGGCCGGCAATAGGCGACTCTACGTACATGTAGCTTTAATTTTCAGAAATGTATTTTTTGTTTTGTTTTTTCCTCGAAGCGCGTTACTTGCATTCATCTTCATTTCCAAGTTGCATCAGAATTTTACAAATATAAAAAATTATGAATTATGAAAACTAAGAAGTAATCAAATTTGTTTATTTACTTGGGTTAATCAATTTTACTAGAGGTTTTAAAAATCAAACTCGGTATTTTTAAGCGTCAAGTTCAAGTGGTACAGGCGCATATTTATCTACTTTGTTTTCACTCTAATTGTAGGATTTCCAGAAGTGGCAGTATTCTTGTCAGTTTTCTTTCCTAAAATATTTACCGACTTTTGTAGTCCAAAACATCCTGCAAAGTCGACTATTTAGCATGATATTAAATTTTTCATTGGTCACACTGCCCTCAACGGCAGGAAAAATCTATAACTTCATAACTATCTAATTAGTTTGCAACAAACCATCAATCTGTTACTTTTATAGGTACATAATTAAGTATTCTTACATGTCATATTTCAACACTTAAAAATATTGCTTCTGCTCCAGCACTGCCACTGCACAATATGTGCTTGTACTTACAGCTGGAGTTGGGATTGAAGTTGAAGGGCTGCCCCCATAGTGAATTATAATAAAAACCAAGGTGTGTGTGGTGTAATATCAATTTGTGACGCATTAACTTCACATGCTTCACCATCGCCGCCGCATCCAAGTCCATCGTATTTTCTTCATTTACCTGTTTAATAAACATCAGCTGTGCTCGTTAAACGAGCGGCAGAAGAACGCACAGCGCACACCTACACACAAACCATACGATATACGAAGCATTAAAATGCTGGACCACTAGAAAGTTTAGCTTCATCTTTTTTCCTACTTCATGGTCACTTCCATTCCATTATCCTGACGTACCTAGTGAAATAAAAGTTAAGGAAGCATGAAATACACTTTACTGGCCCTATGAAGCACTTTTATTTCATGTCCGTACACCACCGTACCTTCCATTCAATATTACGTACGAGTAGATATAAATGTATTGCACTGTATACTGCGAGAGATTGGCAATGGAATTTTGCTAAGCTGGTTATGCCTTGCCTCTTCAATCTGTATGAAGTTTCCTTAGTGGTTTTGTGTCGATGTCTATTCTTGGTCTACAGTCTATAGTGTGAATGTTCGGTCAAGTCTTTTATGCTTGCCTTTCCTGTGCTGTTTGCATTTTTTTAGATACATATACTCTGTGCCTCCATGCATAAATTTGTGGAACGTGTGTGACTGTAAGTTGAGTTGTATGGTGTATGAGTAATTTTTCTTTAATTTTCATCTGAGACAGAAAATCATGTTCTTTGTCTTTTTTCTTATTTTCTTTTGCAGATTGGATACTTGGACGTTGTCATTCCACCAGATTTTGTTGCGGAAGATACTTCATCAGATGTTATTGTTCCGGAAGGTAGTTCCGTTAAATTGACCTGTCGGTATGTATACAAATACAATTTATGATACACCACACCTAGACAGTTATTTGCATTACAAATATGTGTGTTGACTATGAATTCAGAAAATAAATCACAGTGTTCTTTTAACTTTTTTATGAAATTGGTTAAATTTTTTTGTGAGACTAAACATTATTTTATCGTCGACCTTTTTGAAGCCATTTAAATTATCTTATACTACGTTTCCACCGACCACTAATACTACGTTTCCACCAACCACTAAACCGAGATTTAAGTAGCTTTAGCTAAATCTCTTATAAATCTTGAGAATTTACCATACAAATTTTAATCTTCTCAGATGAAGATTTAAAATAAATTTCATTTAAATCTTCAATCGAACTACCCTATTTCCATATCGAAATGAACACATTCATCGGGAAAGTGAATTTTTCTCTTCGGTTGACGCAGATGAAACTGCCTGTCTCACTTCTACATCATTAGAGAAAATGAAAAGATGTATGCATTTTGAATAGTGCTGTCAAAATTAATCTCCTTTTGGAGCGGTGGAAACACCTTTTGAGATTAGTAAATCTACAAGAGATTAAGATTAAGGTTCGGTGGAAACGTAGTATAAACCGAGATTTAAGTAGATTTAGCAAAATCTCCTACAAATCTTGAGGGTTTTCCATAAAAATTTTAATCTTCTCAGATGAAGATTTAAAATAAATCTCATTTAAATCTTCAATCGAACTACCCTATTTCCATATCGAAATGAACACATTCATCGGGAAAGTGAATTTTTCTCTTCGGTTGACGCAGATGAAGCTGCCTATCTCACTTCTACATCATTAGAGAAAATGAAAAGATGTATACATTTTGAATAGTGCTGTCAAAATTAATCTCCTTTTGGAGCGGTGGAAATACTTTTTGAGATTAGTAAATCTACAAGAGATTAAAGTTCGGTGGAAACGTAGTATTAAGCACATTTCATACCATTGATGATTTAGTTCCAAAAATTTGAATTTTTTTCTCTTTAAGTTACGCCCAAATGAACTAACTTATTTTTCATTATGACTCAATTCATTTGAATGCATTCTCATTCCTATGAGCAAAGTCCCAATTATAAAATTAATTGGAGATTGGTTAATTTTGGCAAGTTGGTGTTACCACTTTTGAAAATTATTTCGTAGGACATGGGACTCTTAGAGATACTAGCCGACCCAGCTCTCGAAATTGGAGTGCCAATTTATTTATTTAATTCATTATCATTCAATAAAAGACAGAGAATTCATGATTTTTCTTAAATTGTTGAATGCAATGAGAAGTACCTACTAAGCACTCAATCCTGGAGTCCAAAGGAAAACAGTTAATGGTAAACAAACTTTCAAGCCTATACACATTTTTGACACATTAACAATTTTTGTTTCGATTCTTTCATGCCATTGTAATTCAGCTGTTGTTATGGCCATAATGTTGGAATCGAACCCACGTCGCCGGAGTGACGTCAACCTGTGAATTTTGTGTTACATATAAAAATTAGGGTTGTTGAAAAAGTATCGATACGAAATTTTTATCGTAAGTCACGTTCGTCTGCATATTTGTCGACGCGACGTCTGCATTACCTATCTTCTCTCTTTCCCTGACAAATACATTTCGAGTATTTTGTATTCTCTTTTTTCGCAAATCTATAAAATTCAAATGCAGACAAATTTAAATAAGTTTTGAAAATAATTGACTTATACGAATACGCAGAGCTTACACTTTTGCATTAATATCCCTATTATTGTAAAGCCATAACTGCAATGAACTTGAAAATTGAAAATGTTAAAAAATCTGCTCTCCTTCTCCTTTTCCAACTCAATTTAAAATTTTATCTCCCATCTCAAAAAACCAAAAAGAAAATGTTTCACTTTTTGAAAACATTAATACATTGAATAAATTGCTCCAGAAAATGACCGACAGATGCCGCCAAACTGAAAGCAACAGTTGTCGCTAGTGTATGTGTATTCTCTTACATTTTTTCGCTTATTGTACTTTTTGTAAAAATTGCCAATTGTAGTTAGCGCTTGAAGGTTTAAATGGTACTACCTTTTTACCTTTTTCACTTTTTAAAAACTCTATTACATGGAATACATTTTTTCAGAAAATCACCGATAGATGTCTGAACTGAAATTTGAATGGTGTAAATTATACGCTCTTTTCAGCAACAGATGTGGCTAGTGCATATGTGTTTTGTTTTCAACTTTTTGCAAAAAGTGCCGATTGTAGTTAATGCTTCATGTTTCAAAATTTTATTGTAAGAGCTCAACTACTAAAAAAAACGCATTCTTGTAAAATCAGGGGTATATTTTATTTCCAGGGAAGATTTGAAAATAGTAACGCATAGAATAAAGCTAGAAGTGCATGCTCTCTTTTTCCAACTCATTTCAAATTTTTATCTTCCATCTCGAAAACCACAAAAAGTAAAAGTTGAAATGGTTCTAAATTTCACTTTTTGAAAACACTAACACATAAATAACGCGATAAATGTAGTTAATACTTTAAGACTTAACTACATTCAACCTTTGTATATAAAACCTATGAGACTGAATTTTTTAGCTAATAGTTCCGTCGATGAGGGCGCTGGTTTCTCTTTTCTTGATATTGAATTGTTGATGTGGAAGAAGTAAATGTAGAGGCAAATACGAAAAAAAGCAAGGGAGACGGTCGAAACTTACTAGTTCTGACAACAATATAGAGGGTAAGGGAGAAAACCGAATAAGCTGTTTTTGCCATGGCAACCTTCAAAATATGGTGGGTATAAATAAATTATATCAAGGCTATTGGCGTATACATGAATGTGAAGTAAGAATGTGTATGGATATACATACATGTATAGGTTATTATAGAATTTATTTTAAATTTTTCTTTCTTTTGGATGCAAAAATAGCAAAGCAATGTTGAGATATTTCAATATGTTTTGTTTAGGTAGGTACATGTGTTCCCAGATACCCACCTACATACAATATGTATGTACATAGGTACTTTTTTCTTTTTCAAATATAATATCTATTGAGAAAAATTTAATTTTTTCTCCAGACAGTTTTATTAGGAAATAAAGTAGGTATACCTTGGCAGTATTTTTTTTTTTTTTATTTTTTTTGACTAACGATATTATATATATAAGAAGTTTTTTTTTTTTTTAATAATACAAATTCTATATACTACTGAAATACATCAGCCAAGTAGAAGACTTAGCACTATAATATTTGGACTTGTTGAATTATTGATTCAAAATAGCTTTTAACGGCCTTTAGTCCAACAAAAATTGGCGTTTCGTACCGGTGATCTCACATGGACTCATCAGTTGACTAGTGAGGACCTTTGTCAATACGCAATTTTTGCCAAGTTCAGTTCATCTAACATAGATTTCGTGAAGAACATCTAGTGTGAACTATATCCAACAAGACTAGAATTCCTAATCATTAAATTGGAAATTTTTGTTTTCGCCCATGGCCTGGCATTATTTATATAAGAAGTTTTTTTTTTTTTTTAATAATACAAATTCTATATACTACTGAAATACATCAGCCAAGTAGAAGACTTAGCACTATAATATTTGGACTTGTTGAATTATTGATTCAAAATAGCTTTTAACGGCCTTTAGTCCAACAAAAATTGGCGTTTCGTACCGGTGATCTCACATGGACTCATCAGTTGACTAGTGAGGACCTTTGTCAATACGCAATTTTTGCCAAGTTCAGTTCATCTAACATAGATTTCGTGAAGAACATCTAGTGTGAACTATATCCAACAAGACTAGAATTCCTAATCATTAAATTGGAAATTTTTGTTTTAGCCCATGGCCTGGCATTATTTATATAAGAAGTTTTTTTTTTTTTTTAATAATACAAATTCTATATACTACTGAAATACATCAGCCAAGTAGAAGACTTAGCACTATAATATTTGGACTTGTTGAATTATTGATTCAAAATAGCTTTTAACGGCCTTTAGTCCAACAAAAATTGGCGTTTCGTACCGGTGATCTCACATGGACTCATCAGTTGACTAGTGAGGACCTTTGTCAATACGCAATTTTTGCCAAGTTCAGTTCATCTAACATAGATTTCGTGAAGAACATCTAGTGTGAACTATATCCAACAAGACTAGAATTCCTAATCATTAAATTGGAAATTTTTGTTTTTGCCCATGGCCTGGCATTATTTATATAAGAAGTTTTTTTTTTTTTTTAATAATACAAATTCTATATACTACTG
Organism: Philhelius pedissequus; assembly: GCA_910595825.1. Taxonomy (NCBI): domain Eukaryota; kingdom Metazoa; phylum Arthropoda; class Insecta; order Diptera; family Syrphidae; genus Philhelius; species Philhelius pedissequus. The sequence continues at coordinate 74,758,264 of OU343162.1, forward strand.
AAATACATCAGCCAAGTAGAAGACTTAGCACTATAATATTTGGACTTGTTGAATTATTGATTCAAAATAGCTTTTAACGGCCTTTAGTCCAACAAAAATTGGCGTTTCGTCAATTTTTGTTGGACTAAAGGCCGTTAAAAGCTATTTTGAATCAATAATTCAACAAGTCCAAATATTATAGTGCTAAGTCTTCTACTTGGCTGATGTATTTCAGTAGTATATAGAATTTGTATTATTAAAAAAAAAAAAAACTTCTTATATAAATAATGCCAGGCCATGGGCTAAAACAAAAATTTCCAATTTAATGATTAGGAATTCTAGTCTTGTTGGATATAGTTCACACTAGATGTTCTTCACGAAATCTATGTTAGATGAACTGAACTTGGCAAAAATTGCGTATTGACAAAGGTCCTCACTAGTCAACTGATGAGTCCATGTGAGATCACCGGTACGAAACGCCAATTTTTGTTGGACTAAAGGCCGTTAAAAGCTATTTTGAATCAATAATTCAACAAGTCCAAATATTATAGTGCTAAGTCTTCTACTTGGCTGATGTATTTCAGTAGTATATAGAATTTGTATTATTAAAAAAAAAAAAAAACTTCTTATATAAATAATGCCAGGCCATGGGCTAAAACAAAAATTTCCAATTTAATGATTAGGAATTCTAGTCTTGTTGGATATAGTTCACACTAGATGTTCTTCACGAAATCTATGTTAGATGAACTGAACTTGGCAAAAATTGCGTATTGACAAAGGTCCTCACTAGTCAACTGATGAGTCCATGTGAGATCACCGGTACGAAACGCCAATTTTTGTTGGACTAAAGGCCGTTAAAAGCTATTTTGAATCAATAATTCAACAAGTCCAAATATTATAGTGCTAAGTCTTCTACTTGGCTGATGTATTTCAGTAGTATATAGAATTTGTATTATTAAAAAAAAAAAAAAACTTCTTATATAAATAATGCCAGGCCATGGGCAAAAACAAAAATTTCCAATTTAATGATTAGGAATTCTAGTCTTGTTGGATATAGTTCACACTAGATGTTCTTCACGAAATCTATGTTAGATGAACTGAACTTGGCAAAAATTGCGTATTGACAAAGGTCCTCACTAGTCAACTGATGAGTCCATGTGAGATCACCGGTACGAAACGCCAATTTTTGTTGGACTAAAGGCCGTTAAAAGCTATTTTGAATCAATAATTCAACAAGTCCAAATATTATAGTGCTAAGTCTTCTACTTGGCTGATGTATTTCAGTAGTATATAGAATTTATATTATATATGTATGTAGGTACTATATTACAAGTTATGGATTCGACAAAAATCGAACTCGAGATTTTGATGAAACTAGACATTACGATGATAGCGAAGACGAAAAAAAGGGTCCGCAATTCCGTCTGTCTGTCCTCGAGTTTACAGCCTAAACGTTTTTTCATAAACATGTCCCCAGTTTTTTTTTTTGAGCTTTTTTAAGACGAAAGATGACAGTACGTAGGTACCTACCAAACTTTCTTTTTGGCCAAGAAGTTAAATGTTATTTTTCTCATAAAATTTTACGATCATAGAGAACACCAAAAAAGTGGGTCCCCCAATTCCGTCTAGCTGTCATTCTGTCTATCTGTCCTCGAGTCTACAGGCTAAACGCTTTGATAGATTGTCTTCAAACTTGGTACATATTGTTTTTTTCGGTAATATGCCCACACGGTTGTTCATTTTTTCTTAAGACGACAAATAACAGTAGCTCCCATACATTTTTTTTGGCCAAAAACAAAAATCTTATTTTTCTCAAAAACGGCTTCAACGATTTTTATTAAAAAAAATGTGTTCAGTAATGAAGGGAAAGGGTACTTTTTATTATTTTTTTTTTTTGGAAAAAAATTGTTTTTTTTGGTACCTCTAGTAGAACCATTTTTTTTGGTTTTCGATTTTCTCGGAAACGGTTAATCTGATTTTTTTTAATTTTGTACGCAGAAGCTCCTAGAAAGTTTAACCACTATTGTATACTAAAATTTTTCACAATTTTTTTTTTGTGGAAATTAATTTTTTTTGAATATTCAAAATTTCGAAAACGACTTAATAGATTTTTTCGAAACTTTGTATTTAGTAGTTTTTTGACATTATGTTGAATAGATAAAAAACTATTTTTGTAAAATAAAAAAACAACGGTATCTCCCATACAAATGTTAAAAAACCGTTAAGAAAAAAATGTATTTCTCAAAAACGGCTCCAAGAATTTTATTTAATTTTTTTGGATTTTGAAAATAAACAATATTTCGCAACAAGGAAAGAGTTGGAATCAATCGAGCTGGAAAGACTTTCGGGCAATGCAATGAAGAATGCCAATTCCAAATAAATGCAAACTTGGAATTCAATTCCAGGCACATATAGCTGTTTAAAAAAGCTGGCATTTGCTATCTTGGCAATATTTTCGTCTACGTATGCGTGTGAGTCCTTATTTTCAGAAATGAATAATATTAAAGGTTCGATAAGAAATCGTTTGTCAGATGATTCCAGTTCAGCCTGCATTTTGCTTAAAGTGACGAAATACAACCCTGATATAAGCTACTTGGTATCGAGTTTGCAACAATAGATGTCACACTAAAATAGTTCTTTCATTGTTTGTTTTTTCTTTTTATCTTTGTTTTTTTTGTGTTCCTGAAATCTGTTTGTTTTAATAAAATTGATTAAAATTGAATTAATAAATTTAAAAATAAAATGCTTTGCGATGAGTAACAATTTATTTTTTCCTTACTAGTCACTAGAAAACTAAATCAAGATGTAAATTTTTTTTTTGAAATGGCACGTTGCTCTAAAAGGTTCGCAATCCCTGCGATATACATGACATGTGGATTTAATACGATACTAAAAATTAAAAGTAGCCATTCGGTGATTTTAACTTTAGTAAAATGTTAATAAGATTAAAATTAGCAAAATCCTCTTTTTAACCTAGTATCATACTAAAAATGATTTAACATATTACTAAATCGTTTAAAATTTTGCGCCAATAAATTTAAACAGAAAAAAGTTATTAATATTGGAGATGGTGAAATTAATTTAGTTAGTTTTTATAATAGGAAAAAATCCTCTTCTTGAAAGTGGCCGGTGAGGTGATTCTCTGCAATTCATTTGGGAGACTATTCCACAGTCGAATTTCGGCGACAAAAGCAGAACGCTCCCCAACGGTACACGCAAAACGCGGCAAAATTAAACGCAAGCCTGGGCAAATTGAAGCATTTCTTCCAAATACACTAGTGCTCTATTAAAAATAATGTTGTAAAGGTTAAAAACATTATGATATTTAAGGAAATAGTCTATTACTAGGCCGAACACTGACGATTGCACATGTGATACACTACTATATCGCGGGATGTTGTGATTAAAGCGTAAACAGTCGTCAAAAGCAACATTTACCCTACGTTTACACTTAAATTCAAGAACAGGATAAACTGAACAGTAGAACGTGAAAAAAGGTGGGATAAGAATTTTTATAAGATATGCCTTCATAACAGGATTCAAAATGTTAGATGGAGATCTTAAAGAACCAAGTACAGAATAAATGCGCCTTATAGATTCCAAAATTGCATCACAACAGCTCAAAGAATCGTTTATTTGAAAGCCCAAATACTTAACTTTTCTAACATAGCTAATGTCTTGTCGGTTTAAACCAATTTTTGGGAAACTACTGAGATTGATATATCGCAAGTAAGAAAGGTGCACAGACAGTAACCACAAAGTGCAAAAAATCAGTTATAAGCTAGTCTGTAGCATTGGAAAGTGTTAGACGGCCATCTTGGCTAATAAATGAATATCAATGAAAGAAATATAATACCTAATTCTTATCAATTTAAAGGTTCTTCTTAAAGATAAAACACGCAGAACTTTTGCTTGTATTGATGCTAACTAATTTTCAATTACTTTGTCTATTAATTAATCATAAATTGAGGACATGAATTGTGTATACTCCTCTTAGTTTGACAACAAGAATCATAGATAACAAGATTACGACACTTCGTTTTTGTCTTATTTTATTGACGTCGCCCGAGGAAAAAATCCAATAATCCAAATCAGAGAAACAACAACAATTTCCAGATTTTTTTTTCATATATGACGTCAATAAAATAAGACAAAACAGAAATGTCGTAATCTTGTTTTCTTTGATTCATGGTTTGTCACTAATTTAAATAACCCTCCATAACTCACGTATCGTTTTCGTATCACATCCATTGTGTTTAGAGAATAAACAATTCTTCCGAATGCATGGCAATGTTGTTTCGGATTTGACAGACTTAGGATTTATTGTGTAATGCAATACTGGTCTACAGTTGTCAACATGACAGCTTAATTTATGTGTTTTTTTTTCTGTTTTGTATTTTTATAAGAGTTAATTTGTTTTTTTCAATTTATTAGTAATTAATAATGAAAAAGTTTAATTTAAAAAGTTTCAAGTGATATTTGGAACAGTGTTTCTTGTTTTATTAAAAAATATATAAAGAATTAGACTCTTTGTGTGTTTTTTTTTAAATTAATGACGTTTGCCGTTCCGTTGCGTTACATGGAAAATTCTTACCCCCGGTAAAGAAGTTTCACTTCAAAAACAAATGTGATGGCGTTTAAAAATTGGCAGAAAATTGTACTCAAGCTGTTTCAGACTTTTTCGGACTTTATTTCTCAATGAGAGAATTTCATCCCCACTCTTTATAATTTTATAAGCTGCTAATTTCTGCCCAAAATAAGTCTGGATCAGACCTAACGTTAAGGAGTGCAAGTCATTAAGCTCTGATTATCGAAAGTTATTGCACCACCACCCTATTCAAGACAATTCTTCAAAATTCTTCCTTATTCTAATTAATTATAATTAATTCATATTTACTTATACATTAAGCGACATTTTTTAAACTTGATCTTTTGAAGATTCCATTTCAAGAAAATACAACAATATCAAAAGTACACCCTTAGTTCAATGGTCTTCAAAAAAAAAGACTTCCCTTCTTAACTAGCGATTTTAATTGGTTTCAAATAAATTGTTGCCGTTGGTATCTGCACATAAAAATGAACTAAATTCATTCGGAACATTAAACACAAAAAAAACGCAAATGTTTATGCTCAAAATGTGTACTGTACATTCTTTGAATTTCAAAAACAATAAAACCAATTGAATTTCTCTACCAAACAGAAACAACCAGCCAACCAACCTATAGCAGTAATCAATTAATTTAATAGTGAAGATATTAAACCACAGGCATCGCAATGTTCATTAAATTGACGCCAAATTTAATGACACTTCCACCCCTTAGCCTTCTTAACAGACGAAACAAATATTCCCTGACCACAATAAAGTAGCATATCTCTTTCCCTTATAAATACGACTATACCCTGCCGACCAACTTATATATACATAACTTCCGAGACCTGTTTAACGCCAGATCAAATTACTTAACAATTACATCCTGCTTTGGGATCTAATTTAAGGATTTAACGACACAAGCAACACTCTTTTTTCCTCTCTCACACTTTGTTCTTGTTATTCTTTCTTCGGTTTGATTTATGTCACTGACCATAACCCCGCCGTTTACAGTAAATTCACAGCTTCCTAAAAGCGATACGCACCATTTTTAATACTATAATACTTAACCCTTGGCATCAGGATATAAAAACGACTTCCATTTTCGTTCCAATGGAACGAGCAAAAGTATTATGTATCCGTTTCGCAAGGAAGCATAATTTTATTATAGTGGATTTTATAGCAAATTCGCGCCGGATTAGTATTTTGATGTCTGTTTTTGTTATTTTTTATTGCAAAACTGCTTTGTTATGAGCCATAGTCGTTTATTTAGAGGACGTAAGCACTTAAGAAATTGGCTCAGTTAAAAAAAAAAACAAATGGTTTTAATTCAATTGAGTATACTAATACAGTGAATGCATGCTGAGCAGTGAATACAACAAAATTAAGGTGAATGACTTTATTGACTCGACTGGGGTTGTCTCATAAGCATTTAAGACATAATCATAGTATTCCACACTTAATTCCACTGATGATTTAACAAGATTTTTCCGTCAATTATCTGGGTGATTCAATTCAAGGAAACTCGACCTGTTCAATTAAGCAAAACCTGTTAATTGCATCAGTCGGTGAAAGCTTTGTATACAGAGGGTTTGTTCGTCAAACCTTACCCACGGTTGACCTAGGTTTTTTTGACAACCCCAAGAGATGTCAAACAACCTGGGTTTTTCGTTTCTGAAAACATTTTATGTTACAGAAAAGCAATTTATGTCATTTAATAATTAAAACTTAAAATATGTCAAATTTAAGTTCTTAGTACATTTTTTTGGTCCTATGCATAATACACAACTTCAAAGGTTTCCATTTTTTCTCAAAATTTTGATATGCAGAATTAGTTTGGTTACCTAGATCTTCTCAGATATAAAACTTGACAGAAATCTAATGTACCGATACCGAGAAAGCCAAAAATTGAAAAAAAAAAAAAAAACCGTTATATGAAATAGACTTTTCCCGTAAATTTGGTTCTGATCAAATGATAGCACCAACAAAAAAATTATCGATTACTTTTTTAGGCTTCTCTATAATCGTAATGTCATTTTTGATCGTTAGCTTTTTTTTACGAATTAGTACTTATAATCGCAAGTAAAAAATTGCATTCAAAACGAGAATTTACAACAAAACAAATACTTGAGATTAGGGATGATCGATGTTCATCTATGTTATTGAAACATCGATATTAAATAAAAATTCGATGATTAAATATCGATATCGGTAAAAACCTGGATCTACTTCAGGGCGAGTTGAGCGCGACCCTTGGTTTCAAAAAACACAGAATTTATTTATCAGGAAGACTTCAGGTTTTTCAAAAAATACCTTAGGGCGACCCTAGGGTGCCTTAAGGGCTCAACGAACAAACCTAGATATTTCGAACGAAATTAGCATTGGGTACATTCAAAAAATTAACCATAGCAATCCGGATAGGTTGGGGTTGTTATAATACCATGTACGAATACAGCTGATGACAAAAAGAATACTTTTGTATCTCATGAGAAAAGTCAAAAACATATGCATATGGCATAACACAAACACAAGTTAACACATCTCGTTACGCGGTGTTCACATTGGTAACACTCAATTTATTTATTTTGACGAAGTCCAAATGGTCTTTAAGCATCGCGCAATGATGAGAATGGATAAATCAATAGAAAGGCGCACCTATTAAAGTATGCGATATGTGCATATATCCCGTGACTTCAAAAAAATATTACAAAGATTCATCAGGATTGATAAAATCATGTGGAAACCATTTGAATCCACAAGTATCAGAGTACCAAATATCTAAAATTTCTAGTGTATCTTAAAAATCTAAATCAATACATCCTCACTTCGTCATCTCAATTTAACTAGAAAAAGGGAGAGTGTTTTAGGGTTCAATGAAAGTCTAGGGTACTGAAATCTTAACTTGCCTAATAACAGCCGAGCAACGCATTCATTTACAACTGATTTGCTGTCTTTAAAATTGAATGTCTTTGGCTGCCATTTATAATGACTGCTCTGACACTATTCAATTTCGCCATGCAATATTTTTAAGCGATCCTGTGAGGGACCTATGTGTTGGAAGGGGTAGAACAATTATTTAGGGTTGAAAAATTGCAGGATTGTCACTCTTTGTTCTTAGTGATTTTCGCTATACTACGTTTTAGAGCAAGATATGCATTTGAAGAAAAATCGAAATCGAGATTTTGATCAAAGTTGGCATAACGATGATAGCGAAGACGACAAAATTGCATCTTACAATTCTGTCGGCCTTTCCACAAGCTTGCACCCGGCTGGTTGGACTATCATCCCACTTGGTACTGAATATCTACCCATTCCTTTTTGACCAAGCTCCAACGATTTAAAATAAAATGTACGACTGGATCGAACGTACTTGTTCTTACGTTCTATCAGATTGAATGAAAAAGATCTAATATGTATATTATTTCTGTTGTCAAACTCCTTTTTTCTAATTTATAAAATAGTCAAATCCACTAAATGAGGTATCACTGGATAGGAATTTTTGCATCGCCATGACATTGCACAAAATCTTTATGTATTTTGTATTAATTTCCGCTAATTTAAAATAATTAAATAAATGAATAATTTGATACAAAAAAATACATCTCTTTTAACCCATTGAATGAATGAAAGAGAAAAATATGTATTATTTCTGTAATTTAAAATTCTCTTTTTTCGCTGTTTTTTATTTAAAAAAAAAACACAGAATGCACCAAATTAGGTATCCCTCTGCAAAACTGTAGCTGATTTGAGCGTGTTTGCATATCAATAAAGAATTTATTTATTTTGTTCAAGCAATCTATGCATTTGAAAATTTAATTGCAAAACTTTATTGAATTTGCAAATTTTCGCACGGGTCTTATTGTTCTTAGGCGGATACATATATTTTTAAAATCGGTTTTTACTTAATTTTCTGTATAAGAAAATTATTAAATTTAAAAAAAATTTTGATACAATTTTAAATATTTAGGCCTGTTTGGTGATACGAATCATAAATATTTATGTTTAACTTAAAACGCTTAAAGGCTACTTTTTCCTCTGCTTAAACTGTCACATAAGTGCTTAAGTAGAACTTAAATGCTTAAGTTGTGTATCAGCAAACAGGACGTAATAACATACATTAAAAAACAAAACTTCTGAAAAAATCGTCCCGTTTCGATTCGAAATATTGAATTTTGCAAAAAAATATATTTTTTGGAATTCAAGGAAACTGCTGAATTCCAAAAAATCGGAATTTGTTGAGCCGTTTATGAAAAAATCGAAAATTAAAAAATAGTTGTATCGCAGGTACCGTTAATAACAATGTACAAAAATGTTTGGCCAAAATGTAGACCATACCTAAAGTAGTACACATACTTTTTTATCAAAAGCGTTAAGCTGTTTTCGAGATAATTAAGATGGTAGAAAATTTGTATGGCAAGTACCGTTATTTTTGGGTCTAAAACAACGATTCAAAAATCAATTTTAGACAATCACCTAAAACGATTAAGTACCAAGTTTGAACAAATCAAAAAATCGGTTAAGCCTTTTACGCTGTAGATCCTTCTACAGATAGACATACGGAAATGCGGGACCCACTGTTTTGGTGTTCTGTATCATCGTAATGTCAAATTTGGTTAAAAACTCAAGTTCGATTTCTTTCCAAATGCAAAACTTGCCCTATAGTACCTACCTATATTGCAAAAAAAAATCTCGTACTTATTTTGGTTTTCCATTTCTTGTTTCTTTTTTTTTAATTTGTCTATGAATTTTCTTAAAATTCTTTTTTTTTTAATAAAAAAACATTTTTTTCGAGAACGACTAAATCGATTTCTTCGAAATTTTGTATTTAATAGTTTTTTGACATTTTCTCGAAAAAAAAAACATTTTAATTAAGCAAAAAAAAACGATAAATATAACTACAATATACAAATGTTAGAAATCCGTCAAGAATTTTTTTTTCTTAAAAACGCCTCCAAATTTTTTTTATAAAAAAATGTGTGCGGCCTTAAATTAGCTTGGTTCACTTTCAAAAATTTAATATTTCATTTTTCGTTTTTATTAACGGTACTTTCCAAATAACCACTTTTCATATCTTCGACTCTTTCACTATAATGAATACAGTGATTAAAATAATTTTGTTTGTACAATGTATAAATAATAAAACGAGTCAAAAGACATGGCCCATTTTCTTTGGAGGATGCTGTGTGAACTATGAGATTGGTATCAGGTGAAGACTGCGGTTGAGGTTGTTAGCTGTAAAATAACGGGTGATTTTTTTGCTACTTGGTTCTTGACGTTTATATTTTTGACAGATCAAACATGACAAATTCCACGAACATTTGACATTTCGATTCAGTATTGTTTGCCATTTCATCATGAATAGACTTACGCCTGAACAACGTTTGCAAATTATTGAAATTTATTATCAAAATTCGTGCTCTGTGAAAAATGTGTTTCGCAAGCTACGTCCGCTTTTTTTCCGCTCATTTTTGGCTAAATGGATACGTGAATAAGCAGAATTGCCGTATTTGGAGTGAAGAGCAGCCAGAGGCAATTCAGCAGCTACCAATGCATCCCGAAAAATGCACTGTTTGGTGCGGTTTATGGGCAGGCGGCATCATTGGGCCGTACTTCTTCAAGGACGATGAAGGCCGCAGGGTTACGGTCAATGGAGAAAGGTACCGTTCGATGATATCAGATTTTTTTTTGCCGAAAATGCAAGAATTGAACTCGGTCGACATGTGGTTCCAACAGGACGGTGCCACATGCCATACTGCACGCGAAACCATGCATCAATTGAGAGGCGAATTTGGTGAGCAGTTGATCTCACGTTTTGGCGCAGTCAATTGGCCACCAAGATCATGTGATTTGACCCCGTTAGACTATTTTTTGTGGGGCTATGTTAAGTCTATTGTCTATGGGGACAAGCCAAACACGATTGCTGCCTTGGAACCCAACATTGAACGCGTCATTGGTGAGATTCCGTCCGAAATGTGTGAAAAAGTTTGCCAAAATTGGACCTTCAGAATGGACCACCTGAAGCGTAGCCGCGGGCAACATTTAAGTGAAATTATTTTTAAAAAGTAAATGGCGGAAATTGATTTATCGATCCAAATAAAAATTTCATTCACTTTTTACAAGTTTCTGTGTTGTTTTGAATTTTCAAAAACCAAGCTCTTAAAAAATCACCGTTTATTTTCAAAATCGTTCGTAGGAATTTGGATATAATTGAGGTTAAATTTGACAACCTCGAAAAAACTAATTCGTTACTTTTTCAAATTAAACGTTTATGTCTTCTGATGTACAGCATATAGACAAATGGTTTTAACATGAAATAAAGGATAATTTTCTAACCTTTCAATCACTGGTAAAAATATATAGCTTACCGATACTAACTGTTTAAAATGTTGTGCGCTGATACATTTTTCTGTCATGAAGCTAAATAAACAAATTCTGCAAGCTGCAGATATGAGTTACACCAAAATATCGCAAGCCATTTCTAAAAATTTTGCTAAAAAACAATTAAAATAATTATGAAAATTAGTTTTTTTTTTTAAATTGAAAAAAAAATTTGGATTCATTAAAATATTTAAAGTTTCTTTTGTTTTCAGGGCGCAGGGCTATCCAGAACCAATTGTGACATGGCGTCGGGAAGATGGCAACGAAATAGTTCTAAAAGACAATATGGGCACAAAAACCCAAGGTGTGTACCACATACTAAGCCAAATATAGAAAAATATATTCTTTCTTCATCCGAAAACAAACATAATGACCACTACCTTGCATATTCCTGTACCATTATGATGGCCCCGCATATATGAGTAGATTATAATACATTTTCGTTTCCTTCTATCTTTTTTTTCAGTTGCATCATTTCGAGGCGAAGTGTTAAAACTGACAAAAATCTCACGTAGTGAAATGGGTTCGTATCTCTGCATTGCATCAAATGGAGTACCACCATCGGTTTCAAAAAGAATCTCCCTCAGCATACACTGTAAGTTCAAGTATTTCAATTCAGGTATTTTCCACACAAATAAAAAGATACATATGGATAATATAGAGGTTAGAGAGAATTTGATATGCGAGTATCTAATTAGTTGCCTAAGATTGAAATTCAAATGCAGGCACTGTGGTTCAATGGTTTCATTTGCGAATTGTGATGGACTCACATTAGGACACGTTATTGCCTCAAAGCAAACATTATCATTTTCTCGAATGAAGAGCTTTCTCATTCCAATTATCATCTTCCCAACTCCAACCATATCCTTTACCTGCGGAGTTGGTTGTTTTAGGAAATAAAAAAATGTGTACTTATTTTAATTCTGATTAATTAAACTCTGTTGCTGCTCCTATCACCATTAAGAGGTTTTTTTATCACATTTACAAAGGACACTTAGGGTCCTTGACAAACATGCACTTTTTGCACATCATCACCATCATCATCAAAACACCCAGTGCCATAGCCAGCAGCGCAGCAGAAGGATGTAAGAAAATTTTCGAAAAGAAACCGAAAAGAATGCAAATGAATCTTCAGGATGTTCAGGAACGTACAAAAATACATATAATACACGACAGAATTAATTTATGTTTTGCACAGGAAATTTTATTTGCGGAAATCATTAACAAGGATTCATGGATGGCATGCAGATATACTTCTAGAAGCAACATTGCAAAATATCACTATACGGGTATAAGAGTTGCAGAGAATATGCATAAGAGGAAGGATGCATACATGCCAACTTGTGGTAAATGCATCAAAAGAGCTCCAGTCAAGTGTGGCTTGGAGTTAATTGAGTTTCGGAAAATGTTTTATGGAGTTAAGGATAAATATGTATGTGTATTATGTAAGACTTCAGGATTTTATGCACAACCATCAGAAGTCCTATCTGGATTAGTCTGTTAAAAAAAAATTGAAATATCTGTCTTGACTTTTCTTGAATAAAATTCAAATTTGTTTGGAAAATTTTTGACTGCGAAAATTTGAAAATCAAAATTCATTAAGAAAAACAACTCTACTTTAAATTTTTAATACACTTTAATGATTTTAGATTCAATAATACAATCATATATTTAAATGGACAAACGTTTCGTCACGTTGGTGCGATTTATATTTCAGGTGCGTCCAATTACTCTGAATTCCTATTGATTCAGTCAAAATTTTCTTAAATTTTAGCTCACATACCAAATTCAACTGCATTTTTGTGAACGTAGCCATTTTCTTCGATCTAAAATTTAACAGTTTATGGAGAGTGATTTCCCAGTGAATTAACAAATGTCAGGTTGACGTTTGTTATGACATGCGTGTTCATATCGTTACTCTGCAAAGACAAAACAAAATAATTTAAAAATAAAATTGTGTGTATTACAACCAAAAAAAAAAAAAACAGTTCCATTTCAGCATATGTATTTAATGTTTCAAAATGGGCAGAATATTGTACTCATACCGTTCCAGACTCTTCCAGTTTATTTTTGAGAGAATCTTATACCCTATCTTCAAAATTAAAAAAAAAAAAACGTAAATTTCTGCACAAAAAAAGTTTCACTCAGAGCTATTATTATAAAGGGTTATCCATTTTGCGGTTTCAAAAGTAAACGTAAGTAAAACACATATAAAATATCTTTTTCCATGATATTTCTTTTTTATTATAAAGTTGGAAAGTTGACATTATATGTGAAACACTATATAATTTAAATGACCACCACGCGAATTGATGCAAGCAACGATTCTTTTGAAGTAATTTTCGACCACTTTTTGACACTTATTGGGCGGTGTCTCAGCCATTACTTGACGAATGTTGGTTTTCAAGTGCTCAAGAGTTAAAGGTTTATCTGCAGTAACACGGTCTTTCGCCTAGAACCACAAAAAAAAAGTCCAACGGTGTCAAATCGCATGTTCTTGGTGGCCAGTTGATATCTCCAAGACGAGAAATTACGCGGCCAGGAAATGTCTCTTGCAATAAAGCAATATTCGCTCGAGTTGTGTGGCATGTGGCACCGTCTTGTTGAAACCACATATTCTCCAAGTCGTATTCTTCAATAGCTTGCAAAAAAAAAGACGGTTATCATATGACCATAACGTATGACAGTCGTTCCATCGTCGTTTTCGAAGAAGTAAGTTCCAATCACACCTCCGGACCAAAAGGCGCCGCAAGCAATGACTGTATGTGGATGTAATGGCCTCTCTTCAAGTACTTGAGGATTCTCAGAACCCCAAATATGACAATTTTGTTTATTAACAAATGCACCGAGTGAGAAATTTGCTTCGTCGCTGAAGAAAATTTTTTTCGAAAAATCGTCGTCCACCGCCTACTGTTCAAGCACCCATTCGACGTATCTACGACATTGTAAATGGGTCTTGGGCAACACTTTCACTTACAGCAGCGATATTTTCAGAAACGATGATGCACAGGCCTTACAATATCTGTAACCAATCCAGTCTCTCTAAATTTCTTCACAATTTTGGCAATTGCTTGCGTAGTTGGACGATTGTGCAAACCATAATCTCCTCTTAAAGCTCGATATGTGGCTGTGGCACATTTTTGTAGTAGGTTTTAACAATTTTTATGCGTTGTGCGATAGTTAAGCGATCCATTTTCGTAAATGTCAGACTTTCAACTGAAAAAAAAAATTGGTTTAACAACTTAGCTTGACAGATGTCGAATTCCAGCCCTATACATTTGAAACCGCAAAATCGATAACCCTTTATATTCCATCTTTCACTCGCAATAAAAATTAAAATGTCGAACTTTCGCATACATATGTTCAATGTGGATGAATTTTAATGTTCATCTTCCACTTTTCAAATCTAAGGACAAAATTAGCATTGTGTAGAAGGTCGCTGCTCGCGAAAATTTGGAATCTCACTTCATTGTCCATCAGAGGAATGATAACGGATAACCGCTTGAGAGATGCCATCTATTTGGAAGGAGATGCAGCAGCAGCAAACATCGGCTGGTTGGCAATTCTCTTAGACATAATATGCTGGGAGCCCTAAACATATGCGCATGCTTAGTTGTAGGACGCAATGACGTATGTGCATCCTTAATTACGTTCACCTGGAGTCGAAAACGCTCAGACTCCATAACCCCAGAAATTTTCAAAAAAATTGGTATATTAGACTTCATCGTTAAGCACAATGTTTTTCTATCACGGATTTACTTGATGTTAGTCATGCGGACATATTTTACGGAAGGGAGAGATATAACAATTTTGTAGCAATTCTGTGAAACAAATCTTTTCATTACCTTAGTTTATTTGTTAATTATGGAGGTGGCCGTGGCGTGATAGTTGTGTGCTCGCCTGTCAACCTCGTGATCGCAGGTTCTATTCCAATCATTGTCTATGTCTTCTTATATTTTATTAAAAACCAATTCTAAAAATTGTCATAAAACGAGTTGCTGGCTTACTCATTACATGCTGTTCAGGGATAACACTAACAACATGTGATTGAGTAAGCTACTCATAAATATGACAACGAAATAAAATAAAATGTTGCGAATTATAAGAGACATAAATAAATACGACACGGTAATTTTCTTCGCATTAGTTCAGCCGCCATCCCTGGAGATAAAATCTGAGACAACAACCACCGTCTCAATACATCGCGCCACACATCTTTCCTATCCTTCTTTCTCTTCTTTCACCGGATGCCGGCGCTGTGTTAAAAACATATAAAGTGTATTCATAATCCCTTGAGCGCCTGCAAAATTATAAAAAAAAAGTTTCATTTTTGATTTACTTTCCTAACATTCTTCTTTTTCTCTAAATTCAAGCACCTCAAATATTCAAAGCCTTTACTGAGATCCTCACTTACTATTTGGACCTTACGTTTTTTTTATTTGAAAAATATTCTCATCGATGTTGTTTGGTCATTAAATCTGTTCAATCTTCAGAACACAAAAAAAAAGCCTGTCGATAGTAAACGCCCTTAAACACACACAAAAACCAATATTGGATCGAAGTTACTGTCCCAAGTCCGCCTTTGAAGATTCTAAAATGTTATTTATAATCAACTTCACAAAAGTTAAAGGCCACACACGAACACAGAATAGAAGCACACAACATGCTAACAACATAACATTCCGAACGTCGAAATCTGATAAGAGTGGTTTCAGTGCAGTCCTTACTCTAAAATTATCGCCACAACATAAGAGATCCAACAGATAGAAACATAGGCCTAAACCTAACACACATAGTCATTATCCATGGTTGTGTCGAAAATTTCTTCACACACTTGTCACTTCCTTTTTTGCCAAAGACTACCTTCAATGAATGCCATCGGACACTTTGCATCATCACACAGAGACAGGAACTTCCAACTCGTTGTGGACACATTCTGGAGCCACATCCATGAGATGGACGTCTGTGGGAGAATTTACATCCCCTCACTCTAAATAGTGTTTTTCGGAGACGGAGTATTTTCAATGAACCCATCATCTGACCAGCATTGACCAAGAGTTCCCTTCATTAATGCTACATTGTATGCCGGAGTCTAGTGGTCAGCAATACAGGATTCATACATGGAGGAGAACTAGCCGGCTGGCGGGCCAATGGTAGTTGTTGGATTGCACCATCCAGTCCAGTCTTAGTCTATATTTCCTAATAGAAAAGGACTCATTAAATGTTCCAATCCCCGAGTTTTATTATCCTTTTTCCAAAAACCTTGTCTACACTCATATTGTGTGAGCTTCGAAAAGGATGATTGCGAGGAGACGGGATATGCAGATAGGCGGACAACATGCTCCAAATGGCATTGTAAACCGACAACTTTATCTTTTTGAATATCTTGTTGTTGCGTATGCCTTGCCTGTTCGAATATTTACTGCCGCATTCAGTACCTTTGCCAGGCAGTAAAATGTTTTGCTGCAAAAATATTTCAAACAGATGAACATTTTTGGATGGAGTGCCACTTCGTTAAGTAGTTGTTAACCGAAATTCGAAATTTACGGTATGAAGATAAAAGCTACGCAGGGTCGGTTCTGGTACTTGGCAAATTTTTAAGAACATTTTTTTAAAGGAGTAGTGTAAAAGTTACGTGCCATTAATCTGAAAACCTTAGCATTTGTTTGTATGGTTATTAACGAGTTGAAGGACTGCTATTTTCAGAACACGTGTGGTTGGATATTTCAAGAGAATATTAAGTGCCAACTAAATGGTGTCTGAGTACTCATTGTTATTCCATTAAAGACTTTAAGAAAATTAAAAAAAAATAAATAAGGCTTCTAGAATTGTATGCAACCAAATGCGTTACTGGAGCGTCTGAATTATCTAACTGGACATTATATTAATACAGAAGCAAGGAAGAAGTTTTGTGTTAATATACTTTTAACAAAATAATTATTCAAACAACTTTTATATTGTGAACAATTCTGGCTGAAGGCCGCTTACTGGTACAGTTCTTTTAAGTTCTTCGTAATTCTAGCTGTGGTGTTATGGTTTAACTCTGGTATTTCGCGTAGCGGTATCCTTCCAATAATAATCGCTAATCTTATATACAGGGTGGCGCACGAATCGTGCTACAATAACAAATTTAAATAACTTTTATTTTAATCGATGTATTTCATACATTTTTTTTATTGGATTAAAAATTAAATTTTATTTTAAATAACTAATGGTTTTTAAGCATGATAGACAGCAAATGACCTCCACGCTCATCCAGGCATATCCGGCACCTGATCAGAAAATTGTTCATTGCGGCCTGAAGGGTTGAAATTGGGATCGCCTCAATTATTGTCTTAATGGACTGCTTCAATTCAGTCAAATTCTTAGGTTTCGTTTTATACAATTCCTGCTTGATATAAACCCATAAAAAAAAGTCTGGTGCAGTCAGGTCAGGTGACCTTCGGGGCCAGCGGAAAGTACGATTTCTGGATATCAATTTGTTTGGGAATTTTCGTTGGAGGCCCGCCATAACTTGTGTGGCTACGTGTGCACTTGCTCCATCTTGTTGAAACCAAATCCTGCTGAAATAGCTCCGTCTTCTGCGAAGTTCTGGGTAAAAAACACTCCTTCAACATCTTTAAATAACGGTCACCATTGACAATTTGTGTTACACTGTTTTCTTCAAAAAAGTATGGCCCGACAATACACCTTGATGGAACTGCGCACCACACAGTGACTCGTTCTGGGTGCAGTTCCGTCTCATAGAGCATTTCTGAATTAGATTAACTGCATATACGGCAATCTTACTTGTTAAAATTGCCGTTTAAGTCAAAATTGACCTCATCAGACATGAACAAACAATTTATCAATGTGTTGTCTTCTTCGGCCATTGCAATCATTTTTCGGCAAAATTCCAGGCGAGGCAAATCATGAGGGTTTAACTTGCTTGTAGTTTGGACTTTGTACGGAAACAAGCTTAAGTCATCATGAATTATCCGTTGTAATGGCCGTCTGCTAATTCCAATTTGGCCCGATAAGTCTTGAGTCAACACTTGTATCCTGAACCCGAACAATGGGATCTCGATGATACGGTCTTCGTTCGATGCCTCCAGATTCGAAAAACATGTTCACCAGCCTCATAATGGTCCATCTACTCGGGGGAGTACCGCCAAACTCCAGCCTAAATTCCCTTTGGACGAAAATGACGGACTCCAAAGAATGGTAAATAGTAACCTATAAAATAAAAAAAAATAAGCCGATTACTCACACTGAAAAAAAGTTATTACGTTTTATTTTTGTAGCACGATTCGTGTGCTACCCTGTATAAAGAACAATCCAAATTATGTTTGTGCACTATCTTCTTTTTTGCGGCTTGATCGATTTGAATAAAATTTTCTGGAGATCTTAGGACATGTTTATAGAGTGCATATAAGAAATCTGTTTGCTGTCCGATGTCTGTAACCGGAGTTATGACCAAAAATACACTCACATGCTTATACTTATGACCAAAAATACATTCAAAAGGCTGTATGAGGACCGAAAAACGCGTGCTCATAGGAGTGTGAGATTCTTACTGCACTAAAAACATTTAATCTTGCGTCTAGAGTCATTCCGAGATATTTTGCTTCGTTAGCAAACGGAACTTGAACCTTATTAACAAATACCGGTAATCTATTAATTTTCTTATACGTAAAATCTACATGAACTGATTTTACTTCGTTGAGCGATATCCGCCATGTTTTGTCCAATCATTGATATTATTCAGAGCTTTTTCAAATTTTGTCGTAGAATCATTTATCGTTTGGCCCACTGCTAGTATTGCAGTGTCGTCAGCAAAACGTGGCTACGATAATGTCTTCTGTTTGCGGTATATCACATGTAAATAATAGGTACAATATTGGGCCTAAAACACTTCCCTGTGGTACCCCACCCACTATTTCTTTGAGATCCGAGTAATCGTTTCCATGTCTAACTCTAAAAAGTCTATTTCCTAGATACGCTTTTAGAAGCGTATAAAGTGCTTCAGGCAGAATTTGTCTTAATTTAAAATTTAGGCCTTCGTGCCACACCTTATCAAAAGCTTGCGACACGTCTAGGAAGACCGCCAAGCAAATTTTCTTTTCTTCAAGAGTTTTCTCAATGTGATCCTATGCACTTGGTCAATTGTCGAATGCTTGCTTCTAAATCCGAACTGATGTTCAGGTATTAGGCGCTTTTCTTCTATTATTGGCTGCAGGCGCAAAAGTAATATTATTTCAAAAATCTTAGATATTACGGGCAGGAGCGAAATTGGTCTATAAGATTTCGTACGAGTATCATGTGATGGTTTTACTGGTTTAAGAACTATTATAGCTACCGCAACATTCATTTGACTCGGAACGTACTTTAGCCTTAGAGTGGCATTTATTATATAAGGCAGATTAATTAACCCTTTGCGAGGAAGCATTTTGTGAACTTCGAAGATGACGAATCTTAAGCTCTCGGCACTCGGATTGCCAATAAGATTTCATGAAATAATTTGCCCACTGAACGAAGAAATAAAAATTTCTGCAATTATTGCTGAAATAAAAATAAAAATAAAAATGGCTTTTGGAGGCGCAGGGTAATGTACATCTCCTATTCAATCCTCTTCTAATTTCCTAATCGCTCACAATGTGCTAAAAAATTTTAAGGGTAGTCATAACCTCTTGAGTATACGCATAATATTCAAAATTGGGTTTCAAACATTAAACTCACCAAGTCCAACCGTGCTGTTAATGGATGTCAGATGCAGACAGTTGATGCACCATATAGCATGAAAAAGGTAAGTCGTACAGCTTTGTTCCCCAATTGCACACTCATTTTAAGGAAATTTTGAAAATCTCTAACACATATACATCCTGAACCATGAAGCCCAGAATATCTGACGGACCATAAACGATGACATCAAATGAACGCAAGAGGGACCAAGTGTATTCGTAGATGTGGCAAAATAGTGGAAGCAGCAACAATCCGTATAGCAAAATTTGTAAAGTGGTGGAAGCAACTACATAGTAGCACTGGACATCTGGTCAAATGTCCTTATACCTTTTCGGTGCATCTCCAATTACCATAGAAACCCGATTGTATGGGTTGTGACCTCTTTGAAATAGTCGTCGGTATCGTCGCGTCGTATAAACGTTGAGCAGGCCGGCGCCGGGCGGCGCAGCAGCGACATCAACAACGACATCGTGATTCGATTGTCGAAAACTGCATTGAATTTTAATCTTTCTGCATCCTTTCTAGCTTACTGGTATTTCCTGGTGAATCTATAAGAGTTTGAATACCTCTATATACATTATGTAAATATATATAGTATCTATTTGAATTTTGAATGTGGAAACTTTTAAATTTACATATACACTTACACGCTATTGCAACACATCTATCTATATGTATGTTAAAGCAAAAAGTTTTTGATTTATGGTTTTGCAGTTCATCCTGTCATCCAAGTACCAAATCAATTAGTTGGGGCACCGCTTGGCACTGATGTTCAGATCGAATGTCACGTAGAGGCCTCACCAAAATCAATTAACTACTGGATTAAGGATACTGGTAAGTTTATAATAGAGAGTCATTATTTTTGTCATTGTGTTGCGTTGTTTGTAGATATTGTATATGTTCTCTTTCATTTAACACGACAACGAACGCAGTGTGCCAATATGTACTATAAGTAGTGTAGTCTAGGTTTTTAGTCCTGTTCCTATTCGTGTTTCTATGCTATGATGTGATGTGTCCTTTGCCCTATGATTTAGGTAGTATAGGTAGGTACATCATTCAGAGGCGTCAATACACGTCGTCCGATGGAATGATGAATTCTAAGGAATCCTTGTTGGATGTTTGCCATCTACTATCGAGTGGGATGGTGTTGGAGTTTGTTTGAATCTGCTTGTGACTGAGCCTGGCTCTCTGGTACAGTCGATGTGTGTGCTTTAGGAATTAAACACCTTTGACCAGTGGCGAGAGGGTGGTCTTTTAGTGAGTGTTATTTTATCGTTCTTCCGTCGGTCGCCATAGTCGTTCAGTACAAGAAGTATTATACGTTCATATAGTGTAGTAGGTAGGGGGCGAGCAAACTCTAGTTTTGGTAATGTCACAATTGAAGAAAACAGAATGTCTACTTGATCACAGCATAATCTTTGAGTATTTAGTATCTACTGTTGGAAAAACAAAGAATCGAGTCCTAAGTCTGGGGATTAGAATTTGAGAGCAAGTATTTTGGTCTAGTTGGCAACAGTAAGGGAGGGGCTTGATGTATAACCTTAAAAAGACACGTAAATAAATATGAACATGTTGTTTGCAATTTGGCTTAGATGACACACGAGTTATTGGAACAAGCTGCATATAGATAAACAAGACCTTCTTCCTTCTAGGAATGGTCTATATGTGGGTACGAGTATAACTTAATATCTTTTTGTGGCCGATTTGTGTGGGTTCAGTGCTGAGAAAATGTTGGTTAGTTTTAATGCGATTGGGAGAGCTATAGGTGTCCCTATGGAAAGATGGTTGATTTTAAAGAGTATTCAGTAATCAAACATTTATAGGATTGGTGATATAAGATACAATTCTATGGAGAGATCCAATATGGTGCATAAATATGGTTGAATCTGCTAGAAAGTTGTATAACTTTAATAGTAATAGAATATTGACCCATAAGAGAAGGAATTTTTCTAACAGTTTTGAAAAGGTCACACTAGAGGAAGAAGTAAAGGACACAATATGAATTTGCTCATGGTGTTCTAATTCAGTACAAATGTATTCAGGCCAGAAAGTATTCATCAGCATATCACAAAAAAGACAATAAGGTAATTAATGATCTGCCCAAGCCGACCGCTTAGAGGTCCCAAGGTTCTTGACAAAAATAAGTCAAGTAGTTTAATTTAATACTTTATTTTAATTTTAACAATTTTACAAAAATAATTTTAGTAAATTATAAACAAGGTAGTTTTCTGACAGTTAAACATTTCTTAGAAATAAAGCAACTTGAGGCGAAATCATTGTGAAACAATTTCATAATTGTGATATTGTGACTTAACACAGAACAATGGATTTTGTTTAACGTATACACCGGCCGATTAGGGCATAAATACTCGGTGGACCTACCCACATATGGCAAGGCATGAGTGAACCTTGCAACAAACTTCTATCTATGAGCAACAACACCGCCACTCATAGTATACACGGATCGTATAGCAACACAAGACTTGTATTTTCGGTCATTAGCTGGAAAGTAGTGGGATACAATTCCCCGCAGTACCGAATTACGGTATTACTGGAGTCCTTACATCCACCTAAGTGAAGAATGCACTACCAGGTTTTCTTTGGCGAATGACTGCCCAGGAACTAGAATCCAGCCCTTTTTCTATGTTTTGTTGCTCAACTTTCGAGTATGGGCTAGGGAACACTATGTAGAAATTATTCGTCACCATCGGGATAATGGATTATCGTATTTTTCTACTTAAAGCAAGGTCATATAGACCATGCCACATGGCTAGTATCCCACAACTACATAACATAAGTGCTTCCCCAAGTCAAGCTTGGTTCGCACCTGCACTAAACCATACAAACCATCCTTCGGGATAAATCGTGAAAGATGGCAAACAAGATCCATGAGCCGAAGCTCACTCAAAGACTGCATGTATTATAGAAGACTAATATACAAGGCGATGATGACACAAGTGCCATTCATCTATCAACCTTCTAGACTTGTTTCCCTTGGATATGTAGTTTTAGCTACACACTCTTTACTGTGATTACCAAACCAGGTACAAAACTGCCGCAGCAGCTGCCATAATTCACTACCATTAGTAGCTAGTAACTACGATATACTAGGATCTACTATGTTGACCGGAATCAACCAGCTTCAACTAGCAATCTCTCTTTTTAACATAGTGGTGCTGGTTTCGGGTTTACAGTACATCCCCCCTTAGGGGTTCACCTACCCACTAACAACACCAACGACACCACAACCTGATGCTCCTGGCTTACTGTCAAGCAGTGTCTCCATTCACACCTACCTTTATATGTTTTTAACACAGCGCGGTCATCCGGTGAAAGGAGAGAAAGAAGGATAGAAAAGATGTGTGGCGCGATGTATTGAGACGGTGGTTGTTGTCTCAGAAGTCTCCAGGGATGGCGGCTCAACTAATGCGGAGAAAATTACTGTGTCTTTTTTGTTTATGTCTCTTATAATTCGCAATATTTTATTTTATTTCCTTGTCATATTTATGAGTAGTTTACTCAATCATATGTTGTTAGTGTTATGTCTGAATAGCATGTAATGAGTAAACCAGCAACTCATTTTATGACCATTTTTAGAATTGGTTTTTAATGGAATATAAGAAGACGTAGGCAACGGCACGAATCCAACCTGCGGCTACGAGGTTGACAGGCGAGCACACAACTATCGCGCCACGACCACCCCCTATTTCCCTGATCAGCCCTCACACCCTTCCAGGTGTTTTACCCTACCCTTCCAGTCCTTGAACTGACCTCCCACACTCATCTTGGTAAATAGGGTCTTTGCCTCCAGTGCCTTAGAACCTTCAGCTTACCACCACCACATCAGAGGCAACTCCATTAACCAGATAAATTAGCCGAACACTGCAGAATGGCCTCATTAAAAGTTGCCCGTCTTTCACCACGAGGAGGGACTATCTTGGCTTATCACGAAGGACCAGGAAGAACGGCTAAATTGCAAAACAACTTCCCGTATATTCCCGTGAGACCCATCGGTCCGATTTCTTGAAAGACTGTAACTTAACACAGATAACATTGAACAATGTATTAAACAGATAAAATTAATAACAGCTTCGTCAGCAGCAAAGAGCACCACCAGCACCGCCATTTTTACTGTTTGACATCTCGCACATCGAAAGAAACACAGGTATGCGTGTCATCCGTTGCTTTCGTATGACTCCATAAAATTACACCATAGGACGCTCAAAAGTGTTTTGGGAATAAAGCCCAACAAACTTGGGCGTAATAATTTTGAAAATAACGCCCAATTTATTTTAAGAAAATTCCCCAAAATGTATGGAAATTACACCGTAATTTAGGAAAAAGAGCCTAACTTTTAATAAATAAACTTTTTGGCTTAATTTCCTAGCTTTACTTGCTAAAATTCAAAAACGGTTTTGAAAATAAGGCCCAACAAATAAATCGATTGTGCCGAACATTGGTTGTGAAATAAATCCTAATTGAATACACCCAAAGTCGACACCAACATAAATCCTATATAGGCCACACAGAGGGGTTACGTTCCGTGCCATTCGTTTTGCATTTTGAATTTTCTGGTGTTTTATTTCGATTTGGAAAAAGCACCAAAAATTCAGTATTCAGGCGTTTTTTCCTTTTCGATTTGAAAAAAAAGTAAAATAGTTTTTTCTGGCGTTTTTTTCTAAATTACATTTATTTTTTTTTTTACTTTTTTCATAAT
The DNA here is from genome assembly GCA_910595825.1 of Philhelius pedissequus. Taxonomy (NCBI): domain Eukaryota; kingdom Metazoa; phylum Arthropoda; class Insecta; order Diptera; family Syrphidae; genus Philhelius; species Philhelius pedissequus. The sequence goes on from OU343162.1 coordinate 74,782,647, forward strand.
TCTAATAAGAAAAAAGGTCCAACAAAAATATAAAATAAAATCCAAAATTTCAGGTAAAACACCAACAAAAATTGGGCCTTTTTTCCTGAAAAATTCCATTTTATTTTGTTTTTGCGTAATTTTTTATGGCGTAATTTAATGGGACCTTTTTTATTATTTGCAGTATGGTCAACATTACGGAAACTCTGATCAACTATCAGGTTAAGAAATATTTTAGAGAACGAAAGCTCTTTAATGAACGCCATTATGGCCTTGTAGTAATAGGTGCACCGGTGATCTGATGGTATATCTCATCGAACAGTGGCACAATCTTTACATCTTCTTGGTGAAAGTAAGATTATTGCACTTGATATTTCAAAACGATTTTAAATAGTTTGGCATCAAGCTGTCTTATCGCAAATGCGTGCATTTTGCATCGACGAATCTCTTCTTCGTTGAATTAGAAATTAACTTTCGGACCGTTCAATACAAGATATTTACAAAATAAATGCTGGTGTGTCCCAGGGCTCCGTATTGTGTCCGACGCTTTTTCTCATTTTTTATTAATGATCTCTTATCTGGAACTTCTAATCAACTTAATTAATTTGCTGATGATAGTACTCTCAGCTTTTCATATTCTTTTTTACATTCACACCCAAAACCTTTGGAATTACAACGGCACATATTCCATGTCACCAAAAATGCTGCAAAGTGTTTGGGCTTTCTTCAAAGATGCAAGAAATTCTTCTCCCCTTCTGATCTGGTTGTAATCTATAGGGCCTTCATTTGTCCAAAGCTGGAGTTAAACTCTCTCATTTGGGCAGGAGCTCCCAAAACTCACATAAATAGAATTCAGAAAAGGCCTCTAAGGATGATGGGCGATACAACAATAATGGAAACATTTACATCTCTATAGAACACCATTGCAATGTTATAGGTCTCTCATTATTTTATTGCTAGTTATTCTTATAAACAATGTTCTAGCCAAAAAGCCAGTTGCACATTGCACTCCTCCCCCTTAAATATTAAATCGTATAATACTCGTTAATCAGCTTACCCGAGCCCAACTTCTTTCTTATGTACTGTCAAGTACAGTAGATACCCCTTTAGTGCACGCATAATTATAAGGAAAAAAATGTTTCCTCTGAATGTCGTAGATTTGACCAATGCACCAGGCGCTGTTGACGTTACTGAATCTGCTCTAGTCTCTGGTGAAATACATTGCTTCTAAAATAATGGCGTTCGCTGTTGGTTTAATCTGTTTGACGATTCAATCCGTGTTTAACTACGGCCCTGTACATTGAAATGTATTTGTTTCGATGCTAGTCCCAACTACAGTACATTTAAGTAATATTTTCGAGTTTTTTATTTGCGTTCAAGTTTCCATACCTGTATACAAATCGGAAAAAATATTTTTCAGTGACTCTGTCGATTGCAATATACATGATACCTACCCAACTCCTTGTGCCCGCTGAGAACATCTACCGATGTTCAAACTTCTGACACCTACTGCTTTCTTATGAATGCCCGGGAAGAGATATCATTTTGATTGCACAAAACTGTAATTACTGATGTAAAATGGTAATTCATTCATTCCCAGGCAAACACCAAAAATTCCTTACAAAACCATAATGTTTGTATATATTACGGAAATTGATATCCTTATTCAATTTTTTGAACAAAAAAACATAATGGTGATTGTAAAATAATTGTCCTAAAAAAAAGCCACTAACTTATCCTCAGTATCTAGAAAACCCCACGCAACATCCTTCCGCAAACATGTGCGGTGTATTATCAAAATACTTAAAGCTTAAGAGGATAACAAAGAAGCTGTATCCTCCGCAGCTCAACCATTTCACACTTAACGTAATGGTAATGGCTGTGAAACACAACCGACAATAACGTGTGCAACACATCAGGAATATACAAATATAAATACCCTTACCCAAATGACTATAAGCATAAGCAAACGATAAACCTCCGTTCCCTTCATCCCCTGGAATCATAAAGAAAAAGTATATTGAAGGGCTAAGTGGAAGGTTCTATTGATAGCTCCTGATCCGAGAATTCAACTCAAATTTATTTTCCTGCGGATGAGTTGTTCTTTCTGTCTTACACCTCAACCATACAAATTCAATTGTTCAATCTTTTTCTCTGTTAAGATCCAATTCATAACCTTGAAATTTAAAGAAATCAATAATTCAGCAATGATTATCATCTTAGCTTTTTCTAGCTTTTAGATAAACGATTTTTTCGATAGTTTAATCTTGAGCTACCACACAAAATTCTGTTTGCTTAGAAAAACAAGAAATAATGCATTAAGCAAATTAATCCAGCACCAGTGTGGTCAACTGCAAACAGCAAGCTGGCCAGTAAACATTTTTCAAACACTTTGGCGCAAAACTTTAAACGATTTAGTAATATGTTAAATCATTTTTAGTATGATACTAGGCTAAACATAGGTTTTTGCTAATTTTAAACCAATTTAGTATTTTCTTAACATTTTTCTAAATTTAAAACCACAAAGTGCTACTTTATTTTTTTAGTATCAAACTAAATCAATATGCCACTTTGACATTTACAAACGTCAAAAAGTTATGTTCGCTTGCTTTGTTGCACTATTTTAGGCGTGCTTGGTTGTAGTTCATTAAGAAAATAGATTTAGTATGGTGCTAGTTAAAAAGTGTTTAAAATTAGGAAAATATTAGTAAACTGCTTTAGAATTAGCAAACTGTTAAGTAGTATCATGCTAAGCCCTTAACATCAGGCTGTTCAAAATTTTGCGCCATTGTCACCGGCACCGTAATTTCCAAATGTTTAATATTTCGTATAGAAACGAACATACATAGCTACAAGTTCTAGGCATTGTTTTTTTTTTATTTTTGCATTTTGATGCCATTGTCAGCAATGCACGTGCAACAGCAATTGTAGGAATTTGGCATTACGATGGTGTTTACGTTGCAAGCGCTACGTTGTGAAACACATTCGGTTTATAAGCAATGGTGGCCGCTGTTGCTGGTTTATTATGTGGCATGCATACATTTCATTCCATTTTCCATGCTATTAGCATTAGGAGCGTTAACATTCTCAAATTTGTTTGTCAGCTACCACGCGGAATGAGGATGAAAAAAAAACTGCAGCGTTCACACTTATCAATATCATATATGCTGTCCAAGATCAATTCTCATTAGGAATTTACACATGGTAGACATCTGGTAATCGACAAAATTTTAGAAGGAGATGTAAACGAAAAAGTTAAAAGCATAAAACAAAAAGAGTAGGATCAACGTTGCCGAAGTGGCACGATTGTGCCATTTTGACACAAAAAATTCTCGTGGCAAGATGGCACGAACAAATTCAAAATGACACGCTTTTTTTAATTCACGATTCTTACGTTAATAATTTAGGCTCAGTGTATGGAATATTCATTCGAAATCCATACATGAATTCACTCGTTTCTTTGAAATTTATCTTTATACGTATTTAAAAAATAATATACAAATTTATTTTTTCTTTTCTGTCTGTTAACTGTTTCCCAGTTTTTGATTCGGCTTGGCTGCCCTTCTCTAAACGGTTTTGTCCTTTTTTTTTGCTGCAACGGAAAAAATAAATATGCAAAAAACTTATTTGACCTATTTAATGATTAAACAAAAAAAAGTATTACAAATTTTTAGATTACATTTTTACCCGAACAGACAAACTAAACGTTTCACTTCAAAGCGAGACCCCAAAAATAAATTTATTAATTTCAGATATAAATACTTTCACAAATTTTCACTTAAAAATTCTTTAAAAGAAGATTATGTTTAATCTTTAAAACAAGATGATATCTGCTGTGAGGCCCACAACTGTAAGCCAATATCTGATATTGTATCTATGGAAGAACTTTAAGGTTTAATTACTGAAGAAAAATTCAATGTCTTGAAAAATTGTCGTCCATTTTATAAGAAACTTTCACAAGATATTGAGATAAAGCTTAATTAAAAAAACGAGGTGCTAAATGCTTTGATAAATTATTGACCCTGTCTCTCTAAAACAAAATTCAAACACAAAAAGTATTTGTTCATACTTTACAATTCTTGTTTCAAAATTGTCTCATCTATTTGAATACGAATTGCGAAACATTTTTGAAATCGTCCTAGCTGAAAATGTTTTTCTAGAAGATTCAGAAACGTTTTGGATTAAGCTATAAAAAACTAAGAAACAATATTGATGAACGAATGTTCGTTAATATTACAAAACGTATGTCGGCCGAGCGAGTTTTTTTCTAGGCTTAATAATATTATTAAATCTTTTAACAAAAACAGACTGTCATTATAAAACATTAAATGCAATTATGCCATATAATGAAATTAAGCCAAATAATTGCAAACATTTCAAACCTGCACATTTAATTATGTAAATTTTATTTATTTATTTTGTATTGTTTAATTAACAACTTTCTAGTCAGAAAATAATCTATGGATTCATTAATAATTATATAAAAATATTAGTTTTAGTTATTTTTTTTTAATTAATTTTAGTATTATAAAAGAATACATGTGATCTCTTTTTACATTTATATTACCTATAATAAGAAATTAAGTAATTAGAGTTTTTTTATTATGGCACGCTAATGGCACACTCCTTTGGAAAAAGTGGCACGATATTTTTTATTTTTGCGGCAACGCTGTTCACGATACGATACGATACCGATATTTTTCGTTTGCATCGGGATCGTATCGAATACAAAATTATTTAATCGTATCGTATCGATATCGGCGATACTTTTAAAACAAATGTATCGTATCGTTATCGACTTCTATACCAAATGCACGAGAAATTATTTCTTTCATAATGAAAGAAACGTGTGAGCATATTACCGAAGTAACAAAATCAAGTTTGAAGCAAATTTATCTAACCGTTTAGGCGTTTAGACCCGAGGACATACAGGCAGACGGAATAATATCGCAAGTAAGAACTATAAAATAAGTGTTTGATCATGATGTTTTTTTTTTTTTTTTTTTTTTTGTTTGACGCGTTCTCTCGTGAAACAGAGAAATCAGTTTGGCTCTATTTTATTTTTCAAATTCTTCACTTTTTACTGCCCATATCTCGGAACAACGTCGGTAAATTTTAAAAAATATACTCTCCAAAAATCACATTGAAGATGTTTATGACCTGTAGTCAAAAATGCGTTTCGCTCAGGCACGATAGTTGGGGCTCCAAAAATGGCAGTGTTCGACTACAGCCATTTTTATATTACAAATAGCCAAATACAAAATTGCAAAATTTAAAAAATTGTACAGTTGTTGTCATTTCTTCTTTGTGATTTTCGTTATGGCGCGATAGAAGGTTTCTAAAGTGTTTGGAGTAAAGAGTGCAGATAGCTATGTATGTGTTTGAACAAGGTTTATATCTATAAAAAATCGCAATGTTTAAAAGTATCCTTGCAAACGAAATGAGTCCATAACAGAAACAAGGATTAAAAATCGCTCTCGTGTAAAAGTAGTAAATCATAACTTGTCAAACATATTTGTATTGTGAACCTTTCCTATTTGACAGACATCTAATCGTATTCGTATGACAGTGCTAACCACAAATAAGCTATTCTAAGATCGAAAACCTTCACCCCCCAAAACCCATTTGTTTACATTGTTGTATTTGTACCTTTGAAACTGTATCCATGAATAGATGTGAAATCGAAAAACAAAACAAAAACAAATTACTAGGGCTGTGGTGTCTATGTGTCTATAGGAAGAGGAACAGAAAAGTTATTTGTGTGCGTGTTTCAGCTTGTAGGCAAACGTCAAATGAAAGCAGAGGTTTTGGGTCTTTAAGTTATTAGTTTATGGTGCTAACCATACAATCGACGTCTCAAAGACAAATCTCAAGCTATCCGAAAATGATTGGATTCATTTTACTTTATAACAATATAATATTTCCGTTTTATCAGCTGTTTTAGATTTTGGTGTTTTTTAAGTGATTGACAACTCTAAATAATAATACATGACATGACATAAATTTTGAATTATTATAATCTGGTTGATATTTTCATGACATTTATTTTTTAAAATATTATTTCCAGCATATTTACGCCGCGGCTACGAGTTACAAAGTCCATGCGATCAGTCCAATTATTAACTACTTTTTCCAATAAATCTGGCCGTATATCGTCAATGGTGGCTTGAATATTGGCTTCCAATCTTTCATGAACTGCTGGTTTGTCAGCATAAACCAAAAACCAATAATGAAAAAGTAGTCGAGAGGCGTTAGGTCGCACGAACGCAACGTGGGTACCAGTTAACTTGGCCATTTCTGGAAATAAAGCTCTCAGCACATTGATTTTACAATAAATGTATGGTTAGGCGCGCTGTATAGCAAGTTGCGCCGTCTTGTTGGAACGAAATGTCGTTGATGTTTAGCTGATTCATTTTTCGAAACAAAAAATATGTCAGAATTACTCGATAGTACTCGCCATTCACCGTAATGGCAGCTCGTTCTTTTTTTTCGAAAGATGATGCACCAGAGTGTAAACCGCACCAAAGGGCTAGAATTATAGTGATTAATCTAGGGCTAGATTTATAGAGCTAAGTCTGGGGCTAAATCTAGGGCCAGATTTATAAAGGTATGTCTAGGGCTAAATCTAGTGCTAGATTTATAGTGATAAGTCTAGGGCTGGATTTATAGAGCTAAGTCTAGTTCTAAATCTTGTGCTAGATTTATAGGGATAAATCCAAAGCTAGACTTATAGACCGAATTCTTGGGGGCTAGAATTATTGAGCTAAATCTAGGACTAGACTTACAGTGCTAAATCTAGGCCTAGATTTATAGTGGTTATTTTATTGCTAGATTTATAGAGCTAAATCTAGGGCTAGATTTATAGAACTAAGTCTAAGGCTAGATTTATAGAGCTATACTAAAAGCTATATATAGGGCTAGATTTATAGAGCCATGTCTAGGTGTCTGTGGCGATCCTCCTTCCATGAGGTTCTCCATATACCATATATAGCTGAATTTTCCATTTCACTACATAGGGGTCAGCAACCAGAAGCAGGAAAAGTAAATGGATTGTAACACAGAATATACCAACGGACAATTTGGGGCCAATACCACGACGGTTACATGAGGATACATTCTTAAAACTCTTTACAAAGTTACAGAACACAGTAAAAATTATTACTTTTAAGGTCTTCAAGCAAAGGATTTTTTATTTTTTTATTTGTTAGTTCACAACATAAGGTTTGACGAATTGCCAAACTTGACATAAATGTCAACAGAATTTGACATTCTCAACTGTCAAATCATAAACAACAACAATCGAAACCCTGCATTCAGCCAAAAAAAACACTTATTTCAACTGCGATTATTAAGCCCGAACCCCGAAAGTTGGTAGTGATCTTGTATCGCTCGCATATGGACTGCTTGAAAAAACTGTTCAAACACAAAAATGATTCCAAACACCTGGTGTGCACAAAAAATAAAATCCACGACTGGATCGCACGAACTTACTTCCTCTTATGTTCGATCACATCGTATGCAAAGGATTTCTATTAAAAATCTAAATATATTTTTAAAGTCGTTTTTTACTTTATTTTTTATATATATAAAGTTTCTTTAATTTTTTTTTCTAAAAAAATTGGTATGACAATCTTAAATAAATATTTAGTAATATAAACTTAAAAACAAAAGATTAAATCGACTTAATCTAAGGAAAAATAATTCAAAATTCTGAAATAAATACTTAAACTAATTTGAGCTCAAAAAAAAGTACGCAATTTTATTTGTTGTATAAATTTGAATTTATGAGAAAGAGAAAGAGTTTTTAGATCTGAGAAGCGGTTTTTGATAAAAATTTTTTTTAATTAAAAAAAAATTAAAAAAATGCTTTTAAAAATACAAAAAAATATTTATTAATAACCCAAGTAATATCGTCACAGTCATTAGATGTAAAACTGTTCTTCTGCAGCTCCAAACAAGTGAAATTGAAAGCTATGGTTTTATAATGTTTAATTTCACATCTCAATGTACTTTTATTTAAAATCATGCTCTATAGTGAAGTTTAACAGCACTTTCAGCTCGTTCAACATTTAGTTTTTCAAACTAGCTCCATAATACCCTTTATGCGATCTATGAAAGAGCTTCTTGAATTTCCCTCATCTAAATGGCCGTTGTTTAGCTTTCAACTACACAAATGCAATAAAAGACGCGACAAGGAGCTCTAAACAGTAGCTTTAGCTTTAGAAGTAAAATACTAACGCATGATCATTTCGAAATGTCAAAATATAGCATTAAAAGACCAACTTAAAATCGGTTGTAGAGCTGAGTATTAATACCTGAACACATTCTACTCATGAACCCATATTATAATATGGTGTTGCCCAAAATAAATCCAAAATATTTTTTTTATCAAGAAAAAAATGTATTATTTTGCCTAAAAAATAAATGAATTTATGTATGTATTCAATTTTTAGTGTAAGTTATCAATGTTCAGATTGGAACTATAAATTTACTCTGTTAAACAATGCGGAAGAAATTTGATAATTTCTCGTTTTGCATAGTAATGTACATAAATACATAGGTTTTTTCATTGTATTTAAAAAAAAAAATTTTGAAGGCTTTAATTCTAATCACGTATGCACAAAAAAAATTATCCTACTTTAATTCCCTTAGAGAAGATATTATGTGGTTACACATTAAGGATACCAATGTTCTGTATCACCGTGAATGCAAGCAGCCTTATTAAGAAAAGTTTTGAAACTCTTATCTTTAAAAATTGCAACTTAGGCTTTAAATACACTTCAGGAAATATTCTTTTAAAAAAATTCCTTACTTTAAACTACCTTTGTTTTATTATATGCTTTCCTTGACTTTTAATTTCTGAAGCACCCTATCTTATAACAAGAACATGAAGTTAAAAAGACGAAAACGCCATCTTGTTGGAACTAGCTCTAGAAAATGTACAATGAATTTTAAAGTGACATAAGAGCTCTATATCACCAGTAATTAATATTGCAGCTCCAGGACAGATAGTATTGCAGTTTAATTGGAAGAAACGTCTTGCCTGACAGTAAAAATGGCGACGAGATATAAAATTAATTCAATTATTCTTTTTTTCATTTTAAAAAAGAATCATCTTCGGAGTGTAATTAAAAAAAACACGAAATTATTATTATTTTTCAAAAATAATTTTATTTCAGCTCTGGAAAATTAATTTTTAAATATTTTTATTATCCAACTATTTTTTAAAATTATTTTTGATAACATAATGCACAGAATTATGTAGACGCGCTGTAATTTAACGAAGTATCGTCACCACATTTGTGAAAATATTAAACGCGCACTTGAAATTCATTATCAAACAATCGAAAATCTTAATTTATTTTCTTATTTATTTTCATAAAGATATTTTTTAATTTGGTTATTGTGATCTTTGTTATTTCTATTTTAAACACTATGAAACTATTCATTCATTCTTTAATAGTAGGCGTGTTTTTTTCTAAGCCCCGGGGAAATTGGACGAAAAAAACGATGAGTAGGATTAACAATTTGCATACTAAATACAACAACAACTAATCCCCGGGGGTGCTTAGCTTAAACCCAGAGAATTCTCGGGGCTTAGCTATTGGAGAGGATAAAAACTGTGCTACCAAAATCTTTTTCACTAAGTTATCGATAAAATGAATAGAAACTTCAAAACTGAAATTTTGACATGTCAAATAATTATCAATTTTGCTTATTGGTTTGGTTGAGCTTTTGCTCTAAGTATATCAGTTGTTTTCCTGGCGACCATGTCAACCTAACCTAACCTACCTTTTACTATACATTCCGCAACACAATACCAAATCAATTTTAACATTTTCCGCTTTTGTATTGCCTCTATGGTGTCGTAGATTCGCCATGAGAATAACCTTCTACAGCGATTTTCACTTTTGCGTTTATTTTTATTATGTGTATATTAAAACTTGACTGTGAAATTATTATTAAATAAAAAAGTATTTCCTGAAGTTGATATTCGTTTAATTAACAAGAATTGAATGAACTACAAAACAAAGGTTTCTCTGAGAAAATTATTTTCGGCTGCGTTTTGTTGTACACGGGAGCAACCCAATACAGATTCTCTGCTACATCCTAGGCATACTTCAATTTTCTTGATCGCCGTCCGCTCTTGCTCAGACCTATATTCCTAATGACATAGGAACTGAGCGTCCCGTCGGGAATAAGCAACTCGTCCACTAATATCATGTTACCAGTGACCGGCGAATGGGGTAGTTTTCAAGTAGTTGAATTCTATGTACCACTGTATTTGTGAAAATTAAAATTAAAAGAAAATCACATCGGCTAAAAACAATTTCCAAAATACTTGATTCACATTTTCATGTATAAATAATAATTAACTTGGTTCTTTTTATGTTATTTTAATAGAAAAGTAGTTTAAATTCAATAAATATATCGAAATTACACAAAACAAATCAACCCGATGATTTTTAGAAGGATGAGGATGAGGCAAACAGTGGCCTCGTTCGGTGCGCGGCCGATAGGCTATCCAAGATACCTTTGTAGCGGATTTATTTTCGAACGATTCAGGTAGCTTTCTTGTTATGTCAGTTGTATTGCATGCACATCTGAAGTTTTGAATCAGCTGTTCCTCACATTTCCAAACGAATCTCAACGAATCCAATAATTTTTGGGTAGCTTGAGATTTGTTTTTGACAACATATGTTTAGTTCATCAGCAGTTTTTTCCTTAGGCGTTACAACAACACCAAGCAATCCGGATCGGTTAGGTTGCGCCACCGAACGAGGCCAGTGATGTTTGTTTTTTTTTCTTGCATTACAGCTGTTCTTCAAATGCCATCTTGCAAATTAATAGTGCTGCCAAGAATTTCACTAAGCGCCTTGGTCGTTTTTTTCAACCAATTCCCCCGGGGATTGCAAAAAAACGCACTTAGTATTTGAATTTTCATATATTTTTATTTTGTATTACACAAACTAATACAAACAATAATATGTCAAAAGTGGTGTTTTAATAGTTTGAAACCCATGTACTACAGAACTTCAAGTCACCTTGCCACTGATAACAGGTTGAATAAGAGCAAAAAAGAGCTCTCAAACTCAACCAATTAGCTACATGGGATCTTGATTTTTGCTCTAAATCCACATATAGAGCTCCTTGCTAAATAAACAGCTTTAAGATTTAGCTCTTGAAGAACTATAAATGCTTTTATACAGCTAAAAATGTTTCTTGGGAATTGTGGTACGCAGAATAAATTGGGCTACCTAAACCATATGTGTGAAATTTCGAAAGAATCGGTTAAGCCATTTATGAGATAGTCGAAATAAAAAAAACGTCTTATGGAAAGTACCGTTTTTAGATATTTTTTTAATTTTTTTCAATCATATGATCCGGTGTACCTTAAAAGCTGTACTGATTTTTATAATCAAAATCATAAGCGCCGTTTCCGAGAAAAATAGGCTTTCACGTAACGGTTATATGACAGGTACAGACGACAGACAGACAGAATTTTTGGACCATCTTTTTTCGTCTTCACTATCATCGTAATGTCATGTTTGATTGTTATCTCAAACTTGCCTTATATATCACCTATAATCGCAAGTAAAAATTGCAAGAAAAAATAATTTCTTCTTTGAAAAATACATTCATGATAATTCCTTGATTGTATTCACGAGTGCGCATCTGTCAAAAAAACAAATGCTTGTCAAATTTGACGTTTCTTGGTTAGATACTTTGTTTAGAAAAGAATAATCATTACATATCGCAAGAACTTTTGTTTAATCAAGTTGGATTTGAAAAGTTGGGTTACAAATACTACAGATTTATGATATTTGATTAATTTTTTACATAACAGATACATACAGATTTTGACAGCTCATTAGCCAGATGGTAAGCTCACGCAAAAGGTTGGCGCATCCAATGTTGTTATACCCTTCCTTATTAATGTACATGGAAACTTTAGACTACATACATACAGCTTTTTAAATTATTGAATATTAATTACATTTTCTGTTGAAAATTAACCTTAAAACAAAAACATTCACATAAAAAATAATCTTAAAAAGAAAAAAACATATTTACCAAATCGAATAAACACGTTAACAATATTCTCATTCCATTAACAGGTGAGATGATTGTGTCTTCAACCAAATATCACGTACAGGAGCATTCAAAATCAATGTACGAAACCAAAATGACAATGATTGTGCGAAAATTCCAAAAGGAAGATGTCGGCTCTTACCGTTGCATAGCGAAAAACTCTCTGGGTGAAGTAGACAGCAGTATACGACTTTATGGTAAATAAAACATACATACTACATATACACATATTATACGTGTAGTTACATGCTATGACTACCCCTAATCCGAAAAATCAGGATTATACTTTCTTTTATGCAAATAATCCCTGTACCACGTATTGACAGGCTATAAAAATACATGCGAAAACTGCCACCCTTCCAAAAATTCACTACTCACATTCAATTATCCTTTCATTTTCTGTTTTTGTTTTTTCGTTTTTTTTTTTCTTTTTGTAGAAATCCCTGGACCAAGTCGTAAAAATCCTTCCAGCAAACATGGCATCGAAACAAATGACATCCTTAAACCGAAACAGGTAAAGGTGACATATCAGACTGCCGATGGTGGGCTGGATCTGGACGGAGACGGCGAGGACGACGAAGATGACGAGGACTTGTACGGGTCGGCGGAGGATTTTGACGATGGTGATATGCCTCCTAACGTGTATTTACACGGTAAGCCAACACATAAGCCCTCATCTGGGGACAGCACGCGACACCATCATGGCGGCGGTGGTGGTGGGGGTAACAATGCCGGCGCTGGGGGTGGGCTAATAGACTTCCCCGGAGGAGCTGGATCAAGTGGAGCCAACTCTATTGGAACAGCCACAAGAAAGCCAACATTTTATGGCCTGCCCGAAGTGCGGGGTGCCATGGACAATAACGAGTTGACATCAAGGAGCTCATCGCGACTAAGGCTTTCGGCGTTGCTTACAATGATGGCGACGACGATGGTTCCTAGTTTAATAGCGGGATTTTTGAATTTATAATACCGAATGGTACTTAGGCTAGGACCACAATATTATTTTAAAAATATACTGTTATATATTACATACACCTTTGTTGTGCTGTTTGTTGTGTTCTATACGACGAGCGAGGTTGCCCTTAATATAAGTGTTGCTGTGTCTGTGTGATTTTGTGTTTTTTTTTGTTTGTGAATAAGAGTGAATGCATTATAAATATATGTATAGCTATAGCCTATGCGTCCTTAGACAGGCGTATTTATCTGTTTTTATTTTAATATTTGATACTAAGGCAGAAACAATAATGTAGAGAGAAAAAAAATAATAACAATATAATACAAAATATTAATTTAAAAAAAAAACTCCCAGGAATTAGGGGGCATATTAGATGAACCCGAACGTTCTGGTTTAAAGTGCAAAATAGAAAAACCAATATTATAGTTAATTAATGAAAATAAATTCGAATTCATTTTTTCTGATAAACATGATTTTTTTAAATTATTTATGAGTTTTCTTTACTCTATGAATTTACAATTAATTAAAATTTAGTTCTGGCTGGGCTAATTAGGTATCCGTAAATTTTATAAAAATCTCTCCAGAATCGTAGCACTTCACTTCAAATCCAGATAATCCAGAATCCTGAAAACCCTAAATTTTCATAATGAAACTCAAAATCTAAAAGTTTTAAAAGGAGGAAAGCCCAAATTAAGAAAATCAGGAGTCCCGAAAATATTCTCGCAGTGTTTTTTAGAATGTCTTTAATATGAAACGACGTAGTTCTTGCACTCACTTCGCATTTTCTCTTTAAAGCTTTTCTTTGAGAAGCCTTTTCCTAAAACACACGCACACCCAGATCGTCCTTGAGAGTGCTAGTCATTCAAGGACAAACCGAAAATGAATTTCTCAATTATCAATTGTTTAATAAACATAAAAGTGCGAAAAAATTTGAAGATAGTTGAGAACATGATATTTGACGTTTTTTTTTGTAAATTTTAGTTTTTTCTCTTTTAGTTTTTTTTAGCGTTTCTTAAAATGTAGACATGCGTGTATTTATAAAATACATTTAAAAGGACACAGATTTATTTTGTTTTATTTATCTTGTTATATCTATCTCTTATGCCAAACGTCACCCTGACATACAAAAGGGAAATGTTTGTACATCATAGAAGCGCTCTCTTGTGGTGAAAGTTGGTAGTTTTGGACATAGTTTGGAACAAAGCAAATATGGATTTGTATTGAAAAAGTCAAGAGTTTCTTAAAGTAAGGTACACATTTTCGAACCTGCGTGACAGTTTTGCTCACGTTCGATAATGTGTACACTTGCATGATGATTTGTTCACAAAACTTTTTGATATTAGGCGTTCTTCGTTTTTCGTTCAGAGCAGAACACTGACCAGAGTTCGAACACATAGATTATGCACTGAACTTGTTCCAAACAGGGGTAGCTCTGAACACTAATGTTTTTTAAGCACCACACTTGAACCACACAAATCAGAATACATTTTCATTTTAACCAAACCAACTTAATTAGATCAGATTATTTTTTTCTTTACATTTTCCTTCTTGCAACACATGGCATTTTGTGGGTTTAGCAATTCCCTCACAGGCTCAGTCAATTATGTTCAAGCACGTCGTGTGCAATCTACACATGTTGAAAACGAAAAAAGAAACACAAGTTTGGAGCTTTGAATGCTCTGAGTTAAAGAGAAACACAAACAAATTTTTTGACAACTCAGACTCTGCTCTGAACTAAAAAAGAAAAACGCCTATTGCCTGTCAGGCAGCATTCTTGATCGATGTGTATGCAAATACTCCATTTAACAACATTCAACAAGTATTTTTTGTTGGTAGTTAGTTCATTTTTGAATCTTTGTCAGTAGGGAATAAGAAAAATAATATTTTGATGAGCTAGATCTTGAATTGAAATAAAAATTTTGTTTGGAGGACGGCCAACAAAACTGACCAATCTGTACCCAAAACTTTTCACGCGTGTTTGATATCCAACAGTAATGTCACGCAGGTTCGATAATGTGTACCCTACTAAACACATGTAAGTCCTCTTTCACACAGGGAAACCAGTGGCTGGAGATTTTTTTGACGTTTTCCTTGAATTGCCATGTAGCTTTCACACGAAGAAACTGGCACCAAGAAAATGAGGAGGAAACTGGGAAGATTTTGTTGGGCTAATTGGAATGCAAAGCAAAACGTGAAAAAAATCGCTTCAAATCGTTGACCGGGGAGATTTGTTTCATTCCCCTTACTTCTTGTCCTTCTCACCTTTAAAATCCCAGTTGCCGTCAACTCAGTTTCCTTGTCTGAAAGGGGACTAAATTCACTCATGCGCATTCAATGACCAGACAGCGCACCCATGTACGTTTGAATGCTTCCATTTGAGCCAAAATATGGAGTCTGGAGAGCTGTATTGATATACGGGACATTCACGATCCGATGCAGCTGGTGCAGTATCATTGTAAAAGTGTAAAAGTTCAACTTTTTTTGCAGCTGTTATTTTCTCTCATACATTTTTGTGGATTTAATTAGAGGCAGAGAGTCAGGTCAGATTCAAACGTATTTTGTAACGGATCGTCTGGTATTCACGATTGTGTTTTTTTTAATCTATTAATGGAAAAGATCTGTTTTTTCTTGAGCCGCCATAAGTTCTTAGACTAGAGCAGGGTCTTATTTGTCAAAAAAATGTTCTTGTATTTCTTTTACACTCAGAACGCTTAGAGCTGCAAATGTGAGTTTCTTTTTTGGTTCTGAGCATGTTTAAAGAGCGCTCGATGAACTTAGACAAAATCGACTGAGCATTCTGAGTTAATTGCTCAACGGATCAAATTTTATATGTCTCAAGAGTTAGGTTGAGGTGGCTATCAGGAAAACGGCTGACACACATAGACTTAGAGAAGAGACATTAGCTCTTTAATTAAACCATTTGGAGCCTCTAATAAAGTTATGTAGCTGGTGCATCTGTGTGTGTCTTATATCACTAAGGTCCTCGAAGAAGTATTCTTCCAGGAACAATCTACGTATCCTTGGGAGAGAACAGGATATGAGCAACGAAGATGGAAAATAGTTTCCACTTCCTCCTCATCCATACAACTTGTGCTAAAGTCATTGGAGAATACTCAAAGTCTTTTGGCGTTTCTGCCAATTAAGCAGTGTCCAGTTATGACTACTATTACGCAGCCAAGATGTTTTCTGCTCTAGCAGACGTTTTGAGTGTCTTGCATCCATATTTGGCTGTCTAGTAGCCAGGCTTGGTTATAGTTTGTGCACGAAATGTTTCGAAGGTTTCTAGTTTAATAGTTCACTTGTGAACATTATTTTCTTAGAATGAAAAAATGCCTGGTGTCTACATTCAAATTCCAATTTTCTACATTCCACTAGAGTGTAAAAGAGACAAACGAATGAGTTGATCATTTCTGCGTTGTCGTTGTCATGATTGTTTTTTTTGCCAAACACAATGACGGTTTAGTGAAATTTCATCTTTTCAGTTCGCGAACTACCTAACAACCACAGAAAAAGTTATGAATGAAGAATATTTTTATATTTGTTTTGAATATTTTCAGTGAACTTGAACTAAACTGAACGAACTAGTTCAGTAAAATGATTTGAAATAAACTGATCGAACACAAAAATGAACTAAATTGATCAACTCTAGTTTGTTTGTTTTGTAGGGTTTTGTTGAAACATAAACTTACAAGTTGCGATAGGCATACCGATTTCTACCATTTTTGGTAGAATTGGTATTCGGGTTTCATTTGTGGCGATTTCATCGGATTTGCAGTTTCCCAAGATATCCCTATGTCCCGGTGCCCAAATGAAATGAATGTTAAACTGTTCTGCCATCTCCCTGGGAGATAATCGATAGTTGCGGGCAGTTATAGTTTGTGGAAACAGCGTCAAGTGACTTGAGGGCTGCTTGACTGTCTGAGAAGATGCGGATATCCGATGTGGATATCACGTTTTCCTTTAGCCAGGATAGAACCTCTTTCACCCCAGTACAGTGGTCAGGGAGACGGAAATAGAGACTGTTTGAGTACACACCACCACCCACTCCCTCTTCGGTTTTTGAACCATCCATAAAAAAGTGGGCTGATTCATCGCTTAAGAACCTCTCATCCTCCCAAACGGATCTTGGTTGGATGGTAACTTGGAAGTTTAACTGGTATCTAGTATAGTCGGATCATCCTAGTTTTGGTCAGTATGTGTTCAGAATATTAGAATGTCTATCGAATTGTTTTCCATTGAGATGGCTTTTAGACGAATAGCTGTACTCGCGGCCACTTGTTTGCTGAAAATATCGAGGGTTGTAAGGTTCAGTAGTATGTTTAGGGCAGCCGAGGTAGAGAGTAGAGTGCTCCACTGATGCACAAGCTGGCTGACCTGTGGTCTCAAGAATTAAATGTGAAGAAAAAATACTCCACATAATTCAAATAGTGGAAAAACTTGGTGGGAAGACAGAAGTTACTTAACAGAATTCAATTAATAATAGTTTTCAAGTACGTTAAAAAAAAACAAAAGTAAAATTATTCCACTCGCACTCTAATTTTCAGATAAGTAAAAATATGATACATTACTGTCATTAATGATCATTTCTAATATTTCTATAAATAAAAAACAAAATCTAAAATCCTTTTTGAAAATAAATAATTGAAAATCGGAATTAATTAAAATTGATTAAGAAAATGAATGGCAAACAATATTTACTCTCATTTCAATTTTAAATATAATATAAACACACCCACACCGACACAAAAAAATACTGAAACCTTTATCATATCGCATATTCTAATTCAAACAAAAAAACGCCTGTCACAAACTTCCTTCCAACCAACACACAAAAAAAGAAAATGTAAAGAAGTCAATTTGACATTTGGTCCTTAATCTTCGATATGGCATTCCAACAAATGGTTTCATTTTCATGTATATCTAGTGCGAGTATATGTATTTCACACTTTTTATTCTTTATTTGAATTGCTATTGAATCAAAAATGTCAACCCCTTATGGGCCGGATATCGGAAAAAGGACAAAAGAAAAAGGATTTTAAATATCACAGCGAAAAAAAAAACAAAACTTTTGTAATTATTGCCCGCTGCTGTGTGAATATCTGCTATAACAACGTCAAATTTTCAAACCCCAACAAAAAAAAAAAAACAAACGAACCCTTAAAAGGATTGACCGGAAATGTTTCTTTGTCGATAAGGGAATAATTCGTCCTTTTAATGTTTTGTCTGTTTGTTTAAAATATGCTACTAAGGACTTCTGTCAAATAATATATTATTATATGAATCTCCAAAAAGTAATTTCATTAAAACAAAAATATGAAAATATTGCCATCATATTTTGAATGGCGGCACATCCTTTAGATATTAACTTACCTCCATTTTCGTTGCTCAGCACAAGTGTTTAAAATTACTTCGAAGGATACTTGCACGTAGGTATATAGTACTCAGTATAGTGACGGTTTAAGCAATTTCATTACAATGCAAATTACGGAACCTTTTTCAGTCGTAACCGGGCCTATATCCAACCGCTAACTACTATCAACTACTGGCTTATAACGCAGCAGCAGCAGCAAGAGTAGCAGCTTTCATTCATTATCCTTTCTTTCTTTCTGGTAATTATGAATCCAGCACAAGTGATTACAACAATTAAATAGGAAGGAACACAAAATCCTTTTTATCCGAGAAGACGTTATATCCTTGATATATCTTTTTGTGCAAGTTGCTTTTTGGTTGGATGTTATAGCATATATTTTCCTTTCAAAGATATAAGGACTTTTGCAATCCGCATACTTCCTTACACACATACATGTTATATTCTCTACAAATGAAAGTTGAAAATCATCATTTACGCACGCATTTTATATAGTTGTTGTTGATGGTCGTGTATGTTTTGTACACACATACATATACGTACATATGTTTATGAACAGCCCTTTTGTTCTTATTACCAAAAATGTCCTTTATCGTTAATTTTGCAATTAAACACACATTTATTCTGTTTAAATTTTCCATTGTTTTAATGGAAGAAAAGGATATAGCATTGAGCGGATGTGAATGTAAGTGGAAGTATTTGGATGTAATTTACCTTAAAGTGGTAAAGAATGGCGACAAAAATTTCTCATTGAATTGTCCTGGTTAAAATAATTTTAGCATAATATTCAAGGATGTTCTTTTGTTTGGAAAGATGATACTAACGGAATTGGACCTTGTAGTTTACATAACATAGGTTGTCCTTGATCAAAAAAAAAAATACAAGATTGTATTGTTGTTTTATTTTTTTTATTTTGACAATGAAATGGTTAATAGATTCCATCCAAGTAATGATAGGCCGACTTATTCCGACCACTCGATATTTGGTGATTATCGAATTCCACATTCGCGTGGTGCTGCTAAAGAAATAATCTCTTTGTAGTACCTGCGTCCGAAATTGGGATGATAAAAATTCCTCGAATCGTGAGTATTTTCTGTAAGACATATTACGAACACAACTTCGTTGATTTATCGATAAATTGTCTAAAACTTTTTATACTGGATACTGGATTTGACAGTGGACAAAAACTAGGCATTCTTCATGTTTTCAGAAACAAATTTTATAAACATCGATTAAATGTTCCAGTTTGTATAGATTTAAGAACCAAATAGAATTTCCGCTAAAAACTTACTGAGTTTCATTTTTCTGGTGGGGATTGTTGTTCATAGTGTAGAACAAGGTTGCCACTTTACTACAATTTTTTTTTTTTTTTTGTAAATACGACTGCTTTTGAATAAAGTCTACTGAAAAATAACCTTCAATATACCTACAAAATAATTTTTTTCAATTCTATCATAGTCTCATTCTCTCTGAAACGTATGCCGTTTTCCATTGGTTTCACTCAAATAATCAATCATTCTGAAATCCAATGGAACAGTGAACTGCTTTTAATCAACTGTGATGTTATGTCTTTGTGTGTATGAGTGGTTTTCAATTATAAATTCATCATCTAATGAAAAGAAAGACGACGAAGAACAAAATTCAAAATCACATGTTTGACATTTGAGTATAAATGTATTAGTGATTTATGAATAGATTCTGATTTCAAATCAAGAAGAAAATTTCTCTCTAATGAATCGTCAGCAGAGTATTTTGTGCCAATGGAATTTTATTTTATAAGACTTACGGCCTCTTCGGAATGCTTCTGGACGTCCAATAGAAAACAACATTACTTTTTAATAATTTATACGGTTCCGGATCGAGTTTGTTTTGATGGCAATTGACAGTTGTCACAACAGACGAACGTTTTGTTCTTATTTACATATTTGCTTTTTTCTTAATTATTTTAAATTAATTACATTAATTTTGTTGTAGCTTTGATCTAATGGATTTTCCAAATGTATAAATCAAAAAAAAATTGAATCCACTGTATTATGTTTCCAAATCTGTACTTTTGAAATTTTTAAGTGACGACACTGGCGTAGAGTGTGAAACTCTCCCCCAAGCTTATATGAGGTTGGATATGACATGACGACTTTTAAAATTTTAAATAAGTGTGATTTTAAGGGAGATAATTACAAAGAAATACAGTATTTTTGAAAATGATACTTAAGAACTTTTTCTTCGGTCTAAAAAAAAATTAATACAGTGGTGAGTATTTTTTTCACAAAAAAATATTTTATTTTGTTTTGTACATTCTCCAGTACTTCTCGTTAAGAGTTCACCTGATTTGATTCATAACTCGGAAATATATACTACCAAGTAGCCAACACATTTACAACTTAAAGACCTCGTCGTGTATTATAATTATTTTAAAACTTATCATTTCAATTTATTAATTAATTGTCTTTCTTTTCAATGAATTTGATTTTTTTTAAATCCAAAAGTCAAAATAATAAAAAAAAATTATTAGCTATAAGGAGTAAATAAAATATAATTAATGGATACATTTTTATATAGTCATCCTGAAACAAATGGTTTTTGCTTTAAACTCAATTAATCTACAGAAAGTATCTTATATGATACCTTGATAAAACAAAATTATGCCGTTATTTAAAAGAAAAAAAAAACAATGCAAAATATTTAATTTAAGTTTATTTAAACTGTAAAATGTAAATTAAAAACAATTCGAAATAATATGATAAAAAAATAAAATTTAAATTAACGAAAACCTAGAAGAAGAGAACCCCTTGTAAACAAATGCGAAAAATTATGTTATGCAATAAAATTATGTGCCATTACCAGAAAAATCAAATTAATTAAATTAAACAAAAAACACAAGATTATACATACGTTTAGAGTTAAAATTTTGATGAGAAAAAATATAAATAGACAATTGAACCATATGTTAAAAAAAAAACTTGTATAAATAAAAGAACAATTAAGCTTAGTGTATAATACTTCATAACTATAATATACATACAATTTTTGTTGAATATTTATTTTGATAAAGTGCTTACTTACAACTCAAAATATATATATACATAAATATGACAACAATAAAATTAAAGTTAAAATAATAATGATTTTTTTAACAAAAAGTAGGTAATTTGTATTTGTTTTTAAAATAAAATAGTTAATTAACTGAAATTATAAATAAAATGTTGTACATAAATTAATATTAAAATTACGAAATTAAATATGTTCTGTTCAAATAAAATACAATTATATGAAACAAAAAAATCATTGTGTTGCATAAACTAGCAGAATACAAATATAAAATAGTTATTATAAAACTTATATATATATAAATATATATAGCTGAAAATATTATTATATTGTATACTAAATAATAAACAGAAATATATTTATTAATGTATAAAACCTTAATTATTTGTTTTATTTTTTTATAACTTAAATAATATCTTATCACAATTTTCTATGATACAAATAATGATAAGAATCTATTAATGGGAAGAAACTGGTAATTAGTCACTAGTGTTAATGCGGCATAATCAATCAATTATCTGTTTGACATAGCAGTAATCTTAACCGTGAAAAACAATGGAGGCAAAGGAGAAGCTTTACTGGGATCAGTGATAATATATTTTGTGATAATGATATTTTTGTAATTATCACATCTTATTTAAAATACAAATGGGTCTTAGGAAAGCTATAACTGAAAGGTATTCATAATTTAGAAACATAAATAATAGGGTGGCAATAGCGCAGTGGGTAAAGTGTTTGATTGTTAACTTAGACGTGTGGGTTCGATCCCTGCGCTAGGCGCATTCTTTTCTATACCTCCAATTTTAATTGGATGCCGCCCATGTGTTAAAAATGAGACAGTCAATACCTGGTTCTCATATCCACTGTGCCAAGCTAGTTCCGTGCAATTCAGGTTACATTTAAAAGACCTTAGGTCTTACAGGCTGGGACCATGTTTTGTAACTCAGGCGATAACATTTTTCTCACTTAACGCCTATGAAATTAAATGGACGACTGGATCTTACAAGCTTGTTCTTGTAGCTAACAACTTTTATGTAGCTATTTATGCTTTTATGTAACCATTGAGGCTTAGTTAGTTAGGTGTAGTTATCCTATGCAGACGTAAAGCCTATGTAAGTAAGATTACCTCGATTCCTAGTATAATGTATTGTCGAATTGTGATTAAATGAATAGTTACATAGGTACCTCCCTACCTACAAATGTATATTCAAATGTAAGTTATGGATTTTAATTATGTAAGTTAGGAGAGTAAAATGTATCTACATATATATACATATTGATGGAACCTAAGTATGTAAACATGTACATATAATAATGAAATTGAAGGATATAGGTGGGTATAAGTAGCTATATGTATATAACTTTATAATTTAGGTGCACTATGCATACATAATATTCATGTGATTCTTGGACACACATATATATATATATATATATTATATATATATATATATATATATACATAAATGTATGAAGGCGTATTCAGTGATGTAGGCAAAAATTCGTAAAAAGGGAATAATAATAAGGTAGAAATAAATATATAATATATAAACTTAAATGTTCTTATATTGCTTAGTAGTTATAATTTGGAAAAAAACTAAATTAATTTATTAATTAATTTTTTATGTAAAAAATTTTGAAATCATTTTTAGAAAAAAAATTTAAAACGCCATTTTGAAGATATTATTAATAACGGGTGATTTTTTTGCTACTTGGTTTTTGACGTTTATATTTTTGACAGATCACACATGACAAATTCCACGAACATTTGACATTTCGATTCAGTATTGTTTGCCATTTCATCATGAATAAACTTCCGCCTGAACAACGCTTGCAAATTATTGAAATTTATTATCAAAATTCGTGCTCTGTGAAAAATGTGTTTCGCAAGCTACGTCCGTTTTATGGTCGTCATAATAGACCCACCGAGCAGGCTATTCAGCCCATTGTGACCAAATTTCGCACCAGTTTCACTTTATTGGACATTAATCCACCAAATCGTATCCGTAGAGTGCGTACCGAAGAGAATATTGCTGCTGCATCCGCCAGTGTTGCTGAAGATCGCGATATGTCCATTCGGCGCCGATCGCAGCAATTGGGTTTGTGTTATTCGACCACCTGGAAGATTGTACGCAAAGATCTTGGTTTAAAGCCATACAAAATACAGCTGGTGCAAGAATTGAAGCCAGGCGACCTACCACAACGTAAAATTTTCGGTGAATGGGCCTTAGAAAAGTTGGATGAGGATCGTTTATCGCAAAATTGTCTTCAGCGACGAGGCTCATTTTTGGCTAAATGGATACGTGAATAAGCAGAATTGCCGTATTTGGAGTGAAGAGCAGCGAGAGGCAATTCAGCAGCTACCAATGCATCCCGAAAAATGCACTGTTTGTTGCGGTTTATGGGCAGGCGGCATCATTGGGCCGTACTTCTTCAAGGACGATGAAGGCCGCAGCGTTACGGTCAATGGAGAAAGGTACCGTTCGATGATAACAGATTTTTTTTTGCCGAAAATGCAAGAATTGAACTCGGTCGACATGTGGTTCCAACAGGACGGTGCCACATGCCACACTGCACGCGAAACCATGCATCAATTGAGAGGCGAATTTGGTGAGCAGTTGATCTCACGTTTTGGCGCAGTCAATTGGCTACCAAGATCATGTGATTTGACCCCGTTAGACTATTTTTTGTGGGGCTATGTTAAGTCTATTGTCTATGGGGACAAGCCAAACACGATTGCTGCCTTGGAAGCCAACATTGAACGCGTCATTGGTGAGATTCCGGCCGAAATGTGTGAAAAAGTTTGCCAAAATTGGACCTTCAGAATGGACCACCTGAAGCGTAGCCGCGGGCAACATTTAAGTGAAATTATTTTTAAAAAGTAAATGGCAGAAATTGATTTATCGATCCAAATAAAAATTTCATTCACTTTTTACAAGTTTCTGTGTTTTTTTGAATTTTCAAAAACCAAGCTCTTAAAAAATCACCGTTTATATGTACATATAAAATTCAAATTAAAACAAAAAATCTGTAACTGGTTTTTGGAAAATCGATTTTTCAAAAAAAAAAATTGTATTTATTTTTTAAAAATCGAAAAACTTTTTTTTGAAAGTTTGAGTATGCAGTTTTTTTTAACAATTTTAGGGAGCATTTGTATAAAAAAAAATATTTTAATCGGTTCATCCAATATTAAGAAAGTCGAAAATATGAAAAGTGGTTCTATGGGAAGTACCGTGAAAAGTGAACTGCACTAATTTAAAAACACACAATTTTTCTTATAAAAATTCTTGGAGCCGTTTTCGAGAAATAAATTTTTTTCCTAACGGTTTTTTAACATTTGTATGGGAGGTATCTTTGTTTTTTATTTTAGAAAAATAGGTTTTTTAACTATTCCAGATAATATCAAAAAACCACTAAATACGAAGTTTCGAAAAAATCTATTGAGTCGTTTTCGAAATTTTGAATTTTCAAAAAAAAAATTAATTTCCAAAAAATTTTTTTGAAAAATTTTGGTACACAATAGTATTTTAACTTTCTAGGAGCTTCTGCGTAAAATATTGCAAAAAAATCAGAAAAACCGTTTCCGAGCAAATCGAAAACCAAAAAAATGGTTCTACTAGAGGTACCAAAAATAACAAATTTTTTCCAAAAAAAAATATCAAAAGGTACCCTTTACAGCTTAACAACTTAGTTTGGAAAATGTCGAATTCCATCCCTATACTTTTGAAACCGTAAAATGGATAACCCTATATTTACTATAAGGCAAGTTATGTATTCGTAAAAAAAATTTTTTTTCTAACAATCAAACATGACATTACGATCATAGAGAAGACCAAAATAGTGGGTCCTGCAATTCCGTCTGTCTGTCTGTATGTCTGTCTGCCTGTCTGTAGAACGATCTACAGCCTAAACCGCTGTACCGATTTGGTCCAAACTGTCAAATTTCTTGTTATTAGTGGTACCTGCCATACAACTATTTTATTGATTTTCTAATTTATCAGAAACAGCTCAACGGATTTCAATCAAAATTTTTGTACAGGAGTTACTTCAAATTCTAAACAATACTGCATTTCAAAATTTTCGAAAAATTGTTTTTTTTTGGATTTTTGAAAAAAAATATTTTTTATTTGTGAAAATTCAAAATTTTGAAAACGGGGGACGATTTTTTTTCGAAATTTTGTCTTTGAATTTATATTATTAAATATTTAATATTTCCATACCAATTTTTTCTTTTGGAAAATATTTGAGAATTTTTATATACAAAAAATTATGTGAAAAACGACTTTAAAAATACATTTGGTCGTTTCTATTAAGAATCTTTTGCATATAATATGATCGAACATAGGAGCAAGTACGTGCGATCCAGTCGTGCATTTTATTTTTATAAAAATCGTTGGAGCTGCTTTTGAGAAAAATAAGATTTTTGTTTTTGTCCAAAAAAATGTATGGGAGCTACTGTTATTTGTCGTCTTAAAAAAATGAAAAAATGTTCGGGCATATTACTGAAAAAACAATTTGTACCAAGTCTGAAGCAAATCCACCGAACTGCTTAGGCTGCAGACTCGAGGACAGGCGGAATTGGGGACCAACTTTTTTGGTGTTCTCTATGAAAGTAATGTCATGTTTGATTGTTATAAAAAAATATTTTTTTACGAATACATAACTTGCCTTATAGTACCTATATTCGCAAGTAAAAATGGGTTGCTGGTAAGTTGAGACGATAATTTGGAAGGCAATAAATTGAAAAAAGTTATTTTGGCATCTTAACAACAAACCAAACATTTTTTTTTTTGTTTCTCGACTATTTTTATCGATTCGAAAATTAATGAACATGGACCCTGGAGGTTTAGTTTCAAACATGCTTAGCTTGGATTTTCTTGATGAAAAGTGTCTTTGTGGAATTCACAATATTAAGTCTTACTTTAGACTGTAGATGGACCCAGGTGCGGGCTGGACCAACGGGGACTCTGATTTTTTCTCGGCACGCCCTCCGGCAAGACAGACAACATTTTTTAAAGGCACTTTTTAATGAATTCTTGATCAAAAGCCAAAAGGGAATGGTGCCACAACTCTCTTGCTGGCCCCTTTAGTCAATATAAATCTGTTGTGGCTCCCTATGGATCTTTTGAGTCCTTCAGAATTATATTTGTGGGCCCCCTATAGATCTTTCGAGGCCCACCGAATTCTGTTTGTGGGCCCCTATGGATCTACCGAGGGAGGCCCACAAAACTATGTTTTAGTCACTGTAGATCTTTGGGAATATTTGTTTGTGTACCTTTTATTCAATATATTATGTAGATCTCTTTTCGAACCTTAAAGTAAATAAATTTGCTAGTAGTTCCTAAAATATATGCCAATTTCAATGTCGAACATTATCGCACAAATCAATTAAATTAAATTAATAAACATGACAAAATGAAATATCAAAAAACAATTTCTGCATATCAAGTTTTATTTTTAACCATTTTGAAAAAAATTATGTATTCTGTGGCCTTTTTTCCTAAGAGTCGCGGGAGGCCCTTTGACCGCCAGTCTGCCCCTGGAAGAACCCACTACATTATTCCATATGTTCGAAAGGCCTAATATCCATAAGTAATTTACACTCAGTGGGAATATTTAGTCTATACTCGGTATGACATGTCGATAGCTATAATGATATTTGCCAATTAAAGGGTTGTAAATATAACAGTCTACGTGCTTTTGCAAGAGATTTTTTTTAAATGCAGTAGGTTCTGTAAAGAAAGTCTTCTATATCGATGGTTGGTTTAGTGGATCTAAACTCAGCATAGCCCAAATCTTTTTCATTTTGATCTTTTTTCTCTATTTGACGTCACTTACCTGTAGATTCCATTTTGGTAGTTTTTCTATGAAAGCTTGCTAAACCCTATCCAATGCCATTGGATTACGAGCTTATCAATAGACATTTTATTGTTTTATTGATGATTTTCTTCAAAAAGTGTAGAAAAATGAAGTATTTGTCTTCTGAAATAAAAATTATATATAGTCCCAGTTCAATTTTACATTATTTTATTGTTAAATTTTTCTTTAAAAAAAAAATGAAGATGGTTAATTTAAACATAGATCTTCACAGTCTTTTTGGGAGTGGAAGCGATTGTCATTTCCGTGGCATCCGCCATAACCAAATTGGACGCACTTTCCTTCTGCTGAGTTGTAAGACCACGATGGGAAAAACGCCCTACATCTCTTTAATCCATTGCCATCTTGTGAGTGTGGTTGTAAGCAAGCCGCTGTATTAAAATCCAATTTTAAAACGACTTAAATTTACTCGTATGTCAAAAAATATTATTTGATTATTAATACCTGGTTTTTCAGCTCCAATCATTGCAACGAAGACGAATATAGTTAAAATTATTCCGAAAATAAATTTCATTGTGGGCGTTTGGTTGAGTTCCTTCTTTCAGATTCAAATAGAAAATGAACAAAAATTTTGTTGAAGAAATATAAGAAATTTTATTGATTGATAAGCTTAGTCTAATGGATTAGTTCGCGGGTCAAATAAATATATTTTAGATTTCTCTTATCAAATTTGAATTTTGTCTATTTCATCCATACGACCAAACTTATTGTCTTTTTTAGATGAATAAAATAATTTTGATAAAAATTAGAATGCTGCAGATAAGGTTATTGGATTTTTTTTTAGGTGGTGATACAAGGTGGAGCAAAAATAACACAAACATATAGCTAAGAGCAGAGAATTTTAGAAGCTAACATTTTGTTTCTGTACAAAAACTGTATTGCGGTCACGAATTTTCTCTTTGTTATCGATAGTTTGTATGGAAGTGTCAAATAATTATTGTAATGGCATCGATAATTCCCTGTGTCATTTTTGTCGAATTTTCTTCCGTGTGTGTATGCCATTTTGTAAGAAAGGGAACAAATTAGAAAATGTTTTCACGTAAAGTTTATTTGAAGGTGCAGAATTAGTGAGATGAGGTTGAAACAATTATTTGAGCTCGTCTTACGGCTTTTTGAATTAGGTTTTGCGATCGATATTCATCGCTACTGTTTAATCGATTGTTTCGTTCTGTTTTCACCAACAATGTTCATGATCGAATTCAGCAACTTGAAACAATATAGCTACACGCCCTACACACGATCAATTTTTAATGTCAATTTTCATTCAATAAATATTGATCGTTTCTATGCTCTTCAATGTCATTGAACATTGAAGACATTGTGGGGAATCTAGATCAATTTGGTTTTCTTCAAAGTCGCCAAAGTTTATTGACAATTTTTTGATCGTGTGAAATTTGAAAATTCATTTATATAAAAAAATAAAACTAAACAATTAAAAATGACTGAATTGCTTATAAAAACAAATGGCAGCATCAAATCATAGTTGTTTGCAGCTAATTTAAATAATAAATGCTCGTCCATATTTTAGAGGAATGTTACTATCAATGTTGAGGCTTGTAATATGTCGAAAAAAATTCAATATTCATTGATACCTGTGGTGACGATTTTTGTTCAATATTTATTGACAGAAAATTCTTTTAATGAAAATTGGCATAAACACGGTAGTGCGCTTAAGGCATGTTAGTGTCAATAAATCCGTGTTGATACCATAATTCCTTTTACCTGCTGATGAAGCAAAATTGCATAAGATTGTAACTGGTTTTGAATTGCAGTCAATTGATACGATCCTTGAGGTGATCGTCCAGTTAAAAAAATCGATGCGACATGAGTTAAGTTCAAAGGTCTCTGGTCTCTAGCAATCTAATGGTTAATGTGATACAGAAGTTACGCTCATTCATCTTAAAGTCAATTTGTTGCGTAAGAAAAAGAAGTAAAACAAAACAGCTTAACTGATGATTGAGCTCTTATTTTAGAAAAAACTGGAATATACTATTGGTTGTAAAGATCTTGTTTTCTTGAATGGGCTTTAGGTAAAATAAAACAAGTTATTTCTTTTTCATGACATTTCGTCCCTCTCTATACACATCATCAGATGAATAACTAGATTAGATTAGATTTGATTATGCTAAAAAATGGATAAGCATGACTATTGCCGTCTGCTGATTACATTAATCATTGAATAATAAGTTGTTTTTTTTTATTAGAATAAAAAAGTATTATAACATTAAAATACAATTTTGCTTTGCTTTGATCTTACAAATTTAAAAATCCTCATTAATATTATGTTTTCGTTAAGAAAAAGCAGAATTATAGTAGTGAAAAAGTTGATTTATATCGTTTTCGCAGTTGAGATGTGCTCGAACTTCCACTTCAGGAACCATGTTGGTTCCAAAGTAATGGCTCCGGATTTCTTTAAGAACTGGATATCTGCCGATGAAATGGATAGCATCTTCGCTCTCCGATAAGTTACAAGGACTGCAGCAAATTGGTAAGTCAGGTCGGTGCGGTATATAATTGAGACGAATAAGCTCTCCTCTCATTTTGTAAATTACTGAAATTATTTCCTTACTGTTATTCATGTTGAAATAGTTCCTTTCGCACAAATTGTGATTTAGAATGCTGTATGTTACTCTATGTACTGAAGAAGTAGCTAGACTTATAAAGTCAGCTCGGTATTGTTCATCTAATTTCGAAATAAGCTTGTTTATAGAATCTTTGGCATAAAACTTCCGTTTCCATTTTCAAAATTTAATTTCAATTCAGTTCCGCAGTATGCTGCACGTTCATACAATTTTTTTTTTACCATAGGATTTTTCTTTCGATTGTCTTTTTGGCTATAATTTTTGGGAGTCTTTCATCTGGCAAATTTAAGATTTTCAAAACATAGACCTTGTGTAGATTCAAGGTTTTTATATAGAGTGGTGATAAACTTGTTTTTATATTTTTCATGTAACTGGGTGTGGTGCTTGGCAGGTTAAAACATTTTTTAATGTAACATCTCAGTAGATTCTCCACTATTTCAAACTGACAGTAACCCCAAGATTATGTGGCTTACAACATTACGGATTATGATACTCCTATTAAAACTTTAAGTTTCACACTATGGTCCACCAGCTGATTTGAGAAACATCTCTTCCAGGTTGCTCATATTACACTTTTTGCTTTTACTAACCTTTGTTTTAAGTGAGTTTCTATACTGAGGTTGTTAGCTATTGTTACTCCAAAATGCTTTGACGACTTCAATGAGTTGCATATTGAGATACCATTTTTCGTTTCTGCAAGTTCTAACGGACCCTTTTTAAAAACCATTATTTTTGACTTGCCCAGATTAACTGTCAAATTCCATAATTGGCAGTACGAATCAAGACGGTAAATCATTAGTTGCAAGGATTCTGACGAATATGCAAATAAAACCGCATCATCTGCAAATAAAAGGGCCTTTATTAAAACTCTGTTTATCTCTATTCCTCGTGGATGAATAACTATGAAGAATCTATATTTGCATTGATAAATATTAATTACATAATTCTTGCAAAATGAACAAACAATATAAGCTTACACGTATTACATTTATGTTGCACAGAAAATACAAATATTTTTGTTCTTGTGAACAGAACTACAGGTGACAAGTGTCACATAGAAAAAGTATTATAAAAATAATCATATTTATGGTGAATATTCTTTTTTCAAAGCTTTCTTCGCTTCCCTAACTTCATAGACGTTGACGAAACGTCATGAAAAAGAAATGACTTGTTATATTTGACCCAATGTCCATTCAACAAAACAATTTGTAAGCAAAAAAGGTCACCAATCCCATTACAACGATCTTGGTTATAACCTTGCTTGAGGCTACATATCAATACTGCTCTACATATGATTGGATTACTCCTAAGAAAAATACTTCGAAGTAATATGCAAATACTTGAGATTAATATTCTGTTCAGTTTTGCAAGTTCTATGGTTGACGCCCGAACTCCCTATTAGTAGGTATATTATGGGTTCTATTGAATGTGCCAGAGCAAATTAAGCCTAAAGTTGTGCGTGTAGCTACTAGCGCTCTCTGTTAGTCCAAGGCGGTAGTTAATCAAAATGGTTTTTTGTTATTCAGAAACTATTAATTCGGAGTCGTTCTTCAAATTTCAAAATGAAAACGAACATATGAAAGAGGAACATCATAAACAACACTTTAGCCATTGTATTTGTATTCCATAGTACTATCATGAAGCGGAACGTCCGAGGCGCCCTCTGGTGACATGCTGAAAGGTACAACTCTGCAGATTGGCAGAATAGCGAGAATTTGAAGGATTAACAAATAAAAAATAAGGTAAGACAAATAGCTAATGAGGGAGAAGAATGCAAAATGCTAAAGCAGGATAAAAGAAAATATATTTTTTGCATTTTTCTTTCACATTTATTATAAACTGGAGAAAAATACGTATGGAGGAAGAATATCCCAATCACAAATAAGCCATACTAAGATCGGAAACTTTCGTACGTTTCACTCCCCAAAACCCATTTGTTTACATTGTTGTATTTGTAGCTTTGAAACTCTATCCATGAATAGATGTGAAATCGAAAAACAAAACAAAAACAAATTACTAGGGCTGTGGTGTCTATGTGTCTATATGAAGAGGAACAGAAAAGATTCTTGTGTGCGTTTTTATCAATGTGTCTATTGGAAGAGGAACGAAAAAGTTACTTGTGTGCGTGTTTCAGCTTGTAGGCAAATGTCAAATGAAAGCAGAGGTTTCCGGTCTTTACGTTATTAGTTTATGATCCCAATTTCAATTTGTAAGTATCCCGTTCGACCTACTTTTGGTTCAGGTACTACCTAGGTATATTTCGATTTGTTTTGGTTTTTTTTAACCAAGATTTTGTGTAATTTTCACGTACCTACACGTGTGTGAAATATATTTTGCCGTCGGTTGTGTGTAAAAAAATAGATTTAGTTTGATTTCGTACAAATGCAATTCGGTATTTTTTTTATTTTTGTGTGATAAAGTGTTTTTGTGAAGTTGAAGTTAATTAGTGATGTTCGGTGAAAAAATTGTGAAGTGTCTTTATACCTACCTACTTATAGGTAGGTAGGTACATACAAATATTTTTTTCAGATCAAAATACCTAGGTATGTAGATACCTACCTGCAGTTAGTAAAAATGCATTCTTATAATAATAAAATGCGCCACTACTGGATCGTACAAACTTGATATTGTTGCTAACAACTTTAATGTAGGTAAGAATTGAAGCTGTTAGAAAGTACGTAATCTAGTTATCAATTGAATATGTAAAATTATTAAACATTTTTGGAAGCATTTCCATTAAGAAAATTATTTTGATCGGTTCATTCAAAAATGATATAGTATAAAATATGAAAAATGGTTCTATACCTACATATTTGAAATTTAAAAAAAAAAAACTTTTTTCTCAAAAACAGCTCCACAGATTTTTAATTTTTTTTTCTTATAAATTCAAATTTATCTAACAAATAAAATGAAGTACTTTTTTTTTAGCTCAAACTAGTTTAAGTATTTATTTCAGAATTTTGAATTATTTTTTCTTTAATTAAACCGATTTAATCTTTTGTTTTACAGTTTATATTATTAAATATTTAAGATTGTCATCCAATTTTTTTTTTTTGACAAATAATTAAAGAAACTTTGTGTATAAAAATAAAGTAAAAAATGACTTTAAAAATTTATCTAGATTTTAAATAGAAATCTTTTGCATACGATGTGATCGAACATAAGAGCAAGTTCGTGCGATCCAGTCGTGCATTTTATTTATTAAAAGCATACAAAAAGTACATGTGTGAAAAAAAAGAAACACAAATTTAAAAAACGATAATTCTGGTGTCTTTTTAATACAGTAGGCGTTTTTCTTTTTTAGTTCAGAGCAAATTTAAATTAGTTAGCATTTTTTTTTTAACTGAAAACATTCAGACCTCCAAATGTTTGTTTCGGATATAATCCCTATAATAATGTGAACAATGTGCTCGGATATAATCGACTGAGCATGTAATTCGATTGCTGAACGCACCAAATATAATGTGTGCCAAGAAGGAAAATGTGAAGAAAAAATGTTTGATACATTTAATTTTGCGAATGAAGTGGATCTCTTGTTGATTTGCTGAACGCGTGGTGTATACGTAATATTGCTTTTTATGGTTAAAATGAAAATGTATTCTGATTTGTGTAATTCAAGTGTTTTAAGAACATATCAGTCTTCAGAGCTCGCTCTGTTTGGAACAAGTTCAGCGCATAATCTTGTTCGAACTTCGAACTCTGTTCAGTGATCTGTTCTGAAGGATAAAAGAAAAACGCCTAATGAAGCACACACAGTGAGCCTAGAAAAATAGGAAAAAAATTATCCCAGGGTATTTTTGATTGTAGTGAGTCAATATTAACCCTGCCACAACAACAAAAGAAAACAAGATCATATATGTAATGTATAAGGTTATATTATTACTGTTGTCGATCTTCAACAACAAAAATAACTTAATTATTTTTTTTTCTTTTGCTGAAAATTTAATTAATCTTATACTGATTACAAGTGGCGTTGAAGGTTTTATCATTTCTTATTGGTTAAAATTATTTTGTTTGTTTTTATACAAATATATTTTCTTAATAACTTTTTCGTTTTTAAGTGGGAAAGCCTTGTTTCCCAGGTTCTGCCCCGCGATTCCGTCGATGCATTTTATTATTTAGACCACCTGCAGAGAGAGATTAATAAACCGTATTTACATCTGGCCGAACGTGCCAATTCGACCTTGTGCGTAAATTAATTTTGTTTTTACTTGCGATTATAGGTACTATAGGGCAATTTATGTATTCGTAAAAAAAAAAAAAATTTTTCTAACAATCAAACATGCCATTACGATCATAGAGAACACCAAAAAAGTAGGTCCCTCAATTCCGTCTGTCTGTCTGTCTGTAGAATGATCTACAGCCTAAACGGTTAAACCGATTTGGTTCGAACTTGGTGCTTAGGCGTTTTTGGTGATTGTGCAAAATAGATTTTTGAATCGTTTCTACCATCTTAATTATCTCGAAAACGACTCTAACGATTTTGATTAAAAATTGGCATGTGTACTACTTTGGGTATGGTATACATTTTGGCTAAAAAATGTTTAAATGTTTTGTTATTAACGGTACCTGCCATACAACC
Organism: Philhelius pedissequus; assembly: GCA_910595825.1. Classification (NCBI taxonomy): domain Eukaryota; kingdom Metazoa; phylum Arthropoda; class Insecta; order Diptera; family Syrphidae; genus Philhelius; species Philhelius pedissequus. The sequence continues at coordinate 74,817,131 of OU343162.1, forward strand.
ATTTTATTGATTTCCGACTTTCTGATAAACGGCTAAACGGATTTCGATACAAAATATATGTGCTCCTTCAAATTCTAAATAGAATTGGCACGAGTACGATAACTTTGGCGCCAAGATATAATAAGGGTTTTTGGTAGAGGGGCTTAATACAAGCATTTTTTACTATGGGATGGGTGGGTCTATCTCACCTCGTTTAGGCGAGAGGGGTAGTTTTATAAAATTTACTTAAAATCTAGAAAAAAAAATATTTAAAAAAAGGCAACACTTACAGTTATAAGTTATACTTTTTTAAAAAGTCAGAACTCTACAATTTATAATAAATTTTAAGTAAAGTTGTTTCAGTCAATAGTTTTTGAAATTATTGACTTCAAACTCAAAATTTATGAAAAAAAAAGTTAAAAAAATCACTTTGAGTATTATTTTTCTCATGATTATAAATACCAATAAAGAAGTAATTGATGTAGTTAACTGTTCAAATTATTTTTTAAGCAAACACTGAAAACTATTCGTTTCTATGTTTTCTAGTTTTTGAGAAAATTGAAAAACAAAAAAAAATAATTTTGTATCAGATGGGTGCATGTAAAGTTTCTTTTGCATTTAAAGAATCTGGATTTAAAAAAAAAATTGATATTATATACATAAACGTATGTACATAGAAAAAAGAAACACTTAATAACCGCATTAACTGTAATAAAATCACAAAGGTATATATGAAATTTACGATGCAAACAGTGAGATGCCTAAGGGGGGCATGCTGCCCCCCTGCAACCCCCCTGCTTGGACTCACTATAAGCTTTGGGGAGGGTGAAAATTTGATTATATGCAAAGTTTCTTTAAAATTAAAGAATCTTTTGGGTTTAAAGAACAAGTATAGTTTTACTATTTTTCAATTACATATCTTAAAAACTAGAAGACATAAAAAGAAGTAGTTTTCTGTGTTTAATAAAAAAATAATTGGAGCAGTTAACTACATCAATTATTTTTTTATCGATATCCATAGTCATGAGAAAAATAATATTCAAAGTGATTTTTGTAACTATTTTTTCATAAATTTTGACTTTGAAGTCAATTATTTAAAAAACTATTGACAAAAACAAATTTATTTAAAATTAATTATAAATTGTAGAGCTCTGACTTTTGTAAAAGGTATAACTTATAACTGTAAGTGTTGCCATTCTTTTTTAATATTTTTTTAAAGATTTTAAGTAAATTTTTATAAAATTGCCCCTCCCGCCTAAACGAGGGGAGATAGACCCCCCCTACCATAGTAAAAAATGCTTGTATTAAGCCCCTCTACCAAAAACCGTTATTATATCCTGGCGCCAAAGTTATCGTACTCTCCCCATAGAATTGCATTTCAAAATTTTCGAAAAATAATTTTTTTGGATTTTTGAAATAAAATATTTTTTTTTTTAAATTCAATATTTCGAAAACGGGTGGACAATTTTTTCTGAAATTTTATTTTTAAATTTATATTATTAAACATTTAAAAAGTTCATACCAATTTTTTTAGAAAAAATTAAAGAATTTTTTATATATAAAAAATTAAGTAAAAAACGACTTTAAGAATACATTTAACATTTTAGTTTCTATTAAGAATCTTTTGCATATAATGTGATTGAACATAGGAGCAAGTACGTGCGGTCCAGTCATGCATTTTTGTTTTGTTTTTATGATAAGCTTACGGTGATGAAAAATATTAATTCTTACTTTTGATAATTTCATGCTTAGATGTTATTTGTTTACTATATCAATAAAACTTCTCGGTTCTCGCCCTTTTGGATACAAAATTACGAGCTTACTTGTTTCGATGTATGATGTTTTAAGACCATTTTCAGGGATGTTGATGGTAGCAAATATATAACATCGTCGCTTTTGTATTGGTGAAATCTAAAAATAGCCGCATATTTCTAGATTTCTACGCCAGCAGTGCTCTTGGAGTGGTAATAGTCCGTCCGTTGTTACTTTTTTAGTTTGTTCATTCTCTGGCCTGATATGTGTATTTGTTGCCGGTGAGCTTGAGTTTCGAGGGCAAGATCCTCCCCATTCCGGTGATCTAATTGTCGCTCTTAGCAAGCCGACCGCGCCCCTCGGAACTTAACGTTTCTTTCCTTACTTTCCAAATACGCCCTACCCATTTTTCCAATCCTTTCCTTTTTCCTACACTTTTCCAACTTTGTCCTATCTTTTTGTTCGCAACATGTTCATCACGGCTTTGCTGGATCAATTTAGAAAATTATGATGCATTCGATGCCATTAATTTAACAAAGGGAAAGCGGTAGTCAAATGGTGCCAAATATAAACAACTTACCAAGAAAAAAGTAGGAGCTATACAAGAGAAAACAAAATATTGCTCTCGCGAGTGACCCTGCACGTAGGAGTTTGTTGAGCTTATGAAGTTTTTGTTCTGGATAAGTTAGAAGTTTCTTAAAAGCGGCCTACATTAGCGATGAATCTAGAGCAATCTTTAAAGAATGCTTTCAGATTCGCAAATTGAGACCAAAATCGCAGCTATATTTTCATGCTTTCATCGCTTACTGTACATCGCTTGCTTTATCGTAAGGAGAACTCTCATTTTGTTTTGGCGTTTCGAAATATCATTTGTTGTTGTTCTTTCTACCCGCATCAGTTGCCTTCGACGTTCTTCAGTAACTAAAAAGTTTGCTTTGAAATGCCCACCGAAAAAAATTTGTCTGTCCTTCTCAGTGGCGTAACTATACCATCTGAGGCCCGTGGCAAATTTTTTTGGATGGGGCCTCCGGCGCGTTCCAGTAAAAATAGTCACGTTAGAACTTAATTTTAATAAAGCATAAAGCGTGTAAGTAGTTACCCAAAACTATTAATAATATAATGTGCATTTTAGTTAAATATCTAATAAGTTTTATTTTCAAGAGCATAGCTTTATACAAATATGTATTTATAATGAAATAACAATTAACTTTTAATAAGATTTTTTTTTATTAATGAAATTTTTTTCTCCGAGCTTTCTGTTCCGCAAAAATATCTATATCATGAAAGTTTAAAGATCGGACGATAGAATTTTTAATAGACAGAATAGCCAAGTTACGTAGCCTATCTTGTGTCATAGAGTTTCTTAAATAGGTTTTTATTAATTTTAGTTTCGAACATGATCGTTCAGTACTAGCTCTGGTCACAGAAATTGTAACAAAAAACATTAATGCAGTACCTACATATTTCAGGAAAGCTGCACAACACAAAATGATTCTTTATTATTTATAAATCAGCAAGTTCTCTAAAATAAGAAGACTGTTTTTATTTCATCTCTGAAAGTGGACCGAAAACTGAGAATTTCCGTGGCAAATGATTCAGATATGGCTTTTTTATATAACGGGTTATCCATTTTGCGGTTTCAAAAGTAAACGTAAATAAAACACATAAAATATTTTTTTTTCATAATATTTCTTTTTTATTATAAAGTATGAACGTTGACATTATGCGTGAAACACTACATCATTTAAATGACCACCATGCGAATTGTTGCAAGCATCGATTCTTTTGAGGTAATTTTCGACCAATTTTTGACACATATTGGGCGGTATCTCAGTCATTACTTGACGAATTTTGGTTTTCAAGTACTCAAGAGTTAAAGGTTTATCTGCATAAGCAGGGTCTTCCGCCTAGCCCCACAAAAAAAAAGTCCAGCGGTGTGAAATCGCATGATCTTGGTGGCCAGTTGATATCCCTACGACGAGAAACTACGCGGCCAGGAAATGTCTCTTGCAATAAAGCCATATTCGCTCGAGTTGTGTGGCATGTGGCACAATCTTGTTGAAACCACATATTCTCCAAGTTGTATTCTTCAATAGCAGGCAAAAAGAAGTCGGTTATCATATTACCATAACGCTCCGAATTGACGGTGACAGTCATTACACACCTCCGGACCAAAGAGCGGCTCACACAGTGACTTTTTGTGGATGTAATGGCCTGTCTTCAATTACTTGGGGATTCTCAGAACCCCAAATACGACAATTTTGTTTATTAACATACCCACCGAGTGAGAAATGTGCTTCGTCGCTGAAGAAAATTTTGTTCGAAAAATCGCCGTCCACCGCCTGTTGTTCAAGCACCCATTCGACGTATCTACGACGTTGGGAATGGTCAGCTGGATTTAGTTGTTGTGTGAGCTGGACTTTATATGGATGTAGGTGTAGATCCAAATGCAAAATGCGCCATAATGTGCCGTAAGACAGTAATTATTCCTGAGAACGACGAGGAATCGACACATTCGGGTCTTCGGCAACACTTTCATTTCCATCAGCTATATTTTTAGTGGTACGAGCGAAACGATGATGCACAGGCCTTACAATATCTGTAACCAATCCAGTCTCTTCAAATTTCTTCACTTAAACCATAATCTCCTCTTAAAGCACGATATATGGCTGTGGCAGAATCACCATTTTTGTAGTAGGTTCTAACAATTTTTGTGCGTTGTGCGATAGTTAAGCGATCAATTTTCGTAAATGTAAGACTTTCAACTGAAAAAAAAAATTGGTTAACCAACTTGGTTTGACAGATGTCGAATTCCAGCCCTATACTTTTAAAACCGCGAAATGGATAACCCTTTATATTAACAAATTCTAGAGCCTTTTTTTAATAAATCCGTGTCTTTAAAATTTGCAAAGTGGAAGGTTGCGAAACACTGAAATTGGAAACAATTTCATTCATTGAAAGGACACTGAAAATACCGTCAAGTGGATTTAAAAAATTTATATGTAAGTCGATATAAAAATGAATACGAATAAAATCATCTTGGTAAGCGTTGACTTATTAAGCCGAAAATATGTTAAATAAAATGTATTATTATAAAAAAAAAAAAAAAAAAAAATGTTTTACTTTACCTCAGTTTTTGATGAATTTTAGTGCATTCAATAGGAAATTTCGTGATTTAAGAGAATAAGTTTTTTACGCCTTATTAAACCGTTCAAATAGGCACGTTATAACCTTCCGGGTAAATGGGGAATGTGTTGTCCGCAAAATTTTCGCTTAATTTGCGAAATTTCCTATCGAATGAACTATAATTCATCAAAATCCGCCACAACAATAGGGTACATTTTTGTTTTTTTTTTATAATAATACATTTTATTTAACATATTTTCGGCTTACTAAGTCAACGCGTACAAGGAAAATTTTTAAGAAATTTAGTAAATAAGAATTTTAAGTAAAAGACGACTTTTAAAACTCAGTAGTACAAGTACTCGAACTGTACTATAATTACTCCAGTGTAGTGAGCAGTAGGTACTACTATAATGCTGGGTTAAGATTAAGCACTATGTCACACTGGTAGACGACCTTCAGTACAATTTTTTGTTAAAATAGCAAGAAATGTTTGTACAGTTCTTATTATCATAAGTCAATAAAACTAAGAAACCAACTAAGCCTACAATAGAGTACAGAATTTTTTTATCAAAATCTTTAGAGCCGTTTTCGAGCAATTAGAGATTAGCCTTGCTTGCTAGAAAAAAATTGTATAACAGGTATCTTTATTTTTAGTGACATTTGTTTTAGTGACGATTGTTTTTGACATTTGTTTTAGTGACGATTGTGACTTGCCATACAGTTAAAATAAAAATGTGCACCATTTATAGTAAACTATTTTAATCTAAATAAAAATAAAATGCACGACTGAATCGCACGTACTTGCTCTTATGTTCGATCACATTATATGCAAAAGATTCTTAATGGAAACTGCTAAATGTATTGTTAAAGTTGTTTTTCACTTAATTTTGTATATATAAAAATTCTTAATTTTTTTCCAAAAAAAAGTGGTGTGAAAATTTTAAATATTTAAAAATATAGATTTAGAAACAAAATTTCAGAAAAAATCGTCTCCCCGTTTTTGAAATATTGATTTTTCGAAAAAAAAATTATTTTTTTCAAAAAACTAAAAAAAAAAATATTTTTCAAAAATTTTTAAAATGCAGTATTATTTAAAATTCAAATGAGACCTTGTGTCAAAATTTTGATGGAAATCGGTTGAGCCGTTTATGAGAAAGTCGAAAATCAATACCGTTAATAACAAAATATTTTAAAATTTTTGTTGACCAAAATGTAAACCATGGCCATGTTAGTACTTATACACCTATTTTCGTTGAAGCCGTTTTCGAGATAATTAAAATGGTAGAAAAATTTGTATATCAAGTACCGTTATTTTTGGGGCTAAAACAACGGTTAAAAAATATATTTTGGACAATCACCTAAAACGCCTAAGCACTAAGTTAGAACCAAATCGGTTCAGCCGTTTAGGCTGTAGATCGTTCTACAGACAGACAGACAGACGGAATTTCCGGGCCCACTTTTTTGGTGTTCTCTATCATCGTAATATCAACTTTGATTAAAACCTTGAGTTCGATTTTTTTTTCCAAATGCAAAACTTGCCCTATAGTACCTATATCCCAAGTAAAAAACACCTGTAATAGTGCAATTTCTAGCAAGAAATATAGCTATTTGAGTCAAGTGCACAAATAAGATATTACAATTATTAAAAATGTAAATATTTACAAAAAAACTGTTTTTTTTTCATGATTCTAATTGATATATTTTTCCTATATGAAGTTATTTGTCATTATTCTATTTATACAAATGTCATAAACTAATTTATCGTAAAAATCAAATCAATCATCCAATAATAATTCATGTCTTCTGTGTAAGGGGGTTTCCATTGAATCCGTTTAAAGTGTTTTTTTTTTTTTTGATTAGATTAAGCCTCTTCTTCGAAAAGTACTTAAATTAGTCAAAAACTATTTTATCTCGCCGGTATATTGAAATTTTAGATTATTTATGTGATTGGAGTTGGGTATATAACTGGTGTGGTCAAAGAAATTAAAAAACAAACAGTCTTCAACACAGGTGACAACTCCCACGAGTATAGAGCATAAGCATGGGTTCTTTGGTTCATTTCTTCATTGCAGCTGCAGTTATTACAACTGCTTTGGGTGTAAGTTCATTAAGTTGTAATCAAACCTAATAAAAAGCATTGTTTTATTTAATTAAATTTTTTTATTGTAGCAAAACTACATTGATCGTGTAACAAATGGTACACAAGATTACCTACGAATCAGCCAGGCCGAACTCCTAGTCAAAATCAAGTTGGCTGAAATGGAAAACGATGCTGTCGATGCTCGATTTTTAGATCGGTTGGCTGTCATCGAACTGCAACAACAGCAAGTTTTAAATGAAACCCAACAAGTAAATCAGACTCTTATACCATTACAAGTATTGAGCTTGGCTCGGAAATATTGCATTCAAACATATGATTCGCAGTTTATAACTCATTCAAGTGCTAAGGAGCAATACAAAGGGTGTATACAGATGGCTCAGACTTTTGGAAGCAGTTTGACATTAAGTTCTCGATCATTCACAACAATGGCTAAGACATATACCATTAACACACTTCCCCGTCTCGTTAAAAATTGCGAATCGTATAATTTTAACAACAATCAAACGAAAATTGAACAGTGCTTAATTGATTATGTAAGTACATTTATCATTAACATTTTCTAATATTTTAAATATTGTTGTTATACCTATCACCTATGTTTCTATGTATATGTGCAGGTTCAAAAAGGTGTGGAATACGTTCAGAGTAATTTGGACAAAGCTAAGGCCTCCCGGGAGCAGAGTATTTTTGACATGTATGGCATTTCCTTAAAAGCTGTTCAATGCAATTTTGCCATCGACAAGTTTGTTTTAGACACACTGGCATCTACCTCTAAGAAAATAAACGACTGTGTGTACGAGTTGCAAAAGAAAAATATTGGTTATGGCAATAAAAATGCTTTAAACTAAAATAATTTTAAAATTTGTTTTTAAATAAATGAAATAAATTGTTTAAACTGCATTAAAAAAAAAAAGACTTTTTGTTTTAATTAATGTCAAATATTTTGATTTTCACTCTTGATCATAAGCTTACCTCACTATAGAGGATTTAAGAGAATTTATTTGACGTTTTCTTTTAATTGTTTTAAAATAAAAAAAAAAATTAAATGCACGACTGGATCGTAAGAACTTGCTCTTGTAGCTTTGCAACTTTTGTGTAGCTAACCACTGACGCTGTTAGTAGGTATAGGTAATCTAGTTATCCTTTACAGGATTAAAGCCGATTTACATAGGTAATATTACCTTGATTCTTAATACTATAATGAATTGTGGAATACATATGATGGTTACATAGGTACTTACAAATTATAGATTGACAAAGATTCGCTTTAGATAAAATTGCTGCAACTCGGTACTGCGCCCGTCTTTTATGATATCCTCGGTCGAACTGCAACGATATATCACCACCGTACCAAGCTGCATTCACACAGATCTCTTCCCATACCATAAATCCCAGCAAACATTTATCTGAAGGTTCAGATTCTAATCACCAAAAATGAAGAATAATATTCAAGAAACCTTCAGTTTTTTGAATGAATTATGAATGTATATAAAGATCCTACAAATTCTTACCGGGGACACGCAAAGGGATATGCATTCTCTATGTGCCAAAAAAATAAAAAAAACAACACTCAGATCTTGTTGGTGGATCCTTCATATGGAGACCTTTTTTGTTCGTCCTTTTATTTTTTCTTCTTACAAAGGGGTAATGATAACGGGTCATTGTCGCGACGAAAGTTTCATTTGCATAGTCGATTATTAGTTCGGAAAAGTTTTCCGATAAATCGGACGTAGCAAATATGTATAATAAATAATACATAATAGCTCAATAAAAATAAAGTAAGAATAATAGGTATATAACCAGCCTGTGTTTTTGTACTAAATAGGTAGCTACTTATACTTTCAAAAATAAATATAAAAAAGAAAACGATAAAAATAAAGGTATGTACAAAAATTGTGTTAAATTTTCCTAAAAACATATAAATCATTTCTTTAATTATAGTATCATGTTAAAATTAAGAAGTCATAGGAAGCTATAAAAGCCAACCAAGAGGCAAATGAAATATGTTCCAGAGGTTCACCGATAAAATATTCAATCATAAATGAATAAGAAATAAAGAATTCACTTATGATGCAATTTGAATCCTTTTACCTGGGCTCTTAGACACCGATTTGAATCATTTTAATGATTCATTTATGATCTAAAAATTCTGCAATTAAATGAACGTATATAAGGGTTCCATATATTCCTTTAAATGATTAATCCCTGAAAGTTTTCTGTTTTATACATTAGTATAAATGAAAATGAACTAAAAAAACCATCACTTTAATCGGTTTCTCGAAAAAAACAAGAACACCATTAGATGCCACGGATCAATGAAAATTTTATTAAAAAGTATCTCGAAAATTGTAGGACGGATTTTGATGAAATCCGGTTTTTTTATTTTTAGTTTTTTGAAAACAATTTTTTTTTTTGAAATTTTGGTATGCAGTTTCTTAGAGTTTATTAATATAATTGTGACTATAAAATTCAAAATTAATTTTTTTTGCTTAGTTTTTCAAAAAAAAAAAAATCAAAAATTAATTTTAATTATAAAAAAAGATATTTAAAATTTTAATATTCAGAATTAGTTTGTCTACTTAGATCTTCTCAGATATAAGATTTAACAGAAATCCAATGTACAGTTACCGAGAAAGCCAAACATGTTAGAAACCGTTATATGAAAAATACAGTTAATAGACTTTTCCCGTAAGCTTGATTCATATCAAATGATAGGTATTACCAACAAAAAATTCTCAAATTTTCTTATCAAAATCGGTCATATGGCAGGTACCGTTATTTTTAGGCCTACAAATAAAATTGCAATTTCCCCTCTGTTTTAAACAAATAAATAATACCTGCATTTGAAATATCGCTCAATGTGACCTTATAGTGCGATTCCAAGCGTTATAAAATTAAACTAACATGGTACCAGCGCACTTATAACAGTCTTCAAGTTACCTCATCTTTTATATGAATGTTCTATCCAGTTTTTTTTTTATAGATATCAGTGCTCCCTTTAGTTCTTGCCATTCGACTATTCTGGTTGCGTTGACTCGTATTAGTATGTATCTCTTTAAGGCTCTCACAGATTTTCCGTAATTTGTATTAACATTTCGGAACTTCATATTTATAAAAAATAATATTTTTTTAAATCTTCAAACAGCTTAAGATGCCAAAAATCGCTAAACGATCTTGTGTGGCTAATAAAAGCGCCATTCGTTTCAATGCAATTGATAAACAGAAAAACCTGCATTACGTTGGATTTGATCGTATGGGCTCGGTGGCGTTCAATACACGTTGAAGCCACAAGAAGTTTTTCAATTAACATGAAAAAGTAGACCAGCACCACTAGAGCAAGGAATCTGATGATCGACCTTGGCAAATCGTGAAATATATAAGTAATTGAGAAAAACTTGGTGGTAGCACATTCAAGTTGTTGTTGGGAATTCAAAGTCATTAAAAAGATCTTAGAATTTTTGTTTAATTCAGATTTGATTTTGTACTGACAATTTTTTACTTGTGATATTCATAAGTATTAAAGGGTAATAACGGTACTAGGCATACAATTTTATCTTCCAACTTAAATCTCGAAAACGGCTCTAACGCTTTTGATTAAAAAAGTCTTTTCACTACATTGGGTATAGTTTACATTTTGGTAAAAGAAAGCTAAATTTTGAATATTTTATTATAGCGGTACCTAATTATTGTCATACAACCATTTTTTTAAATTTTAATTTTAATTTATTTTAATTTTCTCATAAATGGCTCATAGATTTCAATAAAAAATTTTAATATAGGAGGTTCTTCGAATTCTAAATGCATAATAACTAGTCTTTTTGGATATTTTTTTTTGTTTGAAAATTCAATATTTCGAAAGCGGATGAACGATTATTTTTTGAAATTTTGTTTTAACAATATAAATTTATGTTTTACTTATAATTGTCATGCATACAAATTTTTTTTTTATAATAAAATTGAATAATTTTTGTTGTTGTAAAAACTTAATTAATTATTATTATTATTATTATTTTTAACAGTTTTAACATAATTTAGTTTTTATTTAGAGTCAATATTGTTACTGCGTTTATATGGATAATTGAATCGGTATTAAATTATTATTTAGGTCGTTGTATACTTCAATCGGATTAAAATCGGATTACTCGATCCGATTCCACTAGACGACCTGGATCGAATTGAAAATATATATGTGTACCTGAATCGAAGAATCAAATTCACATCTGATTCTCCGTTCTTGTTCAGGGGGTTTCCGTTTTCTTTGTTTTTCTCTGTTGCATGTTTTTGTTGTTTATTCTGTAAACTCATTGTCACTTCGATTCCATTTTGATTCAATCTTTCGATCACGCGAAGCTTTATACCTGAATCGAAATCTCAATTCGGATTCCCCAATCCACTCAAATAACCGGGGTACGTAACGTGTCCACACCAAACAATTACATTTTTGTAAGCTATTTTTTATTTATTTTTAACTTATAACTATCTTAAAGCTTAATTTACTGGCCCTTTACGGGCGCTCTAAACTAAACTATATCTCTTAATACTAATGGCGCAAAATTTTAGTCGATTTAGTAATATGTTTAATCATTTTTAGTATGATACTAGGCTAAAAGGAGGATTTTGCTAATTTTAAACCACTTTAGTATCGTACAATTTTCTTAACATTTTACTAAAGTTAAAATCACAAAATGGCTACTTTCATTTTTTAGTATCGTACTAAATCCATATGCCAATTTGACATTTACAAACGTCAAAAAGTTATGTTCGCTTACTTTTTTGCACTATCTTAGGCGTGTTGTAATTTATTAAGAAATTAGATTTAGTAAAGAAGTGTTAAAAAGTGTTTAAAATTAGGAAAATATTAGAAAAGTGCTTTAGTATTAGCAAACTGTTAAGTAGTATCATGCTAAGCCCTTAACATCAGGCTGTTTAAAATTTTGCGCCAATGCCTTTCGACCTAATTTACATTAGGGGTAATCACGACCGGATGTAACAATTTGGGGGTGGCCGTGGCGCGAAAGTTGTGTGTTCGCCTGTCAACCTCATGGTCACAGGTTCGATCCCTGCCGTAGTCTATGTCTTCTTATTTTTCCATTAAAAACCAATTCTAAAAATAAATGTCATACAATGCTGTTTAGGCATAGAACTAACAACATGTGATTGAGTAAAACTAGTATACCGATAAAATATGACAAAGAATACAAAAATTAATGCGAATTATGAGGGACATCGATAAATAAGACACGGAAATTTCTCCGCATTAGTTCAGCCGCCATCCCTGGAGATAAAATCTGAGACAACAACCACCTACAGTCTCCGCATATCGCGCCACACATCTTTCCTATCATTCTTTCTCTTCCTGAACCTATTCATAATTCATAATCCCTTGAGCGCGTGTAGATTATTTAAAAAAAAAAAAAAAAAAAAAATGTAAAATTGCGATGTTTTTTGTTTTTTTTTTTTGTAAATCGTGAATGCGCACCTTTTCGCATCTTTGCAACCATGGATTCAGTGTAAGTTGTTGGTGTAGTGCAAAACTTAGTGAAATTGAATTTTTAATTAAATAATTTTTTTTTGAATTTCACTAAGTTGTTTTTTTTATGTTAATTATGAATATTCATAATTTTTTTGCAACTAAGCTTATGTCATTTTAAGGAAATAAACTGGGCTTTCATAATATGTAAAAAAATTACTACTTCTTACAGTGTGTTTTTTTTCATAAAATGATATCAAGTGAGAAACAACTTAAAAAACAATACAAATTGGGTTTGATTGAAATTCTTTACTCGAACAAAAACAAATTATAGGCCAAGTTATAAGAGTTATAAGTTCTTGATTGGATAAATAAAATCTTAGGAACGTCGGCTCGTTTAGCAAAGATAAGGCCAGTTAGTTTAAGGCAAAGAGAGCCAAAATCATAAAAAGCGTTACAACTCCGAAACCGAGCGAAAACGAGAAAATTACCTCAGGAACTCATGGTTTTCGTCTGCGGCGGTCACTGTGGGACACCCTGTATTGCTCTTATTGACGTATTATAAATGGACTCAGTAACCAACTTCACTCGTGTTACAGCTTTCATTAGCGCTTTTAGGATAGGTGATCAACTGCCATCGTTGGTAGACACAGCTGATGTTCAAAAAATTGTAATTGTAATTGTAAAATTGTTCGGTGTTTGTTCGACAATTTGTACGATTTATAAGATATGTAAGTTTCTTTTAGTTTTACAATTATAAACAAAATATTAATAAAAATGAATGTGATTCTCTGAGGATTGCAAATCCGAATATATCGTTGCACTGATTGGTATAGTTTAATATTCAAGATAAAAATGAATTAATACTTAACATATCTTCTAGATGTTCATACATATGTGTAGTAAACTGAATTTGAACTTTTTACACCGGGCTAAAACCGGTTTTGTGGAAAGCGAAGTGTGCAGCATAAAACGGGCTGAAATTTCAACCCTAAATTTTGTAGATGAACTAAGCCTAAAACTAACCCATACACAACAGTTTAAACGGTCAAATACGATAGAAATACTAACTCATATAAAAAGAGGTGCATGTATACAATTCTTCGCTCAGCTAAAATCATCTTGTGTGTGCTTGGACTAAAGGCGAAAACCGGGTTTAGTCGAAAAATTGTTCATCCCGTGTGTGCAGGCCCATTAATGATATTTGCTCGACAAACTCCAGCTGAACGTGGGTTAAGATCAGGGATGTTGCGAATATTCGCATCCGCAAATGCAGAGCTTCCGCATGGATGTAGAGATCTGCATCCGCATCCCCAATAATCAATGCGGATTTTCATGCGGATGCAAGCCAAGTTGCGACAAGAAAGAAATTCGGCGGAGCTGGCGAATGGGGCGTGACCTTTGCACGTGACATTAACCAATGGCATCGAAAAAATTAGTGACAAGATCCGACGCATTTGTAGTGGTGCATCATTTGGTTCTTATAAATTAAACATTACGTGTAGATGTATAATAGTTACTGACGGATTTCACGGAAAACGATGTGGACAAACCAGGACCATTGACATCTCGTTTCGCCAGAAAGCCATGCTTAAAGAACGACCTTGTTATGATGTTAAATTCATCAAGTGGTGATGAGAGTCAAGAAATACCAAAAAATTGTAGCACTTAAGCTGTACTCAAAAAGGAATTACTTTCGTACCGCACAAAAAATAAAATGCACGACTGGATCGTACGAACTTGCTCTTGTAGCTAACAACTTAAGTAGTAGCTAACCACTGAAGTTGTTAGTAGGTATAGGTAGTCTAGTTTAGTTATCCTGTGCAGGTTTAAGATTAGATTGATTTTATTAGATTAGATTGATTTTATTTTTTTCTACAATTTGTTACAATTTGTTATATACAATCAATATTGCATGGCATTGTTGCCGTCTGCCTGATTGACAATTTGTTAATTCTTTATCATAACTAAGTTACAGTTTAATACTAAAATGCTTCGTTAAGTATTTGCTTTCTATATCTGAGTGCTGTCTTGCAATACATTGATAACTTTGTTACATCCATTTCATGAAGTAGGCCAAACATTTCTTCATCAGAAAGACAGTCGCTGCCAAACGTGTACCTTCTTGTTTCCTTGAGTACTCCACACCTTCCGACAAAATGCAGAACATCTTCCCGCTCTCCCATATTACACAGGCTGCATAATAACGGTAGATCTTCTCGATGTGGCATAAAGTTCAAATTAAGTAACTCTCCTCTTAACCGGAACATGAGCGAAATTTGTTCGATTGTATAATCGTCACGGAAATAGTTTCTTTCGTTAAGATTTTAATCTAGTCTGCTATAAAGCATTCGGTGTAGAGAGCTTGAAGCTTGTTCCTTGTGGCGATCTCTTGCAGCATCGTCCAAACGGGCGATCAACGTATACAAAGCAGGCTTCCATAAAACAGGGTCGCTGTATTTTACTTCGAAGTCCACCTGCTCTGCTAACTCTACCCAGTCCTTGAACCATCCCGTCCGTGTTTGGATAGCTTGTAGGACAACTTTCTTAGGAAGCCGATGGTTTGGCATATTTAATACTTTCATAACGTAGTCTACTTGCAGTTTAAAAGTCTTAATGAACAGTGGTGATACTCCTGTCTCTAACATTATCATATAGTTTGGAGTGTTCGGAGGAAGGCGAAAAATACGTTTTATATAAAACCTGAGTAATTTCTCCACTTGGTCATATTTTCTACCTCCCCACACCTGAGCTGCATAAAAAAGAACCAATTCTGACACTGCTTCGAAAACTCGGAATTTACTGCTATGTGCAATTTCACTATTGTTGAAACATTGCTTCCATGCAACATTTATAGCGGTTTTTGCTTTCGTAAGCTTTTCGGTAAAGTGCTTTTCCATACTGAGGTTCTTTGTGAAGTAAACTCCAAGATATTTGTATTCTTGCACAACCTCAATTGTTTCAATATTGTAATGCCAATGTTCATTTGCACCAATTCTACCTCCTCCTTTCTTAAAGATCATCACTTTAGATTTGTTTAAGTTTACTTCCAGATTCCATCTCGAACAGTAAACGGAGAGTCTATTTATCATCAATTGGAGACATTGTGGCGTGTACGCAAGCAGTACTATGTCGTCAGCAAAGAGCAGTGCTTTTATGGTCATGTCTGCGTATTCAATACCCCCAGCTAATATTTCAACAATATCTTCTATGAAGAGAGTGAATAAACTTGGGCTGAGTGCACAACCCTGTCTAACACCTGAGTTCGTTGAAAACCAGTCAGAGAGGTTTTTTCCATTCCAGACCGCCGCTTTGGTATCCATGTATAGATTTTGCAGTACTCTTCCGAACTTCAGTGACATTCCTTTCTGGCAAAGCTTGTAGAATAGTGCATTACGGTCGACGGTGTCAAAAGCAGACTTGAAATCCACAAAGAAAGCGAATAATTTTTTATTTCTAGATATAAAGGAGTCAGCAATCGTGCGAAGAACGAAGATGTGGTCTATAGTGGAGTAACCCGATCTGAAGCCAGCTTGGTACTCACTGAGAAGGTTATTAAAATCTATCCATTTATTCAGGCGCTTATTCAGAATCGAAGTAAAAATCTTATAAGAGGCATTCAGAAACGAGATTCCTCTATAGTTTGTCGGATCTTCGGTACTACCCTTTTTGTATATCGGGAAGATCAGGGCTTCTTTAAACTGCTCTGGTATAGTTCCATGCTCTAAAATGTAGTTGAATATTTCTGTCAGATTCGCTACCAGCTCCCCCGTTCCATATCTGTAAAATTCTGCCGGAATTCCGTCAGAGCCTGCGGCATTCCCATGCTTTTGTTCATTTATCGAAGCACACACTTCATCACACGAAATTGGTAGGTCCAGAATATTGTTTTCGAAGCCAGGGTGAGCGTAGTGAGTTGGGAATTGATATGGAGTTGCTGGATTAAGTAATTGTTGAAAGTGTAATTTCAGCATGCTTGGATCCAGTTTTCTACCGATAACATACTTCGTACCATTAAGCTTGCGTGCCAGGTTCCAAAACTCAGACGAATTGTTACACATTGCAAGTTTTTTCGCTTGGTCTTCAAAATAATCTTTTTTCTTCCTTCGACAGAGTGTTTTTAATTTCTGATTATATTCAATGTATAGGTCTTTCGTAAAGAGAGTATTGAATCGTCTATATGCATTAAGCCATGTGTATGAAAGACTTCTCGCACGCATGCATTCTTTATCAAACCATCTCTCTCTAAAAGTAGTTTTTACTCGTCGGCTGTTGATGGACTGATGATATGCCCCTTTAATACACTGTTCAATTTTGTTTAAGCTAGTATCGCTATCTTCATTCATCAGAAGTATATCCAACTATCTTCTATAGATTGGTGCAGAATCGTTTACCCAGCGAAGTTTAGGCAGAAGTTGTAGGTCCCGCAATGCTTGATCTTCTTCTTCTCCATTAGTTAACGATACAACTACAGGCAAATGGTCTGAAAAGGGTTTTTTTCTACTTCAAAATTTAATCAGTGAGCTCCAGTCACCACCTTCAAGGCCATAGTCTATAACCGAACTACCTTGTTTTCCAATAAACGTAAATTCGCCCAGATAATCTCCATCGATTGTACCATTCATAACACGAAGACCGAATGAGTTGCAAAGTTCAAGCAACTTAGTTCCTCTTGCGTTCTTGGTAGTGTCTTTCGATTGTCTCTCGCGCCCGATCCTTTTATTCTCACTTCCTCTTTCATTCCCAATCCTTGCATTTAGGTCACCCACAACCAATACATTTTCCGTGCCTCCACGAGTCAGACATTCCTTGATGTTTTCAAAATCGTGCAGGTTTAAAGTAATGAATTGTCGAATGCATATGATTAAAGGAATTGTGACATACTTAGGTCAAATATATATTTAAAAAGATTTTAATTATGTAAATTAGGAAGGTAATGTGTACCTACCTACAGAGATGCCGCCTAGGTATGTAAATATATCTACATATGTATGTATATATTATACATATGTATAATAATGAAAGTGAATGGTGTATAGGTGGGTAAAAATCGTGTCTTAAACTGAGAAAAAGTGCTAAAACGATCACTTCAAACAGTTTCTTGAAAAAACAAAGAACGCCATTAGATGCCACGGATCAATGAAAATTTTATAAAAAAGTATCTCGAAAATTGTAGGGCTGATTTTGATGAAATCCGGTTTTTCATTTTTAGTTTTTTGAAAACAAAACTTTTTTTGAAATTTTAGTATGCAGTTTTGTAGAGTTTATTAATAGACATATGACTATAAAATTTAAAATTATTTTTCTTTGATTAGTTTTATAAATATTGATTTTTCAAAAAAAAAATCAAAAATAAATTTTAATTATATAAAAAATGTTATTTAAAATTTTGATATGCAGAATTAGTTTGGCTACCTAGATCTTCTCAGATATAAAATTTGACAGAAATCCAAAGAACAATTACCGAGAAAGCCAAAAATTTAAAAAACCGTTATATGAAAAATACCGTTAATAGACTTTTGCCGTAAACTTGATTCATATCAAATGATAGCTATTATCAGCAAAAAAATTCTCAAAATTTTTTATCAAAATCGATGGAGCCGTTTTCGAGAAAAATAAGATTTTCCTTCAAGGTCATATGGAAGGTACCGTTATTTTTACGCCTAAAAATAAAATTTAAATTTTCCCTCTGAGGAATGCCAAAATAATCACAAATACCAAATTTGAAGGTAATCGCTTATGCCGTTTAGGCTGTAGCTCCTTATACATACAGACGGACAGACAGACATATTTTGCCGATCACTTTTTTAGGCTTCTCTATTATCGTAATGTCATGTTTGATTGTTAGAATTTTTTTTTTACGAATGCATAACTTGCCTTATAGTACCTATAATCGTTCCGCTTATCTATCACGTCAGCCGTAAAACTGTAGATAGGCGACTCCTGTATGGTCGACACGTCATCGCTCAAGGTGGAGAGGAGCGCCTTCAGTTTAGTAGGACTGTGTCCGATCGTGACCGAAGGGATAGGGCGAAACAGGAGAACCAGTTCTGGTGGCTCTCTGAACATTGTGATATTTAAAGTCGATTACGATGGTATGTCTTGGGCGACTTACATACATTTAGGGTAATTAGGTATAGGCAGCAGTCGGGGTGGCACCAAAAAAAAATTAAAAATATGTATGTATGCGGAGGCATATGAGCATGTACCTGCGTAACTGTACATGTATGTGCGTACGTATATGTATGTACGTATGTACACGTATGTATGGGGTGAATGTAGCTGTGCGCCTGCATGCGTATGCAATATATAAACAAAAAAATTAAAAAACGAAAAAAATGCTGCTGTGGCTGTTCTAGTTTTTAAGTGGTTTTGGGTATTTTTAGGTATCTTAAGTAGTTTAAGTTACTTTTAGTTAGTATATAAGTTAGTTGTATCTAGGCTTATTAATTTTTAGTCTAGATTTAGGTAGTTTATAAGTAAAAATTGAAAAATGATACGAGACCGAGTTTTTTTAAAAAAAAGTTTTCTTTGTAAAACAAAAATAAAATAAAATGATTAGAATTAATTAAAATAGTTTTTAGGCCGAAATACATTAGTATTCAGAGATACAATTTAGCTTAGAGCGCCCGTAAAGGGCCAGTTAATTAGTTGTAAGTTGTACCTATAATCGCAAGTAAAAATAGTCAATGTGGAAAAAAAATGCTCTTAAATGGTTGAGTGTTCATCGAGAAGAATTTAAGATATTATCACCGATATCACGAAGATTTTTATCCACTCTACCAGGGAATGTTCCTAGCGAACAGTTATTTAGTAGCTATTATTTTTTATTTACGAACCTCTCCGTAACCGGCTTGAAGCAGAGCTTCTATTAAGTATAATGCATTTATTAAGTATAATGCACCTGTTTTTAACTTCACTTACTAATTATAATTAATAAAAATATTAATAACTACTAAATTATTATTTTAATTAATTTTTTATATATTTTTTTAATATATGATCTTAAACATCTGCATTGTGGATGTGAACCTTCAAAAATCCGCATCCACGGATGTGAAAAAACCAGCATCCACAACATCCATAGACCCTAGGTAAGACGAGGACTGTTTGTGCAATAACCAAGCAATCATACCATATTCAACGTTAGGTTTGTTCGATCTTCGCAGCTGATTTTTCAGTGCCAGTACTGAGTATGCATAGAACCAGTTTTCAGAAGCTGATGACTTCTAGCAAAAATTACCTGACAATTTAAGTAGATATCTGTGTTAATTTTTTTGTATTTCTTTCTAATGTTTTTTTTGTTATTTTCATTGCTCATTTCAAAGAATGTGTTGACAGTTAACTAAAATGAATTGACATTCCCCAGTACAAAGCCGAGAACATTGAACAGACCTATTTATAAATGTCGAAAAAGGCAGATAAACTAAATAAATTGACGATTTTGACTTTATTATACTGTCAGAGATAGTTAGTTACTTTTGTCCGTAATCGCAAAATATTTTGTATGTATTCACTTTTTGATTGTTATGAAACACATACAAAGTTTCATTGTTTCAATAAAAATATATACCAAACTTTATAAAGGATCCATTAAAGATTTACTGTTCACATATGTATGTGTACATATCTCGAACCCGATAGCTAACACACATGTGGAACATCTCCTTTGGCAATTCTCACATTAATTCTGCTTCGCAATCGCATCGTCCTTTCAATAAAACTCAATGAATTATTGGCATTTGGTATTTATTTCCAGTGCGAAAGTTATAGTTTTTACCCTTTTGTTTTTTTTGTAGGGTAAAAGAAAATAAAAACTAAAAATACAGAAAAAAACACACAAAACAAAAGAACATCATAGATTGCAGCCTGTATGTATTGGAATGAGCTATAATATAGTACGTATCCTGTTCATTTCTGCTGAAACTGAAATAGACGAAAATTTCTTTAGCGTGTTTTTTTTTTCCTTGTATGGTCGTATCGGTTTTTATTTTATTTGAAAAATATTTTTTTTTTTCATTCACTATTTCTTCTTCTCGATTCATTTTATACAAAATTTAATGCACAAACCGTGTTCATTATTATTATCGCTTCGAGGGTAGGTATATACCTAGTCTAGTTTGTATTTGAAAATATATGCGTTGGCAGGACCAAACGATCGAAAAAGGACCAACCTCGTATCGTAAAGAATCGAAGGAGCAAAGTAGCATTATATTTTGCAAAATCATTGTCGTCCTTAGTTTGGGCTGGTTGTTTTTTTTTTTTTTGCATTTATTTCTTCTTATTGTTTTTGAAAACAGTTTTGTAGAAAATATTCGAAATACTTACCTAAAATATCGGAAAATTTATTTTTATTATAATCGAAGAGGTTGGCCTAAGGGGTGTTTGAAAAATGTCCTTTATTTGAGTGTATGTATTTGATAGTGGATTTTATTTTATAGGGTATATTGATACGAGCATAGGTACATTTTTTATTGTTTTTGTTTGTATCTACTAAATACTGGATGACCTTTACGTTCGCTAGAACCTAGAAATAAAAATGATCTATAAGTCCACGAATTAAAAATGAAGTTCATTTTATATTGATTTTTGGTTATTACAGTGCAACAATGGCAAATGTTTTACATCGTTCTGTAAAACTTTCCCATGATTGAAAACAGTTCGAAGATTCTTGAATCTCATGTAAACGTTTGGTTAAAATCGATATTGCACGTGGTTCTGAAATGTCAGAAAATCTGCAATCAAAAGTTTAAAGTTGACCAACTCAATAAATTACAGCTTCAGCTCTAGTTGATGTTGCAGCTCCGTCTTAATAGTTTTCAGCCAGTATATCCATCCACGTGTTTAGTCTTTACCTTAAAAGACATCAACTTTTCAATCTGAGTGAAATTAATCCTGAATTTTCAAAGGCGCTCATTCTATTTTCTTTTAAACTTATAAAATATCTATAATCAAAAATTAAGCGCATGTCTATAGCCTCTTTTATGAAAACACCTAAATATCCAAATCAATGCTGGCGATCCTATTTCTTTGGATAGACCAAAGCTCCTGGCTAATCCAATTATTTCCTGTAGAAATAAATTTTGTAACTTTCCTCAACAAAGTAAGGATCGGTGAAAAACACTAAATATTTTAAGAAGCTGCAAGTAAGGTATTAGATTTTCTTCTCTGGTTTTCAAACTATGGGTCGTAACGAAGCGTTACGATTCCAATTCCTAAACACGACCGCCGGGCGCAGTAAAACTAGTACTAATTAGCGATTCCGCACGACCACCACACAACCTTAATACAAATAACAACTGGCACTTATCCATATGACTACCACGTAGTGCACTACCAGTAACACACACAAGCAGCAGCATGCAACCTGTATACCACCCTAACATTTGCGTTCGTCATCCTTAAATTTCACACTGCCTTACGACAAGAAATATTATTAGTAGGGATAAGGAATGACGACGAATTTAAGAAACTGATTTAAAATTTGATTTCGATTTTGGTTTTTGCTGAGGAATAAGATTCTCGTGGCGAGCGGTAGCAAGCTTGGCGATCGATTCCGTTAACCTTAATTGGTACACTGGTGTGGCCTTTAAGGTGGACTTTTTGGGTATAAAACTATTAGATTTTCCCTCGGATTAGCCGTGGGCAGGAATAAGAGCCCTAACCGCTTTTACCCTCTTACTGCTCCTGAGTAAGTTGTGGGCTACCCAAATTTCCCTTGGAATAGCTTTGGGCAGGAATTAGATTCCTTACCGCTTTTCCCCTCTTACTGATCCTGAGTAAGTTGTGTGTTTACCCGACTTTCCCTTGGACTTGTCTTGAGCAGGGACTAGATTTCTAACCGATTTTGGCCTCTTGCTCCTTTTGAGTAAGAGTTTATTTAAACTTCGCTATTCCCCGTCTGCTCCTTCAGAGCAGAAAAGTGGACCACTTACCTATGTATATAAAATACCGTATTATTTATTTTTGATGGGCAAGTACTCAACGAAAATTTAAATATAAGTTCTAACTCAAGCGAAAATTACATTACAAGAAATGTTACCCTTGCCGAATTAAGTAGACAAATAAGAAAGCTTAAGTATAAGAAAGCTCCGGGATATGACCTAATTACGGCCGAAGTTCTCAAAATGCTTCGTCGCAAATGGCTAAATAATCTTCATCATATAATACATGCCACTCTAAGGCTAAAGTACGTGCCAAGCCAATTGAATGTTGCGGTAGTTATAACAGTTCTTAAACCAGTAAAACCATCACATGATACGAAATCTTATAGACCAATTTCGCTCCTGCCCGTAATATCTAAGATCTTTGAAATAATATTACTTCTGCGCCAATAATAGAAGAAACGCGCCTAATACCTGAACATCAGTTCGGATTTAGAAGCAAGCATTCGACATTTGACCAAGTGCATAGGATCACTGACGTCATTGAGAAAACTCTTGAAGAAAAGAAAATTTGTTTGGCGGTCTTCCTAGACGTGTCGCAAGCTTTTGATAAGGTGTGGCACGAAGGCCTAAATTTCAAATTAAGACAAATTCTGCCTGAAGCACTTTATACGCTTCTAAAAGCATATCTAGAAAATAGACTTTTTAGAGTAAGACATGGAAACGATTACTCGGATATCAAAGAAATAGTGGATGGGGTAACATGGGGAAGTGTTTTAGGTCCAATATTGTACCTATTATTTACACGTGATATACCTCAAACAGAAGACACTATCGTAGCCACGTTTGCTGACGACACTGCAATACTAGCAGTGAGCCAAACGATTTCTACGGCAAAATGGCGGATATCGCTCAACGAAGTAAAATCAGTCCATGTAGATTTTACATATAAGAAAATTAATAGATTACCGGTATTTGTTAACACGGTTCAAGTTCCGTTTGCTAACGAAGCAAAATATCTCGGAATGACTTTAGACGCGAAATTAATATGGGAACCGCATGTTAAAAAGGAATGCGAAGAGTTAAATAATAAACTCAGAGATATGTACTGGTTGCTCGGGAAACGCTCTAAGCTCAGTATCGAAAATAAGCTAATTTTGTACAGGAAGGTGATTAAGCCTGTCTGGACTTACGGTATACAACTCTGGGGTTGTACGCGAGATTCTAATTTAAATACCTTACAAACATTTGAAAATAAACTCCTAAGATCATTTGTAAGCGCTCCCTGGTACATAAGAAATGAAGATATACACAGAGATCTCGGGACTCCCATAGTTCGCGATGAAATAAAAAATTTTTCCCGAAATCATAGAAAACGGCTATTACAACACTGCAAATCGAAATTATCGATGAGACGAATTTAGTACGCCGCCTGCGAAGGACAAAGCCTTCCGATCTGGTGCACTAAACGAGAATCCGCTTTAAAATTGCGGTATAAGCAGGAACTATCACCGAATAGTTACCTGCAACACGTTAATTAAATTCATTAAAAATAAATTGCTAGATAAGTTTCAACTTAGTTGCAATCGGGAGGAGGAGGTGTTTTTAGTGCAGTAAGAAAAAAAAATATTTTAAGTTAAAGCATTTGTAAACAACATTGTAAAAGGAAATATCGTGAGCAATAAAAGATAATTAAACCTTCTAAAACAGCGTTTTATTTTGCTTTCTTCGGGATACCCTGGACAACGGCGAGCTTACCTCAGCCTTTGGGAAAAAGCATCACAGGGTATTCCTACTTAAATAGTCGTTATCAATGTGTTCATACATCAACAGTCCTTGGAGTAGGTACTTACTGGAGTTCTGCATGGTTCTATTCTTGGGCTTATTTTATTTCAATTTAATAAACAACTCCTACTACTACTAATATTTAAACGAAAATTTAACCATCATTTATCAGTGGGCACTTAAATTCAATTTATTGCAAAACACCAGTAAATTAAATAATTGCTACAATTCAAAAGGGTTAAATATTCAACAATACAGAAATATCAATATAATCTATTCTGTATTTGATATTTATTTCTGATTGCTTATTTGAGTAATTTGCGGTCCGTTGACTTTAAGTACCAAGAAAGTCGTCATAATTTTTGCTCATCAACCTGTAGCATGTGAAAAACGAAGAATTTGGCTGTCCGTCTGGTATACAAACTGCATCCACTGCATCCAACTCAGAATTGGTCGTTCGACCGAGAATATCCTACCTATGACCGGACCGTTCGAAAGAGTCCACACAACAACCATTGATGAGACAACGCTGCACGAAATTTGGCATCAATATCAGAAGTTCGTTGCATCATCAGCGTGATTTTGAAACACCATCGGTCCAAATCTTTAACTAAAACAGAGATTGTATTCTCTTCTTACAAAATGCCAACCAAATTCTGGCTATACAATCACTATTGTTTTGTCCCAACTTGTACATATATATATTTTTTGTAAATTTAAGTCGCATAAAAGTCGGGTATCTTACAAAATCCCGTGCAATTTTGGCAACTAATTCAAACTTCATCACATGTCCTACATCTTAAGAATCAAAAATATGATATTTCAATTTAATATCAACATTTTTAAGGCAAACATTTCCAATGCAAAACATTAGGCTTACTAAATTTTTAACAAACCGACCTTTTAATTCCATAAATACACTACCCATCAGCCCTATCTGCATCAAAAATACCGACAGTTTCCCTTCGTAACCCCAAAATTTTGTGAAATAATCATAGATACAACAAAACAAAACTTTTCTCCGTAAAATTAATAACAAAATTAAATTGCCTTCAATTAAAAAGCATTTGGTGTGTTCATGTCCATGTCCTTGTCCATGATGTCTACACCGCGCACCGCCCGTTCAATGTGCTGTGTGTATAAGTTATTTCTGATTCTTCTGCTATCCCTATTTTAAGCGAGTTCTTGTGGGGTATAACTATATACATAGGAAGTATAACACCATAATGGGCAATTAGGCATCCGCGGGTGCTCAATGAAGCGTTCGTCATTACTCCCCCCCAACCCCAACCAGCTATAGTCAGCAGGCAAACCAGCCAACCTCACTATACTCTCACTGACTCATTGTGGCCACGAATCATGTTCCGTGGTTAAATTTCATCCAAACGACGCAAACGGTACCTATATTTTAACTGGAAAAAGTATCTTACTACTCAAGGAAATGGTTTTAGCCAGATTGACGGTTATAATATTGTATATTCTATCAGAATGTTGAATGAACAGGCAAAAGTGTGAAAATCAAAAGCAGTGTTGTTATTAGAGAAGTTTTAATTAAATTTGAAAAAGTGATTTTTTTAACAAGTTTTTTTCATTTCATTTATTTCCTGAATATTTGGTCAACATTGTACTTTAAGATAAATCTTATAAATAAGTATCAATAATTGAATTACAATTAAAAATCAGTACTACATTTATACATATACAAGATAATATAAACACAAAGATAATAAATAAATAGACAAATATTTTAATTGTATATATTATTTGTTAATATTAATTTATTAAATATAGAGATAAGCCTTAGGTTCAGTTTGGTTAAGTATAAGCAGTTCCTTCCTGAAACCACGCGACAGTATGATTTTTTGCAATCGATGTAGAAGATTATTCCACAACCTAATAGCATTAACAAAATACGAGTAAGATTGCTCTCCAATAGTATGAGTAAAATGCGGTGTTACTAATTTAAGTCCTCTGGGCGATTCCAGAAAATTAAGATGTTCATGAAAATTAAGATTGTCATGGGACAACCATAATAGATAATGTCATGAAGTTTCAGAACCAATTTGTACTCATAAGAATCATCCAAGCTCATTCCCAGTAGCGTAGTTTTAAAACGCGAAACACTCGTATGTCTTGGCAAGTCATGAATGTATCGCAGACAATTGTTGAAAGCAACGTTAATTTTACGTCGACATTCATAGTCTAAACAAAGATATACCAAACAATTGTAAGAGAAGAATGGTAGCAGCAACGACTTAACCAAGTGCAATTTTTGGCAACAAGAGGCTCGATGATGTTCTTAACTCACGTAATCCACTGTAGACCTTTTTTATTGTATCTGACGTAGCATCACAAGAACTAATTTTTGTATTTAGTATGAAACCGAGATATTTAATTTGTTCAACATATGGCAAAGTGATGCTGTTTAAGTTAAGAGTGGGAACTTCATGAGAAGATATATTTCGTCTTGAACAAACAATACCGAATGATTTAACAGAATTCTGTTTGACTCAGCCCACAAATGAATATAAGATAAATCTTCCAACAGACCACGTTTTCTTGATAAGTATAAAGCAACATCATCTGCATATATATGCACTTTGGTATTCAAAATAATATCTGGCAGGTCATTAATGTAAGCACTAAACAAAATTGGTCCTAAAACGGATCCTTGAGGGACACCTTTATTGGCAAGATAGGGACTAGAGATTCCGTTATCGGTTTCTACAGTTAGTGAACGGTTTGTTAAATAGTTAAACATTAGTTTAAGAGCAGAATGGGAGTACTAAAATTTGATTTTGAGCTTATACAATAGAAATGATTGATCAATAATGTCAAATGCTTTAGAAAAGTCAAGCATCACCATAATACTGATTTCATCGCGGTCTATTACTGCCCTTAGATCTGAGGTAACTTTGATGACAGCCATTTAGACAATTTATTATGCCTATCAAAATCTTCCTGAATCTGCTGGGCCAATTCAGCAGGGCTGAATGAGCATTTAGACCTTTCATTTTCTGACACCAATATGTTTAAAAATTTTCCATAGGATTTTAGGATTCAGCTGTGGATCAAGGCGTTTCATAAGATAGGATCGTTTAAATCAGTTAAACGTGGTAACTCTGTTTCTGGAAAAAATAAATTGTCGACGATTATATTCCGATGGAATTCTTTTATAATTTCTGCAAAAACTTTCTCTTTCTTGGATGAACACTTTGATTTGCTGGGTAAACCATGGACAACATTGGGATTTCACTACTTTTGTTACGACTGGAACATATATTTCATAAAGTTGACTTATAACATTTGTTAAGACAGTCGCTTTCGAATCAATATCGGCAATATTGTTGATATTATTTAAGTTAAAGGCATTCAAATTTTGCTGCAGGTTGCCTACGGGTTAGGGATAAAATTCGTTAAAATGTGTTCAAGTGCGTGTTTTATGTACGTACGCGTAAATCACTCTTAAAATCCATGATTGATCTATTTTCTTAGTTGAAATAAAAATGGCATTAGCCAAAAAATATGTAATTTTGCTAATTTCGAAAAAAAAATTTCGTACGATCGAAAAGTTTTGTACGATCGAATTTTAGACTTACATAACTCATTGCTGAGTTATACTTTGTAACTAAGGGTCTGAAATTTCGTGCGCTATTAGAAAGCCAGATTTTGTGTTTTTTTTATTTACTTATATATTAGTTGTTAAAAATTAATCCGAATTAGATCATGTGAAAATAAAACGCAGCTAATTATTTATAGTTTATTATATACCAACCAATTTCATAAATATAAAATGGAAAATTAGGATTTGTCGTTAGAGAAATGTCAAATCTTACTAGTATGCGTAAAGTAGATAAAATCTTGCTAAGAATACATAATTTGTTTTGAAAGAATATATATATAAATATATATGAATGGATATATGTGTATATGTATTTACTTTATAAATATTAATTGAATTTATTATATACTGTTACTGTTATTAATTTTATATATATTTCATTGAATTCTAAATTAAAATGATATACAATTAAGGTGAGGCTAGAACTTTTAAAAGGAAGTTCTTTCTTTTTCATACGTTTTCATACTTTTTCAACAGATCCACCGAATTGGACCAAAAGATGGCTACCGGAACAACTTTTAATGATAGTTGTGTGCGTTTTCAGTTTGTAGGCAAACCCATTTGACCGCCGAGGATTCGTTTCATAATATTACTCATCTATAGGCGTTTTTCTTTTTTCGTTCTGCAGAGCACTGAACAGAGTTCGAACACATATATTATGCACTGAACTTGTTCCAAACAGAGCGATTTCTGAACACTGATATGTTTTTTAAAAACTCTTGAACCACACAAATCAGAACACATTTTCATTTTAACCATAAAAAGCAATATAACATATTTCTAGACACACAGATACAGAAAATCAACAAGCGATCAAATTCTTTCGCCAACTTATGTATCTAATAATATATTTCTTCGCATTTTCCTTTATGACACACATGGCATTTGGTGCGCTCAGCAATTTAGTCACATGTTCAGTCAATTATGTTCGAGTACGTCGAGTGCGATCTACACATGTTCAGAACGAAAAAAGGAACACACATTTAGAGCTTTGCATGCTCTAAGTAAAGAAAACAAAAATAAATTTTTTGACAACTCAGACTCTGCTCTGAACTAAAAACGAAAAACGCCTTATGCAATTAGTTTTCAGTTTCAGGCATGTGTATCCTAGACCACCTCTTGGCTCTTGTTGAGTGATAGCACGAAATCAAAAATTCTACTAAGTGCTTAGGTTTTATTAATTGCAAGAAATTATACTGATTCGGCTAAAATCTATAAAGTTTTCATTCATAAAAAAGCTTGAGTATAACTCTCACATTTGAGCAGGAACTCTATTTGTGCCTCCCATTATCAGAACTCCAAAACCCTGCTAATTGGTATCTCCATTTTATATTCTTCCTTATTTGTTTGATGACCTGTCACGGTGTGACACAAATAATGCGAAGAGAAAAATAGAGAAAACAAACAGTTATTACACTTGTTATAACAACACTGAGTAAAAAGTGACTGAATTAATAATTTCAAACTGTTCCTAAAAATATGCTCGATTCTAAGATACATATTTCACCCACGAAGTGTTGTTTTAAATCGACAACAACTGAATTTAAATCAAACTGAAAATGGCAGAAGTACGAGTAGAAGTAGATTTTCAAAATTAAGCGCCCACCAAAATTCCATTCAACTTCAGCATTGAGAAAAGGATTTTAATAAAGAAAGCCAGAACAAAGCTGAATGAAGGTTTAGTTGTATACATGCTACACTTTATTGGGCATAATTTCCTACCGCCAAATTACTTTAATTGAATAAATTTAGAATGCTGACAAGGAAGACGGAGATGTTAAAATTTTGAAGCATAAATAAATTGGTTTTTGTGCTTTGGCAAAACTTTTAAAAGGTCAAGAATTATTTTAAGATTATGAGTATTTAATGAAGAAGGTCAAAGAGATTTCTAGTTTCTATTTTAAAGCTTTAATTTTGGCTCTAAGTTAGTATGGGGAGTTTTGGTTAAAAACAAATATTTATGGACTAAATTTAGCATAAAACAATTTTATGACCAACAATTTATATTTAATGGCAGAAATAATAGCATTTTTGCCAATATCGTCCTAGACTTTATTTTAGTTTGAAAAAAGAAATAGCTTTCAGAGACCCTGTCACTTTTTTTTCAATTTGAAGTCTGTTGTTCTTATATGAATTAATTAAACAAATACATAGCAAAAATACTTTTATCATTGCCCAAGTGCAATTTTGTTTCTAATAAGAGCTTATCGGTTTAATTCAAGAGCAATTTAAGCAACAAAATTAAACTGACAGGGTCTGTGAAAATCATATTTTTTCCTTATTATCTGACAACCACTTTTACTAAATAATATCTTTAATACTTATGTGTAATGTGACTTTTACTAAACTTCACATTAAGTATCTGTATAATTATGAAAGACCCTATTTTGATAATGATATTCAAAGATAAGGTGGATTTTCGATTTAAATCTTTAAGGTAGGGGCGGCAGTCACAAATGAAACATTTAGACTGCAAAAGCATATTGACTAACACCCAATCCACACTTTTGACACATGTCAAAAAGTTCCTTATTATAGTGTGAAAACAACATTTTAAAGCTGATCGAACATGAAAAGACACAGGATTTCACAAAATTTGACAGTCTATCTAACAAGATTTGACATATTGCGGTTAATATAACAATGAACAATTCAATCACAAACCCCAATATCGAAAAAAATAATAAAAATTCGATTGAATGACTCACAACTTATATGTAGGGGAAAGGTGCGAACAGTGAGACACTTTGCTTTTAAATTGGTATACCTCTAAACGTTTTCAAGCAAACCAAATTTGGAGTATATCTTAAGGCATGTTTTGCATTCTCACTGTTTGCGAGCAGTGCGATCAGTGAGACAGTGTAAGACGGAGAGTGAGATGAACGAAAACAAAGAAAAAAAATATAAAACGTTAAATAAGTGGGTACTTAGTATTTTATTAAATCAATTAAGTAACATAAATATATTTCTTCAAAGAAAAATAAACTAAACAATGTAAAAAAAACAATGAAAGTGCAAACAGTGAGAAATGTCATGACAAGGAATTCTAAGATTTTGTTGTTTTATTATAACAGAACACATATAAATGTAATATGTAACAAAAATTCTGTGTATTTACCTGATGATTTCCCTTTACTGTGTTAAATTTAAACACACTCCGAAAAATACTTCGAAGGAATTTTTTAAGTGTTTACTCGGTGGAGGTTAACGCTCAAGTGAAATTCGTGCGCAACAAAATAAAAACACGTGGAGGGGAGAATAAACATGTTTACCAATACTGACATGTCCGTACATGTTTTCAAACAAGAGAAAAATGTATAGTCTCACTGTTTGCACTGTTTCACTGTTAGCACTTTTCCTCTACACAAAAAATGGTATATCCAAATTAATCCACCCACAAAATATACATGCAAAAATGTTCATTTCTGAGAACAAAATATCTGTCAAAAAAATTGAATCTCACCGATCGATCCCATGAATCAAATAAAACAAGATTACTACACTTCTTTTTTTTGTCTTATTTTATTAACGGCACCAGAGACCCAAATCCATTAATCCACATCGGACAAACAACAACAATTTCCAGATTTTTGGTCTCTGGTGCCCTCAATAAAATATGACAAAAAAGAAGTGTCATAAGCTTGTTTTCTTTGATTCATGGATCGATCACATATGTATATGTGTACCCGATTTTTTGTGTACATAGCCAAAACTCAAGGTTGCAGAATTTAGCCCCTGATGCTAAGAAGTAGCGATTTGGAGCTATACTAATTTTTCCCTTTTATCTGATAGAATAACTAAAGCACAGGGTGCCATGGAGATCGCACATTCAGTTGACAAAATCATCTACATCCTCTACGACCTCTATGATTGGCTCTCATTTGAAATCACTTTTTTTTAATTCTGTGTATTTTATTCTGACATTTTTGTAATTATAGCAGAGATCAGGTACAACCAAATTCATGCCATATTCATGAGTCATCCATTTCGTGACGATTTTCCCAAACCAAATATGTTTAGAAAGAGATTTCTTTCTCGACGTCATCACAGTACATACTTCCGTCATTCAATGGTCGATACTATTACCACTGAAACGCAAAATTCTAGTAATTAAAATTTAATAGATAAATATATTTACCAGATAGGCAAACGTTCGCTTAAAGCAAACGCCACTCTAATTCCAATCGTTTATGTATTTATATAGCAATAGATTACACAACTGCTTTTTTATCCACGCGCCGAGCAAATTTGAACATTAAATCTCTTCAAATAAAAAATAAAACGAACATTTTAATTACTTTAGGTGTTGTGTAAAGATAAACAGTTCATGCGAATAATAATTATGACATATGTTTGATACTATATGAAATGGTAGAAACAATAAAAAGGGATACCAATTGTTGGTCCGGATTTGACATCGATGTTTCAATGCCATATGTTAAATCGAACTGTCATCGGAGACTTGTTTAATGTTTGACGTTTTACAATTTATATCATTTCACTAATTTCGAATTCCAAACAACCAAACATTTGATTTTTTCTAACACAATCGAATTATTTCTAAATAAAATCTATTTTATGCTGTCAAATCAGATCTTGCATATTTCTAGCAAGATTTCATAAGCCTTACACGCACACTATTTTTGCAACATCCTTAAAACAAAAAAAACGCCATTAGTGAATCGATTTAAATTGGAAAACGTCAAGCCTTAAACATGTTTCCGATGACAGTTCGATTTGACATATGTCATTGAAAAATCGTGTTAAAGTTCAGAAAGATGACTGTAAAAATATTACGGGAATTCTTCCAATGTCGTATGCTTACGAATAGGGTAAAATGGTGCACTTATGCAAAATTAGGGATGAAATAGTGTAAAAGGTGTATAATTAAATCAGCCGTTCGTTAACGCAATGAAATGACGTTTGGTTAATTTTCGATTGGTCGTCGAAAGATATGATAGTTTTCGATTACTTTCAAATATTCGCCTCCAAAATAGAAAAGAATTTTGACTCTGAATTTGAACTTAATAAATATCAAACTCGAATTTAACGTTGAGTCGGCCATTTTTACATAAACAAAATCACAAAAATGAGCACTTGACATTCCTTTTTTTACATATACATTCGATTGGGACCGATTGGGTCTGAAAAGTTCTTCCGGACTAGAATTCTAAAACGACATCCAATTACAATTTTTGACAATTTACTAAAAAAGATGGTAACACAACGCAATTGGTAATCTTAGCTATGGTTTAACATCATTCCATGAATACCCTTAACGATTCTATAATGGTCAGCATATTATGGGTTAATGAAAAAATACTTCTAACTGTCGAAACTCCAATGCATGCATCAATACATTGTGTGACATTTGGTCCGATTATGGTGTAATTGATCCATACGCGTTTTGTTCTTGCTAAAGATCGTATTTATACTCACAATCTCCAGACTCTTGGCCAAGCTATTGCCTCGGAAATTCATTGAAAATCAGTTTTCTAGAACCGAGTCCTGCAAGAACGTCCTTCATAATGATAAGAACCAAACATTATAATTTATTGGCTTTCACCTTTCGGTACTTAAAGATAACTAGGTATAACGATTTACCGTTCGAAAACTGTTTACAATTTGTATCTTTATTTAGAATGGCTTTAAATTTTAATTTCTCACTATAGAGCAATTCCCTTAATGAATTGCAGCTGAACAAATCCAAAAACAAACAAAAAAAATCAAGCAAACACACATTTTTGAAATTTATTATATGTGAAACAAATTAGGTCTGATCCACACTCTGCCAAATGCGCAAATTGGCACCAATTTCTGCTAATTCCACGTTCCAGACTTAAAAATTTGGTAGTTTTGGGCAGAAGATAGTGCTCCTAAAAGGGTAAAATATTTCCCCTTCTTGACAATTTCTTTCAATAAATTTTTGTAGGCATGTAGTAAATTGTGGGCAGGAAATTTACAACTGTCAAGTTGACGTTTGTCATAAATGAAAAAAAAATTAGTAGTTATTGTGGGAACAATTTTGTAACAAATAAATTAATTTAGAAACACTAAAATACAAAATAGCTACATAATTAGTTTGAAGAGAAAAAGATGTGAATTTTAAGCAAACAAAAATATAAAACAAATGTTGTGTTGGCGTTGAAAAATTTTCAGAAATTGTGCTCAAGCTGTTGCAGACTTTTTCGGAATTTATTTCTTAATGAGAGAATTTCATCCCCGCTCTTCAAAATTTTATAAGCTGCCAACTTCTTACCAAAAAACAGTCTGGATCTATTTGTGTGGCATAAGAAGATCGATTTTAAGTTTCGTAAAGGGTCTTTCCCGAACTTTGTGCACAAAAATGTGAACACTGTTATTTTTCCAAGAGTGTAGACTAAAAATATCTCAGAGAGCGGCAAAGTTTCACAAAAGTACGTTAACGCCTTAAACAAAAATGTTTAGCCAATTGTTAAACGTCAAAATAAAAGTGTATTTTTGAAATGACACATCTGGATCTGGGGAACTGACAGCTTAAGTGTGGTTTTTCTTCCCTTCGTTTAACAGTTTTATGCCGAATTCCAAGAAATTCGATATTTTTCTGAACAAAATCGAATTATTTCTATAAACAAAATCTGTCAAAACAGATCTTGCGTTTTATAAACAAGATTTTATAGACTTTACACGCACACTATTTTTTGCAAGTTCCTTACAACAAACAAGAAAATCAATTTGAAATCGATTTGAAATGTTGTTTGGAATTCGACATTAATAATTTTGTTAAGCAATTTACGTAAGCGTGAACGCTTTTCTGTGCAAAAAATTTGTTCCCCTTAAAATATGCACGAATAAATTTGCCTACCTGTGTACATGTCATCCGTCAGAAAAAAAAATTAATCGCACCCTTGCGGAATCGCAAATGCGTTGTACACGCCATTCTGTGTAATCGGAGAAAACTCATACTTGGGGAATTTGGCCCCTGGGGAAATATTTCATTCTCTCGTGAGCGCACTCTTCTTTGATACACTACAAAACTATGGTGTAACAATTGTTAGATGAATTGGACGCAAAATGTGATTGAGTGAGATTATTTTGCATTTTTTTAAAATCTTTTTATAAACGTCCTTATGCTGCCGATGTTGTGATAAGCATTTAATAAATAAAAAAAAACTATGGTTTCTTCAATTGAATTGGCAAATTCTATTATACCTATACGTATACAGACATTCAAACGAATTTATTTAATATACTTTTCATGATTATGAATACATGCTTCAACACAAAAATATATTTTGTCTCAGTTGAACATTCAACTTGCTTTGAAATTATTGCTTTGGAACGCATCGTCACCAAAGTCTCAAATTCGATTTTAATGCCATGCCACTTTATAAATACTCTTATCATAAAAATTCGAAGATATTATACCTAATCAAAACATCTAGAGATAAAATTGATATTATTATTATATTCACTTAAAGTTTTATGATAACTTTGTTTTTTTAATTAATTATTATTTTGTATCTTTCGCTAATCGGTTATTTTTCACCCACTTACTGTTTAGAATAAATAGATTTAAAACAACTTAATGTAGGTGCGTATCATTTGTTAAGGGGTGAATTTCAATTGCTACAGGACGGGCATTGAGACTCTTCACAACCATGGACTATTCGAAAACATCAGATATTTAGGTTGGTATGTCAAAGTGGTAAGAATGTCTTCCAAAATGTTATATATCATTTTATTAACCATTTTATTTACTTTCATATCTACTAAACTTCTACACTTTGCCATTACCAAAGTGACTCTGAGCCTCCATTTTGGAAAAGGCAAATTCTTCGTCCATTAACTAGGTACACATTTTGAAAGAAGTTGAAAGTTATGCTTACGAAAAAGTTGAGAATTTGCTCCTCCTACAGAATTGCGGGATCGCCTTTTATAGTCTTCTCTATATAGTAAAAATTTACATTTTGATGAAATTTCTAAAATTTGTTTTTTTAATTTTTTAAAAGAAATTTTATTTTAATAAGGAGTGAATAAATTATGCCTTAATTAAATTAAACATAAATAAATTTTAAATATGTACATATTTATCTATATTTCGATTTTTTTAATTTTTAAGCTACCGGCCTAGTGGGCCTGGTGATCGTCGTTCCTGTCAAAAACTGTATACCATTAGCTGTTCCACTTTCTACCATTAAGTTGCTTGCACATGGGCAAGTGGTTTCCGTTTCTTTCATGCAATTATCAATCAAACTCGACACCTTGCCAATAGTGACTAATATGTTGCGTTGTATAGTAAACGAACATTGGATTGCGTCACGGGTGAGATCGGTCGAACTGCACAAGCTAGCGTCTAAATTCTTGTCAATTGTTCTCATATTTGTTTGGATAGCACTTGTATAAGATTCAATCTATTCAAAAATATAAATTAGCGATGTGTATTAGATAATTTTAAAAAAAATCGCCGCCATAAACTGACGGGGCAGTTGCAGTAAAGGGGCTTTAACTCACATTACTAACAATACACTCCTCCTTCTTAACTGGGTTACTATTGTAAGTTGTATTGCAGCTAACTAGAGCTCTTGGTAGGTTTACATTGGCAGAGGCTTTTGCAGCTGCCACCGTATTTTTGGCTGCAACAGTGAGGGAATTTACCCTTGATTGTGCTACCGTTGTACAAGACATAAGTTGTGCATAAGCTGAGTCATAGCTTATTAACATAGACTTGTATTTCTGAACGCAATGTTTCCGGATCAAACTCAAAGCCTGTACCGGTACCAAACTATCGCGATAGCGAATAATTTCCTTGAGAATTTCTTCATGTTGATCCTTTATCACTCTTATGCTATCTGCACCGCGTCCATCGACGCACTCAATTTTCATGTCGGCGGAAATAATGTCCGTCTGGTACTTCCGGTTCCAAAGGTCAATATACTCATCAGTTGCACTTGCCACTGTTAGGTTAGCCTAAAATAATATTTATTTTAAATTATAAAAATATTTTATTCTTATTTTTCGAAACTTTTAATTACCGCTGAACTGGAAGTAGCAACAACTGCCAAAATTGCCAAAGAAACTAAACAATTCATTTTGTTAAAAAATCGACACCAAAACACTGAGACTGAATGACAATAACTCAGGGTTAACTTGCTTATTTATATGAAATCGAAAACTTATAAAAAAACCCCACACATAAATATGATTATTATGAAAAAGCTTTGGATACCGTTACCGCAATACCTTTAAGATTAGGCATAATTTTATATTAAGAACTTATCGCTTTGTCATAATTTCTGCGAAGAAGTACTTAAAGCTTTTGTACCAAAAACAACAACACTATCAAAACAAAAAAGAAATCCCCTCTCTTAAATTACTCAATATCTGTTTCCCGTTGTTATCTTTATTAATTACATATAAAACGCAAACTACGAGTACTTCAATTATATTCGTCATTGAAAGATACAATATCCTTTAGAAACGCTTCAGTATATGAAATGTACACAAAACGAAGTGGTTAAAAAATACCCAACTTTTTAAAAGAATTCCCCGTATTTTACAGTGTAGTCTAGTCCTAATGGCGAACAGCCTATGAGGTCGTGAATGCCCAACTTAGGGATCTATTTAATTAATTTATTTTAGTCGCATTGAATTTAGCTTTAAAATTGTTAGATACTTCTATTGAAAGGTGTATAGCAGTTTCGTTATTCATGACTACCTCTGTACCTACTTAAAAAAGAGTGGTCCAACTATAACGCACGATGTTAATTTATTGTGAGTCACGCCTTAACGTCAAGTTTCTTACACAACTTAATTTGACATTTCCTTGCTTCAGTGTTTGACAAATTCAACAATGGAGAGGTATACAATTGAGCAGCCCGTTAAGATTGTTAAAGCCTTTTATGAAAATTGTGTGTTCAAATCAAAATTCATTTCGTGCACTTCGTGATTTTTTTGGTCAGCATAATCGGCCAAATGTTTCCACAATCGGTAGAATTGTGAGAATTGTGCGGAAATTTCAGCAAACCTGGTCTGTGGGAAATATGAAAACAAACTTGCATGCTCGCCCAATTTGTTCTGCGGAAAACATTGCTGTTGTTCGCGATAGTGTGGCAGAAGAGCAGTCAACCTAGACTCGTCGCGTCGTTGTGCCCAACAATTGAACATCTCATGAACATCACTGATGTCAATTTTGAATAAAGATTTTAACTTACACTATTCAAAGGTTCAATTGGCTCGAGGCCTGAAGTCTACTGACCTTTTCAAGTGCCGTCAATACGCCGAATGGTTGGTTGAACAAACAGAAGTGAGTGGTGACTTTATATTTACAAAGAAAATCATCTTCATCGACGAGGCACTTCCCTCAGAGTCAGTGTGGATTCGTTAACAAGCAGAATTGCCGCATTTGGGCAAATGAAAATCCATGAGCAATTGTTGAAAAGTCGATGCATCCTCAAAGATTGACTGTTTGGTGTGGTTTATGGGCTGGCGGCGTCATCGAGCAGTACTTCTTCGAAAAAGAGGTCGGCCAAGCAGAACCTCAATTATGTCTCATAGTCATTGAAAATATGGACCATCGCATAGAGAGGTCTGTCATTAAGGCCGTGGCGAGCATTTCGCCTATATTTTTTTTCACTCATAATTGTCAAAGATCTTGATAAGTAATAATAAAAAATATTAAAATAATTCTCTGAAAACTTTTTGTTTTATTTACAATTAAAATTATGTGGTTTCATTGAAACATCCTTTAGAAAAAATGAAATACCAAAAAACTTTAAAAATATATTGAATATTTTGAATATTTTTCATACGAACAAAACGCAAAATACTTGGACTACCTATGGTAAAAAACAAAAAATCAGCTGATTCTTAAATTCCATAAATAAACTCCAAAATAAACATAATATTTTGGTATTTTTCTTAAGATACATTTATTTTGTATATAGGAATTAGTAACAAAAACAAAATGACTTAAATTAAATAACGATAAAGAGCAGTCTTACAAAATAAATTAACGAATGTTTAATTTTTTTAAGCGCAAAATAGTTGGCATATTTACCTATTTTTATTACACAATGGTGTAACGTATACCCTTCGGCCTTGATAACTGATTCTATGCATCGTGGCATTGTGTCAATTTTTGACATTCTTCGGTACTAAAAGATTTCCAAATATTTATTAGTTCAGCATTTATGTCTTGAAGAGTCCAGCATGATTCTTTCCGTAGGTTTTGCTTCATTTTATGCCAGACAGTTTCCATTGCTGAAAGGTCAACAGGGCTGCTGTAAGGCCATTGCAGTAATGGAATTGATTCAACAGACAACCAAGCAATTGTAGATCTTGCCTTATGACAAGAAACACCTATAGTCCCCATCACTAGCTTGAAGTCGTGGTATTCATGGGAGAAACTCATTTTCCAGAATATCCCTGTCCCTGGGATCATTGACAATTCCATTTACAAAATGTAAATTTCCCAAACCCCGCCCATAGACAAGCATCGGCATATCATTAGAGATGCTGGAAACTTGGCCGTTTTTTAAAGACAATCTTTTAGAAAAGCCACCTTTGAATTTATAATGACTCGTTTTCGTTCGTCCACACGCAAACTTCATATCTGGAACTCTCCCTCACGGGTTTTGGTCAAAATTCTGCAGGGGTCAAAATTCTTATAACAAAATTCTGCTTTTAAAATTCTGCTTTCAAAATTCTGCTCGCCGAAATTCTGCTTTTCAAAAATCTGCTCATCAAAATTCAACTATTTTGTCACATTGGCTATCTTAGGTTCTTATAGGCGCATTTCAAAAAATATTGTTCTCTTTGGTTCTTGCTTGATTTTTCTGTAATTTTTGTTTCATACTTAAGTTTACCTTATGGATTGTTTTGTTTTATTTTTGTTTTTCGTTTGCTTTTGTAAATAAAAAAGTTAATTAAAAATAAGCAATAAGAATTTCTTCCCTTTTTGTTGACGGACACAATTTTGAGAAGCCGAATTTTGAAAAGCAGAAAAAATGATATAAAAGCTGAATTTTGAAAAGCAGACTTTTCTTTTTAAAAGCAGAATTTTGAAAAGCAGTATTTTGACCCGCTACCCTCTCTTACTCCAAATAACGGACCGCCACTGAATTAAAAACCAGTTTTTACGTTGTTTGGACCACTCTAGTCGCTTTTTCTTTTGTTTAGGTGTTAGAAAAGTTGTTTTTCTTTGGCTTATATTCTCTATCTAAGACAAGCTTTATAAGATTTATATTCAATTTTTTCTATTGTCCACTTGCAATTGTCGACTGAAACACTTTTTTGGATTCTTTTTCTTTCTCTACATTGAACAGTTATTGCAGCCGCAATTTGATGTCGACTTTCTTTTATAACTTTTTTTTTTAATTCGTCAATCTCGATCAGCGTTGCCGGAAAAAAATTGTAATTGCCAATGCTGACAATAGAAACTGTCATTTTAGGACATTGGGTGCCACTGCCCCCAACAGAAAAATAAGAAAATTCCGAAGTTTCATATGTTATTTTTAATTGTATTTATTGCACCTCAAAGCTTAAGGCATAATAAGAACAAAGAAACACAAAATTAATAAATAATAAATTAATAGATAAAATAAAAGAAACGGAACATAACAAAAAATAAATAAAATCATCAATTAACGATATAAGTCTTTAGGTTGTATGAAGTGCTGATGGCAAGTTTCAGCCTTTATTCGCCCATGTTCTTAATTGCACTTTTTGATGTGTACCACAATGATAATTTCGATTGCAAACCATTTAAAATGTTATCCTTGAGATTTTAGACAGTGGGATTTGCCAATTGATCTTTGATAACTTTATTCCGCTAAGAATCGGTGTCGCCGCAGGTTTTTGAGTTGAAAGTATCGATGAAGGCCTTAGAAAAGATCCAATTTCCCTTAAAATGTTTTATGGGAAATTAAACGCATCCTTATTCGGTCTAATTACCGTGAGAACTTAAAATTAAATTAAGAATATAACTTTACATCTTATAGCAATGCATATTCACATACAAACATACTCACATTATTTCAGGCAACTCAAAGTTATTTAGGTTGTCTCGCAATTTTTTTATATTTTTTTTTACAGCTCTGCTTCCTTCTTAAAATCGCCAATAAAATTGCATCCATTTTCATAAGAAGTAGTAATTTCACATTTGAGACAAAATAAAAATGAATGAACCCACAGATTTGACAGTTCGAAACCATTTCGAAGTTTTCGAAATCGATCAAAATTTAGAACAAGGATTTTTATTTCACTTAAAATTGAAAAGTGATTTCAAATCGATTTCGATCGAAATGTAGAACATGTGTTATTATTT
Organism: Philhelius pedissequus; assembly: GCA_910595825.1. Taxonomy (NCBI): domain Eukaryota; kingdom Metazoa; phylum Arthropoda; class Insecta; order Diptera; family Syrphidae; genus Philhelius; species Philhelius pedissequus. The sequence continues at coordinate 74,858,156 of OU343162.1, forward strand.
CATTAAACGACAAAAGTGAATTTATTACTTTCTAAGAAAGTCGATTCTTACTATGGGTTTTAATGTTATTTAAGTGTGAAACAACTCTTTCAGCTGATGCACTACCATGTGGCATGTAGTAAATCTAAAAGTCTGATCATGAACTTGGATATATATTTGAAAACATTTGCTCTTCGATTCCTAGAGTGTCATTTGAAGCGTTTGAGTACCACAGTACCATTTAAATTAAAAAGTGCCAAAAGTGCACGATTGTGCCACTTCGGCAAACGTTGATCTCGATGTTTCGCAATTGGAGGGCGTCCCGTTTTATAACAATCTACACAATGTTTCGAATTTATGAGCGCGGTAAATTGAATTGTCTTGCGCTCTTATGCCTCGATAATCCAGTTTCGAAGGCTTTATTTATGGTTTTTCTAAGGTATTGTGATAATTTAACGCCAGGCACCATGGTTGACATTAAACTGTTGCTGGCTTGCATAAAACAAGAGATAGATAAACAACAGAACCAGTGCATGTCATTTTTTTTTAATAACGATTAACTGGAAATCTATTTAAATCGTCATAGGCCAACTTAATTGCATGCCAGAGAAAGAAGTCCAACTATTATGCTCCTCTATCTTTGCTTAAGAGAATGCAAACTGCAGCCATTATGAGCTTTGTCAAATTTATAGCATTATTCTGGCAACCTCACTTAACCCAAACAAGTCACTTGAGGTGCACTTATTTTTGTGACTTTTTTGGTATTCTGGTAAAAACCTCACAACTTGTGAGCATCATAAAAACTTGAAAATAATTATCTGCTTCTTGGCGCATCACAACTCACCTACTTGACATATCTGTGAAACAAAACTGTAAAAAAAAAAAACGAACAAACATGGAATTGAATTTGATTTTTATACATCTTTTGGAAGAAGTTTCATCTATAAATGTAAGAAGTAAGAATTAATAAAACTGTATTAATTGATTTTTTAATAAATCACTCTTTGGTTGTAGCGCAGCAGAATTCTAAGAAAGTTAAGGGATATGAATGATCAGTTTGTCATTCAAGATACAAATTTTATCTTTTGGCCTATATTTGCCGACTTTTAGTGAAGATCGACAATCGATTCGTTCCGATTTTCACAAGAAAACTTGCCACGTAAAGGAGTTATTTCTTCAAGTGCAAACATTGTTCGAGAAAATGTATATCTTGTAGTGTACGAGACAATCATGAAAAAGATCATGATTAAAATGAAACTAATGCGAAGCAGCAATGTGAAAAAATGTACATTTTTTAACCACGATTAGAAATCTCTATAATTTTTTAATTTTTTCAGCTTTCCAAATGAACTGAAATTAAAATCATTATAGGTGTTCGAGATTTAAATATATCTCTTTCGGCTGTTTTGGTCGTAATGTTTTTTTAATGAAACAATTTCATTTCCTTTCCCGACGCGACGTTTCGACGCTGGTTGCCGTCTTCTTCAGGGGATCTTTTATTAACAAAAATAAAATGAACATATTATACACATAACAACATTTAGTGTAAAATTTTGGCAAACTTACATTTAGTACGTATTACAGATAAACATAAATAATACAGTGAAAGACAAATATAAAGCAATGTTTAAAAAAAAAAAGTATGATCTAAAAAAAAAACCACTTCGATTGAAGTTTAGTCGGCTTTAAATTGTCACGGATTCTGTTTTGTCACCAAAGAGCAGTAAACCGATGAAATGTTCTGGCTGTCTTGTTTACGATTCATATTGTTTTTGTTGTTAATAATATGAAGCGTTTCTAAAGTATGCCGCTTGGAGACATGTTTCTCCCTTTCCAGGATTTCCACTCTGTCAAAATCTGGTTTGTGTCCACGCTCAATGGAGTGTAGGGCAAATGCTGTCTTCCCAGTGCTTTTTAAATTAATGTCGGATTTGTGGTTGGAAATTCGTTGACGAAGAAGTTGAAGTTGTTTCGTTGTACCGATATAGGGGAGATTGCAATTTTCTTCCGCATTGCCACGATAGTTAATTTTACTGTGCACTTATCCTTTTCCGTTTTTGTTTTCATGTTGGTGAAAAGAGGTGCCAGGGTCCTATTGGATTTATACGCTGAACTGACGTCGTTAGTACTATTTTTTAACCTCTCTTTAAAGTTTTCTGACAGTTTGGGAACATAAACTATACTCTTATAAATAGTTCTCTCTTTTTACCGATTATCAACAGGAGCTTTGTGTTTTTGGCGCAGTATCAAGCTCCGTATGATTTCCATTGGATAGCCATTATCTAGGAGGATTTGTCTGACTATTTTCCCATTTGCGGCGTGAAATTAAAATCTCGTGATTTCAATGTACACAGAATTGTCTAAAATCGAATGAGTCATCTTTGCGGCAAAACTTTTCTCCGCAACACGGCACTAGATCGACACCAATGCCCGAGTGCATAAATCTGAAAGTGCAATATGTAATCGGAAGATAAAACATCCCAAGGAATTTCAAGAAAGTCGAGGAAAACTCAACAAAATTTAATTAATTTGTGTTTTTCATAGTTGAATTTTATTTTTTTTAAATTTTATAACAACATGTATATTAATAAACTCTAAAAAACTGCATACCAAAATTTCGAAAAAAAAAATTGGCTTTGGCACCGAAAGTTCTTCTTGAGAATCCCGGCCATCTGCTCAGTTCGTCTACAAGCTATAACACAAATTTTAATTATTACTTCATTGAAACTGATTATATTCTTATTAAATAAATTATTATTGCAGATGTTTTGAAACAAATTTTAGGTAATATATCACTATTGTAGCTTGCAGATTATTTTGATACTATGTTTGTTTGAACAAATCAGCTAGCTGCCATCACTAAAAAAATTCACCTTCCGGTGGTGAGTTTTCTTGTCAGGTTTCTTTTGAGGGTCTCAACAGAATACGAAATTGTGACTGCCTCCTAAGAAACCTCACAAAACAACCTCACAAAAAATTGTGACCTGTAAGCATCACAACGGCAGAATAGGGCTGTTAGTTCTGTTTGGTCTAATTTACTTATTAAATGTAATCTATTACATTGACAACAAAATTAAACAACAACTGCTTGGGACCAGAAAACACAGATATGTATATAAAAATGGTTAATATTGTATATTGCAGAAAGATCTGATAAGAAATTTAGGGATTAATTTTCTAGAAATTGGCACGGCAACTTTCATTTTATATCGAAAGTTCGGGTATGTGTTAACATCAAACTAATAAGTATAGTGGAATACATAATTAAGTGGCGTTTTTTTTTTCTTAAACAAACAAAAATTATCAAACAATTAAGCCGTATGTTCAAATAAACAAAAAAACTAAATATTAAGTAAGTAAGTCAACACATTTGTATCCGAACAAAGCAGTTAGGTAAGAATATTTACTGACTTCCATTGTTTTATTCTAAATATAAGATTAATTGATACCACTCTGTTTTTCTATGTTTCATTTGTATAAGGTCCAATTTATTAAGTCTCCATTAGAATGAAAAATTATTATCATTTTAATAGTAATGAAAACCTCTTTAGTGCGTTAAATATTATAATTTTTATATTATTTTTTTTTAATTTTTGTACACACAATTTTGTCGAAACAAAACGTAGGCATGCTAATTTTAAGTCGTTAAAAATATACATTTAAAAAAAAGTTCCACCCGTTTTCGAAATACTGAATTTTCAAACATTTGAAATGCTTGTACGCAGTATTATGTAGAATTCGAGGGAAAATGTTACAAAGTCGACCATTAGGTATAAAATTTTATGTCAAATTTTGTTTCAACCTTTAATAGTGCTCAGGATTTTTTTTTATCAAAACCGGTAGAACCATTTTCAAGATAATTGATGGGGTTTTCGCTTGGTAACAAAAATCAATTTGACAATTTTTGCCTTCGATTGGCCAAACAAATTGATTTATTTTTTGATTTTAAATCAATTTTGTAGATCTATATTTTTCGGCAAATCTACCCCTCTTTTACTAACACCACTATGCATCATAATTGACAGCCATCAGTCTGACAAAACAGCTGATACCGCTATCTGGTTCACAGGCACAAATACTAAAGCAAATAAAAATCAATCTGAAAACGTATTCGATTCCTTACGAAAAAAATCAATTTATACTACTTTTTCGTATTCTCTATTATCGTTAAATCAATTTGTCAAAATCGCGAGTTCGATTTTTTTCCAAATACAAATCGTGTCCATGCCTATTATAGTAGTAAGCATTTTTTTGATTTCGTTTTTTTTTTTGATTTTTGTTTTTTTTTTTTCTAAAAGACATTTTAAATTTAGTAAGGAATGAATAAATGATGCCTTTATTAAATAAAACATAAATAAGTTTTAAATATTTACAAACCTATATTTCGATTCTTTTAATTTTTAAGCCACAACCGTAGTGGTCGGGGTCGTCGTCGTTCCTGTCAACAATTGTATAACATTAGCTGTTCCACTTTCTACCATTAAATTGCTTGCACACGGGCAAGTGGTTTCCGTTTCTTTCATGCACATATCAATCAAGCTCGACACCTTGCCAATAGTGACTAAGATATTGCGTTGTATCGTAAACGAACATTGAATTGCGTCACGGGTGAGATCGGTTGAACTGCACAAACTGGCGTCTAGATTCTTCTCAACAGTCCTCATATTTGTTTGGATAGCACTTGTATAAGATTCAATCTATTCAAAAATATAAATTAGCGATGTGTATTAGATAATTTAAAAAAAAATCGCCGCCACAAACTGACGGGGCAGTTGCAGTAAAGGGGCTTTAACTCACATTACTAACAATACACTCCTCCTTCTTAACTGGGTTACTATTGTAAGTTGTATTGCAGCTAACTAGAGCTCTTGGTAGGTTTACATTGGCAGAGGCTTTTGCAGCTGCCACCGTATTTTTGGCTGCAACAGTGAGGGAATTTACCCTTGATTGTGCTACCGTTGTACAAGACATAAGTTGTGCATAAGCTGAGTCATAGCTTATTAACATAGACTTGTATTTCTGAACGCAATGTTTCCGGATCAAGCTCAAAGCCTGTACGGGTACCAAACTATCGCGATAGCGAATAATTTCCTTGAGAATTTCCTCGTGTTGATCCTTTATCACTCTTATGCTATCTGCACCGCGTCCATCGACACACTCAATTTTCATGTCGGCGGAAATAATGTCCGTCTGGTACTTCCGGTTCCAAAGGTCAACATACTCATCAGTTGCACTTGCCACTGTTAGGTTAGCCTAAAATAATATTTATTTTAAATTATAAAACAATTTTTTTTTTCAAATTAATTACCGCTGAACTCGAACCAACAACAACCGCTAAAATTACTAAAGAAACTAAGCAATTCATTTTGTTGAAAAATCGACCCCGAAACACACTGAGACTGAATGACAATAACTCAGAGTTGCTTGCTTATTTATATGAAATCGAAAACTTATAAAAAACCCCACACATAAATATGATTATTATGAAAAAGCTTTGGATACCGTTACCGTAATACCTTTAAGATTAAGAATAATTTTATATTAAGAACTTATCGCTTTATCATTTTTTCTGCGAAGAAGTACTTAAAGCTTTTATTAAACGGCATGATATGTACCAACCAATATCAACACAAATAAGAAACCCCCTCTCTAAAACTACTCAATATCTGTTTTCCCTTGTTATCTTTATTAATTCCATATTAAACGCAAGTTAGTACAATTATATTCGTCATTGAAAGATTTTAAAATATCCTTAAAAAAAGCTTCAGTATATGAAATGTACACAAAACAAAGTGGTTAAAAAATACCCAACTTTTTCACATAATTCCCCGTATTTCCCCGTGTAGTCTAGTCTTAAAGGCGAACGGCAGATGAGATCGTGCATGAAGACCCAACTCAAGGCTCTATTTAATTAATTAATTTTATTCGCATTAAATTTATCTTAAATTTTATTAGATACTAGTGAAAGATTTGACCAGCAATAAAATTTGTTTAAATAAAGCTTCCTATATCACTACTATCTCTGTATATACTTTATGTTAAGCTTTCAATATCAAGTGCGATCCATTGGGATTTATGAAGTGAATTTAGGTACTTTGCCGTAGATGAAAGATGATGTATGGAACTCATAAGGATAAGCTCGAAGGGAATTAGTACTGATTAAAAACGATATCATATATTTTTATTTTTGACCAAGTTTTTCAATGTATATTATATTAAAAACTTACCTACGATCTATTCCACTAAGGTATCTCCTTTTAGTACAAAAGCCGACAACATATTTTGGGTAATATAATTTTTTGTTTTTTTTTCCATCACAGGAGCAAATTTAGAATTTTTCAATCAAATTGTTAAGAGTCTCCAAGAAATAGAACAATTTCCGAGAAACCATGAAATAAAAAAGTGGGCGTGGAAGTGGGTGGATTTAATAAAATCAATTTTTTTTAATTTGTTAGTGTCGATTATAGGTATAAGCTGGGGGTGGCAGTGGCGCGATAGTTGTGTGCTCGCCTGTCAACCTCGTGGTGCAGGTTCGATTCCTGCCGTTGTCTATGTCTTCTTATAATCCATTAAAAACCAATTCTAAAAATTGTCATAAAATAAGTTGCTGCTTTGGTCATTACATGCTGTTTAGGCATAACACTAACAACATGTGATTGAGTAAACTAGCATACCCATAAAATATGATAACGAAATCAATCAAATAATGCGAATTATAAGGGACATAAATAATTAAGACACGGTAATTCTATCCGCATTAGTTCAGCCGCCATCCCTGGAGATAAATCTGAGACAACAACCATCAGCTCTAGTCTCAGAACATCGCGCCACACATCTTTCCTATCCTTCTCTTTCTTCTTTCACCGCATAACCGCGCTGTGGTAAGAAAAACATATAAAGGGTATTCATAATCCCTTGAGCGTGTGCAAAATTATAAAAAAAAAAAAAAAAAAAAAAAAAAAAGAATATTTGAAGAAGTGAATTTCAATGTTCCTCATTTCAAATTTATCGACTTTCAGGTGATTTCAAATCGCACAAATCTACAATGGTTGAAAAAAGTATTATTGTTTTTAATAGCTAAAATATATAAGGGATCTCGTGTAATGCTCAAAACAAAATACTTAAGTTATTGTATTAAATACTTAATTTATTTTGCTAAAAACGACAAAATCTGCAGAAATAGAAGTGAAAAAATCAGTATGATATTGAAATTTGTGGAAAAAAAACTCTTAGAAATTGTTTAAAATACGCTAATACGTATATAATAGGCAGAACAATAGCACAATTATCAAAGAAAACTTAAACGCCTGGAATTCGCCACAAAATTTGTACATATACATAAGCCATCATCATTTTTGGAGAAACTATTGTGAACTGCTAAAAGCTCTTTTCAGTACCATGTGTCAAAAAAGAAGACTGCACAATTCTTAGAAAAATGGGAAAAAAGTGACACCTGCTTGTGAACGAGTGGTGGTGGCACCGTAATTTCTTGGGGATGGCTTTGTTGTTGCAAAGATGATAACCGATTTTCTGAAGGAAGTTCATGTATGTAAATATATAACATTAGTCATCTCAGGGCTCTGATAAAAATGTAATGGGTTATCCATTTTGCGGCTTCAATAGTAAACGTAAATAAAACACATACAAAATATTTTTTTTCATGACATTTCTTTTTTATTATAAAGTCTGGACGTTGACATTATGTGTGAAACACTACGCCATTTAAATGACCACCACACGAATTGTTGCATGCATCGATTCTTTTGAGGTAATTTTCGACCAATTTTTGACACATATTGGTCGGTATCTAAGCCATAACTTGACGAATGTTGGTTTTCAAGTGCACAAGAGTTAAAGGTTTATCTGAATAAACACAGTCTTTCGCGTAGCCCAACAAAAAAAGTCCAGCGGTGTCAAATCGCATGATCTTGGTGGCCAGTTGATATCGCCACGACGCGGCCAGGAAATGTCTCTTGCAGTAAAGCCATATTCGCTCGAGTTGTGTGGCATATTCTCCAAGTTTTATTCTTCAATAGCAGGCAAAAAAAATCTCTTATCATATGGCCATAACGCTCGGAATTGACGGTGACCGGCGTTCCATCGTCGTTTTCGAAGAAGTAAGGTCCAATCACACTTCCCAGAGCGCCCCAAAAAGTGACATTTTTGGATGTAATGGCTCCCTTCAATTACTTGAGGATTTTCAGAACCCCAAATACGACAATTATGTTTATTAACATACCCACCGAGTGAGAAATGTGCTTCGTCGCTGAAGAAAATTTTGTTCGAAAAATGGACGTCCACGTCTGTTGTTCAAGCACCCATTCTACGTATCTACGACGTTGTGAATGGTCAGCTGACTTCAGTTGTTGTGTGAGCTGGACCTTATATGGATGTAGATGTAGACACAAATGCAAAATACGCCATAATGTGCCGTAAGACAGTCCCAATTCTTGAAAACGACGAGGAATCGACATATTCGGGTCTTCGGCAAGACTTTCACTTACAGCAGCGATATTTTCAGTGGTACGAGCGAAACGATGGTGCACAGGCCTTACAATATATGTAACGAATCCAGTCTCTTCAAATTTCTTCACAATTTTGCCAATTGCTTGCGTAGTTGGACGATTATGTAAACCATAATCTCCTCTTAAAACACGATATGTGGCTGTGACAGAATCATCACTTTTGTAGTAGGTTTTAACAATTTTTATGCGTTGTGCGATAGTTAAGCGATCTATTTTCGTAAATGTCAGACTTTCAACTGAAAAAAAAATTGGTTTAACAACTTAGTTTGACAGATGTCGAATTCCAGCCCTATACTTTTGAAACCGCAAAATGGATAACCCTTTATTAGCGAATGTTTGGGCGTATATAAAGTGGAAGAGAAGTGTATGTTTGACAAGAGAGCGCGTAGACAATCGCTGAGGTAGAAACCCTCTGTGCAAACTGCGAAATTTGTTAATATTAATACTAGGCCGGTTGCAAAAAGTCACCAGCGGTAACGGAAATTTAATTTAATTTAATTAGTTTTTCTTAAATTGAAATTGGAAATTGAATTTTTGAAAATTAACTTTTAGTTTAAGAAGTATAATATTGAATTCAACGATGTTTTTCAATTAAAAAAAAAAGATGTTAATTAAAAGTTGCGATTTGATTCTTGTCAATTTTTTTTTGACAATAATTGTAGTTGTGTGAAATTGTGTAAACAAGTCGAAGTATTTTAAAATGTGAGTGATTTAGGTATCTTCTTTCATTATATTATAAAAATATTCAATTTAAATAAATATTTAAACACTGGTAAGCATACGAATACTGCGCAGGATGCAACATTTTTGGCATTTATAGACGAGCATAAAGATCTGGCAAGACTTATCGACCGGAGATTCAACGGATAGGAGTTGTCCTGGAGGGGATGCACCATAATTCCTAGAAAGCTTAAACACTATTGTAAGCCAACATTTTGTTTCTTAATTAAAACAAAACATTTTTTGTTTTTAAAAAAACAATATTTCGAAATCAATTTTTTCGAATCGTCGCATTTCTTAGTTCATTGGCATTATCTTGTTGAACACTTTAACAAAACTATTTTGCTGAAACAAAAAACAACGGTACCTCCCATACAAAAATTAAAAACCAAGTTATATAAATAAATCTCAAAAACGGTTCCAAGAATTTTGATAAAAAAATGTGTGTGTTCTTAGATTAGATTTTAGATTAGATTTTATTGGGTACTTATTAAGGGTACTTCACATAGAACTACTTTCCATATTTCTCAATATTGGATGAACCGATTAAAGCTCTTTAAAGGAATAAATAATATTGCATATTCAACTTTTCAAAATAGTTTTTGTTGATTTAAAAGAAAAAAATCCTTTTTTGTCGAAAAATCTATTTTTTTTCAAAACGAGTTACTGACCTTTCTTGAAATTGAATATACGTATACGTATATTAATAATTTTGCACTTTAAATTGGCGTTTCAATATTTGTTCCTAAATTTTGCTTTCAAAATTTAATAAATACAAAATTATTTTTTTTAAATCGCTTCATACATATTCATATTTTTCCAACAATTCAAATGACATCTTTCCCCCTATCTGTTATTGTTGCCAGTCATAAATCAAGAGCCCGCCATTTTTATAGTTGTGTCGTGACGTAAGCAGTTATGAAGAGTTTTGTACTGAGAAATATAAGTGTGGGCAATTGCTGTTTTCTAAGTTCTGTTATTGCCCCTGCGAAAAGTTCTTTCTCAAACAACTTTCATTTTATCTCGCGAGTTTTCGTAGATGTGTTAAGCTAATTAGTAGGTATAGTGTACTTTGCTACTTATATGTACACATTATTTAGGTATACACAATTATGTGATATTCTTTTTAAACAAACAAAAATGATCAAACAATTAAGCCGTATGTTCAAATAAACAAAAAATCTAAAAATTAGGTAAGTATAAGTCAACACATCTGAATCCGAACTTCCGCACACGCGAAAAGCAGTTAGGTAAGAATAATTATTGAATTCCATTGTTTTTATTCTACATAAATATTATGGATAACCCAATTCGATTCACACTCTGTTTTTCTATGTCTTACATGTTTAACATTCAATTTATTCAGTCTCTATTAAATTTAAAAACAAAACATTTTTAATAAAATCCATGACTCGGTGGCCGTACTTGATCATGTGTTCCATCACATCGTCAAAACAAGACTCTTGGGACGAGCTTTTCAAAGGTATACAGAAAATTTCTAAATTTTTTTTATAAAGGTTGGTATGATTTCGGAAAAAAAAACATCGTTTTCGAAATATTGAATTTAAAAAAAGTAATTTTCGAAAATGTTAGTACAGTTGAAACTCGATTAACCGGGATGGTCGGAACCGAGCCCATCACGGATAATCGAAAATCCCGGATAATAGAACTTTTTCTTTCTGAAATAGAATAAAAGAGAAATTAATATTTTGATTGTTTATTTTTATTAAAGCAAACAAACATAAAATTAATTCATAAAACTCAACAATTCATTCAGTACATATTTTTGTTTGTACATACATATTACAAAATCACGAGATTGATTATTAGGAACTTCAAGAACAATTCGACTCTTCAACAAAGCTCAAAAGTGTAGAAATTGCCTTAATCGCATCAACCATTGGAATTTTTGAAATTTCTACAACATCGGATTCATCAGAAAAGACTTCCGGCTGGTTGTCAAGAGGGTTATTTATTATCTCCATAATTTCGTTCTCTGATAAAACAGCAAATGGTGAAGCATTAGCATCTGGGTCCAACCAATTTCTTACTGCATTGATACCAAAATCCTCTGCGACTTCAATTATTGTTGAAACCTCGTCATTGGCATATTGTTCTGATGAAGTTGAGAAATGTCGATAATGTAAAAACTAAAACTTTTTGATTTCGATTAAACTTAACTTCTTCCTCATTGTCGGGACAGAGTAAATTGTGCCGAGCATTTTTCAGGACATAGGTGGTAACGAAATTCCAGGTCTTAGAAACACCCCATAAAGTATTCTTGATGTTAAATGACTTTTAAAAATTGATCTTGTTTTCCGAGCTTACTAGCTTTCGAATTTTGGAGTTCTTGTCAAGATTGTTTTTTTCCCGGTGCTTCTTAACTTTAGGGACAAAGTTCTTATTAAACCAATCAAGGAACAATTTTTGGGTTACCCAAGCCCGCTTGTTGGCTTTGTAGATAACTGGAAGCTCTCCAGCATTTTTTAAAGCTCTTGGACGAGCGCTTTTGCCGATAACCATCAACTTGCATTTATGAGTTCCTTAAGCATTAGAACAGACCAGTACAGTGATATGTTCCTTCGATTCCTTATATCCTTCCACTGAACGCTCGTCGTTGCATGCCAACGTGTTTTGGGGCAAACATTTCCAAAAAAGCCTGGTTTCATCAGCGTTTTAAATTTGATTATTGCTTAAATTCTCTGTTTGAATGAGTTCAGACAATTCTTCTACAAAAATCGTAGCAGCTTCGTAGTCAGCAGATTCTTTTTCTTCTATCGCTTTCAATCTATGAATTCCATGGCGGTTTTTGAATTTCCCCAGCCATCCTTCAGAGTATACATAGTCAGATGCTATGTTAAGATTTTGCTTCCTCCATTATCATTTGCCCTGAAATTGGAACTGCTGCGTCCACTTTAGTATTTTAAGCTTTTTTGAGAGTTTAGCGCCTCTCCAATCCTTTTATAGTGAAGCTGTCTGCGAAAAAATTGAAAATCTTGTATTTATTTTGTAGAATATCATACACTGTTTGGGTGCCGATTATATATCTTTTAGCCAACATTTTCACAGGCACACTATTTTTACAATGTTCATTAATCAAATCAACTTTTTCCTTAATTGACAAAATTTTACGCGATCTTTTAGTTTCACTTAACAATGAAGAAGCCATTATTACGACGCGTCACTTCAGATTTTCCAACCAAAACTGAACAGAATCCATACTAACATAAGAAACAAAACAAAACGTAACCTGAAAAATTTATTATCCCGTTGCTTCGTTTTGCGTGTATTTTAAATGCAATGCAACAGATACAAAATTCCGTTAGGTCTTAGATGTGAAAAAAACTTGTTCGGTCTTGTTCTCATGTTACAGATAGTAGACTTTATTACGGATAATAGAGTTTAAATAAAAAATTGTCTTTCGTCGATAAAAAAAATGTTTTTGTTTCTTTTACGGATAATAGAGTTTTTTTACGGATATGAGAGTTTTTATGTTAAATATTTTCATCACGGTAAATAGAGCGCCCCGGTTAATCGAATCCCGGATAATCGAGTTTCAGCTGTATGTAGTATTATATATGGTATCAATTTTTATCGAAATATTAGTTGTTAATGAGAAAGTCCAAAATCAATCTTTTTCGCGTTCTTTATCATCATAGAGCAGTGGCGAACGCAAGATGGGGGTTGGGAGTTGAACCCCCCTCCCCCTCGACATATTTTTTTAGAGTAAGTAAATTAGGTATGTCAATGGGGAAATTACTGTTGGGTCACAAATAACGGGGCCTGCGACTGAAACATACAAAAATTCAGAGGAACATAGATAATAATTGTGAAGGTGATCCTGAAGAATATTTCCGTAGGTCTATTTATGTTCATTTCTTGGATCATTTATTCATGCAATTAAAAAATAAATTCTCGATTGTCGTTCATTGCTTTCCAAAATTAAAGTATTTTCCTGAAAAATGTGGCAAACTTGAAAAAGTAGAAATAGAAAATCCTATGCTGAGGTATTTCCCCAAGAACTGCCAGATGATGTAAAAGTATGCTTAGATGATTTTCTGCTCGAATTGAAGATGCTGCGCGGATAAAAATGTATTTCTTTGATTTTCTTGATATATGTCATTGCAAAATTAACTATGGTTGCAAGCATTCTCTGATTATCAAATGAAAAAACGGCCCAAAAACTTTGTAGACTCGTTAAATATTTGCGATTCGTCCTTATAAGATAAAACAGTTCACTGCTTTATGCAGATTGTTGTTATACTTCCGGTATCTGTGGCGTCAAGTGAGCGATCCTTTGCATGCTGGCGTTGAACGGTTTGAAGTTGCTGAACATCTGTGGGGATATTGATGTTGACTATAAGGTCGTTATAAATACAATGACAAAAGTTCAAAGGCACATGGATTTTATTTTATAAAATATTAGTATTGTACCAAAAATATTGTAAAAATGTATTATTTATTTTTTTTTTTTTCATATACGTGTATTCAAAAAAAATATTATTATTATTATATAAAGACTAGGCCTGGCAACGATACCGAAAATAGTCGCGGTTTCGTCGAGGAGACGAGACTTCTATAAAAACACCCGAGACTAGACCGTATTTTTCGTTCCGAAATTCGCCGATAGTCTCGCTATTCTCGGTGGTTTGGTTTCGATTTCCGCTAGAAGAAATATTTGTTGATTTAATTATAAAATCCAGAGAAGGATTTATGTATGCATTGGGTTGGAATAGAAATCGCTCATTTTTCAGTCTTTGTTCCCCCTTCGGAAAAAGGTGACTTTAAGACGTTTAAGGGGCACTTGGAAATAAATATTATCGAAACGTCAAAATATATTTTGTTTCCTACTTGTCAAGCCATGAACTGTCAAAGTGCGATTGGTGTTGACTCCCTTTTTAAAAACAGGGGTTATAAATGCATTTTTCCAAACTGAAGGAAATTTACCTAATTTCAAAGATAGTTCAAAAATATTTCTCAGAGGAAGAGCTAAAATAGACCTACATTTTTATAATACAGCAGGTGGTATTCCATCAGGTCCAATAGAATAGTCCGCTTTTAAATATGACAAGAAGCTCAAAATTTCTTCACGCACTATTGTAATATTGTTAAATGATACTTGAGGACAATTTCGTAAAAAATGAAAATAGTTTTCGTCAACAATTACATGGTGAATCAATGAAGGAATTGGCTAAAATGACTTGCAAATCCCTCACAGATTTCAGAAGTTGTACTCAAGATTACGTCATTAAACATTAGATTTACTGGATACCCGTCACATTTCTTTTTAGAATTTATAAATTTCCAGAAGTTTTTTCGGATCTAACATCAAAGAACGCCCCATGGTTTCCAGATATTCGCTATAGATTTCGAACGAGAGGTTTTTGAATTCTTCAAAAAGGTAAATGTAAACTACTTGATTCTCTACCGTCATGAACCTAATGTATTTTTTCCAAGCCTTATTTCTTTTATTTCGAAAATATTTCAAATCTTTTGTGAACCAAGGATGACAAGAAGAATTAGAGGGAATAGATCTTTTTTTGGAACTGTTTCATTAATTCATCTCATCAAAATGGAATAGGAGCTTGAGATAGTTGAGTCAAGATCATTAGAAATCGGTAAATGTTCTATACCGGAGTTTATTAAACTATCCAAGAGCTTTTGAAAATCACCTTTGCGAAAGTCAAAAGTAGGGGAACAGTCATGAGGATTACTATTTTCTAGTAAATGACCGCTCAAGTCAAGAAAAATGTCAAGAGGCGGGTGATAACGATCTATGTTTGATAAAGCAGAAGTAGATTCTACCACTACTGTACTAACGGCATGAGATGAGAATACAAGGTCGAGTTGTCTATCTTTAAAATTGTGCATAGAGCTAACTTGATATAAGTCCGTAGAAACATTTGAAGCTCCTGTTGGGATGAACTTGTGGAAGCTTCAAAATAGGATTCGTCATCAGAGGGAACCCAATCAATGCGAGGAAGATTAAAATACCCTAATAGAAGGATATTACTGTCAAGGCTAGCTAAGCTAAAAATAAAATCGAGAGCTAAAGAGAGTTCAGTGTATACTTAAACAGGACTTCTAGGTGGAATATAAACATTTAAAACAAATAACACTAAGGATTCCTTAGTTATATTGACGCACAACAGTTCAATTGTCAAATTGAATGCGAAGACTATTTGTGTAGAGCAGAAATTACTCCTTACAGCAATAAGTACTCCGCCACCAACTGAATTAATAATATCAACTTGACGATCCTTTCGGTAAACTAAGAACTTGTTATCAAAAAGTTCTGTGTCTAAAATTGAGGCATTAAACCAAGTCTCATTCAGGGCAAAAATATCGTATGGCAAAGATAGGGAATTATTATATGTCTTGCAAGTTTTGCTTCGAAGATCACCTACATTTTGGTAGTAGAGGCAGAACCTGGGCAGTTTTTTTAATTTAAATTAACCACTTTGCCATATGGTGTGAAAAGAGCAGTTTGAATCTTAACCCGACAAAATGTCAAACAATGACATTTTCAAAAAAACGTTCTCCTTTTTCTCATGACTATCTTATCTCAGGGCACATTTTCACTCGTGTTATAACTGTAAGGGACCTTGGAGTTCTCTCTACGCCCAATTTAGACTTTTCTGCCCATATTAATATCATCGTTAACAAAGCCAATTCAATGTTAGCGTTTATCAAGCGTTGGTCCAAAGAATTTGTTGATCCAAATGTTACCCGTGCTTTATATAACTGCTTGGTTCGTCCCCATTGAAAGAGCTTCAGTGGAGTGATCCTTCTAATGCCCTCCCTTATGCCCAACGTTTATCTATTCTTCAAATGCAAACGCTGGCACAGAGAAGAACTAACAATGATTTGGTATTCTTCCTCCAAATATTAACTGGCCTCACAGATGCACCAGACCTACTATGTTCAGTTTTTTTTAATTATCGGAGAGGAGGTTATAATCTCCGTGGCCTCGACTTGATTAAAGTCCCAACACATAGGACTAATTATGGGATGCATGAACCCTTGGCACGTATGGTAGACTTTTAAATTGGAATTCAAACATTTTTGATTTCAATATCAGTAAAATTAAATTAAAGAATATACTCAAAACCAGTGATCCACGCTCCTAAATGTTTTTGTTTCATATTATGTTCTTGTTTTGTTTTTGACGTAATATTATTTGTTTATATATTCATTTTGTACTTGTAATAGAGTTTGCTACTAACAACTAACACTGCACTAAATGATGAGCCGCTGGTATAACACAGTTTTCTGTGTTGGCAAACCATTGTTCGGAAGACGGAGCTTGCTATAAGCTCTCTTCGGCCAATTCTGATAGTGTGTACAAAAAATTTAATAATACATTTTTTTTAAATTACATCTTTCAGTGTAAAATGATCTTAGGGAAAGTGTTTTTTCTCATGGTCAACTGTATGTAGCCCTTTTAAGAGTGGGCTAAAAAAATAATCAGTATTTACTTCTTCGTGAAAATAACAAAACTGCTAATATTGTATACCCAGAAGCTTTGAAATATTCGTGTTCGAATGCATGTTCCAACGTCTATTTTTTTGAAAACCGTTTCAGTGAGAGAATATACAAATCTTTATTTGGTTAAGGAAAGTATATGAAAGTGTGTGTATAAATTTCTTGTTAGTTTACAGGGTGATTCGTATAAGATGCGACAAAAAGCTAGGGCGTAAAGGTTCGTATAAAAAATCGTATGAGAGGGCGGTCTATTTCCCCCCGTTTAGTCGGGAGGTGCAGTTTTCTAAAAAATTGACTCAAAACAGAAAAAAATTATTTTAAAACAGCTGTAAAACTTACAATGTCAGGCTATACCTTTTTGGAAAGCCAGAAATCTCTTCTTTAATTTTCATTTTAAATTAAGTTGTGCTAGGCAATAGTTTTTCAAAAATAATTTTTAAACTAATTTTTTTCAAAATTTTATGTAATTAAGTATAATTTTTGTTTTCAAAATTCAACGCTCTTATTAATTTTAATTAAAAAATAGAAAACCGGATGCTAAAATGTATCTTAGTTTTTGAGAAATTAAAAAAAAAAATTAGAAGTACTTTTTGCCAAGAAAAATACTTTTTTGTTTGTTCTATCTTTGCATAAATACCATTAGTTTAGTTAGCAAGTAATAAGAAAAACCTTAATTAACTAATAATATATTTAATATCTGTTACATTTTAGACTATTGTAATAAAAATTATTGATGTTATAAGAAATTTTCGATATGATCCCCACTCTTCAGAAGGGAAAGGTTGTAACCTCTCCTTATGGCTGCAGATAAATTTAATTCCGCCAAATTCTCATGCAATTTGACTCCAGCGGCTTCAAAACGTTGTTTAAGTTGTTCTAAAGAAGAAATTTCAACCACATATACAGAGTTCTTCATGAATCCCCAAGCGTAAGAATCCAAAGAGTTAAATCTAATGATCTAGGCGGCCATTCTGTAGGACCTCTTCTTCCTATCCAGCGGTCACTAAAATGGTCATCAAGCCAGTTCCTTACAGTGCGGCTGTAGTGTGCTGGAGCTCCATCTTGTTGGTATATTAAACTGATTATTATAGCCAAGGGACATTATTTAACAAATCTGGCAAAAGGGTTCTTAGGAATTGCAGATAGGTTCCCCCATTTAAAACCGTATTTAAAAAACTTGGTCCAATAACCGTTCGTCAAACAATGCCAAGCCAGACATTGCAGCTAAAGCGGTGCTGCGATTTATTTTGTTTTTTAACATGTGGATTGTTGTACCTCCAGTAATGCAAGTTGTGGAAATTATTAACCCCATCTCTGGTAAACTGCGCTTCATCTGTCCAGACTATCCTTTTAAAGTAGCTGTGTTCTGTCTCTTCCCTCAGCAATAGCTTTTTACAGAATTCAGTCCTCAATATCTTATCATTTGATGTTAACTCTTGCACTGGGGTAAAGTGATATGGGTGAAGGCTATCGCTATGATTCAGTCTCCAAACTCTACTCTGGGGCAATCCAAGCATAAGGGTGGGATTACATCGTACCAAATCCAAAATCCGTTCTTCTATAGGCGTTTTTCTTTTCTGGTTCAGAGCAGAATCTGAGTTGTCAAAAAATTTGTTTGTGTTTCTTTTTAACTCAGAGCATGCAGAGCTCCAAATGTGTGTTTCTTCTTTCGTTCTGAATATGTGTAGATCGCACTCGACGTGCTCGAACATATTTGACTGAGCATATGAGTAAATTGCTGAACGCACCAAATGCCATGTGTGCCAAGAATGAAAATGTGAAGAAAAAAATAAGTCGATACATAAGTTGGCGAAAGAAGTCGATCGCTTGTTGATTTTCTGTATTTGGTGTGTATCGTGTACAAAAAAGGGTAGATATTGCTTTTTATAGTTAAAAATGAAAATGTATTCTGATTTGTGTGGTTCAAGTGTGTTTAAAAAACATATCAGTGTTCAGAGCTCGCTCTGTTTGTAACAAGTTCAGTGCATAATTTCTGTGTTCGAACTCTGTTCAGTGCTCTGCTCTGAAAGAAAAAAGAAAAACGCCTTATGTGTGTTGATGCACCAGATGAACTTTCTCTCCTTCGAGTCTCCAGCACTCCATATTCCGAAGACGAATGTGAAGTCATGCAAATAGTGAATGGTGAGGACATCTCCTATTGGGGAACCTTTCAGCGTACAATATCTTTGCTTCCCGCTATAGTGCATATCTGTCAATTCTTCCCTAGAGAAACTTGCCATCGTTTTGTGTTGACTATTTGATACGCAAATTAGAAATGAGTTTTAAGCATAATGTCCTTCCATATTTATTTGTGGTAGGTAAAACATATTTATTTATTTTTTTTTTTTTGTATAAGTAGTCCTTTTTATTAGGGTAACAGGTAGGAACGCAGGTCATTTTTTTTTAAATTGAACATTGGGAAATTAAATGTCCCAATTAAAAAACGGAAACCTAGTTAAACCAATGTTTTTTATTATTCGCTAAAAACCGGATGGTTTATTATTATTATTATTATTATTATAACAATGGTCTAAAATGTAACAGATATTAAAAATATTAATAATATTTTAGAAGTTTTTGACCAAGTTGGTTTTTATTTGGATTTGGAGAATTTTTTAATTTTTTTTTTCTCGTCGGCTTTATTGGTCGTAATCGTGATTAAATGAAAGCAATTTTCATTTTATTTTCCCAACGTTTCGACGGTGGTTGCCGTCATCTTCAGGGGTATCTTTATTTACAAAATTAAAAAGAGAATTAATGTTGTACATATTGATACAAGTAAACGAACAAAATATGACTTACATAACTTTAAATTTTAAGACTTTCAATATACATAACAATAATTTGTTTGAAACAAATAACAAAAAAAAAAACAGATTGAAAACAGATTTTGAAAACTTCTGGTTTGAAGATTAGTCTACGTTTAATGATATTTATTGTCAGAAACTAATGAACAGTAAACCGCAGATATATTTTGTATGTTTTGTTTGCGGTTCATATTATTTTTGTTGTTAATTATATGCAGTGTCTCTAGTATGTAACGTTTAGATGTATGTTTTTCTGTTGCAAGAATCTCCATTCCCTCGAAGTTTGGTGTGTGACCGGTATCAACGATGTGAGAAGCCAGTGCCGTCTTCTCAGAACTTTTTAGGCGAATATCTGACTTGTGGTTCGCCATTCTTTGCCGAAGGAGTTGTTTGGTGGTGCCGATGTAGCAAAGATTGCAGGATTCATCCGTTTTCCCCTGGCAATTTATTTTATAAACTACGTCTGAAAGGCGATTTTTGTCGGGTTTCGTCTTCAGGTTGGTGAATAGGGATGCAACAGTCTGGTTCGACCTATATGCCAAGTTGACTTCCGGGTTGTTTTTCGTGACCATTTCTTTGAAATTTTCGGAAAGTTTGGGCACATAAACGACACTCTTATAAACACATCTCCTCTCTTCCAACTTATTTTTTGAACGAACTTGGTGTTTTTGACGAAGTATCAAGTTCCTTATAACTTCTGTTGGAAAGCTGTTATCTAAGAGTATTTGCGTAACTTTTTCTTCATTGGCGGAATGGAATTTTCGGTCACTCAACGCAAAAACTTTGTTTATTAAGTTCAACGCAGTGTTTATACGAATGCGCCTGGCTTGATTAGATCGGAAATTGACAATTCGCCCAGATGCCATATCTTTCTTGTACCATTCGAAAGAAAGTCGATCATTTTCGCGGTAGACCTTAACGTCGAAGAACGCTATCGATTTGTTTTTTCCCTCTCTACGGTGAATTGTATTTTTTCATTAAACTGGTTTAAGCATCGTAAGACATTTTCAATTTCTTCTATATCCACAATCGCAAAGATATCATCAACATATTTTGCTATAGGTTAGGTTTGTAGCTTAGTTAAAAACATTCCTCGAGTAAGAAATCTAAAACCAAGTCCGCAATCGTCGGTGAAAGAGGATTTACCATTGGCATTCCGTGTACTTGTTTGTACAAATTGTCCTTAAATTGCAGGTAGCTGTTATCTTTGAGGCAAAAATTTAATAATTCGATAAATTTGTTTTGGCTCGGCTTGGTATTTTCAGTTATAATTTCCCATTTCTTTTTAATAATGTTGATTGCAAGCTGAAGAGGAACATTAGTAAAAAGAGAAACAGAGTTATAAGAAACCAAAATATCGTTTGTGTCAAGTACAAAATCTTTTGCTTTGGATTTAAAACCCAAAGAATTTTTTACAGAGTGAGGAGATTTTTTTGTGACACACTGTAATACCCAGGTACTTTGAAATTTCGTAGTTAGGTAGTCATAATTGCCTACACAGCACAAATACCTGCAATATATGGTTTACCAAAGATTCACAAACCAAATATGCCTCTCCGGCCGATAACGTCATCGTTGAAAGTTCCTTGTTACGAAATTTCAAAGTACCTGGGTAAAATATTACAGTGTGTCCCAAAAAAATCTCCTCACTCTGTAAAAAATTCGTTGGAGTTTAAATCCAAAGCAAAAGATTTTGTACTTGATTTAATTTAAAATGAAAATTAAAGAAGCGATTTTTGGCTTTCCAGAAAGGTATAGCATGCCATTGTTGGTTTAACCGTTATTTTTAAATAATTTTTATTCTGTTTTAAGTCAATTTTTCAATTTTTAATTTTTAGAAAATTGCCCCTCCTGGCTAAACGGGGGGAAATAGACCCCCTCCCATACGATTTTTTTCTTGTCTAAGTCCAACATATACGCCCTAGCTTTTTGTCGCATCTTATACGACCAGTATATATGTACAGTAGAAATTGTGGTCCGTCTTATTGAGCATTTGATATGCTTTTAGTCATATTAAAACAGATATTAAAAGCTGGCAAAGCAACGCGAGCACGTGTCAGCTAGTACATAAAAATAATTGTTCGTTAACATTTAGTTAATATATTTTTTGAAAACCGCCGAAATTTTTTGCTGCATTCGCCTCTGTGATAGAGTTATGCTTGACCAAAATCTCAAGTTCGTTTTTTTTCTCAAATAATAATACAATATTTGCCTAAATAATAAAAATTGTGAATTTTACATTTCTTTCTAACAGATATAGTACATTTAATACTTACTTACTTAGCGGGCCTTACAACCCATACGTTGAGTTGAATCATGAGACACCATTCTCTTCAACCTCCGTCGATCCCGGGCAACTTGCCCGGAAAGCTTGAAGAATGAAATTTTCTGGCATCCCCAAACTGATCCTTACACCAAAGGTCCGGTCTTCTATTTCGGAGAGCTGGGAGTCAAAGATTATTTTGGGTGGAACATTTTCGTCCATTCGCTCGATGTGGCCGAGCCAAAGTATTGCTCGTACTACATTTACAACGAAATTTTAATTCTCTTGACCCGCAAGTTCCATTTATAACTATTATATTGTTGCTTTTGCAGCACGAAATCCATCTGTGACCGTCCGAAACCTGTACTCAAAGTAGTATTAGTAGAATGTTTTGCTTAATAGCGGAGTCCCAACGCTGTACTTAAAGTTGTGTTAGTTTAAAAAAAGTGTCCCAAATCTGTACTCAAAGATATGTTAGCGAAATATTAAATGAAGCTTTACATAGATCTGCATCTGCAGACTTGAAGAAAAGTAGAGCGGGACCATAATATAAAACAAACATAAAAGTAAGACAGTGTACACACTTATAACTTACTCGGACTCTGCTATAACTTTCTTGACACATCTCACAATCGCATGTTCTTAGCGTTCATGTATTTAGTTTTGAGAAGAAAATGTTCGCTATTTTCGTTGTTTTTAAGCAAACTGCGAGGTCAAATGGTTAAAAGAAACTTGAAAATTCGTTACCTGAACGGAACAAATTAAGGTGCATATGAAAACGTTATAATGAAGATGAACATGTTGATCTTCACTATAATCTGCAATCTCCAGATTCAAACTTCCTAATCTTCATACATGAAGATGATCTCCATTTTGGTCTCCGCTGTCTATCGCACAAGTAAAGGGTTATCCATTTTGCGGTTTCAAAAGTATAGGGCTGGAATTCGACATCTGTCAGACTAAGCTGTTAAACCAATTTTTTTTTTCAGTTGAAAGTCTGACATTTACGAAAATGGATCGCTTAACTATCGAACAACGCATGAAAATTGTTAAAACTTACTACAAAATTGGTGATTCTGCCACAGCCACATATCGTGCTTTAAGAGGAGATTATGGTTCACATAATCGTCCAACTACGCAAGCAATTGGCCACATTGTGAAGAAATTTTAAGAGACTGGATTGGTTACAGATATTGTAAGGTAACACTGGAAATATCGCTGCCGTAAGTGAAAGTGTTGCCGAAGACCCGAATGTGTCGATTCCTCGTCTAAGGAATTCGGTCTGTCTTACGGCACATTATGGCGTATTTTGCATTTCAATCTACACCTACATTCATATAAAGTCCAGCTCACACACAAACTGAAGCCAGCTGACCATTCACAACGTCGTAGATACGTCGAATGGGTGCAAGAACAACAGGCGGTGGACGTCGATTTTTCGAACAAAATTTTCTTTAGCGACGAAGCACATTTCTCACTCGGTGGGTATGTTAATAAACAAAATTGTCGTATTTGGGGTTCTGAGAATGCTCAAGTAATTGAACAGAGCCATTACATCCACAAAAAGTCACTGTTTGGGCGCTCTTTGGTCCGTAGGTGTGATTGGACCTTACTTCTTCGAAAACGACGATGGAACGACTGTCACCGTCAATTCGGAGCGTTATGGTCATATGATAACCGACTTCTTTGTGCCTGCTATTGAAGAATAAAACTTGGAGAATATGCCACACAACTCGAGCGAATATGGCTTTATTGCAAGAGACATTTCCTGGCCTCGTAATTTCTCGTCGTGGCGATATTAACTGACCACCAAGATCATGCGATTTGACACCGCTAGACTTTTTTTTGTGGGGCTACGCGAAAGACCGTGTTTATGCAGATAAACCTTTAACTCTTGAGCACTTGAAAACCAACATTCGTCAAATTATGGCTTGGATACCGCCAACTATGCGTCAAAAATTGGTCGAAAATTACCTCAAAAGAATCGATGCTTGCAACAATTCGCGTGGTGGTCATTTAAATGGCGTAGTGTTTCACACATAATGTCAACGTTCAACTTTATAATAAAAAAGAAATATTATGAAAAAAAAATATTTTATATGTGTTTTATTTACGTTTACTGTTGAAACCGCAAAATGGATAACCATTTTAGTTTTTTATTTTGTTTCTTCTTTTTTGCAGATGTCGATGCAGATGAAGATGAAGATACATGTAAAGCCTCCTCTGAGGTCCCTACCCTAGATGCTCAATATTATTTTGCACTATTTAATATTGCCCAATATTATTGTTGGTCTGTAGATAATATTGCAAGGCTGTGCAATATATTGAGTGAGTTTCTTTATTCATTCTGGGGTAACTATAATATTCGGAATACCAGTTTTGTGTTTCTTTATTCCATAGAATATTCCGAAAAAATCTATTTGGATGTTTCTTTATTCATTCCGGAACGTTTGTAATGCATTCTTTTATTTTCATGTTACAGCCTAGTACGCAGATCGAGCTAAAATTTCGCTGGCACTTTTCTCTCCAAGCACCAGCTAAAATCCTAGCTAAAATTTGACATGGGAGAGTTGTGCATAGTTTGAAATTCGACACGAGAGTTCTCTGGAGAATGTGTCAAGAAACAGCTGTTTTCTGAAAAAAAATATTATTCTTATTTCAAAAGTTTTGGTTTAAGTTTCAAAACAAAGAAGTATCAGTCGATTTAGATGAGCTAACATCCAAATATATTCGAGGACGCCTGGAAGATCAACTTGACATGGACTTAGGCGAGTTCAAATCCTTTATTGAAGAAGAAATACTTATAACCTTTGGCCAAATCATGGATGCTCTAACAGAAATTTTTGAACACGATTACCTTGGAACCGAATGGAATATTCAGTGAACTATGAAAGATGTTAGGACCAATTATTGCCATCATCTCTTGTAGCGCAGGACTGAAGTGATCACGCCGCAAGTACTGCCGATAATCAGGGCAGTACCACCGCCACCGTAGGGGTACTAATGTATATTATATACCCTATTTAAATGTGTAGCATTGATTTCTTTACTCAATAGTATATTAAATAAACAATTGATTAATTATTATTTCATTTTATGTTTAATAAGTTAAATTTCAAAAAAAAATGCACTATGTTTTCGGACGGAGTCGTTCAAACAAGCAGTCTCCCATCTGAAAATATTGAAGCAATTCTGCTTATTGATCCTAGGAGTTGGTGGTTGTTGTTGATGTCCAAGTAACTGCTAGTACTGTGGTACATCTTAAGGACAACTTGCAACAGTCGCTGCTTGCGGAAAGTCAGCCACTTAGTCTTGCTACGCCCGTTTTCGTTGACTAAATTCATAGGAATCAATTGTTGCACCTGAGTCTGAATTTCAAATGGAGCACGGCAATGCTGGAAATGCAATTATGGGCGCATAGATTGCAAGGAATTAGGTGAATAAGGAATTTCCTGTTTGATTGTGCGGTAAGAATTACCTTATCATTTGATTTAGATGGCTCCTTAATCAACCCTACATAAGATGGATTTTGTGTGGTACTTGATTCTGAAGATGTTGAACATTAACGTTTTTTTAACTGGATCCGAATGCTGCAAATAGAAAGAAACATAAATTATATTTTAAATGTTTGAGTTTGATAATTTATGTGACGAAACTTACATCATTTGCTTTTTACTGTAATTTCATTTGCTGCAAAACTCTTGAAATATCACCTCTTGGACACAGATGAGAAATATCAGGATGGGAAACACCCTCCAAAGCTCATTTGCTTGCATTGTTGTATTTGTAAATTGGACTTTCAATCCATGAATAGATGTGACAGCCAACAGAAAATGTAGTTTTGTCCAGATGCAAAGATATCAGTTCTAACTTACACAGATGCAAAATATCAGTTTCATAAAGGTATTGGCTTGTTGGAAAACCAAAATAGCTACCGGAATTTCACATCTTGGTATAGCTTATCTGTCATCTTGTACTTGGACGAATCTCGGGAAACAGAAAAAAAACAATCTTTAAAAATTTAGCTTGCGGATTAATGTGTCGGACATTTATTTCCTGCGCTAAATTTTGACAGATAGTGGAGGTACAGTAGAAACCAAACATCTTATGTTTTAGGTGGAGGTGCGTACATCTCCGCTAAAATGCTTGGCTAAATTTTAGATTGGCTAAATTTTGGAGAAAATTTTGTATAGGAGCGAAATTTTAGCTCGAACTGCGTACTATACTTAAACACGGATTGAAAAGAATATACTCGGAATATCCCCCTCATGTGAATGTCAAAGAAGCAAGACAATGGCAGCACCCAAAGACGGAAACAAAATGGATGACCAAACATTTTTTATATTTGTATTACCTATTGAAATAAATACATAGATGAATAATAATTAAATGTCAGTTTTCATTAATTAATAAATCAATAATAAATTTTTGTTTTACTATTTCCCATAGAGATATCTACCTGTGTTTTTGTCATCATCACATCATTTTCAAACAGCTGATTATTGATGTCATCTTTATCTTTTCTATTCCGGATAGTAATGGGTGTTTTTTTAGATATGTGGTTTTCAAGAAGAAATAAAACGAATAAAATTAATTGTTATGGTCAAGAATTTAGCCTTATTATAAAGATAAGGGTTTGCCATTATGTTTTAAAAATAATTTGGGGCAAGTGGCCGCGGCTGGCTCGAATAAATTCCAGCCGAGAGGGTCAATTTTTGACCACTTTTTGAAGCAATTGGGCGGTATATCAGCAATAACGTGCCGAATATTCTCTTCCAAGGCGTCAATCGTTTCGGCTTATCTGCGTAGACAAGCGACACATAACCCCACAAAAAATAGTCCAGCGGTGTTAAATCGCATGAACTTGGATGCAACGCCACAGGCCAACCAATGGCGCGAGATAATGCGCTCACCAAAATTTCCCTTCAATAAATTGATTGCTTCGTTGGCTGTGTGGCATGTAGCTCCGTCTTGTAGGAAAAGGTCGTCCACATCAACATCCCCCAATTCAGGCACGAAAAAGTCATTAATCATGGCTCTATAGCGTTCCCCATTGACTGTAACATTATGGCCGGCTTCATTTTTGAAGACATGTGGACCAATGATTCCCACTGCTCATAGAGCACACCAAACAGTGGCTTTTTGAGGATGTAACCGCGTCTCAACAATGAATTGTGGATTATGGTAACTCCAAATACGAAAATTTAACTTATTAATGTACCCATTTAACCAAAAGTGAGCTTCATCGCTAACCAAAATTTTCTTGTGAAAATCGGGATGCGCCCCGCAAGCCGAACCATTATTTTGTTAATACATTTGCACGGTTTACAAACGTTGTTCAGGAGTAAGTCTTTTCATTATGAAATCGCGAACAAAATTGAGCATAAAACAAGTGACAGCTGTCAAAAAGAAAAGTATAACCAGACTGAAAACTACACGTCTAAAAAAAGCACCTGTTATTTTTGTTTCTTTATTCATCCCATTCTGGATAAACATTTCGTCTTTCACATGCATTCTGTTCCTTATCCGGAATAATTAAAGAAACACACTCACTGTGCGAAACGAAATCAAAACGTTTTTAGCGCAAACTAAAAATATTGTATCGTGCCAAGAAGTGAACACCTCCGCGAGATATTTAATTTGTAATTATTGGAAGAATTTTTCTACCGTATGCGCATGGAGAATAAAAAAAATTGTTTAACTTTAACTGATTTTTGAAGTAACAACTTTTTATGGGAGGGTAAACCGCTTCGTTACGTATTGCGTTACGGCGTCAGTCGGAAGAACTTTTGAAGCTTTTCTCAAGTTAAACAATTTCAATACTATTTGTCGGGCGTCCCGAACGCACCTTTTTTTAATTTTATATTCCCCGCTTGCACCATTAAGTTTAGGTCTTCCGCCGCCACTGTGCCCTTTTTTCAGCCTTTTTCCAGCAACGAATCCGGATCCCAACATGTGCAAACATATTAGATGTCGCAGTTGTTTTGTCCTAGCGTATTAGTTACTATCAACCGTATTTCCTTGATAGTAGTAATATCCGCTATATACTGCTCGAGAGTAATTTCAAGTTTATGAGCAGTCCCTGGAGTGTACAAAGTTCGGACATTCCATTGGCATATTTTGAAATCCTAATTATTTTTTTTGTTCCGGGTATCCAATCGTTGTACTCTTGGAACAGTGGCGGGTATATACCGTTATCATTCACGCACTACAAATTGTGAGCTGTACCGTTGACCCACTTAGAGTTCATCCGCCAATCCATATTCCATAACCATGACATTCCTATGGAAATCATTTTATGACCTGACCCACGAATATGTCAAGGTTAAAAGGTTCTACTTGCAATCTTACCCTATTTGTGTAAAGGCGTTTACCCAAATAGTTGCCCGATGGACACCACGAACAAGCAAAGTAAGCACTTCATCACATACTTGATTGTTATGTTACTGAATGCCCAAACCAGGTTTTGAGAAGTCATAAGTTTACCGATCAATCGCAATGCAGGCCATCAAATTTAATAGATAGTGAATAAATAAGCCCTTAATTAAACAAAACGTAAATATAAGTTTTATACAAATCTATATGTATTTAGAATTTAGATTGGCGCAAAATTTTAAACGATTTAGTAAAATGTTAAAGCCACTTTTAGCAATTTACTAAGCTAAAAAGATGATTTAGCTAATTTTAACATTTTGTTAAAGTAAAATCACGGAATGTCTACTTTAACTTTCAGCAATTTGCTGAATCCATTATGGTATCTGAAATATATTACCAATGGACCCATGTTTGAGTCCTGTTCGTGCACAACTTTTTTTCCTTGTTTTTTTTTTTTTTTTTTGTAAATAATGCAGTTAAAATGATTTAAATATAAACATAAAATACTTATTTAGCGCACATGTTGGGTTTCCATCAACATATAATTAATTTAGAACGCATAAAAACAAATAATTGTGTTCATCAAAATTCAAACTCTACAAATGCACAGCTTTCTGCTGCAATTTACTAGTTAAGAAAAGCTTTAAAAATTTTGAAATAGTTAAATCAAGAAGTACTTAGGAATTGCTAACTAGTGCAAATACTAAGCCCTTAGATAACAATAGGTTGTTTAAAATTTTGCGCCATTATTTTTAAGCTGTTGTCGTCGACCTCATCGTCGTCGACGTCGTATTCGTCGACGGCCTAGTCGTTGTAGTCGTCGATGGCGTAGTCGTCGACGGCGTAGTCGACCACGGCCTAGTCGTCGTAGTCGTCGACGGCGTAGTCGTCGGCGGCGTAGTCGTCTTTCCTGTCAAAAATTGTACAACATTAGTTGTTCTACTTTCAACCAGTAAATTGCTTGAACACGGGCAAGCTGTTTCCTTTCCTTTAATGCAAATATCAATCAAACTCGCCACCTTGCCAATAGTGACTAAGATATTACGTTGTATCGAAAACGAGCATTGAATTGCGTCGCGAGTTAGATCAGTTGAACTGCACAAACTGCGGTCTAAATTCTTGTCAATAGTCCTCATATTTGCTTGGATAGCACTTGTATAAGATTCAACCTATTAAAAATATATAGATATTTAAATATACATATATGCATAAACTGCTGGGGCCTACATTACAAACTCACATTACTAACAATACACGTCTCCCTCTTAGCTGGTTTACTGTTATTGCAGTTTCTAAGGGCTTTTGGTAGGTTTACATTGGCAGATGCTTTTGCAGCTGACACTGTATTTTTGGCTGCAACAGTCAGCGAACTTACCCTTGATTGTGCTACCGCTGTACAAGACATAAGTTGTTTATAAGCCGAGTCATAGCTTATTAACATAGGCTTGTATATCTGAATGCAATGTTTTCGGATCAAACTCAAAGCCTGTGCCGGTACCAGCCTATCTCGGTAGCGGATAATTTCTTTGAGAATTTCCTCGTGTTGATCCTTTATCACTCTAATGCTATCTGCGCCGCGTCCATCGACGCACTCGATTTTCATGTCGGCGGAAATAATGTCCGTCTGGTACTTCCGGTTCCAAAGTTCAACATATTCATCAGTTGCACTTGCAACGGTTAGGTTATGCTAAAATTATATTTATTTTTTAATTATAAAAATATTTTATTCTTTTTTTTCAAAATTTTTAATTACCGCTGAACTGGCAGTAGCAACTACTGCCAAAATTACCAAAGAAACTAAACACTTCATTTTGTTGACAAATCGACCCCAAAACGCACTGAGACTGAATGACAATAACTCAGGATTGACTTGCTTATTTATATGAAATCTAAGACTTACAAAAAAACTCACACACAAATATGAATATTATAAAAATAAGCTTTGGATAGCGGTAACGCAATACATTTAAGATTATAAATAATTTTATATTAAGAACTTATCGCTTTATCATAATTTCTGCAAAGAAGTACTTAAAGCTTTTGTACCAAAAACAACAACACTTTCAAAACAAACAATACCCTCTCCTATTGTCTGTTTACCGGTTTTATCTTTATAAATTGCATACCTGCGAGTTATTAGTTCCGTTTACTTAACTACATACATGTGTACCTTCATACTTTTTTTAAAATTTAATAAAAATTCAATTATATTCGTCATTGAAAGATGATTAAAAAATATCCTTAGAAAAGCCTTATGCCGGATTTACACGAGTGACAAATTGCCATAATTTCTTCCATTTTATTGAAATTAATGACAAAATCCTGTAAATGGTTTGAAAATTTGTCTCCTCCTTGTAAGACTCCTCAGCTTCATCGGTAGGGGCGTGTTCACATATTAGGCAAATGTTTTGGTAGTTTTGATGCGGATCACAGCCAGGCGATCGCTAATCGGCTTAAAATCGATGACTTTCGACCTGAGTCGATTTCCCACGACGAATCCGCATTCCAACATGTGCATTCTTTGATGACAACTGTAATAAATGTTGCAAGCTTTTCTTTTCGTTATTCCTGATCCAATCAATCGTATCTCCTGTATCGTGGTAATGTCTGTCTTGTACCGCGAGAGGACAGATTCAAGTTCTTGAGTAGCACCTGTCGTATAGAGTGTCCTTACATTCCAGGTGAATACTCGTAGGTCGTAGTCCATTTTCGTTCTGGGTCTGGTTGCTATTTGATGGGGCTCGTTATCCGAGGCTTCTCGCGTCTCACTCATAACAATTGTCTTTTTTTACTGTGGTCGAGTCGTTAGCCCAACGCACTAAACTCCAATCTATAGGGCCATGGGCTTAATGTTGTAATTCTTTCCTTGATCAACATTCGCAATTACAAGTTTAGCAAGTCATGACATAAAGTCAAGACCAGTGTCCGTTGGCTACCAACTTGGAGGTAATGTAAGCACTTGATGTGTAGGAAAGGCTCGAGGCCCCCAGGTCCTATAACATCCAGCCACCATTTATAATTTTAGGGAGCTTTAAGATCGGTTCAATAATATTTTAGAATTTGAATAGTTCATTAGAGAGGAAGTCGAAAATACGAATAATGATTCTATGGGAAGGAAAATAGTTCTTTCAAGTATTCAAAATAAAACTGTCAAAAAAATATTAAAAACAAATATTAAAAAAGAGAGTGGTTTTTTTTTCAAAAAAAAATCAAAAATTCTAGTTAACAATATTGTTTAAACTTTTTAAGAGTTTCTGCTAAGATTTATCTTTTTGCAACAAAAACTGCATGGCATACCGCTATTTTGGTCTTTAAAAAATGAAGAAAAACATGTAGGCATATTACCCAAAAACCAATATGTTCCACGTTTGAATTTGAAGAAAATCCATCAAAAAGTTTAGATGTAGACACGTGGAGGAGGACAGACTGACTGACTGACAGACAGAATTGTGAGACCGAGTTCGATATTTTATACGATTCCAGAACATGTCATATAGCGATATAGTACATATGTACACAGTGGCGCAGCGTAGAGGGACACAGGCCTCGGGCGGCGCTTTATTAGGGGCGGCAATTTTCGAATATATTAACATTAGTTTTGTGTGCCTATCCTGTTTGTTTTTTTTTACGGTACGACTGCCCGATTTTCCCCTTAAAATTTTCACCTTCAATAACTATCAAACCAGCAACTTAATAATTAAAAAAAAAATTTAAATAACAAATCATATACCTGAACACGGTGGCAATATTATTTTCACTTATTCATTTTTTGCCATGCCTACACACCGTAGTAACTCCAGGCAAATCATTAAAAAGAATTCAAGATTGAGCGCACTTGCTGGTGCAGCAGACCATACTTGGGAAAATTATGAAGGCATCATAATTTTTAAGAAAAAACTGACCGAGGCAGGCGAAAGTCTTCACCCAAGACATGATGCAGCAGCTTTGCTAATTGGAATGCGATCGTTTTCTTTTCTACGTTTTTTGGACTTTGGAAACCTGTGCTCCATGAAGAGTTATGATGCCCAAATTTACTTACAAAGAGCAGGACTCGACCTTCACCAATACTCGCAAAAAATGAATGCATTGCAGAGCTTTCTCACAGAACATCGAGAAGAATTGGTAAACCTTTTTTATGTATTTTGAGAATGCGTGTAAAAACCTTGACATTTCAATGGAACCTCCCGCAAAAATAAAAAAATAAAAAAAACAACACGTTTTCGGTGATGGAAACAGAGACGCAGCTCTTTCCCACGATAACGAGTTAAGCCCTCACTACATTCAACACACAAAAAAATTGTCTTTTTCCAACATACTGCTCAATCCTATCTCATATTTCAACTCTTAAAAGCTATCCTATCTCATATTTCAACTCAAAAGCCAGACCACTTTAAACTTTTACTTTTGTGCAAAAATAGAATACTTTTGTAAAATTGGAAATATGAGATATGTAGGTGTGAGCAGTATGTTGGAAAACGACAATACATTTTTTGTTACTTTTGACCAAAAGTGTGTTGAATGTATGCAGTTAAGCCTTACGGCGGAAATTACTTTCTTCCTTGGATAGGGTCAACTTCGAAATTAAGGAAAGGTTTCATCAGCTACGAAATTTAGCCAACAATTTTGATTTTGTTACTTCGTGTCGGCTAAACTACTGGATGTTAAATATGACGGCAATATAGATATTGCATCTTTTGAGCGTGAAGTTAATAAGTAAGATTGTAAAATCGAACACGAACCGCCATGGGACATCATCAGACAAACAAAATAATTTGTCGAATACAAGCCCACTTGAATTACTTAAATAAATACTCGTATATCGTGCAGTGAAGGCTAGAAGTAAGTTTGCCGAATATTATTATAATGCCTCGGTTGTCTTGGAATATTGCAATCAGCAATGCAGGTTGTGAGAGAAGCTTCTCAAAATTAAAACTTATAAAATTTTTCCAATGTTAACAAACTTAGATATTCTGCGGCTATAGACGAAGAAAGAACCGAATCCATCGACACTAAAGTTATAGTCAAGGATTTTCCGTTAATGAAAACTAGTGCCGTGCAATTCAGGTTGCATTTAAAAGACCTTAGGTCTTACAGGCATATAGTTAAATTTAAAAAATATATGAAGAAGTTTTCTTTTGTTGTTATGTACGTTAATTAAATAAAATGATCGACTGGATCGCACGAACTTGCTCTTATGTTCGATCACATTGTATGCAAAAGATTTCTATTAAAAATCTAAATATATTTTTAAAGTCATTTTTAACTCAATTTTGTATATACATATATATTTTTTTTTTAATTTTGTTCTAAAATAAATTGGTATGACAATATTAAATATTTAATAACATAAACTTTAAAATACAAATTTCAATCGGCTTAATTAAAGAAAAAATAATTCAAAATTCTGAAATAAATACTTAAACTAATTTGAGCCTAA
Source organism: Philhelius pedissequus (assembly GCA_910595825.1). Lineage (NCBI taxonomy): Eukaryota > Metazoa > Arthropoda > Insecta > Diptera > Syrphidae > Philhelius > Philhelius pedissequus. Next base: position 74,891,747 of record OU343162.1, read on the forward strand.
AAAAAAGTACGTCATTTTATTTGTTGGATAAATTTGAATTTCCAAATTAAATTTCGTGTGTGAGCTTAAGTTCAAAATTAAATCAAGTAGTAGAGTGGCCGACCGAGAATCCGAGGGTCGCCAGTTCGATTCCCAGCCGGGCATCAGAACTTTATCAGCTTTTTTTCACAACCGTGAAGTGGTAAACTTTATTGGTTGGGAAAACGAACAAAGGAGGAGGAGTTTAAGCACCGGGGCATCGAAAGGTGTCCTAGGGCCAATGAGGCCAGCGATGGCATCAGCTGAGGGAACATCGAAAGATGTTCCAATTACAAGCAGTGATTCTGCAGCAACAACATCAACAGCAATAACAACAACGGCAACATCATCCGATGCTAATCAAAAGCGCAGAAAGAGGATCAAGTGCGCACCAAATTTGGTAAAAAGGAGATCCACGGCCACCTCAGCAAAGCTGCCAGCTGGGGTGCATACGAGTTACAGGATACCATAAATCTATGTAAGTTGACCATAGGTCAAAATTTTACTATTAAAAGATTAAATAACGATAGGCATGCTATCCAGTGCTTCACACTGGAACAGCACAAAAAAATTAAAGAGTTGCTAAAAGAAACTACTACCGAATTCTTTAGTTTCACCCCTAAAACCGAAAAATTTCAAACGGTCCTTTTGAAGGGCATAGATTCCTACACGGAACCACAGGTGCTCTTAAATGAACTCCGCCAAAAGCGAATGACGATCTCGACTTTATCGGGGTCAAGCCGTTCGCTACAGTTAGAGCTAGGCGGGAGAAGCGGAGTCTTCCCTTCTTCCTTGTTCAACTTTCACCCAGCAGCAAACTGGATAGTTTAAGGAGTATATCCGTCCTCAACTGCCAGGTTGTAACTTGGGACAAATTAAAAAGGCGCGGCGACATGCTTCAATGCATGCGCTGCCAAAGGTTCGGCCACGCCGCAGCAAACTGCGAAATGCAGTCACGCTGCGTTAAGTGTGGAGAGAACCACAATGCAGATTAATGCAAGTTAGGAAAGGAACGGGTCGAAGATAGGACCCAGCTTAAATGTGTACTCTGCCGAGGCGCCGGACACCCCGCTAATTATCGGGGATGCCCGACGTTTCAGCTTATAAAAAACAATAAAGCAGCAAAGCAAACAGTGGTAGAAAAGCGTCCAACAGTGCGCCCTCCTACAACGACGCCCGTCAACCCCCAAATTTCTTACGCCCAAATGGCGTCAGGAAGGGGAAGCACGGTACAGCCTACACCAAAGGTCGCCCAACAGGCCCCCGTGCCTAAGGCGCCGGCGGCACAGGCAGATATTATGGGCGTTCTACTGGCCATCCAGGGCCAGTTGAACGGCCTCCAAAACCAGATCAGGGAGCAGGCGACTAGGGTGGATTATCTCTACTCTGTTTTGCCGAGCTTAACGCAACTTAGAGGTTAAGGGCGCGCTGCCGGAGAGGCGCTTTAAGATCCTAGCTGTGAATGTAAATTCACTGATTAGGACCGAACGTAGAGCGAATTTATTCCAATTGCTTAAAGACATAAGTCCAGATGTGTTTATGGCTAGCGAAACTAAGCTTAACCAGAAACATAAATTGACTAACAACAATTACAATATCGTAAGGAGAGACCGACCCAACTCCACTCAAGGAGGGGGCGTCGCAATCTTTATACGTAAAGGCATAAGTCATAAGGTAATATATAATAGTGATGTGCGTAAATTTCGGACGTTAGAGGCATGCATCATATGCATTCATCTCCAACAGGGGAAGCGAATGTATGTGATCGCTGCCTATGCACCGGAAACACCTCAGCCCACACAGTTTATAACAGAGCTTGTAAAGCTTTTTGAATGCTTAAGATTGAGCTCGGAAGAGAATTACTATATATTGGCGGGTGATTTAAACGCCAAGCACACAGATTGGGGAAATCAAATACAAAATCCTCGAGGTAACCATCTATTTAATTGGATGGGTCGATACAACCTTGAGTATCGCATCGATCTTCTAGCCACAGACAGGCCATCGTTCCCAAGAAGCGGAGCCTATCTGGATCTATTGCTTAAAGACGCAAGACTAACAATTACTGACGCTGTGGGTCAACGGCCAAGAAATTGTTTACGAACGATCGAGTACGACAGTGACCACTGCGGACTCGCAGCCGTAATACAACTTCCGAACCAGCTTATGGAGTTGGAGGAGTATGTGCCTGTGCATACTTACAATTACAGTAAGGTGCGCTGGCCACGTTTCTCCAATGCCTTATTGAGTGAATTACGTTCAAATGGTATATCCTCACCAAATGACAGGAACCTAACAAATACTGAAATCGACAGATACTTAGAACAAATTGACGAAACGATTCTACGAACAATGAACAGAACAATACCGAAATACAAAGAACGTAACGCAACTGACATGTACCGTAACGCGACAATTGACGCACTTCACAGACAAAAAAGTGGACTACTGACAAGACTAAAACGCTTGTACAGGCGGTTTACTGATACACGAGACCTGGAGATTAGGACACTGAAGTCGTCCATCAAAAACATCAACCAATTGATCAAAGAAAATTATAGATTGGCTATTAATTCGTTCTGGGACAATAAAATTCGTGCCGTTAACTCCAGCGACCCAAGTATGTTCCCAAAAATTAATAAGATTTTTAGAAGAAAGGATCAAAACGATCTTCCGTGTCTTAAGCTCCAGAGGACGACAGAGAACAGAGACGTACTTCTGACAGCAGGCATAGACCCAGAGGATGCCGTATTGGACGATGACCTCTATATAATCGAAGATCCGCAGGAGAGAGTGGAGGCTGTGGGGGCTGCTTTCCAGCAAGTGTACAAGGTGAATGCTAGCATTCGCCCGAATCATGACCTGGAGAACAGAGCTCTGCTTCATCACTTATGGCTCCGGAACGATATAACCGAATGGCGATCTGAGAACCTTGGTTTTACCAGGTTTAATGATGAAGATTTGGCAAACGCCATAATCGCCGACCGAAATGGGCCCAGTTCCCTGTTAATTTCGAAGATTGATCTCCAGCTCATCTTTGATTCACTAAAGAAAAAGAAATCAGCAGGAGTCGATGGTATATCCAACGTTGTACTACGACATTTGCCTCAAGAAGCAGTTGACATTTATACCACACTGTTTAACAACGCGCTGAATAATGCATATTATCCAGTGCGGTGGAAGACAGCTGTGGTGCACCCTCTCCCAAAAAAGGGAAAGGACAACTCCAATCCGGCGAATCTCCGGTCGATAAGTCTTCTTCCGAGTATCAGCAAAGTATTGGAAAAGGTTATTAATAGAGCCCTGTTCAAATGGGCGGAGGACAAAAATATCATCCCGGATAATCAGTTCGGTTTTAAGGCGGGACATGACACAATTCATGCCGCGTCTAAACTAGTGTCTGATATCCAATGGAACAAAACTAAAAAGCAGTGTACGGGTGCCTGTCTGGTTGATTTGGAAAAGGCCTTCGACACCGTATGGTTAGAAGGTCTCTATCTAAAGCTAACCAGACTAGGTATAAGTAAACCTCTATTGTATATGGTTTATGACATGCTAAATGGTAACGGGTGATTTTTTTGCTACTTGGTTTTTGACGTTTATATTTTTGACAGATCACACATGACAAATTCCACGAACATTTGACATTTCGATTCAGTATTGCTTGCCATTTCATCATGAATAGACTTACGCCTGAACAACGTTTGCAAATTATTGAAATTTATTATCAAAATTCGTGCTCTGTGAAAAATGTGTTTCGCAAGCTACGTCCGTTTTTTTTCCGCTCATTTTTGGCTAAATGGATACGTGAATAAGCAGAATTGCCGTATTTGGAGTGAAGAGCATTCAGCAGCTACCAATGCATCCCGAAAAATGCACTGTTTGGTGCGGTTTATGGGCAGGCGGCATCATTGGGCCGTACTTCTTCAAGGACGATGAAGGCCGCAGGGTTACGGTCAATGGAGAAAGGTACCGTTCGATGATAACAGATTTTTTTTTGCCGAAAATGCAAGAATTGAACTCGGTCGACATGTGGTTCCAACAGGACGGTGCCACATGCCACACTGCACGCGAAACCATGCATCAATTGAGAGGCGAATTTGGTGAGCAGTTGATCTCACGTTTTGGCGCAGTCAATTGGCCACCAAGATCATGTGATTTAACCCCGTTAGACTATTTTTTGTGGGGCTATGTTAAGTCTATTGTCTATGGGGACAAGCCAAACACGATTGCTGCCTTGGAAGCCAACATTGAACGCGTCATTGGTGAGATTCCGGCCGAAATGTGTGAAAAAGTTTGCCAAAATTGGACCTTCAGAATGGACCACCTGAAGCGTAGCCGCGGGCAACATTTAAGTAAAATTATTTTTAAAAAGTAAATGGCAGATATTGATATATCGATCCAAATAAAAATTTCATTCACTTTTTACAAGTTTCTGTGTTTTTTTGAATTTTCAAAAACCAAGCTCTTAAAAAATCACCGTTTAGAAAGTTTGTTGTCAAGAGTGGCAATGTAACTTCTACCGCAATTTTTAATATTAATAATGGTGTTCAGCAGGGAGCGGTTAACTCGCCGATTCTATTCAGCATTTACACCAGCGATCTGATAGGTAGTCTAACTCAGGCAATTGCGTACGCCGACGATCTAATTGCGTACAGAACAGCTAATACAGTTGAGGTCATCAAAAGTCTCTTGCAGAGTGACTTCGACAAGATTCAGCGATATTGTGATGACTGGAAGTTGAAAATCAACTTCCAGAAATCAGAAACTATTTTGTTTAGGACCCCGTTGTCTAGCGCCTCAAGGGATACGAGAAAGAACTGGCGCAAGCTGGTGATCGTAGGGCCACATGGACATCCACTGGCGAGTAAAAGTGTAGTAAAGTACCTTGGCATCTGGTTGGATCAGTACCTGTATTTCGACAGACATATAGGTGCTGCTTTGGCCAGGGCTAGGGGAGCCTTTGCCTTGACAAAACGACTGTTTTATAGCAGCCGTCTTGACAGCAGGGTGAAGGTGATTTGCTACATGGCCCTCATCAGGCCGATGATTGCCTACGGATGACCGGTGTGGTTCAACGTTGCCCCATCTCAAATGGAAAAGATTCGGGTGTTTGAGAGGCAATGTCTTAGACGTTGCCTTGGATTACACAGAACACCAGAGTCGGAGTACACAAGATTTTATTCCAACCAGGTTCTATACAACGGAGCCAACATAAACAGAATAGATAATTTTTTGTTTAAGCTGATTCGGGGTCACGTTGCAAGAGCGATGTCCTCAACTAACAACTTAATTTTTAGGGCGTATTACCCAAATAACCAATATTTCGAGAGTGCGCGGTTAAGTGGCTACATCCCTCCCGAGGCATTCCTCTATTTAGACAGTCGAGGGCTTATACAGGATGGAGGGGCGGTTCCGCTCATCTACCACGTCAGCCGGAAAACTGTGGATAGGCGACTCCTGTATGGTCGAGACGTCATCGCTCAAGGTGGAGAAGAGCGCCTTCGGTTCAGTAGGACTGTGTCCGATCGGGACCGGAGGGATAGGGCGAAACAGGAGAACCAGTTCTGGTGGCTCTCTGAACAGCATCGTGATATTTAAAGTCGATGAAGGTATTATATCTTGGCCGACTTACATAGATTTAGGGCAATTAGATATAGGGAACAGTCAGGGTGGCACCAAAAAAAAAAATTAAAAATATGTATGTATGCGGGGGCATACGTGCATGTATCTGCGTGTCTGTACATGTATGTGCGTACGTATATGTATGTGCGTATGTACATGTGTGGGTGGGTTGCATGCTGGTGTGTGTCTGCATACATATAAAAAATAAACAAACAAAAATTAAAAAACGAAAAAATGCTGCTGTGGCTGGTCTAGTTTTTAAGTAGTTATAAGTATTATTAGGTATTTTAAGCAGTTTAAGTTATTTTTAGTTAGTATAAGTTAGTTAGTATAAGTTAGTTTTATTTAGTTTTAATTATTTTTAATATATATTTAGGCTTAGTTTATAGGGGAAAAAAAAATGATCAGGTACCAAGTTTTTTGTATAAAAGTTTCTTGAAATATAAAATAAATAAAAAAAAAAATTAGATTTAATTAAAATAGTTTTTAGGTCGAAAGACATTAGTTTTAAGAGTTATTGTTTAATTTAGAGCGCCCGTAAAGGGCCAGTAGATTAGTTGTAAGTTATTGATAATTAGGCTAGTTTTAAACATTTTTGTCTAGCTTTAAGATAGTTATAAGTTAAAATGAAATAAAAATGAATAAAAAAAAAAAAAAAAAATTTGAATTACGAAAAAAAATTTTTAAAAACCTGTGGAGCGGATTTTGAGAAAAAAAAAATTTTTTTTTCAAAAACTTTTTGAAAATAATAAAAAAAAATTCAAAAACTCCAATTCATTGGTATTCAAAAAATACATATAAATATAGTTTTTGAAAAAAAAATTTATGAGCAGTTTTCGAAATATAATTTTTTTTAATTTTTTCCTTAAAAATGATTTTAAGAATACAAAAAAATATTAATTTAGATATTGGTACGCGGTATGATTTTGGCAACCTAAACCTAAATATATGTGAAATTTCGAAAGAATCGGTTGAGCCGTTTATGAGATATTCGAAAGCAAAAACAACGGTCCTATAGAAAGTACCGTTTTTAGACATTTTTCTAATTTTTGTCAACCATAATATCGGTCGTAGCTAAAAAGCCGCACTTATTTTTTTTTATCAAAATCGTTAGAGCCGTTTCCGAGAAAAATAGGTTTGAACATAACGGTTATATGCAGGTACCGTTATTTTTTGAGCTAAAAAAAATTCAATTTCCCCTCTGTACAATACCTAAAAAACTCCATATACCAAGTTTGAAGCAATTGGGGACACCCGTTTGGGCTGTAGGTGTCAATACATACATAAAAAATAAAACTGTCAAAAAACTATTAAGAACAAAGCTTAGAAAAGAGAGTGGTTTTCTTTTTTTTTTCAAAAAAAATCAAAAATTCTATAGTTAACAATACTGTTTAAATATTCAGTTTTTGTATGATTACATACTTGCTTTTTTTAAAGCCATTTTTCGTATCATTTGATGACTTTGAATGCCCAACAACAACTTGAGTGTGCTACCACCAAGTTTTTTCTCAGCTAATTTGGCTGGAATTATAGCTATTTCACGACTTGCCACAACAAAAAATGTTGGCTTATAAACGATTAAGGGGAAAATAAGAAAGAACCCGAATAAACAACAACAAACTTGTGTGGCTAATAAAAGCGCTGGTCGTTTCAATGCAATTGATAAACAGAAAAAACCTGCATTAGGTTGGATCTGATCATGTGGGCTCGGTGGCGTGATGCGAAGTGCATTGGCTACTAAACGGCTGGTCATGGTTCAATACACGATGAAGGCATAAGAAGTTTTTCAATTAAAATGAAAAAGTAGACCAGTACCACTAGAGCAAAGGAATCTGATGATCGACCTTGGCAAGTTGTGAAATAGCTATAATTCCAGCCAAAAATAATTGAGAAAAAACTTGGTGGTAGAGTACACTCAAGTTGTTGTTGGGCATTCAAAGTCATCAAAAAATACTGTTTAAATTTTTTAAGAGTTTCTGCTAAGATTTATGTGGAGGAGGACAGACTGACTGACTGACAGACGGACAGAATTTTTAGAACATCTTTTTTCGTCTTCGCTATCATCGTAATGTCATTTTTTGTTGTTATCTCAAAACTTTTTTTTCGACAAATGCATAACTTGCTTTATAGTTCCTATAATCGCAAGTAAAAAAGTGGATTGAAACCAAATCGTACACAGTTAATTTTACTTGCTATTATAGGTACTATAAGGCAAGTTATGAATTCGTAAAAAAATAAAAAGCACGACTGGATCGCACGAACTTGCTCTTGTAGCTAACAACTTTAATGTAGCTATAGCCATGGAGGTTTAGTTAGTTAGGTGTAGTTGTCATATGCGGGTTTAAGCCCTATGTAGGTTAAATTACCTTGATTCTTAGTACATATAATGAATTGTCGAATGGATGATTCAATTAATAGTTACATAGGTACGAGTACCTACCTACAAATGTATATTTAAATTTAAGTTATGGATTTTAATTATGTAAGTTAGGAGAGTAAAATGTATCTATTTACAATACATACTGATGATGGAACCTAAGTATGTAAACATGTACATATAATAATGAAAATGCGAATGCAGGTGGGTAGGTATAGTTATATGCATATAACTTAATAATTTAGGTGCAATATACAATATTGTGCATACATAAGATTCATGTGATTTTTAAAGACACATATGTATAAATAAATGTATGAGGGCCTAAATTGTGTTTTCGTAAATTCGTAAAAAGGGAATAATAATAAGGTAGAAATAAATGGATAATACACATAATTAAATGTTTTTATATTTCTTAGTCGTTATAGTTTGAGGGTAAACGAAGATGCACTTTGAATTCTTGGACAAATAGGAATATATCAAAAAAAAATTCAAAAATCGTTGGAGCGGTTTTTTTTTTTAACTATTTTTTATGTATGAAATTCTTAAAGATATTTTAGAAACAAAAATTTAAACGCCATTTTGTAGATATTATTAATATACATATAAAATTAAAACTTAAACAAAATTCAGTGACTGGTTTTTGAAAAATCGATTTTTCTAAAAAAAATTATTTATTTCTTAAAAATCGAAAAACTTTTTTTTATAAGTTTTCGCATGCAGTTTTATTAACAATTTAAGGCGCCATTTATACAAAAAAAAATATTTTAATCGGTTCATCCAATATTGAGAAAGTCGAATATATGAAAAGTGCTTCTATGGGACCGTCAATAAGTACGCAAAAAAATATTTTTATAATTAAAAGTGGGCTGTACTAATACACACATTTTTTTATAAAAATTATTGGACCCGTTTTTCAGAAAGAAATTTTTTTCTTAAGGGTTTTTTAAAATTTATATGGGAGGTAACCTTGTTTTTTATTTTAAGAAAATAATTTTTTTAACTATCAAAGATAGTGTCAGAAAACTATCAAATACGAAGTTTCGTTAAAATCTATTAGTCGTTTTCGAAATTTTGAGTTTTCAAAAAAAAAATTAATTTCAAACATTTTTTCAAAAATTTTGGTTTACAATAGTGATTCAACTTTCCAGGAGCTTCTGCGTAAAAAAATTCAAAAAAATCAAACCAACCGTTTCCCAGAAAATCGAGAACCAACAAAATGATTGTACTAGAGGTAGGTACCAAAACTAATAATTTTTTACCAAAAAAGAATTATCAATATGTACCCTTTCCCTTTATTAATGAACTGATTTTTTTTATAAAAATCGTAGGAGCCGTTTTTGAGAAAAATAAGATTTTTGTTTTTGGCCAAAAAAAAATGTATGGGAGCTACTGTTATTTGTCGTCTTAAAAAAAATGAAAAAAACGTGTGGGCATATTACCGAAAAACCAATATGTCCCAAGTTTGAAGCAAATCCATCCAACCGTTTAGGCTGCAGACTCGAGGACAGACAGACAGACGGAATTTGGGGAACCACTTTTTTGGTGTTCTCTATGATCTTTATGTCATGTTTGATTATTAGAAGAAACATTTTTTGTTTTACGAATACATAACTTGCCTTATAGTACATATGCAAGTAAAAATTCTGAAAATCAAACATGACACTACGATCATTGAGAACACCAAAAAAGTGGATAAAAAAAAACTTGGTACATATTGTTCTTTCGGTAATATGCTAATGCCCACCCGTGTTTTCCATTTTTGTTTTAAGATGACAAAAAAGAGTAGCACCCATACTTTTTTTTTTGGGCCAAAAACAAAAATCTTATTTTTCTCAAAAATTGCTTCAACAATTCTTATAAAAAAATCAGTTCATAAATAAATAGAAAGTGTACCTTTTGGTAATTTTTTGTTTTAATTGGGTATTTTTGGTACCTCTAGTTACTAAAGTCTAGTAGAACAATTTTTTGGTTTTTGATTTTCTGGGAAATGGTTAATTTGTTTTTTTTTGAATTTTTTTACGCAGAAGTTTAAACTCTTGTATATCCAAATTTTTCAAAAAAAAAATTTTTGGAAATTAGAAAAAAAATATTTTTGAAAATTAAAATTTTAAAAACTGCTAATATATTTTTCTCAAAACTTCGTATTTGGTAGGTTTTTGACATTATCTGAATAGTTAAAATAAATATTTTTCAAAAAAAAAACAACGGTAACGCCCATACTAATGTAAAAACCGCTAAGAAAAAATGTATTTCTCGAAAACGGCACCAAGAATTTTTTTATAAAAAAAGTGTGTGTTCATATATCAGTATAGTTCAATTTCAAGTATAAAAATATTTTTTTTTTGCGAACTTATTAACGGTACTTAAAATAGAACCACTTTTTATATTTCCGACTTTCTCAATATTGGATAAACCGATTCAAATAATTTTTTTTATACAAATGCTCCCTAAAATTATTAATAAAAATGCATACTCAAATTTTCAAAAAAAAGTTTTTCAATTTTTAAAAAATAAATAAATATTTTTTTTTGAAAAATCGATTTTTCAAAAACTAGTCACAGAATTTTTTTTATAATTTGAATTTTATATGTATATTAATAATATCTTCAAAATGGTTTATTTTTAAAATGTTTTCAAAATTTTATACATAAGAAATTAATTTATTCAAAAACCACTCCAACGATTTTTGAATTTTTTTGATATATTCTTATTTATCCATGAATTCAAATTTCATCTTTGTTTTCCCTCAATCTATAACGACTAAGCAATATAAAAACATTTAATTATGTGTATTATCCATTTATTTCTACCTTATTATTATTCCCTTTTTACGAATTTTTGCGTACTTCACTGAATACTAAATACAATATAGGCCCTCATACATTTATATGTACATATGTGTTTCTAAAAATCACATGAATCTTATGTAATGCATATTTCACATAAATTATGAAGTTGTTTTGTCATTTTCATTATTATATGTAACTACATGTTTACATACTTAGGTTCCATCATCAATATGTATTGTAGATACATTTTACTCTCCTAACTTACATAATTAAAATCCATAACTTAAATTTAAATATACATTTGTAGGTAGGTATCTATGTAACTATTCCTTGAATCATCCAATCGACAATTCATTATACTAAGAATCAAGGTAATCTTACCCACATAGGCTTTAAACCTGCATAGGGTAACTAAGCCTCAATGGTTAGCTACATTAAAGTTGTTAGCTACCAGAGCAAGTTCGTACGATCCAGTCGTGCATTTTATTTTTTTGTTGTTTGTTTTAAAGATGGGTAGATGCGTTTTTGAATTAAGGTTTACCCTTATAATGCAATGGTCATTCCTTAGTAAAAGAAAAAGAAAAACGGTAGGTTATCCCAAAAATATGATTTATGAAGGAGCTGTACCGAAGGGTGTCGATATGTTTAGTTCATTCTTTCAGTCGAATTTTGTTGAAGATTTAGATTTTTAGGGTCCAAATGGTTATATTTATGGTGTAAATAATTTTACAGATCTTGGTAATGTAATTTTAACTGAGGATGAAGTAAGGGCTGAGCTGTTGAGTTTTGATACACAGCTGTACTTGTGATTCTGGCAACATTCCACCGATATTTCTAAAAAAGTGTTCTGAAATTATGGCAATATCACTTACTTCAATCTTCGACTTATCTTTGGAAAGTTCTGAAGTTCTAGATTATTGAATAACTTACCCCGAGACAATACATTTCAAAATATAGTCCAATATCTAAATTGCCAATGAATTCGAAAATGTTTGAAGCAATTGTAAAACGGAAAATTTACAATTAAGTAAAAAACTATATTTGCGTATCCCAACATGTATTTTTTACTGTTAGATCTATCACTACCAATTTAACTTTATTTTCTTATATCCTAAGAACTGAATTAAAAGGTTGTTGTCAGGTAGGTGATATATTTACTGTCTTTGAAATTGACTTTAACAGGTTTCAATATCAAAAATTGATAAGAAAAATGCAGATGTTGAAGTTCTTCAGGGAAGACATTTGGGTCCTATACTTTTTCTATAATGACCGGCCTTTGTATATTATGAATTCAAAATGCTTTATGCTGATGACCACAAGTCCTTAAAAACCATTAATGACTGTTGTTTTTTTTCAGGAGGATCTTAATAAAGTTCTTAATTTGTACAGTATTAATAGGCTGTATGTACTGTTTTGTTTTAAATGTTTCGCACTCCTGTCTTATGTAATTATTCAATCTCAAACTCTAATCTCATTAGAGTCGATTTTAAAATGGATTTAGGTGTAATTTGTTTATCAAGAACTTAGCTTTGTACCTCATTATGATCGTGGTAGGATTTCACAGAAGAAACTCTCAACATTTTTCTGATCCTCTAACGCTTTAAATTCTAAAAAAAATATTAAAAGCAAAATTAAAACAAAACCGGAACAGGAAATTTTATGTCTATGGGATGAAAAGTAGCATATGTATCTGTTATTCCAGACTATAATCTATCTCTGTGTCAAATTCCATCCAGATCCGTTTAGCCGTTCTGGCGTGAAAATGGAATAAACATCCATCCATCTAAACTTTCACATTTATAATATCAGAAGGATAGAAGTGCATTGGTGCATTCTAGTAATTAATTATTACTTTATATACATTTATATTATTGTAAATTTTATTGTTAATAAAAGTCTGTTAGATTTAATTTGACAGATGAAATAAATAAAAAGTAGACAACAAATTTTGGGAGTAGATATATAACAAAAATATGAGTATGAGGGTTCATCCTTATAAGAAAAAAAGAAAATCAAATTGGTAATAAATTTACTAAGAAATAATAAAATTAGGGTAATTATTAAAATTAAATTTATTAATAAAATAAACGCTGAAAAATTCTTTAAAATTGTTTGAGTCGTCTCCGAGACATTAAGAAATTAAATAAGTCGGCGTGGTAACGGGAAAATTTTACTTAAGATATTTTTTATTTTTTTTCTTAGTCATAAAAAAAACTCTAAAATTTTTTATTCAAATGTTTAGAAACGTTTTCAAGAAATGATAAAAATGGACATGTTGGTGGACGGATTTTACTAAAATAAATTATAATATTATATTTGACAAGTATTAAATATGTCAACCTGTTTTATTTATTTTTTTATTTCTATATATGGACCGGGAAGGCGTGTGTTTATATTCAACGAGAATGTTATCAACCACACGGCACCATTGAACATAAAGCGACCACATTCTACGACATGCTGACAAACAGACAAAAACCTTATAAGCACACTTTGACGAAAATATTTTTTAATTAGGTACCCTAATTAACTCTTATGTAATCTAGATTCTAACACTTTTATTTATTATTTAATAACTTAATTACCATCACACTCTATCGCAATCTTATAGTAGCGCAAATTTATTATTTGTTTTTTTCTTATGAATATATTTCTTTCTCCCGAAATAGATATATTTTATTGTTATATTAAAAATAACAGTATAGATAACCTAAAAATTAAATACTTTTCTTCAGAAGACTTTAAATTATTATAAACTAAATCATTTCTTATCAAAAAAGATGGTCTAAAAAAAACGAAAGTGAACGGATAATAAAATGCACGACTGGTCGTTAAAATTTGCTCTTGTAGCTAACAACTTTATGTAGCTAGACATTGACGCGGTTTAGTAGATAGGTATAGTCTAGTTATCATATGCAGGTTTAAAAAGACGATGTAAAGAATCGATTGTATTTATTTTTTAAAAATCGAAAAACTTTTATTTTGAAACTTTAAGTATGCAGTCTTATTAACACTTTTAATGAGCATTTGCATAAGAAAATTAATTTTAATCTGTCTACTGTACTAAATTAAGAACACACACACTTTTATACAAATTCTTGTAGCCGTTTGTGAGAAATACATTATTTCTTAACGGTTTTTTTACTTTTTATCTTAGGAATATAGTTTTTCATAACTATTTAAGATAATGTCAAAAAACTACCAAATACGAAGTTTCGAAAAAAATTTATGGAGCCCTTTCCGAAATTTTTAGTTTTCAAAACAAAATTTTATTAAACAATAGTATTTAAACCTTCTAAGATTTTCTGCGTAAAAAATTTCAAGAAAATCAAATTACCCGTTTCCCAAAAAATCGAAAACCAAAAAAATTGTTTTACAAGAAGTACAAAAAATGACCATTTTTTCCTAACCAAAAATGCCAAGGGGTACCTTTATCTTCATTAATGAACTGATTTTATTTTTTAAAAATCGTTGGAATCGTTTTTGAAAAAAAAATTGATTTGTTTTGTTGGCCAAAAAAAATATATGGGAGCTATAGGCATATTACCGAAAAAACAATATGTACCAAGTTTGAATCAAATCTATCGAACCGTATAGACTGCTGACTCGAGGACAGACAGACAGACAGATGGAATTGAGGGACCCACTTTTTTGGTATACTCCATAATCGTAATGTCATGTTTGATTGTTGAATTTTTACTTGCGACATTAGGTGGGTACTACAGGGCAAGTTTTGCATTTGGAAAGAAAGTCGAACTCGAGATTTTAATCGAACTTAACATTAATATGATAGAGAATACCAAAAGGGGTCCCGCAATTCCGCCTGCCTGTCTGACTGTACAACGCTCTACAACTAAACGGCTGAAGTGATTTTCTCCAAACTTCGTATTTAAGCGTTTTAAATGATTGTCTAAAAAAATATTTTTAAATCGTTTTTTTAGGTCAAATAAACGCACGGTTCTTGCCGTACAATTTTCTCTACCATCATAATTATCTCAAAAACGGCTTTAACCATTTAAAAAAAAAAAAATCTGTGTACTATCATACGCATATTCTACATTTTGGTATAAAAATGTTTTTATATATTTAGTTATTAACGGTACCTGCCATAATTTTTATTTTGAACTTTCTCATAAGCGGCTCGACGGATTTCTATCAAAATGTTTATATAGGAGTTCCTTCAAATTATAAATAATACTGCACACCAAAATTTTCGAAAAATATTTTTTTTGATTTTTGAAAAAGAAAATTTTTTTTTTTAAATATAATTATTCGAAAACAATTAATTAAAAACATGTTGTATATAAAAACTTAAAAAAAAACGACTTTGAAAATATATTTATATTTTTAACAGAAACCTTTTGCATACGATGTGATCGAACATAAGAGCAAGTTCGTGCGATCCAGTCGTGCATTTTATTTTTTTTACTTGCGATTATAGGTAGGTCACTGGCGTATTAACCACTAGGCTCGAGAGGCTCGAAATAAATAAAACAACGAACATCCCATTTGCAAAACTTTTCTTTTTTTTCAGTCGTTTTATACACGTTACACATTTATTGTGGACAGGACAGATGCTCCTCAAACATTTGCAGGACTTTAGAGAGGAGCTTGTGAGAACATGCAGGGAGTATTTAAACGCTCATGGCTGTCAAACAGCTGATTCGAACATTCAGAATACTCTTTCCCGCTTTCGAAAGGAAAAATAGTTTCCCGGGGAATTCATATTTGGAGAATACCATTGTATATATAATCTATAAATTTATATAGAAGGAGAATACTACTCTCGGGAGAACACATTTTCCCGGGGAATATTTAGAATTGGGCTGAATATTTTATACTGAAATGGGTAAAAATGTTGAATACATATTGTTGAAATAAAAATAAGTAATTCTTAAAATTTATATACAAAAATTATTTATGTCTTTTTTAATGGAAAGAATTTGTTCGGAACTAAAATTTCTTCCTACACTTACTTTTGGGACTAACTAAAATAAATTATATACTCTCACCCCAAATTCACGTTCCGCTCAATAAGTTCTTTATAAGAAAAGTTATATACGAATGCCATTTCTATTATAATACTACCAAAGACCTATAACTATTTGTCTTTTCAACAACAAATATATAAACCACCGGCTCTAGAGGGAGGGTCATGAGGTCATGAGCCCCCACAGCTCTAGGAGAAAACAATAAAAGGCATTAATACATACACTTAATTTAAGGGGGTGGCCGTGGCGCAACAGTTGTGTGTCCGCCTGTCAACCTCATGGTCACAGGTTCGATCCCTGCCGTAGTCTATGTCTTCTTATTTTTCCATTAAAAACCAATTCTAAAAATAAGTGTCATACAATGAGTTGCTGGTTTACTCATTACATGCTGTTTAGGCATAGATTTAACAACATGTGATTGAGTAAAACTAGTATACCGATAAAATATGACAAAGAATAAAAAAAATTAATGCGAATTATAAGCGGCATAGATAAATAAGACACGGAAATTTCTCCGCATTAGTTCAGCCACCATCCCTGGAGATAAAATCTGAGACAACAACCACCTACATTCTCAGAACATCGCGCCACACATCTTTCCTATCATTCTTTCCCTTCCTTAACCTCACCCTCACGCCCGCGCTGTGTTGAAACATTTAAAGGGTAGTATAATCCCTTGAGCGCGTGAAGAATATAAAAAAAGGACAAAAGCAATCAACTTCTTATATATATCTTACTAGATCGTATTAATAAATTAATTACAATAGTCTATACGCAATACCCCTTTGCAGTATATAAAATATTTGACGGGTTCCCAGTTTTAAAACTTACATTCTTCTTTGAAATATAAGGGAAAATATATTTTCGTCATACAAGTGTAGTAAACACTTAGTAATGCAATTTTGCTTACAAAAAATTACATTTGACATATTTCGAAAATACTACCGCCGCATTCAAATTCCTCACCCCCAAAAAGACAACCGTGTCCCATAACTCTTCGATGTGAGCCTATTCAAATACGATCCTTGCATAGTAATTAAAAAAAGAGCGTTCCTAAGGGCGCCGAGAAGGTTAATCCGCCACTGAGGTAGGTACAATAAGACCAATTATGCATTCGTAAGTAAAAAAAATCTAACAATCAAGCATGACATTACGATCATAGAGGACATCAAGAAAGTGTGTCCCTCAATTCCGTCTGTCTGTCTTCGAGTCTGCGTCCTAAACGAATCGATGTATTTAATGGGTGGATTAATAAGGGGAAAACGTACCTTTTGGTAAATTTTATTTTTCAAAAAAGTGGTTATTTTTTGTGCTTTTAGTAGAAACTTTTTTTGATTTTGTGTGAAACGGCTGATTTGATTTTTTTTGAAATTTTATACGCAGAAGCGCCTAGAAAGTTTTGACACTATTGTAAGCCAAAATTTTTCCAACAATTTTTTTTTTGTATACCTACTAAAACAATTTTTTTTTTAAACTTAACATTTTGAAAACTCTCAATAGATTTTTTTGAAACTTCGTATTTGGTAGTTTTTTATCATTATCTTGAATAGTTAAAAAAAATATTTTCCTAAAATAAAAAAACAACGGTATCTCCCATACAAATATTAAAAACCGTTAAGAAATAAATGTATTTCTGTAAAACAGCTACAAGAATTTTTATACACAAAATGTGTGTACTCTTAAATTAGTACATTCAACTATTACGTATAAAAATATATTATTTTATATTTTATTTTTTACTTATTAAAGGTACTTCCATAGAATCACTTTTCATATTTTCTACTTTATCACTATTGGATGGACCGATTAAAATTATTTTTGTTGTGCAAATGCTCCTTAAAAAATCTTACTAAAACTACATACCTACTCAAATTTTCAAAAAAAAAAAAAGTGTTTTTGATTTTTCAAAAACCATTGAATGTTTTTTTTAATTGGAATTTTATATCTACATATGTAAATTAATAATATCATTAAAATGGCGTTTCAAATATTTTTTCTAAAAATAATCTTCAAATTTCATACATCAAAAATTATTTTTTAAAAAAAACCGCTCCAAACGATTTTTTAAATTTTTTTTGATATTATACATATAATCTTATTTATCCAGAAATTCAAAGGGCATCTTTGTTTTCCATCAAACTATAACGACTAAGCAATATGAAATTATTTAATTATGTGTAGGTACCAACCTGTTATCAATTTATTTCTACATTATTATTATTCAGTTTTTACGAATTTTTGCATACGTCACTGAATACTACATACAATGTAGGCCCTCATACATTTATATATATATATTTTTTTTTTTTTATTCATTTTTATTTCATTTTAACTTATAACTATCTTAAAGCTAGACAAAAATGTTTAAAACTAGCCTAATTATCAATAACTTACAACTAATCTACTGGCCCTTTACGGGCGCTCTAAATTAAACAATAACTCTTAAAACTAATGTCTTTCGACCTAAAAACTATTTTAATTAAATCTAATTTTTTTTTTTTTATTTTATTTTATATTTCAAGGAAACTTTCAAAAAAACTTGTGATCTTATCTTTTTTTTTTTTTTTTTTTTTTTTTTTTTTTTTAACTTATTAACTAAATTTAAATATATATTAGAAATAAAGAAATAACTAAAACTAAATAAAACTAACTTATAATAACCAACAACCCAAACCACCTAAAATACCTAATAATACTTAAAACTACTTAAAAACTAGAACAGCCACAGCAGCATTTTTTTTCGTTTTTTATTTTTTTTTTTTTGTTTATTTTTTATATGCATGCAGACACACACCAACATGCAACCCACCCATACATGTACATACGTACAAACATATACGTACGCACATACATGTACAGACACGCAGATACATGCACGTATGCCCCCGCATACATACATATTTTTAATTTTTTTTTTTTTGGTGCCACCCTGACTGTTCCCTATACCTAATTGCCCTAAATCTATGTAAGTCGGCCAAGATATAATACCTTCATCGACTTTAAATATCACGATGCTGTTCAGAGAGCCACCAGAACTGGTTCTCCTGTTTCGCCCTATCCCTCCGGTCCCGATCGGACACAGTCCTACTGAACCGAAGGCGCTCTTCTCCACCTTGAGCGATGACGTCTCGACCATACAGGAGTCGCCTATCCACAGTTTTCCGGCTGACGTGGTAGATGAGCGGAACCGCCCCTCCATCCTGTATAAGCCCTCGACTGTCTAAATAGAGGAATGCCTCGGGAGGGATGTAGCCACTTAACCGCGCACTCTCGAAATATTGGTTATTTGGGTAATACGCCCCCCAAAAATTAAGTTGTTAGTTGAGGACATCGCTCTTGCAACGTGACCCCGAATCAGCTAAAACAAAAAATTATCTATTCTGTTTATGTTGGCTCCATTGTATAGAACCTGGTCGCTTGTACTCCGACTCTGGTGTTCTGTGTAATCCAAGGCAACGTCGAAGACACTGCCTCTCAAACACCCGAATCTTTTCCATTTGAGATGGGGCAACGTTGAACCACACCGGGCATCCGTAGGCAATCATCGGCCTGATGAGGGTCATGTAGCAAATCACCTTTACCCTGCTGTCAAGACGGCTGCTATAAAACAGGCGTTTTGTCAAGGCAAAGGCTCCCCTAGCCCTGGCCAAAGCAGCACCTATATGTCTGTCGAAATACAGGTACTGATCCAACCAGATGCCAAGGTACTTTACTACACTTTTACTCGCCAGTGGATGTCCATGTGGCCCTACGATCACCAGCTTGCGCCAGTTCTTTCTCGTATCCCTTGAGGCGCTAGACAACGGGGTCCTAAACAAAATAGTTTCTGATTTCTGGAAGTTGATTTTCAACTTCCAGTCATCACAATATCGCTGAATCTTGTCGAAGTCACTCTGCAAGAGACTTTTGATGACCTCAACTGTATTAGCTGTTCTGTACGCAATTAGATCGTCGGCGTACGCAATTGCCTAAGTTAGACTACCTATCAGATCGCTGGTGTAAATGCTGAATAGAATCGGCGAGTTAACCGCTCCCTGCTGAAGACCATTATTAATATTAAAAACTGTGGTAGAAGTTACATTGCCACTCTTGACAACAAAGTTTCTACCATTTAGCATGTCATAAAGCATGTACAATAGCGGTTTACTTATACCAAGTCTGGCGAGCTTTAGATAGAGACCCTCTAACCATACGGTGTCGAAGGCCTTCTCCAAATCAACCAGACAGGCACCCGTACACTGCTTTTTAGATTTGTTCCATTGGACATCAGAAACGAGTTTAGACGCGGCATGAATTGTGTCATGTCCCGTCTTAAAACCGAACTGATTATTCGGTATGATTTTGTTGTCCTCCGCCCACTTGAACAGAGCCCTATTAATAACCTTTTCAAATACTTTGCTGATACTCGGAAGAAGACTTATCGACCTGAGATTCGCCGGATTGGTATTGTCCTTTCCCTTTTTAGGGAGAGGATGCACCACTACTGTCTTCCACCGCACTGGATAATATGCATTATTCAGCGCGTTGTTGAACAGTGTGGTATATATGTCAACTGCTTCTTGAGGCAAATGTCGTAGTACAACGTTGGATATACCATCGACTCCTGCTGATTTCTTTTTCTTTAGTGAATCAAAGATGAGCTGGAGATCAATCTTCGAAATTAACAGGGAACTGGTCCCATTTCGCTCGGCGATTATGGCGTTTGCCAAATGTTCATCATTAAACCCGGTAAAACGAAGGTTCTCAGATCGCCACTGCGTTATATCGTTCCGGAGGTAAAAGTAGTGAACCAGAGCTCTGCTCTCCAGGTCATGGTTCGGGCGAATGCTAGCATTCACCTTGTACACTTGCTGGAAAGCAGCCCCCACAGCCTCCACCTTCTCCTGCGGATCTTCGATTATGAAGAGGTCATCGTCCAAGACGGCGTCATCTGGGTCTATGCCTGCTGTCAGAAGTACGTCTCTGTTTTGTGTCGTCCTCTGAAGCTTAAGGCACGGAAGGTCGTTTTGATCTTTTCTTCTGAATATCTTATTAATTTGTGGGAACATACTCGGGTCGGTAGCGTTCACGGCCCGAATTTTGTTGTCCCAAAACAAATTAATGGCCAACCTATAATTTTCTTTGATCAATTGGTTGATGTTTTTGATGGACGATTTCAGTGTCCTTATCTCCAGATCTCGTGCCTCATACATTTATATATATACAGACATATGTATCTTCACAAATCGCATGAATCTTAAATTATAAAGTTGTATGCATTGTATAGCCTCCCAGCAAACATTTCTCTGAAGGTTCAGATTCAAATCACCAAAAATGAAGAATAATATTCAGGACACCTTCAGTTTCTTGAATGAATTATGAATATATACAAAGATCCTACAAATTCTTACCAGAGACACAAAGAGATATGTATTCTGTGTCAAAAAAAAACAACACTCAGATTTTGTTGTTGGATCCTTCATATGGAGATCCTTTTTTGTTCATCCGTTTATTTTTCTTTTTACCAAGGGGTAATGATGACGGGTCATTGTAATGACAAAAGTTTCGTTTGCATAGTCGATTATCAGTTCGGAAAAGTTTTTCGAAAGATCGGTTTAGATAGGTATATAACCATCAGCTTGTGTTTTAATAGTAAATGGGTACCTACTTACTTAACAAAAAATATATATAAAAAAGCAAATGATAAAACATAAAGATATTTAAGAAATGGTGTTAAATTTTTTTAGAAATATAAAAATCATTTCTTTAATTAAAGCATCGTGTAACAATGAAGAAGTCCTGGAAGCTATAAAAGCCAAACAATCAAGCAAAGCAAATCAAAAAATGTTCCAGAGGCTCACCGATGAAATATTCAATCATAAATGAATCAGAAATAATCAATTCACTTATGATGCAATTTGAATCCTTTTACCTGTGCTCTTAGACACCGATTTGAATCATTTTAATGATTCATTTGTGATCTGAAAATTCTGCAATTAAATGAACTTATGTAACCGTTCCATATATTCCTTTAAATGATTAATCCCTGAACCTTTTCTGAATCGCAAAAATGATTCCTGTACGATTAATTAAAGTAAAGGTATATACTTAGAAATCCTTCACTTAATTGAATTTTATTGGAATTATTTTTATGATTTAAATGAATATATGGAGCTCTTATATACGTTCATTTAAATGACGAATTTTCAGATCATAAATGAATCATTACAATGATTCAAATTGGTGTCTAAGAGCCCAGGTAAAAGGATTCAAATTGCATCAAAAGTGAATTCTTTTTCGGCCGGTTTCTTCACTTTTATGAATTAATTATCGTTCATTTCTGAATTAAAATGTTTGCTGGGCTATAGCCTACTTACCCACCGATATACTTCACTTTCATTATTATGTACGAGTGCATACATATTTACATACCTAGGTTTCTATGTATAAAGCTACAAATTATTCTCCTAACTTACATAATTAAGATCCATAATTTAGATTTAAATATGCATTTGTGGGTTAGTATATAACTATAAAAAAATGTACAGTTGTACAAAACAAAAATTTGCCTACACTTTTAGGCATTCTGCTTACAAGAGCACATTCAATAAAAAGATAACCCAACGCAGAAGCATCTCTAAAAAAAAATTAATAAAGAATCCGTTCCGCGGAAATAAATTATTTGGGTTGGGGTCAAAATTCTTTTATCAAAATTCTGCTTTTCAAAATTCTGCTCATCAAAAAAGCGCGTGCTTTTTAACATTTTCCAAACCTTTGTTTTTGCTAAGCAAAGCATACTCTTACTTTCTTAAGAGTTTAATAAGAAAAATATTTGTTTTTGGCGGCCAACTTTTTGAGGCAATTATTCAGTTAGTGTCCATTAAAGAAAAAAAGAATAAGTGTTTCGAAAAACAAACAGATAAAAAGAATTATAAAAAAAAGAGAACCAATCTAATTTACATTGGCTATCTTGGGTTCTTAGGCGCATTTCAAAAAACATTGTTCTCTTTTTTCTGTAATTTTTTTTGTTCATACTTAAGTTTACCTAATGGATTGTTTTGTTTTTTTTTTTTTTTGTTTCTCGATTGCTTTTGTCAATAAAAGAAAAGGTAATTAAAAATTCAAAAAAAAAAAATAACCACAATTTATTTCTTTTTTATTGACGGACAGAATTTTGAAAAGCAGAGAAAATTAAAAGAAGCAGAATTTTGAAAAGCAGAATTTTCATTTTAAAAACAGAATTTTGAAAAGCAGTATTTTGAAGCCAGAATTTTGACCCGCTCCCAAATTATTTTTGGTGCCTTTTCGGGTGCGTGAAATTAAATGTGAAAAATGGAAGGAAATTTGTACTTTAGACAATGGTTAACATTTAATTTCTCAAACTAAAGAGTGGCAATCATATCCGCGATGTGTTTTTTGGGAGAATTGCCGAAAAAATACTATTGTAAGTTTTAATGCCGTTAGTTTCAAAAACATCAACACCAAGATCATATATATTTATTATATTTTATATGCAAGACGAGGCAACTCAAAGAAAACGGGTGCGGCTGAGGTTAAGTTTGCAGCTTACTGCTCGCGACAATATAGTATGAATATAGTTGGCGAGATTCGATGACGAATGGAATGTATGCGAAAGCTTTTCTGAGAGATAATCCATAACGGGTTTCGATTTCGACACACGTAATTTTTCGCAAACCAAATGTTCTTTTAATTGAAAGTTTATTCTTTCTTTACATATTTTAATTCAAGTATTTTTCATTAGAATCGAAAAATAACATCTTTTTTTTTGAAGACTTATACGTAGAATATTTGTTTAAGACTCGGGATTTCACAACTTTAGTGTAAAATACAATTTCAATTAACCGAATAAGTCGATCCAATTTCAAATGAATTATTAGGGGTATTCACGATCCGGTGTATCTGGTCTTGTATCATTGTAAAAGTGAAGCATTTTTTTGCACTACAACAACAAAATATACTGAATGTCAAAATATTACACTTTTACAATACCCGAACCCTATTGTAACAGAAAAATACAAGGGTGTAAGATTTTTTTAACACAAACTTAAGCCTTCTTCAGAACAAATGTGAAACAGATTTTGACATTTGCTTCAGTGTTGCTACAGATTAGTAAAGGTGTGTTCACAGTCTGTTGTAAAAAAATAAAATTTTACACTTTTACAAGACTTGGTACACCAGATCGTGAATACCCCTATTATGTAGGCGAAAGGTGCCAACTGTGAGACACTTTTCTTTTAAATTGGTATACCTCTAAAAGCTTTCAAGCAAACTTAACCAAATTTTGAGTATATTTTAAGGCATATTTTGCATTATTGTTCCAAAGAAAATTTTAGTGAAAGGACCCACGAGAGCATCACAACAAACTGAAACTTAGAAAAAGTCAAATTGTCTCACTGTTTGCGAGCAGTGCGATCAATGAGACAGTGTAACGCGGACAGTGTGATGAACGAAAAAAAAAAAGAAAAACAAATTATAAAACCTTAAATAAGTGGGTAATTAGTATTTTATTTAATTAATTAAGTAGCAAAAATATATTTCTTCAAAGAAAAGTAACAAAGAACAATATACTAAAAAAACAATGAAAGTGGCAAACAGTGAGACATGTCTCATGGTTAGTTTTTTGGAAATGTCTCACTGTTCGCCTTTTGTCATTTCATATAAAAACAAAACTATTACAAACATGACAACGAGTTCTAATATTTTGTTGTTTTATTATAACAGAACACATATAAATATGTATTATCTTTAACAAAAATTCCGTGTATTTACCTGATAATTTTCCGTTACTGTGTTAAATTTAAACACACTTCGAGAAATACTTCGAAGCAATTTTTTTAATGTTTACTCGGTGGAAGTTAACGCGCAAGGGAAATTCGTGCGCAACAAAATAAAAACACGTGGAGGGGAGAATAAAAGTGCTTACCAATACTGGCATCACAAATAAGCCATAATAAGATTGGAAACCTTCGTACGTTTCACCCACCAAAACCCTTTTGTTTACATTGTTGTATTTGTACCTTTGAAACTCTATCCACGAATATATGGGAAATCGAAAACCAAAACAAAAACAAATTACTAGGGCTATGTTGTCTATGGAACAGGAACGAAAAAGTTACTTGTGTGCGTTTTTCAGCTTGTAGGCAAATGTAGGAAAATGAAAGCAGGGGTTTCGGGTCCTTATGTTATTATTTTATGACTGGCATGTCTGTACATGCTTTCATACCAGAGAAAAGTGAATTGTCTCACTGTTTCACTGTTAGCATTTTTCCCCTGCATAATGTAATTATGCATGTTCTATTCGTAGTTCGTAGTTCAGTCCTAGTTCATTTTCCTTAGATTTAATATGTTTTCCATTAGACCTAATTTTTTCTAAATTTCTATCAATCAATAAAAATTCAATTATTTTTAAGTAAATCTAAGAAAATTCATAGAATGAATTATTTTGTATAACATTTCATTTTTTATTTAGTTTACTGAGATTTAAAAATATTTAATGTTTCAAAATTTTACAAAGTACAGGTATATTAAATTACCTATAAGATTTTTCAGTTGCATCACAAATTATTACCGAAATAATTAACTATTGAAAAAGGATCACAAATAAACCTACACTATACACAAAAATATATTCACAAATTTCCATTTGATATTTGTGTTTTGGTAAAAAATATCATAACTACGAAGAAAAAAATTATGGAAATGCTGTAATTGAAAAGCTGGTGTTTTTGGTATATTTAATAACATCTTCTACATCCTACAAGTTTTTAATCACCTTTAATATTTAGTGGATTTTGCTACAAGTAAGATTTAATATATTTCTACACTTGTAGCTTTGTATTACAGAAAGAGGGAAATCATATAATTTCTCACTTGTAATATTCGCCCATTACACTTGTAGAAGAGCCAGCAAACTTGTAGCTTTATGTTACAGAAATTTGTTACACTTGTAATAAATCACTTGTATTTCAGTTACTTGTAGTTTTGTGTTACAGGCCCCTAGTTTCTTACGTGATCAAGTTAACGAGGGTGCACTATATATTTAGAATTTGATTTATAAGAACCTTCTTAAATATGTAGGTAATAATAATCTCTCTTTAAAAAATTAATTTTTGAAAAGAAGATTTCTTAAAATTATTTCTGAGTAAAAACCCAATATACCTTCCAGTACCTTTGGAGGTTCCATCAAAAATAATTCTTATCACCATCAAAATATCCAGTTCGACGATGACTCCACAAAATCCTTCGAAGCGAAGGCATTAAGTATACATTTCAAGTGAAAATATTTTGACTTGAATTTTTATCATAAGACAACACAGTTTCCTGTCCTAAAAAATAATTTCAATTTCAATTCGTCTTCTGTGTTCTTCTGTCTTAGGACAAAAATAATACAAAAAAAAAACCCCCAAAGAAAAACCAAAGAAACTTCCCTCTGGCAAGAGTTGATTTTGCCTTCACCATGAAAACATGATTTTGTTTCCGCGTTTTCTATGCCATTGCCGCCATAGCTGTATTCCTCCTCAGGGTATTTCGCAGTGGAAGTAAAATTTTAAATTTATTTTAATTTCACCAAGCATCCATTCCTCTAAACGAAATCTAAGAACTACTGTTCATGTTATACACAGCAAATTCACCCTGGAAATAAAAACGTATACTTGAGTGTTTGTTCTTAAGCAAAAGAGTCTTAACTCTTTTTTTTTCAACGGAAATGAAAATCCACCCTATAAACCGCTAAAGACAAACACATGGACAGCTAAAGATAGTGCCATTATAGTATTGACAGGCCAACCCAAATAATGTGCATTCGGATGCATTCTTCGGATTTTGAAAAATGGCAATGAAGTGGCAGCGTCTTGGAACAACAAATAGATCTATGTATATATTATCGTAGGTATATTATCGAAAACAAATCCTTCAGACTTTTATGCACTTGGAATTTTAATACATACCAAGTAGTCTGAGAATATGAACATGCCCTTATATGCAGGCAGACAGAAAAAGTATGTAAGTAAGATTCCGTTTGTTTTGTATATCCTTTATCCTTCGCTCTTTGTTGGGAAATCTATCGGCAAAAAAATAGGATTTTCCAAAAAAAAAAAAACGATCCCCAATAGCCAGATTTTTTTGATTTTTTTAAGTTGCTATTACCGACCATGTGTCAAATAATTAAATGCAAGAAATCAACAATTGATTTGTTTGTATTTCTTCAGATCAAAGGCATATAAGAAAACTAAAACTTGATTTTAAAAATCCAAATAAAATGGAATATATATGAAGCATTAAGAATATCAAGTTGAATTTTCAACATCTGTGTGGTTCTAAATGTTGATTTTAAAATTATTTTATCTTTGACGTTTATTTCAAAAAATCAGATGCTTTGCCAGTGGATGGGGTATGTTCACATAGTGCTTCCTTGTAAAAATGTTAGCATTCATTATTTAACTATTAACAGCCTTATTTTTAATTGCATTATAGAGAGTATTTAGCGCTGTGCACTCCTTATAATGCCTCTGAACTCGAAAATGTCATTTATAAAACTTATGCAACGCTTAATAGAGCCATTATAAGCTAATCGCGCTAATAGGTTGAATAGAGCCTACATAAGGAAATTATAGAGTCGAAATGTCATTTTGAGTTTGCACATAAAACAAAAACAACAAAATGCCTTCAAATTGTATATCCTTTCTAAATAAATTCAACAATTTAAATGCAATACTTCCAACGCCAAGAAGAAGAAAACTATATAAAAAACAATTCAATCCAATGAATCTTTGAATTGAAGACTTCAAAAAAAATACAGGTTTTCCAAAGCAAATTATTAAAATTATTGAAATTGCTCGCTTGGACATCAGGAGCGACAATAGAGGAGGCCACATCCCAATAGATCTGCACGTAATGGCTGCAATCCGCTATTGGGGACGGAATGAGGTATGTATGTGAATAGTTAGGAATAGCACTCACGCCTACCTTGTATAACCCGTCAACCGTTATCGATGTTTATTTATTTATTTTTGCCAATCAACATGGCGGAAAAATGGAATAGATTTCTCTTTTTGGTACTTTATTTGACATAAGCACATTATAACTATAATAGGTAGAAAAATGTGTATAGTACAAGGATTTGCATAGCGGATAAGTAAATCCTAATGTACTACATAACTATGCGCGCACTTAGCGTGTTGTGATGAATACGGTATTACAGCCGTATTTTATGAACTTCGTTTATATGCGGTTCAAAGATTGAGTTGGAGTAGAAAGCCCTTTTTTGCACATGTTAAAATAAGATGTTTTATATAATTTAAATAAAACCATAATAATTTTTTTTATATTTTCGAAACGTTACCTCCGAAAAAGATGACATTAAGGAAAATACGACAGCGTACATCTTTGAAACAATTCTCGTAATTGCGGTAATTAGCCGTGTTTTGGTGAAAATTATAAACTCGCCCTGAAACACTTAAAAAAAAACGATTATGTCAACTTTTATATTCACAAAATAGGTTTGTTCGTTGAGCCCTGGGGTAAGCCTAAAGCGTTTTTTGAAAAACCTGTTTTTTTTTAAACCTAGGGTCACCCTCAACTCGCCCTGAAGTAGAACTAGGTTTATAGCTGGGGCAAGTTGAGATAAATGAATAAAGGTCAAAGTAACATGATATCTGATTTGATTTGTTATTTTTTAAATGGAAATAAAAGAATACTAAACTTAATTTTCAAACACAGACATGCAAAATGGAAACCTTTAAAGTTGTGGGCTGTGCATAGGGCCAAACAAATTATTAAGAATTTAAATCTAACATATTTCAAGTTTTAATTATTAAATGACATAACTTGCTGTTCTGCAACATAAAATTAATGGCCCTCGGGTGTTTTTTGAGAACTGAAAAACTCAGGTTTTTTTGACAACTCTTGGGGTTGTCAGAAAAACCTAGGTCGACCCTGGGTAAAGTTCAACGAAGGAAGCTAATGATGTGCGATCATGAAAATCTGGTTTGACACGAATTTAAGGTCAAGTTGATTATCTATAACATCTGTCAATAAAATTTTACATTTTCTGACTAGGCAATAAATTATATTTTGAAATATTTAGAATGCATTTCTTGCCAAATTTCGCCGAAAAGCTCTAAAATATCAACCTTTTCCAGATATGAAATTAAATTTAAAAAAATCCAATTATTGGTATACCTAATTAAGATTTTTTAGAAGAAATCTGAATTATCTTTCAATGAAATTCGACAGTTTATGTCTTGCAAATCTAACACAAACTCACGTGCTGCTAATGAGTTCTTATTTATTATTAAATAACATGTATTCACTGATTTGCTAGTTAAATGCTTCATGCTATTCCAATTTTAGAGGTAGGGAGTGCTACTCAAGTTTTAGTTAGTTCATTTTTTAGACAAATTAATAGCAGCTGACACAAAGCCACTGAAATATCTTTTGTTAAAGTATCTTTTATCTGGAAGTTTCGCACAAATAAATGGAGGCTTTTCATGAATCTGCATTGATTGACGATGTTGTTATTGTTTCTCGTTGAATAGTTGTTTTTTGCCATTTTCCATTTTTAAAGTAAAACACTCATTTTGAATTGATATACGCTTGACTTACAACTGTTACTTTATTAGTCTATTGCTGTCAAAATATTTATATCCTGTTCATATAAAATTAATCAGAAAAGCAATATTAATGAAACCATTTTTTGATTTTCTCTTGAACGTCAAATCGAAAAAAAAAATCTATCTGCAATATCCAATTGCCAGTTCAAGCGCTGACTTCCAGGTGGCGTGGAGCCAACTTACGTAGAAACCAACTTACTTGACAGCTGCACTTAAACGTTTTCCTTTGATAAAGGATTTCATAAAAATGACTGCGTTCGGTGGTAAGCCCAAAGCAATCCGGATTGATTTGTGTTATTGTAACGCCTAAGGAAAAACTGCTGATGAACTTAACATATGTTGTCAAACACAAGTATATATTAACCTACCCAAAAATTATTGGATTCGTTTAGATTCATTTGGAAATTTGAGGAAAAGCTGATTAAAACTTCAGATTTATATGCAATACAACTGACTTAATAGAGAAGGCTATACCTGTATCTATCGAAAACATACCCGCTACTAAGGTATCTTCAGTGGCGGATTAAACTTCTCGGCGCCCTGAAGTACGCTCAGTGCCTACCGCCCCCTTTTGTTTAATAATATATAAGAATCGTATTTGAATGGGCTAACATCGAAGAGTTACGAGTATGGGACACGGTTGTCTTTTTGGGGGTGAGGAATATGAATGCGGCGGTAGTATTTTCGAAATATGTCAAATGTAATTTATGTAAGCAAAATTGCATTACTAAGTGTTTACTATACTTGTATGGCGAAAATATATTTTCCCTTATATTTCAACGAAGAACGTAAATTTTAAAACTGGGAACCCGTCAAATATTTTTTATACTGCAAAGGGGTATTGCGTAAAGGCTATTGCAATTAATTTAATAATAAGATCTAGTAAGATATATGTAAGAAGTTGATTCTTTTGTCCTTAAATTAAATGGTGTATGTCTTAATGCCTTTTATTGTTTTCTCCTAGAGCCTTAGAGGCTCATGACCTCATGACCGTCACTCTGGAGCTGCGCTTGCGCATTACATGGTGGCTTATATATATGTTGTTGAAAAGACAAAACGTTATAGGTCTTTGGTAGTATTATATAAGAAATGGCATTGGTATATACCTTTTCTTATAAAAAAAATCCAAGACTTGTTGAGTGGAACATGAATTTGCTGTGATAGTAGATAATTTATTTTAGTTAGTCCCAAAAGTAAGTGTAGGAAGAAATTTTAGTTCCGAAAAATTTCTCTCCATTAAAAGAGACAAATAATTTTTGTATATAAATTTTAAGAATTACTTATTCTTATTTAATCAATAGGTATTTAACATTTTTAACCATTTCAGTATAAAATATTCAGCAAAATTCAAAATATTCCCCGGGAAAATTACTCTCCGGGAGATGTGTTCTCCCGAGAGTAGTATTCTCCAATTATGAATTCCCCGGGAAACTATTTTTCCTTTCGAAAGCGGGAAAGAGAATTCTGCCATGAGCAACAGCAGCCATGAGCGTTCAAATACTTACTGCATGTTCTCGCAAGCTCCTCTCTAATATCCGGCCAATGTTTGAGGAGCAGCTGTCCTGTCCACAATAAATGTGTAAAGTGTATAAAACGACCGAAAAAAAGAAAAGTTTTGCAGATGGGATGTTCGTTGTTTTTTTTATCTCAAAAATAATTAAAATTTTATTTATATTTTAGTTGCATAAAGTAAAAAACTTAATTTTTTCTCAATTCTCCAACAAATGTGTCGGAAAAAACGAGCGCCAAATGGGAAATTGGTCCTTTTTTTTGGCATTTAGAACGTCTACTGTTTCCCCGAGTATTTTTTCCCATATTCGAAGTTTGTTTAGAATAGGAGAAAGGGAAATGGGAAACAAATCCTGGGAGTTTTTTTTTGTTTGTAATAAGAGAGTAGGGAAAAGGAAAATATTTCCCTGGGAATTGTCATTTAGAATTGGGCTGATTGATTTTCCTATACATACACATTAATATTACATTCTGAAAAAAACCATGGTCACTTTTTTTTCACTATAAAGTCTTTTTAAGTCACTTTTTTCAGTATATAAAAAAATATCTTGAGTATTACGCAGTTTTTTTTTGCAATTTTAAGGTCCATAGGTAAGTGCAAAAATCGTCTCCGATCATATTTAAAATCTATCTCGCATATTGTTCAAAACCGGTTTCTTATCGAAATATTCAGAGACGGAAAATCAGGCAAGTGATTTAAATTTCATATTTTCAGATGCCAAAATGATGAGTACAACCATTTGAGTGACATTAATGTTTTTCTTTGTTTTTTTTGTGCGTAATATTTTTGTTTTTAGATTAAAATAAAATATAATACAAAATTTGCCGCCCCCTACAAGTCGCCGCCCTAGGCTCGAGCCTCACAAGCCTAGTGGTTAATACGCCAGTGGATATCTTGGCTAAACCAGCAGCATCGTACCGAACGCGGCCAATTTAAGTAAAATGTAGTGCATGTATAAGTCCTTTTTTATTCGTAAATAGGCAGCGCAGACAAATTTTATTCAGCAAACAACAATATAGGAAAAGTGGGAATAAGTTAAGTAGTAAAAATAGTACCGATACTAATGTAGATAAAGCCTTGGAATGTTTGAAATGAAACGACTAGCTCGGGTTGCAGACAAAAAGCTTGTCTGGCAGACACCTTTAATATGACATCTTAAAGGTGTCTGCCAGATGAAACGCCCCACTGTAGGGGGCTTGACAAGTGTCAAACAAAGTTTGAGACACTACCCCCTTAAACATATCAAAAAATCAGCTTTGATAAAATAACGTAAAACTGCATATCTCCGAAAAGCCCCAGCTTTGAAAATTTGGAATGTCCATTCGTTCTTATCTACTTTGGTATCTATTTACAGCAAAAAATTCAAATATATGATAAAATGGCGTATGTCTGCCGGCAATGGGATCTTGGTCTATTTGTTCCTTGTTACACATCGTATGGAATTATGTTTGTGAAACAGAAGATAGGCTTACAGATTTGTAAAATTATAGTTTACAAGTAAGCCGATGTGCTTTTAATTGTAATTTTGTATCAAATATTTTTGAAAGTGGCTTTGATCTTAAAAACACAGTTTCACAAACCTCTTTGTCAATTTTAAAAAGAGTCGACTAGTTTAAAATAGTCATAGTTTTGCTTACTTGCTAAGCTTGGGCAGACCGAAAAACCAACAAAAATGTAATTAAAATTAATTAAACTCACTATCTGAAAGAATAAATCTTTTTCGTGCATGTGTTCGGTCAAGTCCCTTTATACCCCTTGTATAATATTATGTACAACAGTTTAAGACTGTAGTATCGGCACCATCAAAGTTGAACTTTGGTTCTTTTTTATATTTCTTTTTTGAAGATAACATGCATCTACAAGAGCAAACTGCGAAATGCATTCAAATTCACTAAAATAAATAAAAGATCTAAATAAAAAGCCTCACTGAGATGAAGTTGTATAAAAGGACACGAACACAGTAGTATTGTCATCGTTAATATATATAATGTTGTCTTCGCCGTCTGCCTCTAGCAGAACAGATGTAAATATTTGCGCAACAACTACCACGCATGTATAATAACCCTATACTATTCTACTTTCTACAAACGATTTACAACTAAAAACAATTCGGGAATTTGATTAACAAATGCCATGTTACCACATTCTGGGCAAAGCAGTATCCTGTCGAAAATAACTACCAACAACTTTACCGCATAATACTCTTGAGATTGTGTCACCAAAAGCTCGTCATCGAGACTTTATACCACTTTAAAGTAGTATGCCCAGAACAGCCATCCATAGTGCCAGAGGTTGTTGCGTCCTTATAGGGTTGGTTCTCCCTTAAACTGTTTGATTTATATCTTCTTAATTGGTAGAGGAAGGCTCGTCATTGAAATTCGAATAGTTGTCTGTTTTATTTACTCAACTTCAGTCTACTTCGAAGCGAAGACGAAGAGCCCTTGAATGTGGAGTTTGAATTAACAAGGGAAGGGCATAGTGTCACCATCTACGTCTACAATTCTACACCCTATATGATATTCCTCATAAGGATCTTCTGACTTAGTAAAATAACGGGGAAGGGGAGTAGGTTGTTCGGTACTCGGTACCTATATCTTTTAAATGACAAAGTATGTAGTAATTTATGTCCCATGGAGCTGGAGGAAGAATTTAAGGAAGCTAGTTTTTTTTCGTTGATAATAATTATACACTTAGTAGGGGAATCATGTCATGTGGTTATTTTGAAGACATAAACCTTAAAATGGACAAAAACAATTACATACTTGGGATGCTTGCAGAGAAAATGCCACTCAGTGTGTGGTCAAGTTTCTTTGTGTGTGCATTTGGCATTGGGAAAAATCTCTTCAGGGAATTTAGAAAAATGAGTCTTGCTTTTGGGTATGTATCTGTTTGTTTGGTAAAGGTTTTTTTTTAGATACATACATACTATGTATATTATATGTATTTAAGAAAAAATTGAGATTTTACTTTAATAAGCAGACAATTTAAATTGACTTTAGCATTAGTTGCATAATTTTTTTTAATTAAAACTAAAACATATAAACAGCATTCAAACATAATTTAAGCGAAAGTAAACACACATTTTTCCAGAACTACAAAATACTACTAGTGAAAAAACAATCGTTTGGAAAATGTTAAAAAATGCATCCAACTAGTATGTTTTAGTACTTAAGCGTATTAGGGTGTTTCTAAGAGGAAACTTTTAAATTTTATTTTTAACCTCAAAAATACCGGTCTTACACTTATCTTAAGAAAGAAGGTCTTCTAATTGTCTCAAAAACGGATCTAATGATTTCGTTTATAAAGATTCCGTGTTCTACATTTTTCCGAAGAAAAAATTAAACATAAAATGTTATTAACCGTAACCTGCCATAGGACCCTTTTTTAATTTCTATTTTCTCATTAACAAATTAACTGATTTCGAAAAAAAAATTTCAAATGGTCTCTTAAATTCTAAATAATATAATTTACATATTAAAATTTTCGTAAATATACTTTTTGGTTTTTTGAAAATAATTTATAATATTTCGAAAACGACGAAGTTTTCTTTAAATTATATTTTTTCATTCATTCCAAAACATTGAATGATATAAACAGTGCTTCAAAAAGCTTATACAAAAATTGAATATATATTCTTTTTAAATTTATATCATTAAATATTCAAAAATGGCCTACCAAATTTATTTTAAGAAACATTTTATTTTTAAACACATACATAAGATATGATTTTAAAAAAACGCATAATTTTAAACTATATTTAGCACTATTTTAAATCAGTTTGAGTATAAGTACTATATATAAACTATATACTAAGCTATAAGTAGGATTTTGATCATTTTAAACAAGTTAATCGTCGAACTATATATTAAAATTTTCCTAAAGTTAAAATCACCAGAAAGATATTTTTTTTAATTTCCTATTATTTAGGATAATTCTAAATCCGCTGGGATCGCTTAATTCCGAAATACATATTGAGCTACTATAGGGCAAGTTTTGCATTTGAAAAACAAACAACAAATACACGACTGGATCGTACGTTCCTGCTCTTATGTTTGATCACATTATATGTAAGAGATTATTAATAGTGGCGGCTTAATATATCTTTAAAGTAATTTTTTTTATATAAGAAAATTCTTAAATTTTTTCTAAGAAAAAAATCGAATGGATATTTTAAGTGTTTAATAATATAAATTTAAAAACTAAATTTGAGAAAAAATCGTCCACCCATTTTGAATTTTCAGAAAACAAAAAAAAATCATTTTTTCTCAAAAATCCATAAAAACTAGTTTTTGAACATTTTGAAATGCAGTATTATTTAGAATTCGTAGGACCTCCTGTGTAAATTTTTTTTATCGAAATCCGTTGAGTCGTTTCTGAGAGAGTCGATAATAAAGATGGTAAAAAAATTTGTATGACAAGTACCGTTATTTTTGGGGGTAAAACAACGATTCAAAAACATATTTTAGACAATCGCCAAAGACGCCTAAGCGCCAAGTGTAAATAAAATCGGGTCAGCCGTTTAGGCTGTTGATCGTTCTACAGACAGACTGACAGACGGAATTGTGGGACCCACTTTTTGGTGTTCTCTAT
Organism: Philhelius pedissequus; assembly: GCA_910595825.1. Lineage (NCBI taxonomy): Eukaryota > Metazoa > Arthropoda > Insecta > Diptera > Syrphidae > Philhelius > Philhelius pedissequus. The sequence continues at coordinate 74,927,260 of OU343162.1, forward strand.
TATCGTAATGTCAACTTTGATTAAAATCTCGAGTTCGATTTTTTTTCCAAATGCAAAACTTGCACTATATTATATATACCTATATGTATAAATATCGCAAGTAAAAATCGAATTCGAGATTTTAATCAAACTTAATACAGAATACGAAAAAAGTGGGTTTTGCAATTCCGCCAGTCGGTCTGTTTGTAGAACGATCTATAGCCTAAACGGCTGAATCGATTTTATTCAAACTTGGCGATTAGGCGCTTAAAGTATTTGGCTCGATTCCTTTTTTAAATCTTTTTTTAGCACAAAAAATAAAGGTACCTGCCATAGAAATTTTTGGGGAAAAGATAGTTAATCTCAATTATCTCAAAAACCGATTCAACGATTTTGATATAAAAAAACAATCAGTGCACCATTATAGGTATAGTCTACATTTTGGTCAATAAACTTTTTAATTAAAATGTTATCAACGGTTACTGCCATATAACCGTTTTTTTTCGATTTTTGACTATTCTATGAAAGCTTCAACATATTTTGAACAAAATTTGTATACGTACAAGAAGCCCTTCAAATTTTAAATATGTAATACTGAAGACAAATATTTGTTTGGTTTTTTAGAAACAAAAAAAAAATGAAAACAGATGAACTATTTTATTTTCTACATTATTAAATACTTAAAATTGTCATACAATTTTTTTATAGAAACAAATTGAAGAAATTTTGTATATGTAGGTATAAGAAAATAATGTAAAAACGAATTTAAAAATATACATACATACATATTTTTCATGATATTTCTTTGTTATTATAAGGTTTGAACGTTGACATTATATGTGAAGCATTACATCATTTAAATGCCCACCACGCGAATTGTTGCAAGCATCGATTCTTTTGAGCTAATTTTCGACCACTTTTTGACACATATTGGGCCCAAACAGTGACATTTTGTGGATGTAATGGCCTCTCTTCAATTACTTTAGGATTCTCAGAATGTGCCGTAAGACAGTCCTAATTCCTGAGAACGACGAGAAATCGACACATTCCGGTCTTCGGCAACACTTTCACTTACAGCAGCGATATTTACAGTGGTACGAGCGGAACGATGATGCACAGGCCCTACAATATCTGTAACCAATCCATTCTCTTCAAATTTCTTCACAATTTTGCCAATTGCTTGCGTAGTTGGACGATTATGTAAACCATAATCTCCTCTTAAAGCACGATATGTGGCTGTGGCAGAATCACCATTTATGTAGTAGATTTTAACAATTTGTATGCGTTGTTAAGTTAAGTTAAGCGATTTTCGTAAATGTCAGACTTTCAACTGAAAACAAAAATTGGTTTAACAACTTAGTTTGACAGATGTCGAATTCCAGCCCTATACTTTTGAAAGCCCAAAATGGATAACCCTTTACTACTATCGTTAGCATTGAATTACTAAGTCTAAAAGCCAATTGGAGCGAATTCCTATTCCAAGCTTACGAATTTGGTATTTTTGCACAAAAGAGGGCGCTCGTGAGAGAGTAAAATATTTCCCCTTCCTGACAATTTCTGCCTAATAATTGCTGGTAAGCAGCAAAATGTGCACACCAAATTTACAAATGTCAAGTTAAAATTGTCATAAAAGAAAAAAAAATTTGTCGCTATCAGTTAGTTACAAAAACTTTTGTTTAAGCAAATGACAAGTGGTAAAAACAAACAAAATTTAAAAAAAATATATAAATTAACACTCAAAAAATATTCAGCCCTCTTCTGTTAATCGCTTACGTGAATATTTGTATTCTACTATCCGACGGAAAATACTAATTGTTCGAAAAATTATTTAAATTTCGATCAAAAATACATTTTAATAATTAGATTCTCTTAAGAATTAAACAAAAAAATATTAGTAAAGCTTTGGACTGAAAAGATAGAAAACAGTTGAAAATAAATAGTGAAAAATTGAGTGATATATTTACGTGAATCGAAAGATTCGATCGGATCGAATAGCAGAATAGGAATGATTAGAATTATTTGTGCAATTTTAAATTCTTAGCATATATATTTTTGACGTTTAAATTGGCTGAAAATTGTACTCAAACCGTTCCTGACTTTTTTTCCATTTTATTCCTCTCTGAGAGAATTTCATTCCCACTCTTTAAAACTTGCAACGTTTGTTAAAAAAAAAGTCGTAATCAGGCCTACTGTTGCACACACACAAACATTAACAAGCATTTGTTTCTCCTAACTACCAACTCGCCACTTACTTACTTGTTTACCCACTAACAGGTTGTTAAATCGATAAATCAAAAATCGAAATTAGTACATATAAATTACAGGAACAAACTTTTGTTGACAGGACTCAGTACTACACTTCAAATCAAAAATCAAATAAAAAACTTCGTGCTTTTATTTTTGTATCATTTAAAAGAAATATTTAAATTCCTCGGTTTCCTTCACTTAAGTTTGAATAATGGTAAGTGTTACAAAATCAGAAAAAATATAAAATAAAATTCTCTGAAGAAATATGTACATGCATATCCAAAGATTTTCGCTAGATTCTAGAGTATCCCCATATTTCTGGTGCATCTTTTACGATTTCTCCATGCCACCAAGGAACAAGCCGTCATCGGGTGGCGGTAGGCGCACGGCGGAGTTTGTCTGCCTTAAGTGTATTTAGCAGCAAAAACTAGCTATGAACAAATCTGGTGGCAATTTTTCAAAAATATCATTTCTTCTGAAATGCAGGACCAGCGAGGTTCCTAGATTTAGTTTAACACGGTTAAAGCTCAGGTCCCCGGTCCCAGCTATATTGGGGGAGGTTTTTGTGTTGTGAATAATTTGCAGTCATAAAATATGCAATAAGCCAACAGATGTTGCGAAATTGTTTTGAAAGCCGCCATCACATTATTTAAACCCGTTTGTTGTTTGTGTTATTGTGCCAGTGGCAATGGAAGCCAAAAAGCAAAACATTTACCCGTGGCCAGGGCGAGCAGCAAAGGCAGTCAGTAGGTATTGCTGCTGAAAAGGTTAAAGAAGAGACCCTCTTTCAACATGATGCCACACTAGTTCACACGGGAAAGCCCTTTTTTAAAGTGAAAATCGCATTCAACCGTGTTGCAATAATTTCCGCAAAATTTAATGTATTTTCATCAACAACAGCAGACAAGAAAATTTTTGGAGCAGATTTTTTTTTTTTTTTTAAATTATTTATTTAATTTTTTCCCGCAATTTGTCGCTAACTTTTGACATTTTGGGGTCAATGTGAGGTGTCCCTGCAGCAGCAGGGCTTTAAAACATGGCTGCATTTTATATTTTATTTTATTATTTCTCAACAACAATTAATGCAATCAATATAAATATCTACGCATCTAGTTGTTGTGCCGATTTTCATGAAAACCGCTCAAAATTGGGGAACCCAACTCCGGTGAAATAGGTACCTTTTAGAGCACCACCGCACCGGCCGGCCGGCGCGGCGGCATAGCAGCAAGAAGTGGTTATTGACCGATAAACATTTACATCATAAATATGATGGAGGCGGCCGGCGTTCATTGTGGAAGTAGAAGCCGACTCCATTACTTGCACGTTAAACAACAACACCAACGACAGAAATTACGTCCGGAAAAGGGACATATTAACGGTGTTTGTTTTTTTTACTACCCCGTTTGTCCTGCACCATTTCGGAGCGTAATAAATCGCAATTGGTGGCGGTTGGAGTGGAAGTGACGGATGGAATAAATATTTATTATGAAAACACAAAATGTTCAATATTTAATGCGAATACTTTTTTTTATTGGGCAATTAATTTTAAAAAAATTAAAAGTTCAGTGCAGTTAAATGAAACTGCATGGTTTGCGAAAGACTGCGGATTAAGGCTTTAAAGAAATGCTATGGTTTTTTGATGAATGTTAGGCAGTTTTGTAGTGCCTACTTTAATTTTGTTTTGGAAATATTTATTATTAAAAAGACACTGCGTTCAGCTGTCAAAAAATTGCTTTCCAATTAGAAACTTTTATTGCAAAGTTACTGAAAAGCTGTAGTCAAGAATTGTTTCAATTCATTTTCAATTTGTTGTCAAACTTATCAGCTGTTAGCTACATATATGTCAGTTCAACTTTATATATGAACTGTTTGGACAGTTAAGTTATTAGAAATTAATATTTAAATACAACGAATTTTTTTTGTAATATTCAAGAATGAAGAGATATTTTTGAACAAATTTAAATTATAAAAGTATAGTAGAAAACAAAATTAATTGTACATCAAAAATAAATTGTAGTTATGTTCGTTTTGGCAAGATAGGTAGATGTTTGAAGTAAATATCCAAGTTTAACATTGATTAACATGTGAAAACTTTACTTTTGTTTTTTAGTATTTTCATTTAGTCGTTCGGAAGCATTCAGGAGTATGCACACATGCACACATTTTAAACGTAAAAATTGGGGAATGTCATTTTTTTGTTATTTATTGGGTTTTTGTTTGGTAACAAAAATCAATTAATTTTTGATTTAGATCTGTCATAAAACTGATTTTGACAATGTTTGCCTTCGATTGCTCCAAAAAACTGAAGAAAACGCGTTCGATTCGTTACGAAAAAAAATCAATATATAGATTAAAATATAAATTAACCAAACGTCCCATTAATATCGCATTTGTGATTTCTAACATTGAAGTCTTAGCCTATAGAGTAATGCCGGATGTACGCGAGTGACAAATTACCATTAATTCATGACATTAAACTGCCAACATAATGGTAAAATCAAATCAATATTAATAAGCATTTACACGGGGCAAAATAATGACTGTTTGATTGATAATGGCAATCTGTTATAAAGAATAACCAAGTTCATTCTTCCTCGTGGTGTGTCATAATTTTCAAAATGGCATTATTGTGCATTTACATGACGCCATTATAATGTCATTATTTAATGCCAGTCTTCCCTGCCATTTTTTTAATGACGAAAATAATGACAAATTTTCAAACAATTTACACGATTTTGTCAGTAATGTCAATAAAATGCAAGAAATAATGGGAATTTGTCACTCGTGTAAGTCCGGCATAAGATCCCAGGGCCAGCAGATATACGTTATTTTATCATAGCTGAACTTTTTTTTTTGTTAGATAAGAACGAATAAACATTCAGAATTTTCAAAGCTGGGTTATTTAGCTACGTTATTTTATCAAAGCTGATGTTTGGATATAATTAAGGGGATAGTGTCTCAAACTTAGTTTAACTCTTATCAAACACCTACAGTGGGACGTTTCGTCTGGCAGACACCTTTAAGATGACTCATTAAAGGTATCTGCCAGAATTTATAAGCACACTACTTTTTGCAGGTTCCTTACAACAAACAAAAAAAATCGATTTGAAATGGTTGTTTGGTATTCGATATTAAATTAAATTTGGAATTTCACAACTGCTATGAAACACAAACTTTAGATTCAAAAAGTGTTGTACTCGTAACTAGATCGCCGTTTGACCTACATTTGGAGCCCCTTTTTCTTCCGAACTTAGCTATTTTTAGATAATTGTCAAATCTGACACTGTTTGTTAAATATAATCTCCGGTCAGTTCTGAAAACTGATATCTAACAAATTTCGTTTTTTTGCACCAATATTTGACAGGAAAACTGAAAAACTTTGCTCACGAATCTGTTCATATGTAAGAGGTTGCTACTAAGATATCTTAAATCTGATTTGTATGAGTAAGCTTATTATGAACTTGAAGCTTTTTCCATTTAATCACTTCGAGTAGAAATAACTTTGAAAATTCGAAATTTAAAACATTTCATATCTGTGATGGGAAATATTTACAATGAAAATAATAGCTGCGTTTTATTATCTACGGGTCTGGTTCTGGGTTATTTTTTAACATGTATTACAAAAACAACACAAGATCCAGGTTCTATCGGGTTTTCTATCGGTTTGAAAATATTAGTATTAAATTCGGCGAGCAGAGGCTACATATCAGTGCATAACCCAGATCGTTTTATCTTTACGGGGTGAACCATGTGGGTTATTGGCGATAATAAAACACGGCTAATGTCGTTTTCGATTGGACGTTCGGAGCATCTATGCTGCAAGATGGGAATCTTTTGTACGTTTCACCCTTCAAAACCCATTTGTTTATATTGTTGTATTTGTAAATTTGACTTTCTATGCATGAATACAACAACCAAAATAAAAGATTATTAGGGGTATGTTAAGAAATTCGAATATTGATGGTGAAGATATACTTTATTTGTGAGAAAAATTTTTTTTCATCAAAAAAAATCTGTGATAGTGTTACCAGAATTTTTTTGTTTAAGCTATAAGCTACTTATAGATTTACCAATAGGGATTTTGATTCTGGATTGCGGATTTACTGGATTCACTGGATTTACAATCGAGCAATCGTTGTTCAGCCTTGGTTCATTATTTGAACTAGGTTTAACTCCTATGAAGTGTTGTACAATCGAAGTATAGATTTAACTCACTGCTGAATTTTCGATTCTCGTGTTCTCTCTTGTTCTGTTCTCGTTTTATACTTTGTCAGAAAGACTTCGAAATTTCGTGTGCTATTAGAAAGCAAGATTTGGTATTGTTTTTGGGGTTTATTAAAAATTAATCCGAAATAGATCATGTGTAAGTTGTATTGTACAATTTTAAACAATTGCATTCTTTCTCTTTTTCATATTGGATATGCATTTTAGTAAAACATTGATTTTAGTTATTATAAACTGTTATTAATTTTATTTATCTTTAATGCAATTTAAAATTGAAATAATATACACTTAAAGTTAGGTTAGCAATAAAAAAAGAAGTGCATTACGTTTTCATAGCTTTTAAACATACCAAGCGATATAAACATACCGGTTGATGGATCATATAACAAAAATGGTTGGCGGATGGATGATAGCTTCTATGAGCGCGTTCTATAGAGATAGTTCTGTTCGTTCTGTGCTGATAGTTCAAACCCGTTTAACAGCTGAGGATTTCCATCTTGGTATTTCTTGATTGTGCTGTGGTTCAACCTTTAATGTAGTTTTCGATTGGTAATCCGGATGAACTCTCCGATCCGGGATTAAAATCGAACAAGTTAACACTAGAACCTGTATTCTGAAATTTAGTGTGAGTGTATGTGCAAGGCGGGAAATTTCAAAACCAAAATTGTGATTATTTTATTTTGTAAGCCCAACAAAACATTAAATTCGATGTTGACATTTAATGGTTTTATTTTTTTTTTTTTTTTTTATAATTTTGCACGCGCTCAAGGAATTATGAATACCCTTTATATGTTTTTAAACACAGCGCGTCATCCGGTGAAAGAAGAGAAAGAAGGATAGAAAGATGTGTGCCGCGACGTATTGAGATGGTGGTTGTTGTCTCAGATTTTATCTCCAGGTATGGTGGCTGAACTAATGCGGAGAAAACTACCGTGTCTTATTTATTTATGTCTCTTATAATTCGCATTATTTTATTTTATTTCGTTGTCATATTTATGAGTAGCTTACTCAATGACATGTTGTTAGTGTTATGCCTGAACAGCATGTAATGAGTAAACCAGCAACTCATTTTTAGAAGTTTTAGAATTGGTTTTAATGGAATATAAGAAGACATAGACAACGGCAAGAATCAAACCTGCTACCACGAGGTTGACAGGCGAGCCCACAACTATCGCGCCACGGCCACCCCAAATGTGTATGTGTGTGCGTGCTTCTGGTTTTGTTTGTGGCTTCAGAATCAGAATCCAATTTTTCTTCGTTTCAGGAGAAGAACTGTCATTTGGTACCAATCAAACACTTTCAGAAGAGTTCGGAAGCATTCGGTAGTCATTCGGATGACCAATCGCAAAAGACATAAATTACATAAGCTCGCAATTCATGTGTCACATGGTATTTTACATATAATTTACATATAAATTCCGTCAAAGCAAGTTTTAAGTCTTTTTAGCATACATCTCTCTACATATCCAATTACAATGAAGAAATATTGAAAATGTCAATTAATTCCAAATTTAACCATTTATTTTGTTTTCTTTTTTCAGCCTCCGAAAAAAGGAAAGAAAGGGAAGAAAGGTCCAAGTAAGTACAAGTACCTACAAATACTTTTCATCACATAATCTGGTATTACGCGTTGAAACTATAGGCATGCGGCTTTTCGAACATCGTATAAGTGCAAGAGAGAAAACAAATTCGAAAGATGAGACGTCAAATTGTTGCAACGAAAATTTACCCACGCGACACACGGCAGTGTCATCTTTTCGAATTTTTTTTCTCTCTTACACTTACGTTGCTCGAAAAGTCGCATGCATCTGGTTTCAACGAGTAATACCAGACTACCTAGATATTTTCACCAAGTTTACTAAACCTGTTTTTTTTCCTATGGCTTTTGACAGAAAAATGTGAAAATTCGTACAAATTCGTACGAATTTCAACGTTACCAAAAAACACACATATTTTTAATTTTATTTTGTGTTTTCTTTTATGTTTTAAACGGATCCAATTTATGAAATTTGCATCTTTTTTCAATGCTATAAAGAAAACAAACTATTAATCGTACAAGAAGAGTGCTATTGATTTCTAAGATATATTGCAAACCAACCTTTAGGCAGATTCCGAAGAATACAGATTTTCTAAGAACAATACAATTATGAACTCAGCCTGTAGCTCAATGATTTTGTTTAAATCTAGGAAGTATAGAATTCTAGTAAGAATTTGTCTTGCAGGATTTAATTGAATATAATCGAATTGATTATTTTATTTAAGTGAAGTAAATAATTTGTCTTAAAATATTTCTCGATCTATGATGTTTTTATTTTCACAATCGCACAATTTAACAGAAATTGTCAAATCTTAGCTCAAGATTGATGCACATATGTATATGTAGTGTGTACATAAATCATAGTTATTTCAGACAGATAATTATGAACGACAAAAACCAAACGTTAGATCTGGTAGATAATTTCATGGCATTTATTTTTTAAATATGATTTCCGACGCTGCCGTTACGAGTTACCAAGTCCATTCAATCAGTCCAATTTTTGAATATTTTTTCCAATAAATCTAGCCGTATGGCTTCAATGGGGGCTTGAATATTGGCTTCCAATGTTTAAGAGTTTCTGTTTTGTCGGCATAAGCCAGTGACTTAACAAAGTCCCATAAGAAGTAGTCAAGATGCGTTAAGTCTCACGAACGAGGGGGCTAGTAAACAGGACCACTTCTGGAAATAAAATTGTCACCAAATTGAGTTTGCAGTAAATGTATAGCTTAAGTACTATGCCCATGAGAGCGACCAACGAATATTCGTCCATTTTGACATTTCGTTTACGTGGCTTTAAATCTATTCATGACGAATATAAGTTGAAAGTATGATTTTGAGGTTAGACGCGAGCGAACAAATTACTCTTTGAAGGGTGGATGGTATGTGGAACGCGAATACAGTTTGCCTGTTCGTAACAATCATGTTGCAATTCGCGTATGCCAATATTGTTTTATCAAATTTATCTTGCTTTGGCGATTAAAAAGTAAATTTGTTTGTCAAAACATTAATATAAATTATATTTCTACAATTGTTTTAAATGGAATTTATTCGTTTATTCGTCGTTGGTCGCTCTCATGAGAAAAGTCCTTAAGCGCGCTGTAGTCAAGTTGTGCCGTCTTGTGCGACGTAAACGATGGTCATTTGTCTTTAATTTTTGCACGAGCTGTATCTTATAGGCACGTAAGCCAAGATCATTACTTAAAATTTTCCACGTAGTCGAAGGACAAAGCCCAACAAGTTGAGAACGGTGACGAATAGACATTTCGGCTTCTTCTTCACACTTCACGCTACAACGCAGAGTTTAACATACTCAACTGTCAAACCATAGACAACAACCATCGAAACTTGGTTGACTTCTGGCTCCCGTTGTGAATAGACGTGATTTTCCGCTGGAGGAAAAAAAATAAGAAGATAAAAAATAATAAAAATAGTAAGAGTTGTGTTAAAGTAACATAAATAGCTTATTAATTTTTTAATGCTGTACTAAGTCGACAACACTAGGGAAATTGCAATTTGGAGAGGGAGTCAGCCGAACGACATCCACGTTGCAGAAGCCACTAGAATTCCATCTACTCCCAGTTTCCTTGGTCGCCCACATGGACACACCATACGTATAGGAACGTCGTCCCAGAAATTTGAAGCATCCCATGGATCGCTTATGTTCGCAGCCCGTAATGGACACAAGCTGCATAGATCCGTTACATGTAACGGAACCGATTATGGAGAAACAACAGTTCTGGATATCTCAACATCTAACAACTAGAAGTTCGATCATCATATAGCCATCGAAATGTCGCTTTTCCATTCAAACGAAATATGTATAAAGTATTGAGCTCTCGCTCTAACTGCCGAAAGATAAGATGTACAACGCTTATGTATTCCAATCCATAATTGCACACATTCGTGTTTCAAGAGAGACGAGATGAATGTTTCTCCTTATCGCACCTAGTCTTAAGTTCTTATATTTTAGTTTTTTTTATTATTGAAATCCTTGTTGAGTGTACTCATTTTTTATTTCTTTAAACTGTAGTTTGACAACTTGTCTAAATTTAAAGAACAAAAACAATATAAAATTTAGTGTAGTCTGGCCAATTCGAAACCGGCAAAATAATATATATAATTGCAATACATTTGTATTATCTATGTAAGATGTAGTTAAAGAAAAAATCTCTATAAAGTTTACTACTACTACTACTACTACTACCATCGAAACTTCTCATGCACCTTAACAAAAAAAAAAACGGTTAGTCTACTATGTTTTCACTGCCGCCTTTTTATTGAACATTTTATGAATCAGTTTCAATTAACATCCTTAAGAAGGAAACATAACATATCCTATTAACTTCCTTTTACTATTCTTCTCCCACTAAAGAACATTGTTGCTAGATGTTTTTTTATGGCTTACTAAAATACGTATTCGCTTCTGCAGAGCAATCTTCATTTGTAACAAACGGTCATTAAATTCACTTATAAGCACGCATCGGACGAAACTTCATTACTTCAATTAAACCTTTTTTTAAATCTTTCGCATCCTGTTGACGCTACAATTGCCCCATACAATTCGGCATCGGCGTCCGTGTCGGTCGCCCTCCAGCGGCAACAAAGACACTAAGTATGAGACCGCGTCGAGTCGCCCAGAGATGTTCAAACAAAACTATTATGCTCCACAGTTTAAATTTCAGCTCAAACAGCCGTTCCCGCGGACAAAACAATGGACATAGTAATTGTTAGCTTCATGACCAACGCAGTCAGCGGCTACCTTAACCACATTTTTCAACCACCACAGCAACCAACGTACCCTAGTGGTCAAGGGGGTATAACACCAGCGATAAGAGTTGCAAAGCGGACACTGTACACAAGAGATAGAAACAAAATTATAACGACAAAGTGTGTCCATGGACTCGATGCAATTGGACGAACAGAAAACAATTAAATGATACTCCTTTCTTATTCTGCAGCAACGGATCGTCTAAGTCCTTTCTCGCACTACAAAACATCAGGCAATAAAGGAATCTCATTTTCATGGGAAAAAAAGCAGTATGTGTGTGCACTCGTATGCGTAAAACATGCACTCTGCTTTCGAATTTCAGAAAATGAACATTTTATTGGTTGTCCTCGTATTTCCGGTCCGTCCGTCGTCGTTCGTCGTTACGGGTAACATTAATAGAATAACCAGCTTAATTTAACGCTACATTTAACAACTAGAAGTAGTATACGATATTATTTGCTCAAATTGTTTGATTTGTATTTTATGCTTTAACCAGCCAAGTTTTGTCATTTAACGAAAACAAAAATGAATTAATTATGTAATTTGATACTACGTTTCCACAGAGCTTTAATCTCTTGTAGATTTACTAATCTCAAAAACTGTTTCTACCGCTCTACAAGTAGATTAATTTTGACAGCACTATTTAAAATGCATATATCGTTTCATTTTCTCTTATGATGTAGAAGTGAAACAGGCAGCTTCATCTGTGTCAACCGAAGATAAAAATTCACTATCCCGATGAATGTGTTCATTTCGATATGGAAATAGGGTAGTTCGATTGAAGATTTAAATGAGATTTATTTTAAATCTTCATCTGAGAAAATTAAAATTTGTATGATAAATCCTCAAGATTTGTAAAAGATTTAGCTAAATCTACTTAAATCCCGGCTTAGTCGTCGGTGGAAACGTAGTATTAAAATCTTCGTCTGAGAAGATTAAAATTTGTATGGTAAATCATCAAAAATTTTTAGGAGATTTAGCTAAATCTACCTTAATTTCGGTTTAGTTGTCGGTTGAAACGTAGTATGAATTTAAATTTAATGTTCAAAAGTGTTGGGTGAGTCTTGCGGGTCAAACTTGTAATCTAAAATATTGAGCAAATTTCCAGCCCTAAATTATACAGTCAAGTCCGCTTATTTAGGCACGGAATTACATCCACTTTACTGAAAATAACTATCAATACGACGAAAACCATTGAATTTCATATATAAGCCGGCATAAAATAACAACACTGAATAAATTTTTTTTTCCTAAATTTAACTCGGTCACTTTAGTTGACATTTCACTTTGACTAGTCTATAAATTTTGACAGCAAAATATTTATCGATTAGTCTTTTCACTTCACAAAAACTCATAGTAGGTTTGTTCAATGAGCCCTGAAGCTACCTTATGGTCGCCCTAAAGCGTTTTTTGAAACCTAAAGACACCCTGAACTCGCCCTGAAGTATATCTAAGTTTTTATCTGGGCCGAGTTAAGGTAAACGAATTAACTGTCAAAGTCACATGAGATTGAAGTAGAGATGGGCAATATAGAAGAAACAACGATATAACATATGGAATACTCATCATCGATGTTAATAATTATCAAATCGCAAGCATCGATGTTTTTAACGAATTTCCTTAATTCCTTGCTTTAACCTCGATATTGAAGCATCGATATTTTGTTGTAACATCGATGTTTCAATGACATAGATGAACATCGATTATCCCTAATCTGAAGCATTTGTTTTGTTGTGGACTTGCGTTTTCTATGCAATTTGTTCTTTGTAAAATTGAAATTAAAAGAATACTCAAATTTATTTTCATACACAAACAAAATGGAAACTTTTGAAATGGTGGGTTTTCCAAAGGGGCATCTTGTGTGAAAAATGTTTTTTATTCTTAGGTCAGATAAACGAAATAATTTTCTGTTATCGGTTAAGTGAAATTTTCTTCAGAGTTCGCTTAAAAGAAAATACCACTTAAGTGAAAAAAATGCAGTTTCGTTAAGTGGAGTTGACTGTATGTATAAATTGGCGTTAATTAAAAGAGTGATCTTTTGGTTACAGGTATAATAAAATAAACGACTGGATCGCACGAACTTGCTCTTATGTTCGATCACATCGAATGCAAAAGATTTCTGTTAAAAATCTAAATATATATTTAAAGCAGTTTTTTACTTCATTTTTTATATATACAAAATATTTAAATTTTTTTCTAAAAAAAATTGGTATGACAGTCTTAAATATTATAATATAAATTTAAAAACAAAATATTAAATCGGGTCAATGAAAGAAAAAATAATTCAAAATTCTGAAATAAATACTTAAACTAACTTAAGCTCAAAAAAAAGTACGCCATTTTATTTGTTAGATAAATTTGAATTTATGAGAAAAAAATTTTAAAAATCTGTCGAGCGGTTTTTGATAAAAATTTTGTTTTTTTTTTAACTTTTTGAAAACATTTTTCAAAAAAAAAATTCATAAACGCAAATTCATAGGTATTCAATAAATACATATAAATATTATTTTTGAAAAAAATTTAATGCTCAGTTTTCGAAATATAAATTAAATTTTTTTTTTGAATGATTTTAAAAATACAAAGAAATACTAATTAAAAATATTGGTACGCGGTATAATTTGGGCAACCTAAACCTATATATGTGTGAAATTTCGAAAGAATCGGTAGAGCCGTTTATGAGATAGTCGAAAGCAAAAAAACGGTCCTACCGTTTTTAGACATTTAAAAAATTTTTTTTTTCAACCATATGTTCGGTCGTATCTAAAAAGCTGCACACATCGTTAGAGCCGTTTCCGAGAAAAATAGGCTTTAACCTAACGGTTATATGGCAGACTGACAGACTGATAGAAATTTTAAACCATCTTTTTTCGTCTTCACTATCATCGTAATGCCATGTTTGATTGTTATCTCAAACCTTTTTTTCCGACGAATGCATAACTTGCCTTATATAGTACCTATAATCGCAAGTAAAAATTATGATCTGTGCTTACAAAATTCACACAAATCATATCTTTATAATATTGCGTAAGTCAAATTTTTCCAATAAATTTGTATATTAGGTTATCGATGTTAATTTTCTTTTGAGTTCATATAAATTTTTTTAATTTAAATTTATAGTTCAAAGACGTAGGCAAGTTTTAAGTCTACGATTGGAGATTGCATATTTGGTTGTTTAACAAGATACTCTGTCCAAGAAAAATTGTCAGTACAGGCCTTATGGGAGAACTTTTTGCTCGTTTGCTTCAGTAGTGCCAGAATGTCATTGCAGAAATCCAAAAACAAATATTCATCTTGATCAAAAAAATGTTAAACAGATGCAGATGTAGATATTTTCACCGATGCTGCTGGTAGTTCAGCACAACAATAGCCGAGTTCGGTGCGAGGTCGATAGGTTATCCAAGATACCTTTCAATCGGGTTTATTTTCGAACGATCCAGGTAGCTTTCTCTGTCAAGTTAGTTGTATTGCATACACATCTGCAATTTTGAATCAGCTGTTCGACAGGTGACACCATGATTAATTTATAATTTGTATAGGTAATTGGCCGAAAACCAAAAATAAAATTACGATCATGAACATCGCTAAAATTTTCAATGCAATGAAGTTACTTTGAAGTTATAATATAATGCATTTAAACAATTTAAAGAATTAACCAAAACATAATAATATATAATAATAATGTTTATTGAACTGATATAAACGGTGATTTTTTAAGAGCTTGGTTTTTGAAAATTCAAAAAAACACAGAAACTTGTAAAAAGTGAATGAAATTTTTATTTGGATCGATAAATCAATTTCTGCCGTTTACTTTTTAAAAATAATTTCACTTAAATGTTGCCCGCGGCTACGCTTCAGGTGGTCCATTCTGAAGGTCCAATTTTGGCAAACTTTTTCACACATTTCGGCCGGAATCTCACCAATGACGCGTTCAGTGTTGGCTTCCAAGGCAGGAATCGTGTTTGGCTTGTCCCCATAGACAATAGACTTAACATAGCCCCACAAAAAATAGTCTAACGGGGTCAAATCACATGATCTTGGTGGCCAATTGACTGCGCCAAAACGTGAGATCAACTGCTCACCAAATTCGCCTCTCAATTGGTGCATGGTTTCGCGTACAGTGTGGCACCGTCCTGTTGGAACCACATGTCGACCGAGTTCAATTCTTGCATTTTCGGCAAAAAAAAATCTCTTATCATCGAACGGTACCTTTCTCCATTGACCGTTACCCTGCGGCCTTCATCGTCCTTGAAGAAGTACGGCCCAATGATGCCGCCTGCCCATAAACCGCACCAAACAGTGCATTTTTCGGGATGCATTGGTAGCTGCTGAATTGCCTCTGGCTGCTCTTCACTCCAAATACGGCAATTCTGCTTATTCACGTATCCATTTAGACAAAAATGAGCCTCGTCGCTGAAGACAATTTTGCATTTTTCACATTTTTCACAGAGCACGAATTTTGATAATAAATTTCAATAATTTGCAAACGTTGTTCAGGCGTAAGTCTATTCATGATGAAATGGCAAACAATACTGAATCGAAATGTCAAATGTTCGTGGAATTTGTCATGTGTGATCTATCAAAAATATAAACGTCAAAAACCAAGTAGCAAAAAAATCACCCGTTATATACAATTGGCTCTTAATTCTATTTTACATTACTTATATTAAATTGATATTTTAATTTGCTTTAACACTTAAGGGGCTAATATTATACATTGTTTTAATTTTATGTTGAAATTATTGAAAAAATTGTCCTTGAATTTCTTGTACTACTTACCAAAACCTGTATGGATAATCTCGGGTTGTTCATAGCCGGCTGTTTTTGTGGTGAAGTGAGGTTAAGGTGCAATCTAGCCACGGTGGTAGTTTGACGCTGCGTCCTCGTAGAATTGGATTGCTTCGTCGTCATTGATATAAATAAGTTATTCGTCTAGTAGCGCTGTCAGATCCAGATATCTTGGCTCGGGATATATCTTTTCGCTGGCCATGCTATTTACTAGGATATTCGGGTGGTTGATTAGGTTGCTCGTCAGTCTTTTGGCAGAACTAATCATGTACTTGTCGAGGGGTGTTATTCCTGACACCTCGAAAAGTCGTTTTTTGCTGAAGTGCTTTTATCGTCGTTGGACAAAGTGGAGTCCCGTGCAGATCCGGAGGATTTTCCTCTCAAACATTCCAAACCTTCTCATGCTGGTTTTGGATACAGTAAACCATGCAGGAAAACAATATCTGATAATGGGCCTGAGAAGTTGCTTATAGATAAGCAGTTTCGTCTTCTAGCTGAGTCCATTCCTTTTCCGCATTAGGCGGTGGATTCGGTAAAAAGCGAAATTCGCCTTTTTTAGGGTAACTATCACGTGCGGGTTGAAACGAAACCTCTCCTCGACATTTATACTCAGATATTTCACAGTTGGTTTTATTCTTAGGTGTGACCCGTCAGGCAGATTGATAATAATGCTTCGTCAACTTGTGGCTGACGGCGTGTTCCGATGTCCCGCTGGTCTTTTGAAGCGAACTAACTCGGATTTGGCTGAGTTGACTTTGATGCCCCATTTTGTGTAGAATTTCCACAGGCGTCTCACATGTTCTTCTACTCTTCGGGCTGCAATAACTGGATACACAGATTTGGCATATGTTAGCGAGTCGTCTGCATAGAGCCAATTCATACAATTGATTGGTTGGGGCTGATCCGATGGGCAACTCCTGGTCTGATGGTTTTGGTTGTTGACTTGCTATTTTCTATTTGGACAAAAACGATCTGGAATTAAAAAAAACTAAAAATTATTTTAATTAGTGTACCTGGAAAATTAAAAATGGTTAGTTTGTGTATTAGCCTCCGTATCCAGATGCTTTCGAATGCTTTCTCAATATCCAAGAAGCAGCCAACAGCAGCCTGGTAGTTGTTGAGGGTATTAACAACATCCTTCTGGAAAAAAACATCGATGTGCGCAAGAGATTTAATGAGTACAATACCATCTATGAAAAACCTTTTGAAAACTGCACAATAAACCACCATCATAACTCATTTATAAAAGGGGAAGAGCGTCGGAAGCCCGCTTTTCAAAAATCCCAAAAAAAAGTTTTAAACTCCCGTCTTCTAAAATACTGTTTTTTTTAAATACCGCCTTTTAAAATCACTCTCATTCAGAATCCTGATCTATTATAATCCCGTTAAATCCTAAAAACCCCCTGCATGGGCCAATACAGCATTTGGGTTGAGGTCGAGTTTAGATGTATCCAAACATTTTTATGTAACATTTATCGAAATACAAAACGGGTTAAGCGGGATTAAATGGATTTTAAAAAGCCGGATTATAATAGATCGGAATTTTGAATAAGAGAAATTTTAAAAGAGGGATTTTTAAAAAAACGGGATTTTAGAAGACGAGATCTTAAAACTTTGTTCGAGATTTTTGAAAAAACGGTATTACAACACATGGATTCGCTTCCGCTTTTGAGGTGTATTCCAACGCTTGATTTCGTTTGGATTTTATACTTACATAATTTTCATCCTAATTTCATGTAGGAATATTTGTTTTAAATATCTCATTTCGAAATAGGACTTTGTGTATCGAGAAATGAGAGGATTTTTAATTGAATCAAGAAAATTTTAACGAAATTACCCCATTTGTATACTAATGATAAATAAATGAATTTTTATTAAGCTATATGTTTGATCGAAATCTGACGATAAACTCAAAATGCTTATAGACTAAGAGCCCACGGCCGGCAGACATACGTCATTTTCTCATAGCTGATTTTTTTCTGCGTATAGATACCAAAGTAGATAAGAACGAATGGACATTCCGAATTTTCAAAGCTGGGGCATTCTCATTTTATCAAAGCTGATTTTTGGATATGTTTAAGGGGATAGTGTCTCAAACTTTGTTTAACACTTGTCAAACCCTTACAGTGGGGCGTTTCGTCTGGCAGACACCTTTAAGGTGACATCTTAAAGGTGTCTGCCAGACGAAACGCCCAACTATAGGGGTTTGACAAGTGTCAAACAAAGAAAATTCGGAATGTCCATTCGTTCTTATCTACTTTGGTATCTATACGCAGAAAAAAAATCAGCTATGATAAAATGACGTCTGCCGTCCCTGGGCTCTTAGTCTATTATGCTCATGCTCATACAATATGCTTACATATAATATAATATTAAAATTTTTAAATAAAACAAAATGTAAGCCCCACCGATGTTTCAGAAATTCCTATCAGAAGCAATTTCCAAAATCTCATTACGTATAGATAGATATATATAGCACCAAATTAGAAAATCCAATAAATCAATTAAGCAGCTATAATATGTAAATTAAATATGCGCTCTATTAAAGTCACCCACCCAATTGTTTGATCTTTTACACTCTGCTTAAGATATCTTACAATATAATCTCAGTTTCATTCAATTAAAATCACAAATTCAATTGGATATCCTTGCAGTAGCAGTTTATAGGTTGCTCTCTCTTTATAATACTTGTGTTTAAGTTCAACCACTTAATACTTACCATACATACATATATTTATATATATGAAATAGGTATAACTTCCATTTCCTTTCACAGACCTTATCGATGGAGTGGACACTTCCACCATGAATCGAGACCAACTTGAGGCTTTTGCCTTGAGGTTGAAAGCCGAAATGGAACGTGAACGAGAGGAAAGGAATTTCTTTCAGTTGGAACGGGATAAAATACGAACATTCTGGGAAATCACCCGAGAGCAATTAGGTAATTTAATTGTCACAAAAAGTCTTGAGTGAGTTTTTGAACTGTGTAACTGTTTTTGAGACACAAAGACTAATTGTATTAAAATTGAATCTTCGAAACGATACAATTTGATTAATATTTAATGATTTCAATAAAAAAAAAAAAACTTTTTCTTCATTTAGAGGAGGCTCGAGCTGAAATACGTAATAAGGACCAAGAAGTTCAAAACGCTCAAGAGAAAGCCGAAAATGAAATAAGACATGTTGTTCAGCAAATGAAACATTTGCAATATGAAAATCATACAAAAATTGGTGAGGTGCGGGCAGAAGCGATGACACAATTAAAACTAGCTCAAGAGGAACACGTTAAGCAGGAACAAGAATTACTACAGGATAAACGTGAGCTGAAAAATTTGCTTCGTGAAAAAGATGAAACTACTGATTTGCAGTTACAGCAGCTTAAAATGAAAAATAACGAGGAAATATGGTAAGATCAAACTTGTTTTATCTCACACATTGGACTATCTGTGGTATTGATGGACAACATTTTTCAGTCAAAATATTCATTTTGCTAATATTCAAACCTAAACTAATACAATACCTCGCGATAGTTCAATAGTATAAAGAAGAGAGAGTATACACCCGTAAATTTTATTTTCCCAATTTAGTTGAGTCGGCCTCATGACATGATAATTCAACCTTTCTTGGTTTGTTCTTCTTATCACAACTGAAATTTTAGCCAACCGAACAAGAAAACACAAAGTTTCAGTTGATTTAGAAAAATGTCCTACTAAAAGGCATTTATTTTTATTAAAATATGTAAGTTAACAAGAAACTGACTCGTTAGCAACTCTTAATTTGTAGGTTAGACAAATTTCCCAGGTCTTTTTTTTTAATTCAATTCAAGGAAACCGTCAACGAAATCTCTAGCAACAAGATTCGCTGTGTGATAGGGAATACGTTTTTAGGGATCATGTCGGGTGAGGATCAGCTGAGAAGGTGGGTGGACCATTTTGCGTCGGAATTAAACCGACTGGTATTATTACCGATATCATCGCGCAACTGATACCTGCTGAGCTGACAGGAGCAACACATTCCCGAATCCGCACTGCACCCCCCAGTAGAGATGAAATCTGCAACTCAATCAAAGCACTGAATACCAACAAAGCAGTAGGACTTGATGGCACTCCTGTAGAGCTTCTACAAGCGGCGCCAACGACATCGAGCGAACTCCTGCATCCACTCATAAAGAAAGCTTGGGTCTCCGAAGGGTTTCCGAATGAATGGACAAAGGGAATGGGAACATCTATAAGACATACTAGATGTCGAATAAGCAGGTTTTCGCGATTGATCCTCATGCGTTGATCATATCAATACTTTAAGGATCATAATTGAGCAATGCATCGAATATCGATCACCACTTCACCTGCTATTCATTGACTTTGACAACGCAGGAGGGGTATCCCGGATAAATAAAACTTATGATGGATCCAAATATAACGTTTTGCATGAAGTCCAAAGTAGAGTCAGACAGGGCTGCATTCTGTCACCAATATTGTTTCTTTTGGTGATAAGCGATGTCCTGCGAGCGGGAAACGTCTTAACTAGGCGGACGAAGTATGCTTGCTCTCTCATAAGATTATGGATCTCCACCAAATGACAACAGGAATGGAGAGAGGAGCAGAAATCGTGGTGCTTAAAATCAACTCCGGCAAAACAAAGATGATCAGTCTCGGAACCCAGACATCTTCTCAACAACACCGGTAGAGAAAGTACAGAGCTTCCAATGCCAAACTGGCAATATAATTATCTCGTATTCATTTGGTCGTCCGGAAGACTTCCGAATGCTTCTGTCTTGATTGTCTTGGATTGGTATCAAATGTTAGTTCTTCGCCAGGAAGGAAGAGAAATCGATTCTGGATCAAATTCTACAATTGTAATGTGGTTTTCCATTGGTAAATGAAGAATTTTATGCGGAATTTGATTTTTTTCGTGGCGAATGGAATTTTATTTGGATTTAATTTTTTTTTGTTAAAGTGTTAGCTTATATTCGAGTCTGTGAAACTGTTGTCTGTCAAAATAAATGCTTCGAATTTCTCTTATGTTTAGTAGTGTTAGTAAAAGAGGGGTATATTCGCCAAAAAATACGGATCTGCGAATTTGATTCAGAATCAAAAAAATATAATTTTTTGTTGACCAATGGAAGGATTTAATTGTCAAAATCCATGTTTTAATAGATTCGTATCAAGAAAGAATTTGATTCTTGTACCAATGGAAAACCACATAAGTTTTCTCTTGTGTATACAGAATGGCATGTACACATCATATTTGCGAATCCGAAGGGTGTGATTCACTTTTCTGACAAATATCGTCACGCATTTTTTGAGGGTGAATACGTTTTGTACAGGGAAAAACATTTACGCTTGCGGAACTGGGTCCTTGGTTTTGTAGTCAGAATCATACACTCGCACCCTTTAAATGTGAAATTTGAATTCAATGTTGTGTCGGACATGCTTATACAAAATAAAAAATCACAAATGTGCATTTGAAATTTCGGCCATAAACTTCCGAATGGATAATGTGTTGTTAACTTGTTCGATCTGGATCCCAGATCGGAGAGTTCTTCCGGATTACCAATCGAAAACCATTTCATTTGGCGAATTAAGCAATTGATGAACACTTTTATTTATTTAATCGAAAACCGGCCCAACCCAACAAACTTCTACTGATGGCAACTTGTGTCCAACGTTGTCTTGTCAATATGTGGACTCTTTTGGACGTATGTTCCCTTTCACACAAGGAAACTGAGTTGCCGGCAACTGGGAGTTTCATGGCGAGAAGAGCAAGAAGTAAGGGGAATGAACAAAATCTCCCCGGTAAACGATTTGAAGAGATTTTTTTGACGTTTTGCTTTGCATTCCAATTAGCCCAACAAAATGTTCCCAGTTTCCTCCTCAGTTTCTCGGTGCCAGTTTCTTCATGTGAAAGCTACAAGGCAATTAAAGGAAAACGTCAAAAAAATCTCCAGCAACTGGTTTCCCTGTGTGAAAGGGTACTATGAACGAGAAATTCGGGATCGGCCGATCGGTGAATATTTTTTTCCTAATGGTCATATTACACTGAACAGATATAATATTATGTCAGTTCGCAAGTCACACAACCAACATACCACCAATTTGTTTTATGTGTGAAATGGCCACGTTCAGAAGCCTTAGGCGATTTTAAAGTTAGCCAAGCTTCTAAGCTCTGATTGACCCAGCTGTCAAAAAATTGCGTTATAATTTAATGGAACTCTTCTGGAAAGTGACTTGAAAGTTGGTCAAGATATATCTTCCTCCATTTAAATTCAAGTGTAAGTCCATGAAAATGTATTTGAGTCCGAATTATCAACTCCTAATGATCTATACCATTTCAACTTTATATGAATTGTTGTGCAATCAAGTTATTTAAAAATATGCTTTTTTTAAATAATAAAGCTTTTGTATAATTTCGAGGATTGTGAACAAATGCTTTGAATGTTTAATGTGTACATAATTTAACAAAACAGTCACAAACAAATATTCTTTTGCAAAAGCAACTAATGTCGAATTCCAAGCAACCATTTCAAATCGATTTCAGATCGATTTTTTTGTTTGGTTGTAAGGAACTTGCAACAAATATTGTGCGTGTAAGGTCTATGAAATCTTAATCTTTTGACAGATTTTGTTTAGAAATAATTCGATTGTGTTCAGAAAAAAATCGATAGTTTAGTTGTTTGGAATTCGACATAAAGGTTAACGTTTAAAGTAACGTTCCAAGTCTGACATTGATGTCATGTAAAAAATTAACTAGTTTTCTTATGTCAAATTTGAATTTAATGAATAAACACATTATACGGTCCTTTATTTTCTGAGTGTGACCAATGTTTTTGTCTGTAATTCTGTCAGTGGAACAAAATAAATTGGAACACATATTATTTGAAATTATTGAAATCATATTTGGAACAAAATTGATTTTCTTATGGCCTTTTCGATTGGCCGTCCGGAACACGTTCACCCAATAAAACACCCGGAAACAATTTGACTGATTCTGAATTGTATGTATCACTGTATTTGTGAAAATTAAATTTAAAAAAAATCACATCGGCTAAAAACAATTTCAAAACACTTGATATCAATTTAGATACACATTTTCTTGTATCATAAATTTAAATTCAATAAATTACAAATCGAAATTACAGAAAACAAATCAACCCAATGATTTTGACATTTTAATTATGTGACTGTATTAGTGATTCTGTTTTCGATTCTGAAATGAAATCCAGGATCGTTTTCTGTTCTGTTTAGAGTAACAACTGTCATTTTCTGGGGGTCAGAACAGTTCTAGACGGCCAATCGAAAAAGCCATTAGACTCAGGAATCTCCGTCAATCAAGTGAATTAAAAAAAAAAACAGATAAAACAGAAAAAAAATAATTTACCTATATATGACGTACATATAGAGTTGACTGAATGAAGAATTAGCACCACCTTCTTAATGTCATTGAATTTTTTACTAAAGGCATAAAGTTAACCATAATATCATCCGCCATAATTCATCCGAACCTTTTCCGTTAGCAAACTTTGTGAAATTTAATAATTCTGATCATGGGATCAACGCACTGATGTTGGTCTACGTTTTTTTAGATTTAGTTGAGTTTTTGCAACAATCCCTGCAATAAGCAAACTTTCAATAAAGCGAACTTTAAATAGACTATCCTTACCAAAACAGTCTAACTATATTAAATCAACGCTCGTCTGTGTTTATTAATAGCTGCTATTACAACAACTAACATCCCTTTGAATAATTAAAAACTTTAAACTATCATCACATCCACAAAAATCGACTACAAGGATCAGGAGCAAAAATAATAAAGTGTGCAGCATTCGCTATCTGCTTGCAATCACTGATGATGATGGTTTCTTATCCGCTTCGGTTATTTCTTTTTAAACTTTTAACGATAAATTACTCCACCTACCCTTAAATTATATATGACTTAAATATTAATAACTTTGTAATTTTTTTTCTTCTCTTTTACTTTCGAAAATAGCGAAATTACAACACGATTTGAAGAAGAGACAAGAGATATGGTTCGCTTGCATCAAGAAAAGATGCAACAATTACGCCATGACCTGGATATTAAATATCAAATGGAAATGTTTGAAGTTGAAGAACGCAAAGATGCTCAAATCCAAAAACTTAACGAAGCTCACGATGTTGCTTTCAATGACATGAAGAACTACTATAATGACATAACACTCAACAATCTCTCCTTGATTAGTAGTCTGAAAGAGCAAATGGAAGAACTTCGAAAACAATCCGAACGAAGTGAACGCCTCTACTCCGAAACATTATCAGAAAACAAGAAACTCATAGAGCCACTTAACCAAGCTCATTCCGAATTGGTCGAAATGCGTCGCAAGCTCGAACACTACGATAGAGATCGCAACCAACTGTCAAGGCTAAAGAATCGCAACGCCACAACCGGAAAACAACTGACGCAACTAAAATGGGAGACTGAAGCTTTAATAATGCGCAACGATACACTTGTCGAAGAACGTGAAAAGTTAAAGGCAAAGTTCGAGGAAGTAGTGGTCGAACTACAGCAGAAAACTAGTCTTCGAAATGTAATTCTGGAACGCAAAATATCACAACTGGAGAAGGAGGCCGAAAAACGCGAAGCTTTACTTAATGAAACAATTGCTGCTTCCGGTTTAAACCCTGAGAATATGAAGCACAAGATTGACAGTTTGTTAAAAACAAAGAACAACACCATTCAAGAATTGCATTACGAATTGGCACGTGTGTGTAAAGCACATGATGATTTACTTGCAACGTACGAAGCTAAATTGACACAATTCGGCATACCAAAAGATGAATTGGGCTTCGAGCCATTGCGGACAACGGGCAAGATAAGATTTGGCTCTGGTCCTGCTGGGCTAGTGGCAAAAAATCAATAACAACCAGATGAAGTGTAAATGCTGAAAATTCCGACTCTTATATTGGCTTGCATTTACATTGGGAGAGGGGGCAGGGTGGCAAAAATCCTGACTGTCTGGTTGTGAAACTATGAATGTGAGAGGATAAAGTATGAAATAAATTTTTGTAGTAGGATTTTTTTGTACTTTTCTCTTTCTTGCGAAATTCTTTTTTGTGTGTGTTTTCTTTGTTTCCCAGACACTGTTTTTGATTTGATTTAAATGGACGATTATGTCTGCTAGGCGGAGTAATAAGGAAGTGCATTAGAAGGAGCACAGTTTTTTTTTGTGTAGACTTCCAACAAGAGAAAGTAAGTTAAATGAAGATATGCCACAAAGTTCGTTAAAGAAAAAAGGTAATTTAAAGCTTAACTTGCAGTCCAGTACGCAAGTAACTCAGAAATGGGCTTGTAGATGGAAGGAAATGAACTGCAGCTGTATTGATTTCTGGACTTGTAATGTTGTCAATTATACGTGTAATTTAAGATAGCAATCAAGAAAGACCCAGTTTTTAAAAACATTTATACTGCCAATTATGCCCCGAAACCATGATACGTATTAAAGTTTCCTGGTTGAAGATGGCACACGTTACCTATACTCAACTATTAACGCGATTCATAATAGGTCTATTTCTTTACTTTTTGGGTAAAGTTTGGGAAAAGGCTTGGAAAAAAGTTGGCAAGCTTTTTAATGTTGTTGTTGTAATGTTTAACCAGAAATGAATAGTAAAGAAACACATTTGGGATGTTTCTGGGCCCATATTACAAATTACGAAATGAAAGGCAAAAAAACGATACCTAAGAAAACGATAGTCATTACATGGACCGATTATGGCTTACGACATTAAATATTTGCCAGATAAAATCAAAAAAATCATTTTTTTTCAAGCACATCCAACTTCATTCCTTCAATACTACTGCTATACATAAATAAAGTCATGTGTCAAAAAAGTAAAATACGAGAGTCAAGCCCAGTTGTAAGAGAAACCGAGTATCGTTTAAAAAAATAAACTATCGTTAAACGTAATCGAAAATTAACGATAACGAGGGATTTTGAACGTTAATCGTAATTCGTAATACGGGCCCTGGGTATTGCCACATTTAACAATGAAAATTAGAATTAGGTAGTGGTCTCAGCATGTACAATGAAAATATTTTCACGAATTAAAAGTTTGTATTTATTTAATTTACATGCACTTATCATTTTGAGCTCTATCAAAAGAACCAATTTGCTTCCATTATTTGGTTTTCTATTTCTTAAAATTTTAAATAACAGTTTTATATATACTACTTAACGAATTAAAATTATTTGATCAGCTGATTTCTTGTTTGACAAGCAAGAAAGTGTCAAAGACACAATGGCTAGGTGCGTTCCTGTACTCCCTAAAACTGTAAAAATCTAACAATTTTTTCAAAAAACAAAACAAAAATATAACAAAAAAGCAATTAAATATATTTTAAATGGTTATATATGTATTTAAAAAAAAAGTTGAATAAATACTCGTATATTTAATTAATACAATCAACAAAAAAGAAATTACATTTTTTTACTTCATGTTTTTAATCATTAATTGTTATGATTCGCTGGGGTTTATTGTTGTTGATAAGCAATTCGGTTGTTTGCTGCTATATACGACGCATACCACTATGAGGTGAAAGACTATCAATAGTTTTTACTATCGATATACTATCGGTGTTTAACGATCACTGGGTGAGTCATTTCAAAAGGTACGTTCCCGTACTCCCTAAGACTGCGAAAATCCACGAATTTGTACGAAAAACATAGTCGAATCCTGTTCTCGTACTTTCAAATTTTCGAAGTTTTTCATAGAAGAGAGCGCTCATGAGAGAGTAAAATATTTCCCTAGGCTGCGAATTCAAGTCCAAGAAATTTCTTTGGATAAAACTATGAAGGAAAAAAGAAAAAAAAACATTACATAAGCTGTCAATTGCCATGTGTATCGTTACAAATGTTAAAAATAATGGAATTTATAGTCTGATCTGGGTTATTCGTGCAATAAATTAAAGTTTGTGATATCAAATTTGTTATTTTAAGAAATAATTTCATTTAAATCTTTAATAATCATTTTCAAATACACACTTTTTTTTACGTTTAAAAATTTGCTAAAATTTTTGTTCAATGCGTTCCAGGACTTTTTTGAAACTTTGTCGCTCTCTGGGAGATCTTATCCCCACTCTTGCAAAAATGACAGTCTTCACATTTTTGTACATTTTGGGCAATTTTGGGCCAGAAAAAAAGTAAATAAAACATGTTTTGGGTAACTTTGGGACCCCGATGGATTCGGAGGTTAGTAAAGAAACATACCTAAGATTAAGATAGTCTCTTATTCCAATGGTGGGTGTATGAATCCGCTAAGCCTTTTCGAACAAGCCTTGTTCATGCTTAATGCCGGATTTACACGACTGCCAAATTGCAGCAGTATTACTGTCAAAATCTTGGCAATTTCTTTCTGTCGTGTAAATGGTCGAAAATGTAGCAGCATATTTGCCATTTGCCATTAAAAAACTGCCAGCCAGAATTTTCGCTAAGTTGTGGCATTATACTGACATCATGTAAGTTCAGTAATCACAACTTTTCAATTAATGACAATTTGCAATAAAGAATGAACTTGCTCATTCTTTACTGCCAGTGTTGGCAGTATTTTTATCTGTCATGATTTTAGCTTCGTGTAAACGAATGTCGTTAATTAAATGAATGACATCAGGAAGTTCGCAGTAAATACTGAAAACTTGGCAGTCATGTAAGTCCGGCATAAGAGTTTGTAGAGCCTTGTAGATTGCAACCTCAACTATATGGTTTACCTAGAACGACGAACTTTTGAAAATTCTCAAAACTTGCCAAAATGAAAGCAAAAAGCCATTAGAACAACCTTATTATATTGAACTCTCTGAACTGTAAATCAAATGCGTTCTGGGAGAGCTCACGATCCAGAATAATTGGCCTGGATATATTCAGCACAATTAACCAAATTATCGTATGACACAGCTTGGATGGGTTCGGGTGCGAAAAGCGATCCAATTGACTTTGAACAACCCTAATCGATTTTACAAGTAGTAGATACTTTCATCATATCGCAAAATTAGACTGCTTTCACACAAGTAAACTGAGTTGCCGGCAACTGGGAGTTTGATGGCGAGAAGGGCAAGAAGTAAGGGGAATGATACAAATCTCCCTGTTTCGAAGAAATTTGTTTTACGTTTTGCTTTGCATTCCAATAAGCCAAACATAATCTTCACAGTTTCCTTTTCAGTTTCTTGGTGCCAGTTTGTTCGTGTGAAAGCTACAAGGTAATTAAACGAAAACGTCAAAACAAAATCTCCAGAAACTGGTTTCCCTGTATGAAAGGGGACTTCCAACCATTACTATCCACTCGGCTACATTTAATTCAAGTAGAAACTTCATATTTTGCGAAGAGAACAGACAGGGCCCATTGGAAGCGTCATATCTCATCATTTAATATTCCTTTAGAGAATGGGAATGAAATTCATGAAATTGCCACATTTGGTTCATAGTAAATTTTCTAAGTTCAAAATTTGAGGATCTACTCGTATCTACCAATATTTATACAATTTATACAAGGCAAAAATTCGTTCCGAAAAATTTTTTAGTTTTCAAAAAATGTGTGGAAATCATTTAGGAAGAATTAAAGCAGGCATTAATTAGTATATTATACATGGGACTACAATAATAATAATACAGGCCTACAACAATCTTCCGTTAAATATTAGAAACATCAAAATATGCTAGATCTTTTATTATTTGAAATTCCAAGAACATTTTTTTTTAATTTATATTTATATTTAAATAGTAATATTTAAAGAGATATGTAAAATATTACCAATTTTCAATGGCCATCGAGCCAAATAAAATTCAAAATTAAAAAAAAAATCAAAATCAAAACTTTAAATAATTAATTATTTACTAGGAAAAGAAAATTTGAACACCATAGATTAAATCTTTCAAAATTCTGTTCAAACTTAACTGTTGTTTCATTTCAAGCATCCGTTCCTAATTAGAAAAACAATTCCGTTAGATGACACTGCCAACGTTTAAATTTTGACATTTACTTTGACAGTTGATATTTTTTGCGAATTGTGACAATTCGTTGTTGACGGTGCTGTTGTCAAAATAGATAAAATAGGTAACGAAAAATAAAATTATCCAAGAGCAATAAAACTGATTAATTTAATGCATAAGTTTGCATAGGATAAATTGGTATTGTTCTCTTTGTAATATACCCTCAGTTTTTGATTGTGAATAAAATGAGCCACTATGAGTCCAAAGCGAAATTCCTCAGTACTTCCAATGATCCACCCAGCTCAGGCTACATCACTTACCGAATGCAGGAAGAACAGCCCATTTTTACAAAGCGTAAAATGCTGCTCAATATTCCACAGTCATACTCAGATATAACTCACCTGAGTGTCTCCCACAACTGGCTCTACTGCATTGTGTCACAGCAATCTATTCTCAAGTTCCAGCTACCCAAAGCATCTCCTCCTATAGGTTTTTATTGACTTTTAGAATGAAAGAAAGTTGTTTTTTTTCAATTTTATCAATTCCAGTAATACCATTGGAAAAATATATGAATGGGTATTCGATCGCAAAGATTTTTCTTGATCACACCGGACAGCACTTGCTTATTTCGCTGACTTCGAAGACTCCCGGATTATCCCCTGAATTGCTTTATGTAAACGGCAAAGTAAACAAAGTGAAGAGAATTGAAAAACTCAAAGACCACGAAGTCACCGCTGTCGGCTTCAATATTTATCAAGGAGACGAATCCTCAACTGGACCAATTTTAATTGGAACCAGTAGAGGATTGATTTTTGAGATAGATCTTAATCAAGATGGAGACAGGTCATACCGAAAGCAGGTGAGCAAATTTTAATGATTGATACATTTTCTACATTATCCTCCTCATCGTAATCATTTTCTCAAATAAAAACCTTGTTGATGATAATTAAATCAATAAGCTGCCTTCATACATTCCCCTATACGGCCTGAGGGAACTGGATGGATTGGTAAATGGCTATACTCTCAATTTCTTTTCTGAAACACAATAATTTCTTCTTATTTTGCTCATTCACACTGCTTCTTTAAACCCCGTAATGCCCATTTCTTCTATTTAGCTAATTCACTTGTTTTATTCAACAGATATATGACCTAGGCCTTGGTCGCATGAAGTATCCAATCAATGGATTGGATTTCTTTCGAGTTCCTGATTCTAACAAGTACGTTGTGCTAGCTGCAACCCCAGATTGTTTATATGGTTTCCATGAAACAATTGATGATAAGTTTTCGCTGCAGACCATTTTTAATGCCTATGTTAATGGCATGCGAGTGCAGCTCGCGGAAGAGATTAAATCTGACGTAAAGTACTCAGTTCTTGGATTTCATATAGATTCTCAATGGCCGACTAGATATGCTTGGCTAAATGGCAATGGCATCCGGTTCGGTGAGCTTTCGAAAGACCTAACACAGGAAAATTTCATTCTCGGAAAAGATAATATTCCGTTTGGTCAAGATGTAAAGCCACTCTCTGTGGAAGAACGAAAGCAACTTGTACCAAAAACAATCATGCTCACTGAGTTTCATGCATTGCTTCTCTATCCCGACCATATTACTGGAATTTGTTTGCTCAACCAAGAATCCGTGTATGAAGAATATTTCTCGGATCAGTTTGGCAAGTTACTGGATATTGTGATGGATCCTTTTAATGGATCTATTTATGCTTACACACCCAAACAAATATTCCACTATCGAGTCACGCACGAAAAACGAAATTTGTGGCAATTGTATTTGCACAAGGAAATGTACGACTTGGCTCAACAGAATGCTGAAAATCCCGCACAAATGGACATCGTTCTAGCGCGAAAAGCAGAAGTATCATTCGATCAAAAAGAATACCTTCGCAGTGCGGAGATATATTCTAATACGAAAATAAACTTTGAACAGATTTGTCTCAAGTTCCTTTCGCTCGAAGATAAACGTCCCTTGATGACTTACGTGAAGAATCGTCTTGAAAAACTGCGCAACGAAGATCTCACACAGATAACAATGTTGGTTGTATGGTTGGTGGAATTGTATCTCACCGAAATCTCCTGGCCTGGTCTAGACGAGCAAAAAAAGCAAGACTGGCAATCAGAATTTGATAGTTTTTTGCAAACACCTCGAGTAGACAAGTGCATTCGAAACAATAGATCCGTTATATATGATTTAATGGCATCGCATGGTGATAGCCACAATCTTTCAATGTTGGCCGCTGTAAATCATGACTATGAATCAGTTATTAACCAGCATATTAATCAGCAGAAATTCTCCCAAGCACTCAGTGTACTCAAGACCCAGAGAAGTCCTGAGATGTTTTACAAATACGCACCAATTCTGATGGAAGAGATTCCACAAGAGATGGTAGCTGCTTTGATGACTCAGGGCAAAAAGCTCAATATAGAAAGATTGATACCGACTTTGATCTGTTTAGATAGTCAGTTGCATATTGAGGAAATTATTAAATATCTTGAATATGCCGTCTATTCATTGGGAGAGCAAACGCAGGCATTACATAATTATTTGTTGCGTTTATATGCACAATATAAACCAGATAAGCTGGACAAGTATCTTGAGAATGAAGGAACTGATATTACTTTGGTGCACTATGAAGTCAAGTACGCGCTGCGAGTTTGTCTAGAGCATGATGCAAAGACCGCTTGTGTTTTTCTTCAATGTCTGCTGGAGATGTGGGAAGCAGCGGTAGAATTGGCATTGACATTTAATATCCAACAGGCTAAGATAACGGCTTCAAAGCCTGCCGATGAGGAAACTAGGAGAAAGCTTTGGTTGAGAATTGGTAAGTTTGGCGCATTATCTGCAGTGAGACGGTTTTGAAAATAACAGTTTAATTAAGTTAATTTAAGATAGTTTAGTTGCCATAAGTATAAATTTCTTCAGCCGTATAAAGATTGCGTAAAAATTTATAAGCGAGAGATAGCTGGAAAGAGTATTGACACTCTAGGGAAAACTCTGCAAAACTAAGTAAGGTTTTATCGAAGAAACATCGTTGTAACCCTTCGTTCTTGAAAAAAGGCGATGGTTCTTAGACAGTTTTTCCAACTGAGTCAATGAGTTTACTGTTAACAACACACTTCCTAAATTGTGAAAACGTCAACCTAGCAAGGACTTGCTCAACAGATACAAGCTCAATATTCACTGAACATATAAATTCCCTATTATTACAGGAGGAAATATTTACTGGGCTATTAATGCTTTATCCCCATATAAATCACCAGGTATTGCCGGCGTACTACCAATTAGGTTCCAAAAAAATCCACGGCATAGCGGTGCCATGGCTGGAAATGATTTTCAAAGAATATCTTCGCCTCAAGCATGTGTCCGAGTCATGAAGACAAGTCAATGTGGTTTTTATTCCGAAAGTTGGCAGGCATGGTCACGAATCCGCAAAGGAATTTTGGTCAATCAGCCTGACATATTTTTTGCTTAAGACCCTAGAGCGCATTCTGGATTCTCACATTAAAAATATCCTGGATGGATGCCCTCTAGAAGATTCAGCAGGCATACCTAAAAGGCAAGTCAACAGAGACAGCCTTACACTAGTAAGTGGGCACAATCAAGAAAACAATCCATTATTAAGAGTACACTCTCGCTACCTTTTTTGAAATAGAAGGTGGATTTTATAATGTACTTACCGAATCTATTCAAGACCATGGCATAGCTGACTCTCTTTAAGACTGGATTTTCTCTATGCTTAGTGGCAGGATGATTATAGCTTCGTTAGGCAACTCGACCGATTACATATATGTAAATAGATGAACACCACAGGGTGGAGTTCTGTCGACGCTTCTATGGCTTTTAGTTACGAATATCTTGTAGCAAGCTGAGGAATAGTGGTGTGAAAGCAGTACCGTACGCAGCTGATTTAGTACTTTTAGTAACAGGTAAATTCCCAACAGTGATTAGTGAAATCACGCATGGGGCTAAATCACGCATAGGTTAGCAATTGAGCCACGAGTTGAGGACAGCAAAACAGAATTGTTACTCTTCGCTACCAGGACTAAGGTGCATACACACTTTCATCCTACCTCCATTAAATGGCCGCAAGATATTTAGGAGTCATCCCTGATCCTAAACTAAACTGGAATCTCAGCATTAAATAACAGTTTAAGAAGCATTACATTCTACGTCTGTAGTAAAACATTAGGTTAAAAAATGGGGTCTTCAATCGAAAATCATCCTATACATACACAGAGGTAGTGCAACCAATCCTGGCTTGTGGTTCGATTGTCTAGTGGCCCGCTTTAAAACAAACTATACAACATCAATAAACTTAAAAAAATTCACAGAGCTGCTACCGCTGGCGCCATATGGACCTTAAGATCTTGTCCAGTGGATGCATTAAGTGATATTTTATGTCTTATACCTATTGACCTCCACATTAAACATCTGGTATCTTGCAGTGCGCTAAGATTCAAAGAGTCAAAATGCTAGTTTGACAAAACCTTACGCTCACAGCAACACTGCAAAATGTATTCCACATTCTGTAGACAAACACTGAATACTGCACCCCTACTCTGAGCTTAAGCCAACGTTTTAAAGTTATTTTCATTTCATTCATCTTCCATCCATTTTGAATTAGGAAGATGACGAAGTGTCGAAAGATTTTGACTTAAACATTTTTACCGACGGATCTAAAGTGTAATGCGGTGTCGTAGGAGGAATTTTCTCATGGTCGCTAAAAGTCTAGATCTTTCCGACTTCATAGACTTTGCTAGCGTCTTTCAAGCTGAAGTACTAACTATTATAGAAGCATGTAAAATTTTTAAATTAGATCCAACTCAAAATCTAAATTTTGCAATAATCACAGACAGCCAAGGGGCTCTTCAAAACTGGTCCAACAATGCCAAAATCAGCTTGAAACCCTGGACATTAACCAAAGTATCACTTTAATCTGGATTCCATCAAACTCTGGCATCGAGGGGAATAAACAGGCTGTAAAACTGGACCAACAGCGAACGGCCCTTCATAGCTGGCTTGTAGAGAGCGTCTCTATTCCACTCGCTACTATGAAGAGCGAAATTCTTTAAATTTTCCTCACTGAATCCAACAAAAGATAACAATCTAACCTACTGTACGATATCTTGAATGATATGGACTACCTGCAATAAATCCCGCACAATCGATCTCATTTGTAGACCTAGGCGGGACACAGCAAGGATAAGCACTACTTATACTCGACACTGGCTTTGGGTGAGTTCGAAGCAAAGCTGCGTATTCCCCACAAGACCTATTGCCGTAGCTGTAAGAACCAGTTCTAAAAGGAAACAGTATTTCATACTTTCTCTGCAAGTATCCCGCTCTGGCCAGACTAAGAATGCAGTAGTTTGGAAAAGCTTTCCTTTCTGATCTAAAAGAACCATCTGATACAAAAACCAAAACCTAATCTCTTTCCTCAATGGTACGAAATGGCTCTAGCGACGCTGTGCTCTCGTTTTTCGGCTAAAAATCGTCTTTTTATTCAGGTCCGTTAGAGTTTTTGGTATCAAAAGGGTGCTTTCAAACACTAATTAAGTGTAAGGAGCGACCCACATTTTACCTAGCTACCTAATTTTAGTTGTGTGTATTGACCAAAAATTTCCCAAAATAAAATTGACTTAGAAATAAAATAAAATATTTAATTTTCCTACTTTATTCAACTTACAGCTCAACACGACATTCGTGGAACAAATGATGTTAAAAAAGCACTAGAACTTCTTAAAGAATGTGATTTGCTGCGAATTGAAGATCTTTTGCCTTTCTTTTCGGATTTCGAAAAAATCGATGACTTTAAAGAGGCCATATGCACTGCTCTAAAGGTAAGTTACTCTGATTTTGTTTTCTGAAAAATCGCCAAGCTATAATTACATATTCAAAAAACTGCTTTCTTCCTCTTGAACTAGAATTACAATGAACAAATTCAAGCACTTCAAGCTGATATGTCAGAATCTTTTAAACAAGCTCAACGTGTTCGCAGCGATCTCCAAGGACTACGCAATCGATCTGTCCGGATTGGTGCTCAAGAGCCTTGTGCCATTTGTGAGACCTACCTCTTACTCAAGCCGTTCTTTGTATTTCCGTGTGGGCATAAATTCCATGGCGATTGCCTCGAAAAACAAATCATTCCAATGCTTACATCAGAACAAAGTCGTCGTCTGTCCAGTTTGAAGCAACAGCTTGAAAATATTCTAACGACTTCAGTCGCTATAGCCGAGCGGACTAATCAACAGCGTTTAACACGGGAAAAAATCAAAACTGAGATTGAAAACATACTAGCATCCGATTGCCTATATTGTGGGGTAATGATCGATACAATCGATCAGCCGTTTGTTGAAGATTGGGAACAAGTTAATGTCGACTGGGAATAAGTAATCAAACTTGTCTTTATTATTATCTAAGCTTAAAAATACTTATATTTATTTAAACAAAATACAAAATCTTACACTAGCTACATTTTGCACTTCATTATATTTTTTTTTTTAATGAACAATGTACCTATCAGCCCTATTCTGTTAAACGTTCACAACGGAAAAAACGAATTGTTGCAAAAACTATACAAATTTCGATCGAAAAAAATAAAAATTAGATTCTCTTAAAAATTAAACAAACAAAAATATTAGTAAAGCTTTGGACTTAAAAGATAAAAGGATAAATAGAGATTGAGTGAAATATTCACGTGAATTGAAAGATTCGATCGGATCGGATAGCAGAATAGGGCTGTTTTATATGAATTAATCAATGATTTCCAAACGAAGTTCGTTTGTGACAAAAGAAGTGACTGTTCTCAAAACGGCCGTTTGGACATCGGAATTTCTGGCTAACAGAGGTATTAAAAGCGCCAAATCTGATACACCTACATCGGCAACAGCGGCTTGGACGTGTTGAACGAGTTGCTCTTGTTGCTGCTGCGTAAGTTCGTTCATTAGAATTTCACCAATCGGCCGGAAGGTGCCTAGATAAAAACAGCCAAGTCATTTATGTTGTTCTATTTTTATAAATGTTTATCATGTAAAACATGACGTAAAAACCACGTCATCCTTGCTTAATTTAAGGCTTTTTACCTGATGAAATTTTGTACGCAGTTAGTCCTCCAACTGTTCCACCAATGGCTAACCCAGGAGGTCCCAATAAAAGGCCGCCTGCTAAACATATAACTCCGCAAACTATTGCGCCTTTCCCAGATTGTTTAACACAAACTCGAACATTTGCGTTATCAGACACTATGGAAATTGCTTTCATTAATTCTCTATTGTTGATAGGCATTATGTTGGGTCGCCGACCGGCCGTTTGTTGCTTGTTGGGTTTGTAAAGGATTTAATATTTAATCGCAAGTTTGTGATAAATTTTGCACTTTGAACAACAAGTTTTTCTCTAGCTTTTAAGAGGCACCTGCTGCTGTTTTTCGTTCTGTCACTTCATCTGTTTTTCTAAAAGGGGATGGCCCTTTTTCGTTTTATGGTTGCTGCAACAGCGCCGTCGTTTTGGTACTTGTAGTACTTACTATACTCTCCGTTTAGATGAGAACATTTTTGGTTCTTTCAGTCGAGGACCTTACATGGATCTGCATCTGCAGACTTGAAGAAAAGTAGAGCGCACCATAATGCGGGCGATCACTCACTTATTAGATATGTTATCTCGGATACCAAGCTATCGGGGTATATCTGTGGACGAATCAGATATGTCGATTTCGTTTCAACAAAAACATCGATCTGCCGTCGATCCGCCGTCAATTTTTTTCTGAAAATAAAATTCGTTTCAAATTAAAACCATTTTTTTTCTGGAAAAACAGATCCGTATTGAATCTCTTTTTGGAGACGGATTCAAAACGGATTTGTGCACAGATTCTTACACACACTACAATATTTATTTTGAAGTTTCTCAATTGTTGTGTTGTGAATTAATTTTTATTTTGTGGCAGTGTGCAGAAAAAGTAAATTAATATATTAAAAATAAAAAAAAAATTGTTAAAACTTCTTGGAAATAAATATTAAAAAAGTGCAAGTGGGTTTAGGAACTCCCCCGAATCGGAATCGGGAAATTAAAACGAAATAATGATGTATTAACGAAATGAAAATTAGTTTTTTTTAGAGCTGCCAAGCAACACACACAGTCCCAAAAAGAGATTCGGTCCGTAATCGTTCGTTTCAAAGCAAAAAAGTATTGTTTTTAGTAGCGAATCCTATTTATTGAAACGAAATCGACATAAGACAGGGTACACACTAATAACTCATTCGAACTCTCCTTTAACTTTCTTGACACATTCCACACTTACATGTTCCTAGCGTTCAGGTATGTAGTTTTGA
Source organism: Philhelius pedissequus (assembly GCA_910595825.1). Classification (NCBI taxonomy): domain Eukaryota; kingdom Metazoa; phylum Arthropoda; class Insecta; order Diptera; family Syrphidae; genus Philhelius; species Philhelius pedissequus. The sequence goes on from OU343162.1 coordinate 74,964,588, forward strand.
GAAAAAAATGTTCGCTATTTTCGTTGTTTTTAAGCAAACTGAGGTGAAATCATAAAAAGAAACTTGTAAATTCGTTACCTGAACGGAACAAATTATGGTGTAGATGAAAATGCTATAATGAAAATGAGTTATTGAAAATGTATGGCGAAATAAATCACCTTGGCCAAAGATTAAAAAAAAAATTGTACTGTCGTATTTAAATGTAAGTGATATTCACTACGATTTTGCTTCCTCTGTCAAAGTTATATTAAATTTTAAAAGAAAACGTCAGCAACCATCCACCAGATTGCTATCTCATGTGAAAGAGCACACTATACCCCGTTTATTTTTTCGAAAAGACGATGTCAATTGTGTTCCCATGATTTTCAAAGAGTAAAACTTATCGAATGTGAAATTGTGATGTATCTGGACCATTGTTTATAGATATTAATAGTACTATCATGACGACAAAATTCATGCAGCCTGCAATAATGTCCACTACTCATAATGGGTTGCACTACCAAGCCAATATGAAGAAAAATAGCGTAAGAATAGATTGATGAGAGAACTATATACAAAATTTATTGTAAGTTGGAGGAGGAAAGGAAAACAATGTATTTCATAGGTTTTTTTTATGATGATTTTTTTGTTGAGTAGGAGTTGCTTGTGTGTGTGTTTTTTATTCTACGGGCAGATAGAATGAAAATTATTTGCTGACTGTAGGAAATATTTAAATATTCAGTTATATATTTGTGTGCAACGGTCACTACTCAAAAAAATAAAGTTTTTTACAGTTAACAGTTAAAATTTGAGATTTCTGTTAACCGCTGTGCAAAAAAAGTTGTTCTGTGACACAATTTTTTTTTATTTTGTATTAATATTTTTTGGATTTTGGTACTCAAGGAGTACCTCCTGGAAGCATTTCCGACATTGATATTAGCGCGAAGGGCGCCAGCTTTAAACAATGAGCCGAGTACATCCAAACAATTTAGATGTTACAATTGCAATGCCTTGGGGCCAACAATTGTAAGAAGCCGAAGCGACCATTAGGTGCGTACCATGTGTGTGCAGATATGGGACACTATGCTGCTGAATGTCCAAAAAGAAAGGACGTCCATCATGTTGGAGATGATGTCAACACAGATGAAACCGTAGCGAAATTATTATATACTTTTATAGAATCAAATTTTATCTAACGGGTGATTTTTTTGCTACTTGGTTTTTGACGTTTATATTTTTGACAGATCACACATGACAAATTCCACGAACATTTGACATTTCGATTCAGTATTGTTTGCCATTTCATCATGAATAGACTTACGCCTGAACAACGTTTGCAAATTATTGAAATTAATTATCAAAATTCGTACTCTGTGAAAAATGTCGAAATTATGAAATTATCGCAAAATTGTCTTCAGCGACGAGGCTCATTTTTGGCTAAATGAATACGTGAATAAGCAGAATTGCCGTATTTGGAGTGAAGAGCAGCCAAAGGCAATTCAGCAGCTACCAATGCATCCCGAAAAATGCACTGTTTGGTGCGGTTTATGGGCAGGCGGCATCATTGGGCCGTACTTCTTCAAGGACGATGAAGGCCGCAAGGTTACGGTCAATGGAGAAAGGTACCGTTCGATGATAACAGATTTTTTTTGCCGAAAATGCAAGAATTGAACTCGGTCGACATGTGGTTCCAACAGGACAGTGCCACATACCACACTGCACGCGAAACCATGCATCAATTGAGAGGCGAATTTGGTGAGCAGTTGATCTCACGTTTTGGCGTAGTCAATTGGCCACCAAGATCATGTGATTTGACCCCGTTAGACTATTTTTTGTGGGGCTATGTTAAGTCTATTGTCTATGGGGACAAGCCAAACACTTTTGCTGCCTTGGAAGCCAACATTGAACGCGTCATTGGTGAGATTCCGGCCGAAATGTGTGAAAAAGTTTGCCAAAATTGGACCTTCAGAATGGACCACCTGAAGCGTAGCCGCGGGCAACATTTAAGTGAAATTATTTTTAAAAAGTAAATGGCAGAAATTGATTTATCGATCCAAATAAAAATTTCATTCACTTTTCACAAGTTTCTGTGTTTTTTTAATTTTCAAAAACCAAGCTCTTAAAAAATCACCGTTTATAAGTTTTCATTAGGAACTTTAATTGACACCGGTAGTCCTATTAGTTTTGTTCGTGAACAGTTCGTGCGAGAAATATTAATTACAAAACAAAATGTGAAATATAATTTCTATGGTATTAATAAAAGTTTATTAAATGTAATTGGAGTTGTTCAGAGTCATGTCTATTATGAAAAAGAAGAAGTAAAAGTAGAATTATTTGTAGCAAAAAATGTAACGACTAGATTTCCAGTTATTTTGGGTAGAGATTTTATAAAATAAGCAAATTTAAAATTGATTAAAATGAGAGAAAATAAAAAGAATGAAACTTATGATGAAGAATGTAACAATTTAATGAATATTGAGATTGAGAATGATGAAACGTATACATATAATGAGAGTTTTGATGTTAAATGAGTGTTTTAGAAAAATATTTAATGATTGTTATTTAAAATGTGATCGTCCTGATGAATCGCTTATTAAATGTGATATGAAGTTAAATCTGATTAGTGAAAGGCCATTCCATTGCCCTCTCAGAAGATTATCGTATTATGAAAAAGAGCGAGTACGGGAAATTTTAGATGATATGCTAAAAAAAAGATAATAAGACCTAGTAGCTTAGAGTATTTTTCTCCTATTGTTTTGGTTAGAAAAAAAATGATAATATTAGAATGTGCATAGACTATCGAAGTCTAAACAAAATAACAATGAAAGGCAAGTATCCAATCCCGTTGGTTGATGACATGTTGGATAGGTTGGCTAACAAATCTATTTTTTCATTGTTAGATTTTAAAAGTGCTTTTTATCATGTGCATGTAAATGAAGAATCGATGAAATACACTTCATTTGTGACTCCACTTGGACAATACGAATATTTGCCTATGCCATTCGGATTAAGAAATGCGCCTCCAACATTTCAACGATTTGTAAATATGGTGTTTGATGATATGATTATAGGGCAGGGAAAGTTGCGATATACTTAGACGATATTATGATTGCGACGAGAGATTTTGATGAAACTTATCCATATTAAAAGAAGTTTTTGAGAAGGTAGTAAGTAATAAACTAGAGTTAAGGTTGGATAAGTGCAGGTTTATGAAACCACAAATACGGTATTTAGGTTACAAGGTTTCTAAAGAAGGTATACGCCCTGATGAAAAGAACATTGAATCAGTGGCAAGTTTTCCCATTCCTCAAAATGCAAAGGCAGTGCATAGTTTCCTTGGATTCTGGAAGGGTTTTCAACAAAAGCGAAGCCATTATATGAGCTAATAAAGAAATAGATTAGTTTTAAATTTGGTAAAGAGGAATTCGATTGTTGAAGAATTAAAAGCAAAATTATTAGCTGCACCAATTCTAGCAATCTACGATCCTCGAGACAAGACAGAATTACATTGTGATGCTAGCGCTCTCGGTTTTGGCGCGATTCTATTCCAAAAAAAGAATGATGAAAAGTTCCATCCTATATTTTATTTTTCAAAAAGGACTATACTGAGCATGATGCTCATAGCTTTGAACTGGAAATTCTAGCGATAATTTGTGTTTTACAGAGATTCAAAATTTATTTACATGGAATGAGGTTTAAAATAGTTACTGATTGCAACTCACTGACCTTAACGCTTAACAAAAAAGATGTAAGCCCGAGGATAGCAAGATGGGCTTTAGAGCTACAGAACTATGATTATGTTTTGGAACATCGCAATGGCGAAAGAATGCAACATGTTGTGCATTAAGTAGGGACATGAGTATACTTGTATTAGAAGAGAATACCTTTGAACAAAATCTGTCATTTGTCAGAACAGAGATAGGGATATAAATAAAATAAGGGAAATGTTGGAAAAAGAGGGGAGTTCATATTATGAAATGAGAAATGTGCTAGTTTATAGAAAGAGCGGTAGGGATTTATTATTTTATGTGCGACCGGAAATGCAGCAAAACGTGTTATATATGTATCATGATGACATGGGACCTGTAGGATGTGACAAAGTGTATAAAAATTTCACGAAGATGTATTGGTTTCCGAAAATAAGGAATAGAATCAGGGAACACATTTCAAATTGTTTCAAATGTATAACGTTTTCACCGAAGTTTGGGAAACATGAATGCTTACTTCATAGCACACCTAAAGGTGACATCCCTTTTGATAAAAACCATATAGACCATTTCGGGCCAGTAACCTTGAGAAAATCAACGACGAAATATGTCTTCCTGGTCGTAAATGGCTTTACCAAGTTTAGTAGACTATATGTGGTTCGAGGTACTGGTACCAATGAAGTAATTAGTTCTCTAAAATCATATTTTTTACTCTTAGCAGTCGCCCTAAGTTTATAGTTTCTGATAGAGGCAGTGCATTTACCTCAAATGAATTTAAAGCATTTTTGGAGAAAAGTTGTGTCAAGCATGTATTGGTTGCAACCGGCTCCCCACAAGCCAACGGTAAAGTTGAACGGGTGATCAGAAGTTTAGCCCCCATGTTGGCAAAGATGACTAGTGCGGGAAATGGAATGTCTCTGGATAAAGTCCTACCTGAGATAGAGCATGTAATGAACAATACCGTGCACAGAAGTACTGGGATGACACCTAGTGAGTTCCTTTTTGGAATAAGGCAGCGAGGAATGTCGGAAGTTCCGTTGAGTGAGAGGTTAGGAGAAATCTTGAATAAGGAAAAGAATAGGGATTTGGAAGGTATAAGAATGAGGGCGAAATAGAGTTCTAAAGGGCTATTGAGTAGGAGATTATGTAGTAGTTAAGAGTTTCATCAGCCAGCCAGGTGCGTGCAGAAAAATAGCTCCTAGGTTTAAGGCGCCCTATCAGGTAATACAAATTTTGCCCAATGATAGATACCTTTTAAAAGATGTGACAGGGTTTCAGCTTACCCAAATTTCTTACGAGGGGGTATGGGAAGTGGTTAATATGAAACCATGGAGAATAAAAAATAATACCAATAAACGAGAAATCGGGACAATTACTTGTTAGAATGGCCGAACTGTGGCAGGACCCTAAGAATTGTAAAAAAAAAGAAATATAATTGTAATGTGCCCTCACCACAAAGTTCTATTATATAAACACCTTAGTCCAGGGGGTCAATTCCCGATCTGTGAAGATGTGAAGTGATAAATTTTATCACGCTTTCACGTCTAATTCGATTCTCGATTCGTGAAAAAGTGAAGTTAAATGCCAAACATTCTTCATATGATAATTTTTTTATCACAGTCAATTGTTTTGTGAAGAAAATGTTTCTAATCGAATATTAAGAAGAAAAACAGGATTTGGCACATGGCAAGTAAGCAACAATTATATTTATATTTGTGTTAATTCGAGTAAACAACGAAATTGTTAAATCAACAGATTCACAACAGCCGACGCGACGGTGCTCATTCCCGCGACAGATCGTTGGAAACTACCCATTGCAAAAAAATGCAGAGCACTTTACCATATTTAAATAGCTTTGAAGCGCACTTATAAGTTGAGTGTTTTTCAAGAATGCTTTCAATTCACGTATTAAATCCATGCATAAATGTTTTGGGAATCTATAAAGTTCAATAAAGTGCACCTAGTTGTAACTTCGAATAGATTCTGCCCATCTCGAAGGGAAAGCCTCAATATCCTCACATGAAAAAAAAATAAATCTTACTCAAAACAGAGATACTATTGAATATAATATAAAACCCACAATTGCTCAGTACGACGTCTTTTATTAATTTATTAAACGAATTAATATTCTGGACATTATTCTTAAGCAAATTTAGAAACTGAAATGAAATATTTACCTTTTCCAACAAAAAATCTAATCAGAACTGACAGAATTTATCATTTAGTACTTTTTAGTACAAACTTTATCACAATGAGTTCTAGAATCGCATTAGGCGTGTGCGTGAAGTTGGAAAATGATAAACCTCTGTGAAAACTGAAATGATGTTTTTTTTATCACTTCATAATTTCACAGATCGGGAATTGACCCCCAGTACTCAGTTCGGGAAAAATATTAGGGGTATTCACAATCTGGTGTACCAAGTCTTGTAAAATTGTAAAATTTTATTTTTTAACAACAGACTGTGAACACACCTTTACTAATCTGTAGCAACACTGAAGCAAATGTCAAAGTCTGTTTCACATTTGTTCTGAAGAAGGCTTAAGTTTGTGTTAAAAAAATCTTACACCCTTGTATTTTTCTGTTACAATAGGGGTATTCACGATCTGGTGTACCAAGTCTTGAAAAATTGTAAAATTTTATTTTCTTACAACAGACTATGAACACACCTTTACTAATCTGTAGCAACACTGCAGCAAATGTCAAAATCTGTTTCACACTTTCTGAAGAAGGCTTAAGTTTGTGTTAAAAAAATCTTACACCCTTGTATTTTTCTGTTACAATAGGGGTATTTACGAACTGGTGTACCAAGTCTTGTAAAAGTGTAAAATTTTATTTTTTTACAACAGACTGTGGACACACCTTTACTAATCTGTAGCAACACTGAAGCAAATATCAAAATCTGTTTCACATTTGTTCTGAAGAATGCTTAAGTTTGTGTTAAAAAAATCTTACACCCTTGTATTTTTCTGTTACAATAGGGTTCGGGTATTGTAAAAGTGTAAGATTTTGACATTCAGTATATTTTGTTTTTATAGTGCAAAAAAATTCTACACTTTTGTTTCGAACTGTACATACAAAAATCTCCACTTGATTTTTCTAAGACAAATAATGTCCGAATCATTATTTTGCTAGACAAATTGTGATGTTTGATGTAAATCGTGCATTTTATCACCTCATATCGTACCCCAAGCCTTTGCAATATTAGGAAGTAGGTATATGACCAGAAAAAATGAATGAAAAAAGTGTGTAGGTAAATTAGTTGCAAGAATTAAATCTATTCATCAGCTGATTTCATTTATGCAGTAGCTTAGCTATAATGAGCAAGAGTAGGTACAATGAGCACGTACTTTGAATAAACTTAAGAAATATTTCTGAGAATTATGTGGTGTTTTCGTATCCAAGTATGTGTTTGTATAAATTTGAATAGAATAGATAAATAAATTAAGAAAAATCAATGAGCTTTAAAATTAAAAGATTGAAACTGAAGAAATCGATTTAATAGATTATTAAATCAGTTAAAAAAATTATATCGAACAGGGACAAAATAATAATTTTGCATATATACATAGGTATATTTAATTTACATTACATAATGTACCTATGTATAATGTATATTGAAAACGCATAGAAACACTAAGGCGAACTTGCGTTATTTTCATTGTAAATATGTACCTACTTGAAAATGGATATATTTTTTTAGTCATTTAAGATACCTATCTACATTATAAATCTTCTTTTTTTTTCTTAAACACAAAGGTTACTCAACATGAAATTTACAATAAAGCAAGTTAAACAATGTACATTATTTCTTTAAAAAACAGTCACTAACAATAATAGCATCAGTGACTGTTCTTATTTTTTCCTACTTAACATTTCTTAGTTCGCATGGAAATTGTATGTTTATCTCTACAACTTCAAAATTTTGCTTGGGAAAAAATTTGTAGAGATAAAATTTACGTTTGCTCAAACTGAGTACTAGGCTTTAATGTATAAGAAGAGGGTAGGTGTCAAAGACTAAAACTGAATATGTTTTTTAATCTCTACCTGTTTTTTAAGATATAAGCAGTTGATATTTAGCACGGAAGAGTCTAACAATGGCGCTTCATAGAATTGATCATTGTGATTTCTTTCAAAATTAAATAGATGTATAAAGCTATCGAAGTAAAAGTTTTTCATTTATCTAATAAGATCGCTTACACAACGTAAAGGAGGAAAAGGAGGTATTTTTTTAAGTGCACACATATTGTTCGATAAAATTTATATCTTGTTAGTGTACGATACAATCAGACATTTAAAACCAATGTACATCGGTGTCTCCTGTCTAATCCTATCCCATTTTCCTAATCGCTCGCACTGTGTATGGGTAGTCATAACCCCGTGAGTGCGGGCAAAATTAACAAAAAAAAAAAAAAGTAAGACTGCTTTCACACAAGAAGCTGACTTTCCGGCAACTGGAAGTTTGTCGGCGAGAAGGGCAAGAAGTAAGGGGAATGAAAAAAATCTCCCCGGTGAACGATTTGAAGAGATTTTTTTGACGTTTTGCTTTGTATTCCAATAAGCCATACTAAGATCGGAAATCTTTTTACGTTACACCCCCCAAAACCCATTTGCTTACATTGTTGTATTTGTACCTTTGAAACCATATCCATGAATAGAATGGGAAATCGAAAAACAAATTACTAGGGCTGGGTTGTCTATGTGTCTATAGGAAGATGAACGGAAAAGTTACTTGTGTGCGTGATTCAGCTTGTAAGCAAATTTCAAATGAAAGCAGAGGTTTCGGGTCTTTATGTAATGCCCAACATAATCTTCCCAGTTTCTTCTGCAGTTTCCTGGGGCCAAATTCCGCAAGCGTGAGTTTCTCTGTGTACACAAAAAATCGGGTACACATACATATTTGCGATTCCGCAAGGGTGGGATTGATTTCTTTTTTGACAGATAACGTGTACACAGATAGGCAAATTTTTCACGTATATTTTGAGGGTGAATAATTTTTTTGCACGGAAAAACATTCACGCTTTGCGGAATTGGGCCTTTGGTGCCAGTTTTTTCGTGTCAAAGCTACAAGGCAATTAAAGGAAAACGTCAAAAAAAATCTTCAGCAACTGGTTTAACTGTGCACATGTAAGTGCGGCATTATGTGAATGGAAGAATGGATGTAAGATGTGGAACATAACAATGACATTTCTTGACGTTTTTGGGAGGCCAACCACTTTTTTTCCTAATCCGGGTTTGTTCATATTTAATGCATCTTCGCTCCGCAGTACGAAAACAAAAGTAATTTGCAAAGAAAAATAAAAGTGTTTATGATAAAACTTAACCAATACATTTTGATAAAAGGAAAACATTTATTTATGTATTAAAATCTTATCAGTTATAAGAAAACAAACCAATAAGTGTTCGTAATCGTTTATATTAGTGAAATTATTATTCCGGGAAGAAGATGTAAATCAATTTATTTCCATTACCTACAACATTTTGCGTCGTTGCATGAGATTACAAAACACAAAAACAATTTATTCAGAACGACAAATTAACGAAAAAAAAAAAACAAAACTAATCAGAAATACATCGGAGAAAAAAATAGGTTCCTAAAATTCCAAAGTGCATCTATAAATAAAAAGGAATTTTATTTCTATTTTATAGTTTTTCTTTAAGGAAGCCAAATCTGCTAATTGGACACCATGGTTGAGCCTATTTTCGATTATCAATTTCGTTTAATTCTCATTGGTGATAGCACAGTCGGGAAGAGTTCCTTGCTCAAGTTTTTCACAGATGGGAAATTTGCTGAGGTAATTTAAGATGATTTTTTTATCTTACAAATGCAAACAGCTAAAAAATCAAAAAATAATAATCTTTATATAATTTCTAAGCAAAATAGAAAACAAGGTCCCATTGCCTAGGTTGTTGATAAGATGTCCTATATTCTAGTTTACACACTGTCGATTTGTTTTGTTATTGGTCGCCCTGATGACATACATACCTACATAAGCTCTCCAATCAATTTGTAAACAAATAGATTGCATTTACTCTCTTTGTCCATAAAAAGTTGGTTCAGATTTTTTTAGCTTAAAATAATTGAAATGTGATTGGCAATTCATAATGACTCTAATGTATATACGAAACTACTGTGCCGCTATTACAATATAACTTGTGATAATGAATCATAAATACTTTTACATTTTTTTATAATTCAAAACAATATTAATTAAGTTAGTATATCTACTGTAAAACAGTTGAGTCACTAATTTCTAAGTTGCTGATTGAGTTCTAAAGATCATTTGAAATTTTTATTATTATTAATATTTATTAACAAGCAATTCAAATTACAAGCTAATACAAAAATTAACAAGCCTAGCTGCAGAGACTATTGGCTTTTTTGGTTGGGGATTCAAATTACAATATTTGTTTTTTTGAGAAACTCAGTGATTTTATTTACATTTGTTATGCTGGGATTCTTGAGGATTTCATATATTGAGTTGTTTTCGAATATTTTTTTAATTATGGACTGCGACAACGGACAATGTTCCAAGATATGTTTTAAATCAAAACGGGTGTTGCAAATGGAGCAGGTTGGGGGGTCGTTTTTGTTGAGGAGGTGGTGATGTAATGCAGTGGTGTGTCCAAGTCGAAGTCTAGCAAAATTGCTAATTTTTTGTTTCGAGCAGTTTGTGGGGTACATCGGTGTAGATTTTAAGGGGTTTATATCCTTGTAGTGATGGTGGTAAAGGTTCCAATCGTGTCTATTTTTAGCAAAAGATATCTTTCCGATGAGCTTGAGAAGATCGGCTTTAGCGAAAAAGTTGAAAGTGAGTACAGGTGCGTTTTTGGCTGAGTTCGCTACACTGTCGGCATATTCATTTCCGTTTATTCCAACATGGCCAGGAGTCCACATTATTTTAATGTTTTTCATTTTTATAAGTTGATATCTTATTAATGATATGATTTCGGTGTTGTTGTTTGCGTTGCGGATTGCATTAATTACTGAGATGCTGTCAGAGCATATAACACATTTTTCAGGTATATTGGCTGCAGCTTTAGTCGCTTGAAGTATGGCGAATGCTTCTGCGGTAAAGACTGAGGCGCAGTCCGGGAGAATAACAATGCTTATTATTGACCCGTTTTCATCGGTCACCGCATAAGATGTGGTGTCCGGGGTTTTAGAGCCATCGGTGAATATAAGTGTCCATCCATCAGTTCTTAAGTCAGAGGCGATACTTGAATGTAGTTGCCTATATGTGCTGTTTGCAGTTTTTAATTTCTTGTATTTGGTAAGATCCAAAATCAGCGATTCCTGTTTAATGAACCAAGGGGGGTAGCATCGGATGATGAGTCGTTCTCTTTTCGTTGGTAGATTGTTAATCCTTGCTTGTTTAAGCGTTGTAGCTATGGCAGAAGGAATTCGTTTTGTAAGTTTTAGATTTGTTGTTTTTTTGATGTCGTTGTCGATGATAGAGTTCTTGGAGAATACCAGTTTTGCGAGCAATCTTAAGGATTGTGTGTCTCTTCGTTCTTCGATGCTCGGGAGTCCTGCTTCAGCTAGGATATTTTTTATTGGAGTTGTTGGAAAGGCGTTTATGCTTCTTCTAGCTGCTGTATGGTAGCTGGGTTTTATGATGTTTAAAACATACTTTGGGCAGTGACCGTATATGGACAACCCATAATCAATTTTAATTAGAACTAAGGTTTTGGTTATATATGCAAGGGTATTAATATGTACATTGCTTTTATTTGACGCTAAATATCTTACTATATTAGTTCGTGCAGCTAGGGATTTCTTAAGTTCTAAACAGTGTTCTTTCCAATAATATTTACAATTGAATATTAATCCTAAAATACTTAAATTACTAACATTATTTATCATAGTGTTGTTTATATTGATGTTTAGTTGTTGACAATTCTGTTTGCGACTTATATGAAGTGTTTTTTACATTTTTGAAGAGAGAGTTTTGCACCTGATTTTTTTGACCATTCGTTAATATCTTCTAGGGCAATTTAGGTCTGATCCACACTCTGCCAATTGGCACAAATTGGCACCAATTTCTGCCAAAACCTGTTCCAGACTTACAAATTTGGTAGGTTTTGGCAGAAGAGAGCGTTCTTGAGAGAGTAAAATATTTCCCCTTCCTGACAATTTCTTGCCAATTCCTGCCCAATAAATTTTTGTGGGCAGCAATTTGTGGGCAGAAAATTTACAATTGTCAGACTGACGTTTGTCATAAACGAAAAACAAACGGTTCGTAGTTGGTGTGAAAAAATATTTGTTCAACAAATAAATTAATTTAGAAACACTAAAATACAAAATAATTAGTTTGAAGAGAAAAAAATGTGAATTTACATCAAATAAAGAAATAAAAAAAAAAAACAAATGTGTTGACGTTTAAAAATTGGCAGAAAATTGTGCACAAGCTGTTCCAAACTTTTTCGGGCTTTATTTCTCAATGAGAGAATTTTATCCCCACTCTTCAAGTTTTGACAATCTACCAATTTCTGGATCAGACCTTTTATTGGGCAGGAACTGCCAAGTAATTCTCAGGAAGGGGAAATATTTTACTCTTTCAAGAGCGCTGTCTTCTGCCAAAAACTACCAAATTTGTAAGTCTGGAACAGGTTTTGGCAGAAATTGGTGCCAATTTGCACAGTGTTGATCAGACCTATTGAAACAATGTTTTATTTATATTTAATTTGAGAACTTTTACATATTTATTAAATTAAATTTAAAGAAGTTACTAGAAATGAATGGCAAAATATTTCGTCAAAAAAAAATCTTATTCTGGAGTCAAAGTCTACTTGGGTAAAAAAATAAGTAATGCTGAGTTGCTGTTTAGCGCATTAACTTCAACAGTTATATTGCAAGGGGATTGTCTTTAATACATAAACGCTTTTTTATTTAAGTGAAATTCCGCTTATATAATGTTATAATTTTCATTACAGCTCTCCGATCCAACAGTTGGTGTTGATTTTTTTGCAAGATTGATTGAAATGAAAGACGGCACACAGATTAAACTTCAACTGTGGGACACTGCCGGCCAAGAGCGCTTCCGGTCAATTACGAAATCCTATTACCGCAATTCGGTTGGCGTACTCCTTGTGTACGATATAACAAATCATGCCAGCTTCGAACACATCCCTCTATGGATGATGGAAGCTCAACGACATATTGAGCCCCATCGACCAGTCTTTGCTTTGGTCGGTTGTAAGCTCGATTTAGTTAATGCAGGTAGCCATCGCGAAGTTAGTACAGAAGAGGCGCAATCATTTGCAAAACAACATGGACTGCATTTTGTTGAAACCTCAGCCCGAAGCGGGGTCAATGTCGAAGAAGCATTTCGCATGGTCACACAGGAGGTCTATTCACGTATTCGTTCAGGTGAATACAAAGTCGAAGATGGCTGGGATGGCATTAAGACTGGTTTCGCTCGACCTAGTAGTTTGGACTTTAATTTGGTTGTGGCGGAGCCTGAAAAATCTTCGTGTTGTTGATATGTTTCGTAGCGCTAATTTATTAAAATTAAATCAAGTTTTATTATTAAAAAAAAAAAAAAGTTTAAAAACAAATAAAAGTACTACGAATAAATAATTTTTTAATTGTTGATATCCATTTTGGGGGATCTACCATTTATTGTAGTTCTTATATTTAATTGGATTTAGTTTTATTTGTGATTGAAGTTTTTCGGACAATTAACAACAAAGATATTTTAAGTTTAGTTAATTTAGCAGTTCGTATTGTTTTTCTTTTCTGATGTAACAACCAAAAGGTTGAATTTAAAAATTGTTTTTCTTTCTGTTAGTTTTTAGTTTATAATACAAAACATTGCAATGATGTTGAAGATCATTATTTTTGTGTGCTGTTTACTAATTTGTACATATTCATAACGGAATATAAATTCATTACAGAAATACACATACACTAAATAATTTTCCATTGTCTTTATTGGTTTAATAAAATATTTGTAATATATCAAAGAAGAAATGTATTATTTAATATTTCTTGTCTCAAAATGATAAATTTGGAAAACTTTCTTTCTAGGAACGCAATAAAAATAGTATGAATATACCCCTCGACCTGGCACTCAGTGTTTTTTTTTTGTTCCTTTAATTTGTTGCCATTACAAGAATCATTTTAGAAATTTGTTGAAATGGATACTAGTATTGGAATATTTGCTTGGTTTATGGCTCGGATGGTGATACAATTGAGTTAGTATCGTAGAACATAATTATGTTGCACATAATTACGCATTCCAGAATCATAATATATTTTTGTCGTTGATGATCCCAATTGCGCTAGACTGGACCCAGATCGCTTAAGACTAAAACGACCGTTCGATCAAATTATCGATCATTGTCATTATATGTACAATTAGAGTGGGCTGAACATTTTTTTTTTATTTCGATTCGTAATGCTGCGGAAAACTTGCGAATAGGGGAAACTAAGAAAGATTTGAAAAATAATCAAAATCGGTTCATATCTTCCGATCGCGCATGCGCCCTGAAGTTTGTAATTTTTTTGAAAAAATGGTATTTCAAAAAAAAAATGTTGAACTACCCTAACTTTTTTAATTTTTAAATATAATAGTTTCAGGCGATTCGTTTTTGAACCAAATATTAAGTAAAAAAGGAATGGTTCAAATCTTTTAAGGACTTCCGATCGCGCATGCCTTTTAAACTTTGTGGAATACTGCAAAATTCCCATTTTTAGCATATTTTTTCCTTTAACGTACACTTTTTGGTAGACTTATACTTGTACCAAATATAAAAGAAAAAGAAAATTTAACACCTTCAGTTAAGATCATGCACTCACCGAAAATTTTAACCGATTTGAACATTTGAATTTATCGGTCTAGGGGGCCTTGACGTTTGTCATTCTCCACGACGTGTTTTTCGCATAGTAAATGTTTCAAATTTGCTTTCGATGCAATATTAGTTCCGTTTTGGCATAATTTTTGTATAACTTTGTGAATTAACGGTTATATATTTACCATGGATGTGCCCAAAACAATAATAACTCGACAGGTTTTTGGTTGTCCTTTATTCGGTTCACCAAAAGATTTTTCAATAAACAAGCTCCCTACTGGTGTCGATGTGATTGGGTGGTGTGCACAAGAGAGATTTAAATTCGCTCTTAAAGCAAATAAAACAAAGGCTCCCTTTTCACAAGTGTCCATAGTTGCTAAAAAAATAATTGATCTGTATCTAAAAGCATCCATACCAAAGGTTACAAATAACAGAGTCGTTCAAATCATAAAAGTTTTCCATGATAAATATTATAACATACTCCTAGACAACAGCTTTCCGACAGAAGTTATAAGGAACTTGATACTTCGTCAAAAATACCAAGTTCGTTCAGAAAATAAGTTGGAAGAGAGGAGATGTGTTTATAACAGTGTCGTTTATACGCCCAAACTTTCGGAAAATATTTAAAGAAATGGTCGCAAAAAAACAACCCGGAAGTCAACTTGGCATATAAGTCAAACCAGACTGTTGCAACTCTATTCACCAACCTGAAGGCGAAAACCGACAAAGATCGCCGTTCAGACGTAATTTACAAAATAAATTGCCAAGGGAAATCGGATGAATCTTGCAATCTTTGCTACATCGACACCACCAAACAACTCCTTCGGCAAAGAATGGCGAACCACAAGTCAGATATTCGCCTAAAAATCTAAAAATCTGAGAAGACGGCACTGGCTTCTCACAGCGTTGATAACGGTCACACACCGAACTTCGAGGGAGTGGAAATCCTTGCAATAGAAAAACATACATTTAAACGTTACACCATAAACTAATAACATAAGAACCCGAAACCTCTGTTTTCATTTGACATTTGCCTACAAGCTGAAACACGCATACAACTAACTTTTCTGTTCCTCTTCCAATAGAAACATTGATAAAAACGCACACAAGAATCTTTTCTGTTCCTCTTTCTATAGAAACATAGACAACGCAGCCCTAGCAATTTGTTTTTGTTTTGTTTTTGATTTCTCATCTATTCATGGATAGAGTTTCAAAGCTACAAATACAACAATGTAAATAAATAGGTTTTGGAAGGTGAAACGTACGAAGGTTTCCAATCTTATTATGGCTTATGTGGGCGTTACACACTAGAGGCATATAATTAACAACAAAAATATGAACCGCAAACAAGACACACAAAATATATCAGCCGTTTACTGTTCCTTAGTTTCTGATAGTAAATATCATTAAACCTAGACTAATCTTCAAATAAGAAGTGTTCAAAATCTGTTTTTTAAGTTTAAGGGGTAAGATATTTTAAACTATTAAAATGAACCCACTTAACACTGTCTGCTGAGCCTGAACCACTGGGAATATTTGCTTCCATTTTAAAATAACTCCGGAATGAGTCTCTCAATGGACTCCATTTTTTTTTTGGCATTCTTCAACTGTGCGTTTAAATGAAATATAAAGTTTTTGCAATTACATATGTATATTAATATAAATATTTCAACTTGCCTGTCCTTCCCAAGATATTGGAAATATCTTGAAATGCAGCTTATCTCCTGTACTTCTGTCTTGGCATACAGAAAACATGGTTTTTTACCTCAAATATCAACTTCGACTCAAATTCTATCTTTGATTGTTTTTCTTGAGTAGCCATCATGCCTGAAAAACTATAATTGTTATTCTTGCAATAAAAAACTGTATTATTATTTCTATTTACGTTTTGCAAAATAAACAACAAGCGCACAACACATCCAGTCGACCGGCAACAATTTTCCTGTTTGAAATACACACGAACAATTTTTTCGGATGCAAGTCTGTCATTGGAACTGAACGAGAATGGAATTCTATATTTATTCCGGATAAGGAAGAGAATATCCAGAATGGAATGAATAAAGAAACAAAAATACTATACGGAATAGAATATTAAAACACGACATCAATCAGCCGTTTGAGAGTGTTGTGATGATGACAAAAAAACAGGTATGTCTATGAGAAATAGTAAAAATAAAATATTGATTTATTAATTAAAGAAAACTCACATTTGATTATTATTATTTATATATTTATTTCAATAATAAAAATATGAAAAATGCTTGCTCATCCATTTTGTTTACTTACTAGGTTTTCGTCTTTGGCTGCTGTCATTTTTTTGCTTTCATAATGAGAGGGTTATTCCGAGAATATTCTTTTCATTCCGTGTTTGACATGGAATAAAAAGAATGCATTCCAAACGTTCCGGAAAGAAACAACAAAATAGTTTATCCGGAATATTCCATGGAATAAAGAAACGCAAAACGAAAAATGGTCTTATTCGCCGAATAGAAATGCATTTACAAAAACCATTACAGTGGGCAGTTTGTCTTCTGCATTTTAATGAACTTCCTTTTCGGTATTTATTCCAATACCTGGACGGTAAATCAACTGGTCCGAAATCTTTGAAGGGTCCATTTGGTGAAAAACGTATTGACTGTGAAAAACGTGCAGTTACTTCTTTTAAGACTATTAACTGCCAAATTCCTGAAATAGACAGAAAAATATTGAGTAAAGATCAGCAATATTTACTTGATATTTCTATGGCAATAAAGTCTGGAATCTGCATAGAAGACTTGACATCGCACTCTAAGATTGTACTTAAGCGAAGATGTTCCAACGCAACAACTTCAAGATATTGTTTTGTTCATTTTAAAGTCATACATGCCAATGTGGTTAAAAATCAAAACAAGTAAAAACTTGACAGCAGGACCAAAACTTGTGTACCAATCTATACAATCTTCAAGGTACCTCTAAAGATTTACTCAATATTGTCAATCGCGTAATCGAAAGAAACGAATTTTTCGCACACCCTGAACATCTAATGCTAGCCATGGCACTTGATAATGAAAAACAGATAAGAGAACTCGGACTTCGGCGGATTTTAAAGGCAAGGCAGATGGACGAGAAGAGAAAAGTAATAAGGAGTTACAAGCCACCCAGACTGAATTTCAAGGCGCAAAAATACACAGATATTATTGATTGTGTAGATTGTGATTTGTCATCTCCCCCCTTGTTGCAAAATATAAGTGATACGGAAATATCTTCGTACATTAAAAGTGACTCAATTCCTAAATGGAAAATTGATTTCCCAGTTCACAAGCGGGCAGTTGAACGATACGTAAAACTCGTTTCGGTTGCCTCTTCAAAAGTTTGCGGTGTAGATAATAGAGATGGATTTATAAGAACCACCTTGATGTCTAGAGCAGCCATGCCAAATTTTTCGCATAAGACAGAATTCAAAATGCCTTCAGCTCAAATAGAATGGAAATGAATCGTTCAAAAAAACTTAATTTTTTTAATAAAATATTTGTTCCTTAAAATATTTATTTAGGTTGTTCCTGAACTTATTTCTTAATTTTGATTTTTTTTAATTAAAATGGAATGCAAATTTTTAATTACATATTATTATTCCTTGAATAATATCATCTTCCTCAGTTAGCACTTTTTTCGAAATTTCACCAACTTTGACTTTTTTGCGTGATCAGAAGCCCTTAAAAGATTTGGACCATTTCTTTTTATTGGGTTCAAAAACGAATCGCCTGAAACTATTATATTCAAAAATTAAAAAGTTAGGGTAGTTCAAATATATTTTTGAAATACCATTTTTTATAAAAATTTCCACACTTCAGAGCGCATGTGCGATCGGAAGCTATGCACCGATTTTGATTATTTTTCAAATCTTTATTAGTTCCCCACATTTGCAAGTTTCCGCAACATTACGAATTGAAATTCAAAAAAACAAATTTTTCGGCCCACATACATATAATATGTATATACATAAGTGAAAGTTGACATGGACTTTATAACATACAGGTTAACGTTTGAAATAAATTTCAAAAAGCTAACACCTACATTATGTACATATATGTAGCTTCAAAGATGCCCTGATATTTCCAGTCCACAAAAAAGGCAACATAGAGGATCCGGCAAATTATAGAGGCATCTCGTTTTTGAACTCATCTTATAAAATTTTTACCACGATACTACTAAAAAGATTGAACACTTGGATAGATTCAAATAATTTACTAAGTGAGTTTCAAGCGGGGTTCAGAACAGGGTACTCTACAATAGACCATATATTTGTGCTCAATAGCATCGCCGACTGGTTTATTTCGAGAAGTAAAAAACTTTACACATTTTTTGTCGATTTGAAAGGAGCCTTCGACACCGTGGACAGAAACGCATTGATGTACAAGTTATATGGATTAGGAATGTCGTTTAAGCTTGGCCGAGTTCTGCGAAACTTGTACATGGATAACAGAGTAGCGGTTTGGAATGGCAAAACTATATCTGATTGGTTTTCGACGGAGTCAGGGGTAAGACAAGGTTGTGCGCTAAGTCCAAGTTTGTTCGCGCTATTCATCGATGATCTAACTGAAGCACTACCAGGGGGCGTGGAGTACACTGGAGTCATCATTAAAGCTCTTCTTTTTGCAGATGACATTGTACTGTTTGCTAGCTCACCAGAATCCCTCCAGCTAATGATAAATAGACTGGCCGAATATTGTATGCGATGGAGCTTGTTGATCAACCTTAACAAGTCGAAGGTTATGATATTTAAAAAAGGTGGAGGCAGGTCCAGGTCTAACGAACATTGGTGTTTGAATGATGAACAAATTGAAGTTGTGAAAGATTACAAATACTTGGGTGTCTATTTCACCAATAACCTTAACATGGAAAGGCATCTCACCGATAAGCTTGCGAAAGCTAAGACAGCTATTAATGTAACATGGCGGGAGTGTTTTAATAACAAGGCTATTGCACATAGCAAGAAATATAAAGTGTTCGAAGCAGTTTCACAATCAATTCTTTTCTATGCAGCGCAAGTGTGGGGTGGTAAAAAATATGAACCAGTAGAAAAACTCCTCAGATATTATATAAAACGAATATTTCGTTTGCCACCTAGCACTCCGAATTATATGATTTTTCTGGAAACGGGTTTATCTCCACTATTTATCAAAACATTAAAACTACAAGTCGACTACATTAACAAAGTTCTTAAGATGCCAAATAATCGGCTTCCAAAAAAAGCGGCTCTTCATGCTATACACTCCAAGTCAGGATGGTTTAAAAACTGGATTGAACTTTCACAAGATGCAGGTCTGGAAATAAATTCTAGTGAATGGAGGTCTTGGAAGCCTACGTTGTATACGATGGTTATTCGTCTAGATGAAATCTATAGAGACAGATACAAGGAAGAGGCATCAAATTCATTACACCGAATGATCTACAGTAAATTGAGCTATAACATTAATGAACGTAACTATTTCCGAGATGACTACACCATCGATCAAATTTCAAGCATGTTCCGGCTAAGAGGTGAACTTCTTAATTTGAATTTTATACCGCATCGCGAAGAACTACAAATACTTTGCAATATGTGCAATATGGCGGAGCGTGAGGATATATTACATTTTGTTGGAAGGTGCCCGATATTAAGGGAAACAAGAAGATACTTTTTGGGTAGTGACTTTTTTACGGATGACGAAACCTTAAATCTTCTTAATGAAATGAACGTATCTAAATTATACAAATATTGTAAAACGGCAATTAATTATAGAAACAGAATTATAAATGAATGTCTTTAAATGAATACTGTAACTTATTGAATATTAAAAATATAAAGTAATTATTTAAATTCATTGTCAATCAGGCAGACGGCAAAGCCATGCATTTAATTGATTATACCTATGATATTTTTGTAAAAAATTGCGAAATGTAAATAAAAATCAATCTTAATCTAAAAATCTAATCTATATGTAGCTTCAGAGAATTGACAAGAACTGTAAACAATGTTAAAAAATAAGCCTAATTAGAAAATTAGCCTGAAAAGTATTTCTTATTTTGTTTTTAGAAGTTAGAAAAATGATATACTCATAACCATAATAGACATTGCGTTTATCAGTATCTCTCGTTATCGCTACGCTGCAATTACTGTTTTGCGGTTGCGGTCGTCCTAAATAATAGCCGTGTTTTATTATCGCCAATAACCCATATGGTTTACCCCGTGAAAATAAAACGATCTGGGGTATGTACTTACATGTACACTCTGTTTGCCGAATTTAGTACTAATATTTGCAAACCCAGATAGAAACCCCGATAGAAACCTGGATCTCGTGTTGTTTTTGTAATACGTGTTAAAACATAACCCAGACCCAGACCCGTATATAATAAAACGCAGCTAATGTTAGTTGCGTTTTATTATCGGCTGGTCAGGCTTATTTCTTTTAACACGTATTACAGAAACAACACGAGATCCAGGTATCTATCGGGGATTCTATCTGAGTTTGCAAATATTAGTATTAAATTCGGCGAACAGAGGGTACATATAAGTACATAACCCAGATCGTTTTATTTTCACGGGTGAACCATATGGGTTATTTGCGATAATAAAACATGGCTATTGATTTTGATGACCTATTAATTTGAACGCGTTTTAAACATATTTTACATTTAAATTAATTTATTAACATACTACATACATATAAACACTGATCCCAGAGCAACTAAACAGTAGTTGAGGTAGATGGTGTTTCTTCTTTAATTCTCTGTCGTATCTTTTTCGTACAGTTATTAGTTTGAATCAGCTGTCAAATTAAAAAGCTTTATTACAAGAACATTTTCCTGACTTATACTCTGATGTCTGTTCAACAAAAATTGTCAGTACAGGGCTTATGGGTGAGCTTTTTTTAAACCAGTGGTGCCTGTGAATACTTTCACAACTGAATTGAAAAAAACTACTACTGGGCCCCAATTCCGCAACCGAATGCTTTTCCGTGCAAAAAAATTATTCACCATCAAAATATGCGTATTTTTATCTGTGTACACGTTATCTGTCAAAAAAATATGCATCGCACCCTTGCGGACTCGGAAAAATGTATTGGGCTTTTCGATTCCTGCTGTTGTCTATGTCTTCTTATATTCCATTAAGAACCAATTTTCAAAATTGTCGTAAAATAAGTTGGTGCTTTGGTCATTACATGTTGTTAAGGCATAACATTAACAACATGTGATTGAGTAAACTAGCATACTCAGAAAATATGACAACGAAATAAATAAAATAATGCGAATTAGAAGGTACATAAATAAATAAGACATGGTAATTTTCTCCGTATTAGTTCAGCCGCCATCCCTGACGATAAATCTGAGACAACAACCAGCTCTAGTCTCAGAACATCGCGCCACACATTTTTCCTATTCTCATTTCTCTTCTTCCACCGGATGCCGCGCTGTGTTAAGAAAAACATATAAAAGGTATTCAAAATCCCTTGAGCAGCGCGTGCAGTCTATAAAAAAAAAACATTTTCTTGTATCAATAATCAGCCTTATCACAAGTTCCATCGTAATCGGAAAGATCTACGAAAAAAGGTAACGCTGAACCGTTCGTAATGGCAATTTGTATGAGAATTTCCACTACGATGTATTCTGTGATAGATATTTACGGGATTCGTAACAAATTTCCGATTACGATGGAATGCGTTAGGGCTGAATAATTAACTTGCTACTTTTTATGTTATTTTACCAGAAAAGTAGTTTAAATTCAATAAACACATCGAAATTACACAAAACAAATCAACCCCATGATTTTGACATTCGAATTATGTGAGTGTATTAGTGATTCTGTTTTCGATTCTGAAATGAAATCCAGAATCGTTTTCTGTTCTGTTTAGAGTAACAACTGTCATTTTGTGGGGGTCAGAACAGTTCTGGACGGCCAATCGAAAAGGCCGTATGTGTACAAAACTTTCTGTGTACACAGATAAAACTCACGCTTGCGGAATTGGGCCCCTGAAAAAAGTTTATACCAACTGACCAACTTACCCGAATAGTTGTGGTAATTTCCTGGAAAATATCACCATGACCATCATAATTGCATGCCCAAAGAAATAAAGCATACTGATCCCAGATAAATCATCTTCTTGGTGTATGATACTGGTCTTCTACTTTCACTGTATAAGTTGAAATACACAAAAGAGCAATCGGCTAAGGTGATAGTTAATTGTCAATTTTTTGATAGCCGTTTTGGCGATTGATGTCTCTATCATATCTATAAGGAATGATAGAGAGAAGAATCATCAAAACGACAGTCAATTAATCGAGCGATCGCTTTTGTTTTACGCGATTCGTGCCGGGTTTCTGTCTTAAAACTTTTGAGAACACAGGTTGAATTTATTTAAATTGTGTGCATTTATATATTGGCCCCCATCAGGAATTTCGTTTCCCATGGAATATTTTATTCAATCGAAATTTTTCCAGCGAATAAATTTCCCTCGGATAAAAAATCGTATGAAATGCAAATAGCAAAATTCCCTTTGAAAGCTTATTCCTGATACCAATAAATTCGGGGGAAACTTTTGGAGCATCGTTCCCAAGATTCGAATTGGATAAAAATTTCCAGGGAAATTTTTATTGACGATAACCCCTCATTGTTTTTTTTTTAAATTTAAAGATGGTGCAGATGGTAACCTATACATACATTACTCTCATATTTGCGGCCATTTATAATGATAAGTACCCTATATACTCTGTCCAACAAAAATAGTCAGTGTAGCCCTTTTTGGAGAGCTTTTTGAAATACACTGGTGTCTGTAGCTGAAATTGCCACTGATTTACATACAAATTGGTTTTGTAATCTTGTTAAAACCAGCGTATATCCATCCATGACTTACCTATTGCACATCAAAGTACATAAAGGGTGTTTTTTTTTTAGTTCAGCGCATAGTCTGAGTTGTCAAAAAATTAATTTGTGTTTCTTTTTAACTCAGAGCATGCAGAGCTCCAAATGTGTGTTTCTTTTTTCGTTCTGAACATGTGTAGATCGCACTCGACGCGATCGAACATAATTGACTGAGCATGTGAGTAAATTGCTGAACACACCAAATGCCATGTTTCAAGAAGGAAAATGTGAAGAAAAAAATAATTAGATACATAAGTTGGCGAAAGAAATTGATCGCTTGTTGATTTTCTGTATCTGGTGTATCAGTGTACAAAAAAGTTAAGGTATTGCTTTTTACGGTTAAAAATGAAAATGTGTTCTGATTTGTGTTGTTCAAGTGTGTTTAAAAAACATATCAGTGTTCAGTGTTCGCTCTGTTTTAAACAAGTTCAGTGCATAATCTATGTGTTCAAAATCTGTTCAGTGCTCTGCTCTGAACGAAAAAAGAAAAACGACTAAAGTCATACACACTGCTGCTATTGTGTGCCTTCAACATGCACTCAACTGGCAACCCTCGTTGTGTGCTATTAAAATAAACACATTGAATCAGTGTTACCACAGCTACGTTTGTGGTAATTTAGTATGCTTACTACTGCAACCCTGTAAGAGCTTTAAAACAGTACGAATTTATTGGCATCTATTACAGAGTCAGAGTGAGAGGCAAGCGTCCTATCTTGCCTGTACTAACTATTTTTGTTGGACAGAGTATAGTTATACGTGTTTTGCCATCCGATAGTTTCCGGGGCAAACATTTGACCTTCATTCACGTTCCCTACGTCCTGAGAGAAACTTATCATTTCCAGAGAAATTTGAATTCATGATAACTCCCATTTAATTATTGAGTTTTTGCTTCTTATTTTTGCTATTACTTAAATTAAATCATGTCATGTTTTCTTTTTTTTAATTTACTTTCGGAACCCCTGTACCATAACAGCTTTATCAACAAGAATGATGAACGTCAAAAATAAAACAACCAGCAAATTTATTTTATTTTTTTTTAAATTATTTTAGAAAACCTCATTTCATTAATTAATTTCACATGATTGTGTACCTTTTTAATTTTACATGCTTTCGTAAAATAGTTTTCAAAGTTTGTTTTTAATAATAATTTTTATATCTGTACCTTTTGAATATTTAATATTATTTTTTATAGTTTAAAACTATGTATGTATGTGTTTAGGTCCGTAGGAAAAATGTATGTGTGTATTTTTTTGTTGTATAGTTTTTTTTAACACTTATATTCAGTGGATAGATTGCGATGGTTAACAGAGAGGTACAATGCATGCACCAAAACATATTTCAATTAGCGGCGAATTATCGAAGCTCGGAGCACCATGTTCAATTGTTTAAATAATTTTAAATTGTTGTTATTTTTTTATTTTTACTAAATGTTCAGTTTATCCAAGACTATAAGATTTATACTCGTTTGCCGTTACGAAGCTTAAATATTTAAGTTAAACTTAAACGCCTATTTGATATTTGTTCCTCTCCATTAATTGTGACTTAAATGCGTATGTCTTAAATATTTAAGTTTGGTTCCAACATACATATGTGCCTTAATTATGTTATATTTTCGGTACTTTATTTATTTATTCACATTTAACAAATCGTATGTGTACAAGAATTTTTTTTCTCATTAATCTTAATACTAAAATTTTAATTTGTTCCTCTTACGAATATAAATGTTTTTTTTTTGGTTTGTGAAAGTGTGATGAATGATTGTGAGTGATTGAGTGTGTACGAAAATGTAGGTGAGTATGCATTTTTTTTGTTCATGTTATTCAAGTGACATAATATAATTTGGTTACTGTATAAATATAATATTATTTTAACTTAACATAATAATGAACTTTCTTACAAATTGTAAGTTGCATTGAACAATTTGTTTTATTTGTTATGTTGTGTGTCAAGTTTGTTTGTATACTTTTAAGAAAAATGTTTGTTTAATTATATTACTATACCTGTTTTAAATATTAATTTAAAAAAAATGCTTTATTACCAGAGTAGAATGAATAGTTATAATATTTTTAATAATAAATATGAAGAAATTAACTTGTCTACTTTAAATAAATATCAAAATTTAAACAATTTTGTATTTAGCTAAATCTTTGCATGAATTTATGCGTCTACTGTTTGATTGTGTTTTTGTCATTTTTATAACAAAATTAGTTTTCAGTATGTAACTTATATAATATTATTGACCAACAAATTCAAATCTGTATCGCCAACATGTTTTATTATTATTATTTTGTTTTTGTTATAAGATACCATCAAGTTTCACTTAAACATCAAATTTGAATATATAAGCATTTTTTGTTAATTTAAATTTATGGTTTTTTCAACATTTTTTTCTCGATTATTTTTTTTTTTTTGTAAAAAAAACTATAGGTACAATAAGGATTACATGACAATAGTATTCTCTTATATATATTATGTATTTGTGTGTAGTTGCGAAAAAAATTATTGTGAATAACATTTTGTAAATGTTCAAATTCCAAGACTGCAAAAAAAAACAGAAAACAATTAAAAAAAACAATAAAGAATTTTATGATTTTTTGAAGAATGAAATGAAAATTTATTTTTTTACATACATATGAGCTTTACTATTTTATGGGATGAATGTTTTATGTAACTTTTGCTTAAAATACATACATACTTATACAATTTTGTATTATTTTTATATTTATTCGGTTTATTTTAAACAAAAAATCTGTTAATAAATTTTTTCCCACGACTTTCGTCCAACAATTTGATTTCATATTTTTATAGTTGCAAAATTTACATTAAAGATTTACTTTTCCAAATATTTATTTAAAAAACAGCAGGAAAGATAAAATAGAACAAACTAAGTATCAGTAAACGTGTTTGGTGCGAAACATATCAATGAGTCCTTTTGCATTCTTTTTGAACCTTATCTACAATCTTTTAATATTAATCATATCATATTAAAACATAATTGCTTCTCATTATAATAATCACTGTGTGACATATTTTTTCTTAGAAGAAAAGCATTAATTCCTTTAAATTACCTACTATAAAAAATTGTCTAACAATTGCCTTGTTTTCACAGATTATACAGTAAATTAAATTGATGAAAATGATTATAATCACTTTTATATTCACTCTCTAAGAAAAACGTATTAATTCGAATGCATTCCAGAACACTATCCTATCCAACCTACAGAAAGAAAAATTCTGCACTCCAATTAAACGTCATCTAAACTCTTGATGTTGATTTCGCATGTAAAATTTTGCTAAGCTGGCCGTTCACTTTGTAAAAAAAAACGACTAATAACCGTCAGTTATTAAATGAATATAAGTAAACAATGCATTTAGTAATCAGAGAACAAGTAAAACCTACAAATAACGTCTAAGATCAATGTATCAGATGTGGTATAGATCTGATATCTTAACGTTTGGTGCCTGGTTTTCGATATATTCTTATCTAGAAGTTACAAAGAAAAGATTGGATTGGTATATTAAATTGCATCACGACGTGATTTGTTTTCACTAAGCATAAAATGCAAGTTTTGTATACCACAAGGGGGTCAAAAGGAACGCAGGACTTTAAAAGCTCTATTAATCGCCCTGCGGCTCATCTGAGTGGGGTCTTATATTGATCTTTACACCTTACCGTTTCCAGCTTACATCAAAAAACCTACGCTTGTACTTAAACCCAATAATGTAAATTTTAGTTCATGGACCTTTACAAGGCAACTGGCCCAGAGTCGCACCAACAATAATCACAATTGATGCTTTCATAAACTTTTGGGTCAATTAGCTTAATTTTTATTTTGTGGAAAACCGCCACATGGTTGAAATAACAACTGAGCGTTATATGATCATATTGGCAAATGTTGTTGAGTTTCAGTTACAGGAAATAGTACCAGGTCAGATTAACTTCAATAGGACGCGGCTACATTGCAATAAACACGCATTTCCATAATTAAAGGCCTTGCTTAACCTGGGGGTTACTTGAAAGATACTCTTTTTAAACATCGCCCACACGCCGCCCGGCTGTATAAGAGTTTAAGGTCCAAGTTAATGAGCAAGTGAAAGATATGCCGTCTAAATGTGCTTATTGCTGCCGAAGGCCTGCAGAGATCGTATTGAATACTTAGGAAAACCCGCGCGTAACTTCTGTCACGCACATTACTACGTTCTTTTTTCAATATACAGTTCCATTTTTTTTAAATATTTGTATTTATTTTTAGAGAAACTTTGCCTGAAATTTATGAATTTCGCGTTTACTATGCGTACAATTTATGAACGCAAGTTTAAGGCAAAGAATAAAAATCCTTACATGAATTAAAAATCACATAATATAAACTTAATAGATTATTTTTTTTTCTCATTTATCTCAGTATAATAAAATATCCTACAAAACAATAACATAAACCTAATATAAATATCTTATAAATCTGACTAATATATTTAAGGTTTTTTTTTAATTAAATCAAGTCTTCCGATTAGGATGGAAGGTGTTCCAAAAATGTATTGTGCACATAAATAACTATAGCTTTTATTTATATTAATTTGCTTCTTTGTTGCTGTGTCATCAAAACAATAGAACATTTTTTTAATCAATATTTTACAGCACAACTGAGAAAATTTATCGTATACATCTGAGCATTTAGAAATATAAAATGAACAATTAACAACAATATTTGAATTATTACCTCAACATTCCAAACAGAAAATCTTTAAGTCGGGTTCCTAGGCAAAATCAGAGATTTTATCAATGAATGTATTTGATTAATATACCAACAGCAACGTTTTTCAACCCTTTATGTTTTTGTGCAACGGATTGAAGTTATTCGACTTTGCTCGGGAGTTTATCATTGTGGTTTCCATCTCTCAGCATTCATAATAGGAATGCAGATATCTCGACAAATTAATAATTAATAATACTGTTAATCACATTGGGAATTCTAAAACATGGAAGTAAGGTAAAGAAATTTTACGTTTATTTACAAATCTCCAGGTCGTTTCCGATTTAGTATGTTGAGAAATCTTATGAGTATGTCATCAGCATGACATCAGAGTTGCCGGCCGGTCGTCTCTGACGCCGATACGTGCTATTTGAATTTGATCGGTGAGGGTTAAACGTTTTACCAAAAGAAAAAAAGAAACCGCCCTTGGTTATAGATGCTGAACCGAAGCCTCCAAGGACAGCCAAAGTAACGTCATAAGTTATGCTACTTGGTAATGTGAAGGTTATATGATATGTTAACGAATACCCATAATTCGTCGTCAAAGTATGAGTATTTCAGCCAAAACTGAATACTGAAAGCTATATGTTGCAGATGTTGGCACAAACTTCTAAATCATCACTTGCCGTTTCGAACAACACGGCAGCAAGACTTATTTAACTTAAGCTGAAACATAGGGCCCTAATACAATTGTCAATTATCAATTTGATTACTCACAAACACTTAAATTTAGTTTTGAAACTTCGGCTTATTTTAAAAACTGCACAACTATTTAATGGTAATTATAGATTTTCTTGTAATTCACAATGGTATGCATCATTCTCAATTACCAACACTCTTTTCAGTGAAGTTATTTAATATTATATTTCAGAATTTGTCAAGCATCAATTTGCAATTGACAATCATAATAGGGGTAATAGCTATTTTCACTTCGTCAAATTGCTAGTCTACACCGTCTAAGTTAAGTGGTAGAATCGACTAGTACATTAATAATTAATACCTTTAAAAACGAAAAAAGATTTTTGTCTGGCGGCTTTTTTAACATTACATTCTTGAAAAAGCAATGCAAAACTCTTCCGTTAATACTAGAGGAATAATATTTCAAAGCTTTGTCCAATTACTCACATATTGCCATATTAACATAATCGGAAGAACAAACATTGTGACAGCGTGATATGATGACAGGTGTTGAGTGTAAACGAGCGTTTAGAGGGCATTAAAATATATATTTTCTTATCAAGAAACCACTTACAAAACCATAGACAGGTAAGGTAGTTAAAGATATTGTCCACCAGCTATAAACTCAGACAACAATAGAAAAGCTGAAATCAAAAGAAAAAAATAACACTTTTTTGAACTAGGTACAAGTGATTGTCAACGAAAAACCGATACACTTACACCAATTGTTGGTCCGTTGAGATGAAAGTTTGTACTAAGAAAGCAATTGGTTTTAATCACAATAATCACCTAAACGAAAAATATTTTGTTTGAAGCCGTACACAAAAATAAGAATTGGACAGTGACTATGGCTAACTTTGTTAATTGTAATAAATTGTTGTATGGAATGTGTGTTCGATATTGAACTTTTCACAAGAGGATACATGTGAATGATGATTTGTTAAACACAATAAATCTATTTGTGCGCAATTGTTTTCTCATTTCTAATTAATTTTTTTAACGTTTGTGTTAGTTAATTAATTACAATTTCCCTATTAAATGTATGTATATATATAAATATTTTTTTTAGTTAGTTTTATTATATATTCCGATATAAATATTATTTTTTTTTTGTATTATTTTAATTATATAATAGCCCACCTTAAATTCCAAACCATATTTATCTCATTATTTATGGTCGGTGGGGTCGTGGGTTGTGATTTTCAATTCCACTTCTATATTTTTGTTATATATATTTTTATCTTATAATAAATCGCGATAATAAATTAAAATCTACAATAAAAATATAAATACATGCCGGTTTAAGTCGGGTAAAGAATTTTTTTTAAATCA
Source organism: Philhelius pedissequus (assembly GCA_910595825.1). Lineage (NCBI taxonomy): Eukaryota > Metazoa > Arthropoda > Insecta > Diptera > Syrphidae > Philhelius > Philhelius pedissequus. Next base: position 74,994,708 of record OU343162.1, read on the forward strand.
CGTTTTCGAAATATTTTTCATATTTTTTTTTTGTTTATAGAAAAGTAAATTTAGAAAATACTTTCATTATTATTGTTTCAGTTTTTGTTTAATGTTAATTTTATCGTTAAATTAACCTTAAGATTAAATTAAAAATAGAAAATGATAATTAAATTTATGTTAAATGTATTCTTACATTCTAGAGCCTTTTTGTTGTAGAACTTTAGCTCTGTCATTTAATTCCAATTCACGCCCAGCTGGCGTCAGACAGTCCTTCGAAACAACACATAGATACTCATTGTTTTCGAAAGGACTATAGTTGGGATATTGCATGCCTACATTGATCAATTGTTCAAATCGCCATCCATCGGAAAGCGTTGATATCATCTGAAAATATATAAGTTAATATTATTATGTTTAGTAAGGGTTTTTAATAAGATGAACGATGCTCTATTTAGAACGTTGATAATTATTGGTATCCGAGTTTGAAACCACCAACTGATGAAAATGTTTACAAGCTCATATCCCAAAAATGATATAAAAAGAGTATCTTTTAAATCGATACCGATTTAAAGTCATATGAAAGCTTTCTCCATACTTTAAAATGGTGTCACAGTTGGACAACTTTTTCCTACACCGGTAGTTGCCATACAACGATTTTGTTTTTTTTTTCATTCTATCCAAAATAGTCCTAACGATTTTGTTTGTTGTTGATTAGTATTACAATAATACTGTATTTAAGTTGTTTGCTAAAAAAATCGTATAACTGAAATAGGGGTTCACTTTTTTTGATAAAATTAATCTATTTTTCGGTTTGTTACCTTAATTACTTGACCGTATATCTAAGTAGTTCAGATAATATTGCATCTCAAAAATTTGCAAACAATTTTGGTTATTTTTTAAATAAGAAATTTAAAACAAAAAAAAAATATAAAAAGAGTTTTTCTTATAACTTTTCAACACTTTTTCGTAATCATAGTGATATCATATCAATATATTTTTAAACAACAAGAGCAGTATCATGGTTTGTATTTAATTTCAACTTATTCAGAGCTACATTTTGTTTCAAAACTTTGTTTATATGGATTCAATGACTTTGAATGCCCAACAACAACTTGAGTGTGCTACCACCAAGTTTTTTCTCAATTATTTTTGGAATTATAGCTATTTCACGACTTGCCAAGGTTGATCATCAGATTCCTTTGCTCTAGTGGTGCTGGTCTACTTTTTTCATTTTAATTGAAAAACCTCTTGTGCCTTCATCGTGTATTGAACCATGACCAGCCGCTTAGTAGCCAACGCACTTCGCATCACGCCACCGAGCCCACATGATCAGATCCAACCTAATGCAGTTTTTTTCTGTATATCAATTGCATTGAAACGACTAGCGCTTTTATTAGCCACACAAGTTTGTTGTTGTTTATTCGGGTTCTTTCTTATTTTCTCCTTACTCGTTTATAAGCCAACATTTTTGTTGTTCATATAAGGAGGGAGATTATTTATGTGAAAGATTTTGACACTGGTTATTTTTATTTGTATTATATTCAGTTTTTGTATGATTACATACTTGCTTTTTAAAGCCATTTTTTATATCAAATGATACGAAAAATAGCTTTAAAAAGCAAGTATGTAATCATACAAAAACTGAACATATGTTTCGTGTATCCGTAGATAAAATGGGACAAGTATTGAGTAAGGAGCATAATTTTGTAAGCTAAATAAAATGTATTTTGTTATTATTTGATATTATTTTCCAGTAATATTAAAAATAATAAACTTTTAAAACAAATTATTATCAATCCTTGAGTGTTTCTTTTTATTTCCTGAAACATATTTAGGCCTCATTTTGTATAGGGAATCAAACATTCGATAAGTTGCGAATAATTTAGAGAACTTCAACGTTCGCTTAAAAATAAATGCTGCCGGAAATAAGTTTCAAGTTTTCTTTCTAGTTCGGAGGTACAGTAAGACAAATAGTGTCTTTTATAGTACATTTATAATGGATAAGTATATAAAATAATAAATATAATACAACAAATAGAATAAATAGAATTACTTAGATAACTAAGTTTATATAGACAAAGAGTATGAATAAAAGTTAAAGTTATGTACAGTATCGGACAAAACATTTGCAACCAGAAATGAAATTAAGCACTTTCTTCAAATTTATAAGGGATTTAATCAAAAACATAACAATCTTCATACAATTTGAAAGCTTTTTATTTAGAGCAAATGAAAATATATAATTTTCAAAATCAAAATAAACTTTTAATTATATAACATTTAATTATATCAATTAAATTAAAAATTAAACGCGACATAACAATTGCATCTTGGAATTCGAATATATAAAAACTTAAAAATAATCAATATTTCGTGGCAAAGCCATTGTTTTCAATGATTGCCTGGCACCTTCTTGGCATTGATTCAATTAAGTTTTGAATTGTTTTTAGAGGAATTTCATTCCAAGCTGTGTCTATTCTTGTATACAAATCGTCCGCGTTTCTTACGTTTTCCCGATTAATTTTGCGTTTGACGATTTCCCAAAGATTTTCTATGGGGTTCAAATCTGGTGATTGCGGCGGTCCGTTTTGACTAGCCTCGATGTGTGTTTTGGGTCATTGTCCTGCTGAAAGACCCAACGCAATGGCATTACCCACTCTCCATAAGGTAACATAACATCCTCCAAGATACTTTTGTATATGTGTTGGTCCATTATTCCATTAATGCGATGCAATGGCCCCAAACCAGCAGCAGAAAAACAACCCCACACCATCACACTGCCTCCGCCATACTTAACAGTGTTTAAGCAGTCACGTGATTGAAGCCGCTAGCCAAGATGTCTTCTTACGTAAGCTATTCCATCACTACCCATGATATTTAATTTGGATTCATCACTAAAAATGTATCCTTTCCATTTCTGCTTGTTCCAAGAGAGATGTTCCTTTGCAAACTGTATACGCTTTTTCTGAATACGAAACGAAATTAGGGGTTTTTTAGCAGGACGATAAGAACATAAATCAGCGAGAGCCAACCGACGAGATACTGTTCTAGCACTTACTGTTAATTGGAACTCTTGGACTAGTTTCGATGCAGACATGAACGGATTTTTTTAACTTTTCTGGCTAACATAGCGTCCATTCGAGAACTTATTTTACGTGGTCGACCCCCGCGATGTAAAACAGCTACTTTTTTTGTGTTACGATATCGATTTATGTACTTCATATTTTTGGGAAATATCTTTCTGTAACATCCCCGAAAAAAAATCGTCTACTATACGCTGTCTTAACGCTTCACCAAATTTATTAGATGCCATTATTATCTTTTTTTTTTAGATCGATATCACCGAAGATCTGCTCTCAGTAAAAAATTGTATGCAACTGAGCTTTCAGGTATGGTCAATGTTATCTACAATTAACAAATTGGATAACAAGAGCGAAGTAACGGTCAATATGCTGATATTTGTTAATGTGTTTTTAGTTGCAATTGTTTTGTCGCGGGTAAATATGAAGTTACTTGATACAATTCAACGTAGATTACTAAAAATTAATTATGATTATGAAAATTATACATTTTTGTATACTTTAAATACACAGCTTCTATAATATATGAATATTATTTCATTTTTGAATAGAACTTTTATAAATTTTAAGAAACTGCTTGGTTCCAGTTCTAGTTGCATATGTTTTGTCCGATACTGTATGTATGTTTGACATATGGTTTGAAGTAAATTCCAAGAAGAAAACATATTTTGTTAACCGTCAAATCCTGTTTGTGTAGCGTTAAATTTTGTGAAATTTTTGTTTTGTGTGCTTAATTTTGTATTTTTCGACGATTTAAAAAAAAAACAGTTATGTTATCGACAATTTAATTTGAGAAAAAACATTCGCGATATTTCTAAACCTTTAGAACTCCCGAACACTTTGTTAACGTTAAAAATTTAATTAATAATGCAAAAAAAAATTAAAAAAAACCAATGTATAAAACCAAAGTTAGGTGCAAACAATAAAATATTTTCTTACTAACCATATGAAACTGTTTTCCCTCGCGAATAAGAGGCTCAAGAGAGTTTAATTCGACAGGAAATTGTTCCCAATAATCTTTATGGTTTTTCTTCGAAGAACCAAGCACTTCGATTCCATCAAATTAACTAGTTTTGCAAATTGATTTGCATTGGTCCTTATGATAAATTACTATTTTTTATTTATTTAACAATATTCACAATTTGCACATAAATAGCTTTTGCTTTTGTCGGTCATTACGAAAAGTAACTAGCTGCAGGTTAATACAAGTAAATTCGAAACTTTTACCAACAATCACTAAATATTTTGTTTTGATAGTATATCACACATACATTGGTTAGATTATCGAAGATTCGCTATTTGTAATCCCTCGATAATCAAATTCCCTAAAGTTTTGACATTTGAAGTTAGTTAAGTTTGAGCGAATTATTCGCAATACGAAACTAGCGAATTCGCCAGATTTTAAGTTTAATTCACTATTTATAATGAGGGTCTTAATTGCAGCAATTATTATGGGTATATTCTTATTAGTTGAGGAATTATTTGATCTACATATTTATATTTTTTTTTTATATTAACTATGTAAACGTTCTCCAACTTTATCCCAAAGAAAACTACAGCTTAGAAGGGGCATATTAAAAATTACGGATTATTTGTATGAGTATTCATTTAATTTGAATGTAAAAAATACATACGTTAACAAACATGCAAGTGCAATATTAAACTTAATATTTGTCATAGAGCAAGAAGTCAGTAGCTTATTTAAATTATTCAAACTAAACAATTTTGTTTTCTTATAAATTTTAAATACTTTCCTCATTCCCTTTCAATTCTTATTTAATGCAAAAGAACGTGTATTGACTACAAATTCCTCTTATGAATAAATACAATATTCTTTGTTTCAATAATTTATAATTCCTTTGTTATTTATTTTATTGCAAGAAAAAAAAAACAATATTGGAACAATGTGCGACTAAAAAGAATCCTAACAAAGCCGAGTGTGCACACATTGTGCACAAATATAACAAATAATGGAGAAAAATAAAAAAAAGTACCTGTGTCAGTTCGTGTTCGCGGCATTGCAAAACTCTATACACACGCTTCTTGTCCATATGCGGTCTCTGCAAAATAAATTCATAGAATGCCATATCAAAACAATTTAATTTGAATATATAAACAAAAAATCTTTCATCATAGTACACACAACCTCATATCGGAGCACGTCAGACGTACACGTACCTGATCTCTATGATTAATGCATTCCTTTAATAAAGCTATCAGTTGGGTAACGTTATAGAATTCAGCCTCTTCGAGGACACCCTCTTCTGAGACACCGTCAAGTACTAGTTTGCCATGGCGTAAGTAATTTAGTACCGGTGCAAAGTATTTTGGATCTCTGTCAATCAAGTATGCTCCTGTTTCGTCCTTTTATTTGCATTTGAACAAAAAAGAAAAATAATTATTTTAAATTTATAAAATGTAATATACAAATATTATGTAATACATATATAAGAAATCAATATATGTATGTATTGAACTTGGCAGTTGGACGAATGCAATGATTTAACATAAAATAGAGCTTCGAGTTTTGTAATAATAGATTATATCTTAGTCATACTTTCATTAACTATTTGAAGGTAAAGTCTTAATACTCGTATTTATTATTTTTATTCTTATCTTCCATGTTTGTATATTAGATTTGAATTGGCTGAGTTGCTGTGTCTCACATCTCACAATCATATCATGGTGATTAAATGTTTAGTTTGAGCATGACGTTAAATGCAGTACATTACTGAATCTTATAATCACAAGCAAATGTTATCAAAATTTAACAATCACTAAATTTTGAGAGAAAGATTTTAGAAATAAGATAGATATTTTGCTTATTGGCATAAGCACTGATTTTAAAATTTTTCAAGTCTAATTTTGTTTCAGGACAGATATTGCTTTGCAATTTGCTTGTTTGGTTTTATTTGTCATTCAAAATTTCACTCAAATATACTTTTCAGTAGAAACTGTGTAATCTATCTTCATGATTTATCACAGTTTTCTGTGGTATACTAGAGATATATATTTTTTGAGCCACCATCTCAAAAGCCCAAAACGAAGATGCCGAGCAACTGATGATTCTGCTCCGGGAGCGTTGGCTGCTTTACAGACTAGTCAGACCATGAATCATGATGGAGTATATGAAATTCTATAATTTAGGTGCGTGAATTGATATTTTTATTAGTGTCAAATGTCTTAATAGTGTACTAGGGCGTAGGCACTCCTATTTTGAAAATAGTTACCCAATAAGCTCTCTATTGCCAATTGTTGTTCTAGAAAAATTACAAAAAAAAAAAACATTTTGACATTGATTTTGCCTCCTTGAGAGAGGAATTTCCAAGGGAAACAGACTGCCATTTTACCTAGGTACCTTAATAATGTAGGTATGTATATTTTGAAAAATAAAAGTAACAAATCCGTTGATAGGTAGGTAGTAAATAACTATTTTAATTTATTGTCCTGTCTTTCTTGGTGGATAAGGCCCGTTTGCTGATACGCATCATAAATATTTATGTTCAACTTAAAAAACTTATGGGCTACTTTTTCCTCTGCGTAAACTGCCACAAGTGCTTATGTAGACTATAAATGCTTAAGTTGAGTATCAGCAAACGGGGCTAAGATACATGGTGGAAAAAAGTCTATACATAGCGTGTACATATTTAGTTAATCAATTCAGTCATTTTTATCAATAACTTAATTAAACATAGACCATAATCAGTTTTTGGCGTAACCAGTCGTTCTCACTGTTGTTTGATTTGGGTATCGATATCGTGTCACATTATAAGCTCTATAGTAATAGAAACTATTATTTTGTTTAATTTCACAATCAATCTATTTACTTACATATTATAATGAAACCCTATCAACTTTTAATCAACCAATTTGTAGATAATTTTGATAGCTTACTTAATTTACTATAATATTATGTACCTACTTATTTAGGTCCTATTTTGTTTACAAATTGATACACTCACATAACTAGAAGAAAACATTTTTTTTGTTTATAACCTAAATTCAAACTGGAGCGAATTGGCACTGTGCACTACATCTACATGGTAACTACTCAGTAAGGTTTTTATTTGAAAAAAAAAATAAAGTTCAAGTTTGCTACCTACAATCCACTTGATGGTACTGTGTACATACCTATCCACTAAGTGCATCATGCTTCGATCCGCATTAAAAACAATTTAACAACCACTAACAAATTTAAAAAGAGGATTAATGTTCTTAAAAGTATGTAAGTTGATAAATAAACAATCTAGCTAGAGAAAATAATTTTATAAAAAAAAATACAAATGAATGAAAAAATATAATCACACCCACACAAAGAATGATAATACCGATTGCAATAGAATAGAAACTCCCAAAGAAGGAATCAAAGTCGAAAAGTAAGGGGAGACTAGCCAGATAAATAAATATAAATTAAGCTAAATTTATGTTTTAATTTGTTCATAAACAGCACTTCACACATACCCGATCTGATATTAAATCACAATCTTCTTGTATTAAACGCGACAGGAAAGAATTTGGATCACGGGATAATGTGGTTTTAGTTGTTAGGAAATATGTCCCACCGACGTTCAGCTTAACCCATTGGTCGGTTCCTTGTTTCTTTAGGATATTTGGACTTTTTCTTGAGTTTATATTTACGGTAGTCATTTTGGACATTAAATGCTCAATGGTTAAATAACTGGATAAACTTACAAATTAATAAAATTAAAAACCTATAGGTATAATAAATTGTACGCGATGTCAGACTCAGCCTCAAAAGAAAACCAACCAAAACGAATACGACAAAAAATGCAGTCAAAAATGTGTGCATATATATTTGGTTCGCTCTGCCATCGGAAAATAAATAAAACTGTCATATAGTGTTGGGTAAAATGTGTAAAAGTGTTATCGATGTTAGAGCCCGTGCAGACTAGCAGATTTTATATCTAGGGCTCAAATTCCTCTAGCGCTATTTTTCTCTGTGTAGCCAATAAATCGGCTACACATACATATTTGCGATTCCGCAGGATTGCGATTTTTTGTTGACAAATAACACAGAACTTTGCTTTACCCAGGGGTTCCGCATGATAAGCAATAAATTGCCTTTCATATTGACATGAATATTATGGCCTTTTCGATTGGCCGTCCAGAACTGTTCTGACCCCCACAAAAGGACAGTTGTTACTCTAAACAGAACAGAAAACGATTCTGGATTTCATTTCAGAATCGAAAACAGAATCACTAATACACTTACACAATTAAAATGTCAAAATAATCGGCTTGATTTGTTGTGTAATTTCGTTGTGTTTATTGAATTAAAACTCATTTTCTGGTAAAATAACATATAAAGTAGCAAGTAATAATTTTAAAGTAACAATAAAATGTGTATCTAAATTGAAATCAAGTGTTTTGGAAATTCTTTTTAGCCGATGTGATTTTCTTTTAATTTAATTTTCACAATTACATTGATACATATAATTCAGAATCAGTCAAATTGCTTACGGCTATTTTATTGGGGAACGTGTTCCGGACGGCCAATCGAAAAGGCCATTACTGTTAGAGGCACTATGGCAAATGACAATATTGCACGATTGTCGTTAACACGCGGCCATGAATCACCTAAAACAAGATGACTTCTTTTTTGTGTAATTTTATTGACGTCACCCGAGACCAATAGTCTGGAAATTGTTGTTTGTCCGAAGTGCATTAATGGATTTTGATCTCTGGTGACGTCCATAAAGTAAGACAAAAAGAGAATTGTTGTAATATTGTTTTCTTTGATCCATGACACGCGGTCTCCATTAGCCATTAATTGAAAAGCAATCGAATGATATGAAAATATTACAGGGATTTCGGTCTCTGTACTACTTACTGAAAGCATGCTTTAAAGCATAACTAATAACATAAGGACCCGAAACCTCTGCTATCATTTGACATTTGCATACAAGCTGAAACACGCACACAAGTAACTTTCCCCTTCCTCTTCCAATAGACACATAGATAAAAGCGGACAGAAGAATCTTTTCTGTTCCTCTCCCTGTAGACACATAACACAGCCCTAGTAATTTGGTTTTGTTTTGTTTTTCGGTTTCACATTTTTCATTTTTCAAATACAACAGTAAACAAATGGTTCTTGGGAGGTGAAACGTACGAAGGTTTCCAATTTTAGTATGGCTTATTTGTGCTTTAAAGCTTGCTCTAGATTCATTGCTAATGGAGACCGCATGTAAAAGGCAATAATTGATTTCCATCTCCGAGACAATATATTGAGACATTTCAAAATGTCTTCCCCTCAATATGAAAACAAATAAATAAATGTGTCTAAAAAATACGAAATATTTACAATATTAATTAAATTAACAAAAATAGAAACAAATAATAAGTTTATTGAAATTTAAATTGCCAGTAATGAAATACCTACTCACAATTTTTTGAGTGGGTTTGGTTTCTTTCAACATTTCATGGAAAGCGAAACGACTTTCCAAATGTGCTAAAAGCGGTTAGTATTTGAATGACAAATTGCGGTAGGTTATTTATAATAAAATGTAGGTAAATATTGAATAAAATAAAAAACACTTCCTCATAACCTTCGAGACGATGGGCTAAGTCCTGATTAAGTTGGAAAAAATGAAAAATAGTAAAAATTAATAATAGTAAATATGCCTCTTTCAACAGCAGAAATAAATTAGCAAAATTAAATACATAAGTATTTTAATAAATTAATTTGAAATTTTAAGATAATGAAAATAGGTATTCGACTATACATATGTACTCTATTTGCGGGGAACATCAAGCGGAGAATGTCCACTTCTAATTAATTTCTTTGCGATGGTGAGGATGTTTTTTCTCTTCCTTCTTTCTGTTCGACATCCATGTTTATTGTCTTACAGCTCTAATCCGCTATCCGATCCGAAAGAAACCGTGTTTTATTATAGCCAATAACCCATATGGTTCAGCACGTGAAAATAAAACGATCTGGGTTATGTACTTACATGTACACTCTGTTTGCCGAATTTAATACTAATATTTGCAAACCCAGATAGGAACCCCGTTAGAAACCTTGATCTCGTGTTATTTTTGTAATACTTGTTAAAACATAACCCAGACCCAAACCCGTAGATAATAAAACAAATCTTTCGATTCACGTGAATATTTCACTCAGTTTCTTACTAGAAAATGTCTTCTATCTTTTGAGTCCAAAGCTTTACTAATATTTTTGTTGTTTAATTATTAAGAGAATCTAATTGTTAAAATTTATATTTGATCGAAATTTATATACTTTTTGTAACAATTCGTTTTTTCCGTCGGAAAGAAGAATACAAATATTCACGTGAACGCTTAACAGAATATGGTTCTTATTTAATATTTAAACACAAAACAAAGATTTCCCACAGAAAAAACATTTCATCTGGAAGTTACTATAGTCATCATTTTTGAAATTTCCGAAATTCCAATTCATTTTTTAAATTGAAAATTTGAAACGATCAATGTTCGCTTTTGAAAGTTGGAAAAAGGTATCGCTTTCAATGCGATCCGACACGCTTTTTGGAATTGACCTACAGTCTTGTGTAACACTGTCATTCATTTTATTTGATATATTGTTTTTGTATTATCCGTATAATAATCCGAAAACAAATTTCAAGTACAAAATAATAATTTAGCTTGCACATTTTTTTTATTTTCTTAAGTAAAGCCTTAAAGACATTATTGTAGTTTGGAAATAAGAAAATTAAAGGGAAAGTCTAGTACTAGTTCAAATTACAAAAATAATTTAAAAATCCGATTCTAAAAACGTTGGGTAAATTTACATTAAAACCATTTCCATAGGTATTAAAAAAAGGGAAGATCAACCATGTATAATATTCTTTTTTAACAAAAAAAAAAATATTTTAAACTTTGTTTAAACCCAATTTGTTATGAGTGCCACTCGCCATGCAAGCACCAACGATAGCCCGATTATTACAGAGAATTTCAATGCCAATAGCAATCAGGAGCGATTCAAATCTGTCAAAGGAACATACATGACGCCCATTAACCGTGTATTTTGGACATTTCCTCTTTCATCTTTGTCGTACTAAAAAAAATAAAAACCATTAGTGTTTATATTATTTTACTTGTATCAACGATGATCAAACTTGTTGCATATGTTGAGTTCCACCTTCTGGTCCCACAGGAACAATTAATCTACCACCCTTTTTTAATTGTTCAATTAAAGCAGTTGGTGTTTCTGGAGCGGCTGCCCCTACGTGTATTGCATCGTACGGAGCATATTCTGGACAACCTTTACGGCCATCTCCTTCTACAAAAATTAAGCAATTTGATGCATGTAAATGGAATTTCGAAGCCCTTTGACCTACCAACTATAACGAGCTTTCCAGAATCAAGTAGGTTTGCCTCGTCAGCTCGTAGATTGGCCTTACTCTGATTGACTAGTTGTGGTTGATGTTCGATGCCAACCACTTTTGTATCGGGATGTTCACCTTTTGCATTTATATATCTCAGAAAACAAGCAGTCAGATATCCAGAACCAGATCCCACATCTAGAACATGAGCACCGGGTTTTAACTGATCCCTGAGATATTCTAGGGCAAATGCGTGCTAAAAAAGTACGTAGTTTACTTAATTGGAACCGTTTGTGTATGCATTTTATACCATATGTGGAGCACTGATTGTAACTCCTCCTCCGATACTCTGAGGCCTGTCTACATAAGGATTAGATGGACAATAGTGTTTGCGATCAGTAGCTGCCATAGCCAGAGCAACAGGATCAGAAGCGATGATTCCAAATTCTATATAAAAAAATTATAAATTACGAGTGCTATGGGGTTTGGTTTTTATACGAAAATACCTCGAAGTTGACGAATTAAATCTTCGTTAGTAACACCATTCGACCTCCAAGCCATTGTTCTTCGAATGGATAAAAGGTTTTTCTTAATAATTACTGAAAAAAGCTTCAGTTTGCTAATAAATTTTTAATATTCCTTTAATATATTACAAAAGTTGATGAGTTACAAACAAACAACACTAAACAGCTGAGTGAAAAAAAACAGCTATACAAAACTGGGTGGCTTACAAAACGACGTCAAAGGAGTGCATTCAGCATTATGTTTTTCATTTGTCGCGTTCAATAATCCATTTATATCAATTTTGATTGAATTTTGGAAGTGTTTACTCTTATTTAATTTCAATCGAGTTTGAAAATATCGTATTCACATATAAACGCAAATACACGTAAGCTTCTTAATCTTAAAAAAATTATTCTTCAAACAATTATTACTTTTGATAAATAATCCGTCGAAAAACTTGATATGTTCTATTTCTACTCCCTTATGAAATCGAGAACCGAAAAACACTCGGAGTAGCCAGTTGAACGTTTTTGGAGTTGCAAGGAGTAAAAAAGAGTGGCCGAACAAAGAATCGAAAAAGAAATTATGATATAAACAGAATTCCTCTGCAAATTTTCTCAGTTTTGATATCAAATAATGTGATTTACATTTACAATTCGATAATATCAAGCAAGAACGAAACTACGAAACATTGTTGCAACTTGGTGCGACTTTTTGTACAATTTCAATTGCTCTTAAGTTCCTACTTTGTATAGATATAAAAGAAAAAAAATACTTTGTATAATTGTAAAGTCTCAATAAAGTACTGCTACTTCTAAAACCTAAACAAATCACAAATATAAGTGTCAATAGCCCGTTTTCATTAGGGCAAATTACGTAATTTCGTTGAAAATTTGCAAATTGAGTCCCAAATTATCTCATTTCCCATACAATATAAAATTTCCAAATTGAGAAAATTTGCACGAAATTATCTCGCAAATTGAATGAAACCATTCATTAAAACTAAAAAAACATATCGAAGACACCTTTGCTGAATAAATTGAATCAAAACTGAATACAAACGGAACCACTTGATTCAAATTGTCAAACTTGACGTTTTCAAACGTCAACATTAGTTATTAAACAAAATAAAAATACAAAAAGGAATGGTACGTAAATAAAAGATTCAAGTAATTTATAATAATAATCATAAAGTAAATATTATTTTAATAGCTTTATTATGTTATAACCTTACAGATGGACAACAAAATACAAGCAACTTGGAAGGAAGGCAGCTAGGAGCTGTTGCTGTGTGAACTGTGGGCAGACAATACCATCCAACTTCGCATCTAATGTAGTCCGGAGGCTTTTGGTTATCTACATATTGGATATGCGAAGGCGGCTGTTCTAAATCAGTACTACCAGCAGGCATTTGATGGCAAGCTTATTATGCGATTCGATGATACCAATCCAGCTAAAAGAAAGTGTCGAATTTGAGAATGTTATTTGGGGAGATATAGAGATGCTGCAAATCAAACCAGATTTTTACACACACAAGTCTAACTATTTCGACTTGAGGTTGGACTACTGTGAGACTATGTTTAAAGAGGGAAAAGCCTACGTCGATGATACAGACCCAACAGCAATGAAGATTGAAATAGAACAAAAAGGGTTGAGTCAAAGAACAGGAATAATGGTAACAATTCTACATACAGAAGTTAAAGTCTAGAATAAGTATTCCAACTTTTAGGGTTTAGATGTTGATAAGAACATGTCAATGTGGAAGGAAATGTTGGTTGGATCTGAAGCTGGGCAGAAATGCTGTGTTCGAGATCGATAGATCGAAAGATCGATATGTCATCCCCCAATGGCTGCATGCGTGATTCACATCCAAGGACGGGTACCAAATATAAGTGAGTGCACATTCAAGTTTGAAGTTTTCTGGCATGTTTTATAAATAGATCTAGATTATGTACCATAAAACATATGAAACCCTGAACTTAAAATGTTGTATTGATTTCAAAACATATTTTAATGTTTTTTTTTTTTAATTTATGTTTCAGGGTCTATACCACCTACGATTTCGCTTGTCCATTTGTCGATGCTATAGAAAATGTCACTCATACTCTACGTACAATGGAATATCATGGCCAAGATGATCAATTCTACTAGTTCATTAATGCCTTAAAGCTTCGCAAGCCCTATATTTGGGAGTATACCCGATTGAACATGACTAACACTATACTTTCAAAACGAAAACTAACTTGTTTGTCGACGAGGGCCTCGTTGATGGATGCTGAGTTAACTATGAGAAATTACTTACCATATATAAATGTATACATTTATTATGAATGATCCTTGTTAGGGATGATCCTCGTTTTATCACTGTTCGTGGTATTCTTCGTCGTGGTATGACAGTTGAGGGTCTAAAACATTTTGTTTTTGCTCAGGGATCAAGTAAATTGGTTGTTTTCATGAACTGAAATAAAATTTGGGCTTTTAACACGAAAGTAATCGAACCCATTGTCCATAGATATACCGCATTAGGTTTAGTTTTTTTTTGTTATTATAAAATGCTTGTTTAAAAGAATATTTATAAATGGAAGACATTCTTTGTTGCAGCATGAAATTAAAATGCTTATGGTGATCCCGAACTCAAGAATTAGAAAAAATGAGATAGCAATCAATTGCAATTGCTTATGCTCCAGCAAATCCTATTTCGGGTGTAACATATCCAGGAATTCTGTTTTCAATTCCCCATGGCCATATTAAGAACATACCTTCTTCTGAATTGAAAATTAATAATCTTCAAAAGAGCACTAAGAACGTAAAATATTTCTTGGTATAATTTAGATAAAATAGTTTAAACTAGTCGGATAAGAATTCGACGCCTATCTTTGGATGACTATAGGGTGATTTTATACTGCATAAGAAAGGGAAACATCTAGAAATTTATTCTTTTACTTTGCTTTCAAATAAAGGGCAAGTTCCCAAAGGCAAATTTTGCTCATAATATGATAAGCAAACTGTCCTTAAACGCAAACAGAAAAATCTCTGCTAAGCATACTGTCCCAAAACGCAGTTCATTCTTTTTTCTTGTGCAAACTTCATTGCAATTGTACAAGTTGTAAGCTTTTGTTGCACACTTCACTTGCTTTTCAATTTTTATCAGGTGCTTGCATTTGCTTATCATGAGGCTTGCTTTGCAAATCTTGCGTTTAGGAATTTGGCCAAAGTTAGAAATTTTCAAACTTAATACCTACAAATAATTAGTGAACAAAATCATTTTATAATCTAAACTATAAACTATATATTAACAATCCTAGGCGTTTTTATTTTTTTCTTGACAGTCCTCTATAGCATTATTTCGAAACCTCAGTATTAGTTTGCCCAATAAAATAATCCATTTATATAGTTTGAATTTAAGCATAATCAACAATTCTTACAAACCATTTGTTTTTTTTTTAAAGAAACATTATTTTGTTAAATTAATAAGAATATCAGATTATTTAGGTTCGCAAAAATGTATAGTTGTTTATAAAACCCTAACCTACAGCTCTTCATAAGATCTCATCTATGATTCAAATTAAATGAGAAATTGAACAAAACTGCAATCTTTTTGTAAATTATAACTAATATTTAAAAACTGTATTTGAAAAATAAAAAATAAAACTTCCATAAATTATTATAACAAAATTTATTTTACTTATAATACTTAGTTGAGAATTTTTATAGCAACATTCAAATGATTTGAAGAAAAGAAAAACTTTAATTCTGATGAAAAAAATAGAAGTTGGCGATGGAAAAACACTTGGCGAAACGCTTGCCGAAAGGCTTGAATTCGGAGAAGCTGATCCCGTTAATGAAGTTTGCGGAAGATATTTAGGTTGTAGCAAAGTTTGGACTTTAGCTGTAGACCCATTGTATGTGATAAAATTATATAAAAGAACGAACGTTTTTGTTTAAATAAGCAATTTAAAAATTTATTTTAAGAAAACGTTCCTTTAATTACATCTTTTCGTTTGGTATTATTTAATTAAAATATGCTCGGTTGATGCTAAAATAAACGAACTATTAACGTAGTTATAAGCTGCATCAATCAATTTACTGAAGTGCTTTTTTTAAATTAAGTTTATGTTTTGTCTTAATAAAATGTATATAAATTTTCACACTGTCATACAAATATTATGCAATAAAATTAATCAAAGGATAATAACACAGCATCAGTATGTAGGTAGGGTGTACCTACCTACTTTAATATATTTAACAAAAAAAAATCGCAATTTTATTCGCACTTTCTTTTGCATATGCATTGGATATGTAATTTAGTATTTTACATGTACGGAAAGGTACGAAGTTAAAGTAGTAAACTTGTTTTTAATTAATTTTTTAGTTAGCATAAACACGGTGGTGAGGTAAAACGTTTAACTTCCGATAAAGTACAGTTCAAAAGGGAAGAGCACGAAATGCAATAATTATGTTCTCGTTCGCGTTATACATTTAGCTTGCATTAGTATCCTACTAATATTATAAATGTGAACGTTTGGATGGATGGATGGATGTCGCCTGAATGAAATTTGGCACAGAGGTATAGATTATAGTATGGAATAGCACACAGGATACTTTTTAGCCCTGTAAAATGTATGTTTCCCGTGGGATAGATTTGTTTTTACTAAGCATAGAGCACATTATATTATATCTGGTCATTCTACAAATAGCCAGCATAGCTTTTGTTCTCAAGAAGCCAAAAAGCATAATCACATCCGCAATAACTCATCAACGACTTAACTTTGGATCCAATTTAATAGGTAGATGGCACTGGATTATCATATAGGTTATATTATTTATCCCAAAAAAATGAAAGCTTCCTATGGGGAGACTTAAATAGGAAAAAATATATACTTGGGTGCTTGTTCCGCATTCCATTGAATGGCTTTTAATAAAATTTGGTAAGCATATGGATGAGAAACTGGATTATCATTCAAATGGGAGAGTTTGGGTATTTGTTTTGCTTTCACACCTCAACGACTGAACGGTTTTAAATGAAATTTTGTAGGTGGATAAAGATGATGTCATTAGATTCCCGTGGGATGGAAAGTCCGTAGCATCGCACGGGTACCTGCTAGTTTTGTTTTATATATTAATTATTTCCGTTGAATTGTGGCCATAAAAGATTAGATAAGTACCGTAATAGGGGTAATCGTGCATAAAAATATCGCTGAAAATTGTTCTCCAATTCGAATTTTGGGTAAGTGAATGATGCACAAAAGTTTGCCTCGAATTTTATTGGTACCAGGAATTAGCTTTCCCAGGGAATTTTGCTGACATTTCATACGATATTTTGTTCGGCGGAAATTTATTCTGATGTTCACGATCGCAGGAAAAACTTCGAGGGAATAAAATATTCCGTATTGGAAACGAATTTCCCTGAAGGATTCATTATAGGGCCCAATAATTCATAATAAACGGCGAGTTTTTGTTGCATGTGTCACCTTCGCTTATGTAGATAGCTTAAAAAAAGGAAAATAAAAATAAAATAAAATGCACAACTTGATCGTACGAACGTCCTCTTGTAGTTAACAACTAGAATGAAGCTAAACAATAACCCTGCTGTTAGTAAAGTAGGCAGTCTAGTTATCGTTAGGTAGGTATGAAAGTTTAAAGCCGATGTAGGTAAAATTACTTTGGTTCTTAGTATAATGAATTGTCGAATGAACGATTCAAGGAATAGGTACACTGGTACATCTAAAAACGATTGCTTAAATCTAAATTTACTTTCAGATCCAATTTTTTTGAAATATTTTCTCGAATTTAAAGCGGTTTCAAGAACTTAGAAGATAACATAATTTAAAACTCAGAACAGATGATTGAGATCAAGCTAGTACTTTGGAAATGATAGCTAGTCGAAGTTAGCAATTCCAACAAAATTTTTACTAATTTCAAGGCAAATCCTGAAATCACAACCTACCTGAGGCTTAAAAAGCACATCAAATGGTAGATGGAAAACTTTGGTATTTCGAAACCGTTTCCTTCATTAGGATGATGATTTAAATGGTGTTGAGTTCTTATTTCAAATGTTTTTCAATCCATTTTGCATGGAATACTCACCTATGTCTTGGAACCACAGCGCAATTATCCCATTGAAATAAAATACAAGAGTTTTCATCAACTATTCTTAAATGTTTTTTTTTATTTTGTCAATTTTTGAAAGAATTAAACTACACAAGTTTGGCACCAAAGCTATATGTCGCAGATATTTAACAACCTATTATTATAAAAGATTTAACAAACTATTAGGATCCTGACTTAGAGAGCTTGGTACGGCGCCTACGGCCATTGCCAGCTGCTATTTTTCGGAATCTTTATCAAATCGACTACATTTATGGTGAATAGATAATATCGGCTGTGCCACTAGCCTTGTTTCCAGCAACGGAAACCTTCCATTTTCGTTACAAGTCTCAGAATGAAATTGTTGGGCACTATTTAAATCCAATTAGTTAACTTCTTTCATATCTGCACGAACAATCTAATAAAAACAAGAATGAATATGAGCCTTCTGGTTTCCTTTCACTCATTATCAATACATACTCACAGGATCAGCATCCACAAATATAGTTTTTCTAATATTTAGCAGGAACTAGTACATCTAGGAAAAGGTTTTTGTAATTTTATAATTTTACAAGTTATTTAATTAAATTTTAAATGTCAAAGTACTGTCAAATGAAATTCAGCCAAATTCAGCCAGATGTCAACCGAAATGAGATAATTTGTAATGAAAACACTTTTTATGTAATTTGCCAAATTATGTAATTTGAACTCTAATGAAACCGCACTATTAACTAATATTTTTTGTTTCTTGTGTCTTCGTGTATTCGAAACCGAATAAGAGCCATGATGCAAAAGGCTTCGTTTAATTAAACTAGAAATGAATAAAAAATCTCTGAATGCAAACATTCCATTGAAATGTTGTTTTCAGACAACTTCAATTTACATTCAACAATTTCGTGGGTGAAGTTAACTGTCAAAACATACACAACAAAAAACTTTTTGTATTTTGGATATTTGCAAAATTGGTAATTGCACTAATAAGAAATTATGGATCTAAATAAAAAAGTTACTGTCCTCACCCCGAATGGAAGGCGCCAAAACATTAAAATTACTCCCAGTACAACACTGTTACAGGTATATTTAAAAAAAAAAACAATAAAATGTCATGTCATCTTGGTGTTCTCCAAAGATTCTGGAAGAAGTTAGTGCAAAACATGGATTTGCCAGTGATGAATATGGGTTAAAAAGCCACAACAAGGAGTTAGACCTCATGCAAATGTTTCGGTTTACTGGACTGCCAAACAATTGCCTTCTTGAGATGTTTGAATGTTCAACGAAAAGAGTTGATTCTACAGCTGATATTTGTATCCAACTAGAAGATGGAAGCCGGTGTCAAGGTCAGTTCAATCCAACCAATTGCCTTTGGGATATCTTAAGTAAAGTATGTCCAGAAAACATCACGACGGATATGAGTCCAGTTGTCATTTATATGCGAAAAGAAATATATGGCGAAGAACTAAAAGAAACTACACTCAAAACTTTGGGCATAACTGGGGGTAGGACTATGATGCGCTTGGTTAATAAAAATCCCGACGAAATCAAAACGTAATGTACCTATTTGAGATTATTTGTATTAGTTTCACATTAACTTGCCTTTCAGACAAGCAGGAGTATATATCCCACCTGTGGTGAAGTCAGACTTACAAGAACAGAAAACTGATGAAGTGAAACCCGTACAGAAGTCAGTAAGCAAGGGAGGATTTACCATTACTTCTCAGCTTGTTCAATCAATGAAAAAGAAAGAGGCGATTAATGACGGCCCGTCAGAGTCAGAAGAAAAAACCATAGAAATTACAGAAGCTGAAAGCAAAATCGAACAGCCAAAGGTTGTATATGATTGGGGCTCCGGGACAGGAAGAAGTATTAACTCCAATCAAACTGCTGGAACAGAAGATGAAGAACATAAAATTGAAATGGAGATTGAACCGGAAGTCAATGTGGTAGGTCATTAATTTCTCTTCAGATATGGTTACTTATATAAGCCGCAGTCTGATCTATTCTAACTTGGGTTCTTCAGTCCCTCATTACTCACATTAAGGTGATTCAAATAATAATTATACTAAACCCACAGGAACAATAGAAAAATATTACATCAATAATTTCCCAATAAGGAAATGTCATTGGCAATGGCGCAGGGGTTGACTGCTAACTTAGGCGTGTGGTTCCGATCCACACGCAAGGCAGCATTCTTTTCTATACCTCCAGTTTTAATTGGATGCCGCCCGTGGGCTATAATGAGATAGTGAAGACCTAATTCTCAAATCCACTGTGCCAATACAAATTGTTTCCTCTCTTTCTAACTGGTGCCGTCCAATTCATTTTGCATTTAAAAGACCTTAGGTCTTACAGGCATATGGTTAAAAATTATATAGTTAAATTACACCGACACTTTATTGTGTTTCTCCCAATAGATAAAATCAAACTATTAATATATAGATCGTGAATAAAAATTCCCCGGAAAGTTTGCCTCTTTCGAACGTGCCCCTAGAAAATTTATTAGTATCAGGAATTAAATTTCCATGGCAATTTTGCTGTTATTTTATATGATTTAATAATCGAGACCATAATCACAATCGTAGCCAAAAAATCGGGGGTGAAAATATTCCTTGTTTCTCGAAGGGGCTTTACATCCTTAAGTAATAATAATGAAAATATTTCTTAAATATAAAAACTGTCCAAAAATTATTATATAATAAATCTTATTAAATTAATTTCCTGTGCTCTTTGAATATTTTCACTAATTGAATTATTTCAGATAGGTAAAAGGAATGCCGTTATATACTCCTTGGATTCCGCTCAGAAACAAATGGAAGATTTGCCAGATTCCTTCTTTGATTTAACAGTAAATGATTTGAAATTAGTTTTGAGAGATTTGAAAAAAATTACAGAGGGTAATGAAGATGCTCCTCTTGTAACAGCTAAGATGCGTGAAATAGAGGAAAATAGTTCATTACTGAGAAAAATAGCACAGTATAAACAATGCGTAATACGAGTACAGTTTCCTGATAGACATGTTCTTCAAGGCATTTTCAAACCCACTGATACAATTGATGATGTTATGAGTTTCGTTCGTGAATTTATAACCAATGAAGATATAGATTTTTATTTGTGTACGTTAAAAAACACAACGCATCTTGGCAACCGTATATATTTTATATATTTGTTATTTTAGTTACTGTTCCACCAAAGAACCTTTTACCTAAAGGCAAGACTCTCCTTGAAGTGAATTGCATTCCGACAGCTGTTCTTCACTTTGGCGTCAACGAGATTGATGCACTGCCATCTCTGTTGTCTTATTTGAAGAAACAATACCTTATGCAACTTACCTCACCTGAAGGAGCGTTCTATATTGCGTCTAAGTCACGGTAAGAATTTTCATTTTTTTTTTGTTTAAGCATTTGAATACTATGTAAATAATTTTTCGGATTGCAGTTTAATTCGAGGTGCAGAAGATATCGATAGTAAAACCGCTCCTGGAACATCGACAGGTGCCATACCTAAACGACCACGAAATGATCATCTTAGGAGGTCGTCATCACCAGGTCGAAATGCTAGTGATATTCCTAAATGGTTTAAATCTAATTAATTGTGGTATTTGTTTTAAACGGTTTCAAAAACATACTGATTGATATTTTTTTTAAGTTTTGTAATATTTTATTAAATAAATGAAATTACATATGACTTCAATAAAAACAAAAAAAATCAAATAACTAAAACGTATGCGTTTGCTATTATCTGTATGTTAAATTAACGTTTCAAGGAACTTGAAACGAGTTTTTATTGTGATTTGTACATAAAAAAAGTAATTCTGAACTTTAAAGTAAAATGTCAAAAGAGTATGCTTGCAACATTGATATTTTCTGATTCGTGAATCAAATCGAAGAATGCGAAAACGTCTAGTACTAAAGTTAAAAGCCTGGGGGCCTATTTCTGAATACAAGTCGAGTAAGGTGTCACTCGAGAGCTCACAGTCTAGTCGAGCGGCATTAGGTATTCCGCAACTCTAGTGAGAGTCAAAAACATGACATGACTTAAAATGCCTGAACGCGTCCTTTCAATTGTAGCTAACTTTGCTAAAAGTTGACTTGAAGTTGCACAGAAAAATATTTACATTTTGAATATTTGTCATAGTAAATTTATTTCAGTTTAAAGTGATTAAAAAATTTAAAGAACTAAATTACAAAAAAAAAATGAAAAGTAGGTACAGTTATTTTATAACACTGATAGTGGTGGATGATAATGGTGATGACGAAGACAGGAGGAGCATTTTTAAGATAATAAGAGATGAAACAAATCCCTTAGAGCTTCCTAGCAATGTGTAAGAATAAATTATAAAATAAAAGCAACGATCAAAACATAAATTAATTGTATTTTAGATTTGTACAACTGTTCCGGGTACAAAATCATTTGTTTGTATTTACTTGATTCATTTGGTTTTATTCTGCCCTTTGCAAGGTGGGGATGCATTGTAAAAAAATCCACTAAAATCTCATACTGCCTAGCAGTCATATCTTTTAATTAAAATTTCATAAATTATTTAATTTGTAGTTTTTTTTTCGCTTGTTTGTACTTAAATTTCGGGATTCATGTCTGCCCTCGATTGCTTTATAAGCATGAATGGTTTGTCACATAAAAATTCTCACTTTAGTGTTCAAGAATACGTATTTCTCACTCGAGTGGCATTTGGCATTTGACGTTAGAGTTGAGGAATACCAATTATTAGTCAGTAGTGTTCGGGAATACCGTTTCATGTGAAATGACTCGATTTCACATGAAACATGCTCGACTTGTGTTCAGGAATAGGGCCACTGATTATTGAAAGATGCTTCCACCCCATCGCCAATGTATGAGCTACTGTGTTATTAGGTATGGCATAGGAAATAGTTTCAATATTATTTCGGTGTACATTGGGCATTTTGAAAAACGAATTTTCCCTAAATGGATAACATTAACGAGAGACAAATTCAGATGGCATAGGTGTTTCAGGCCCACTACTCATTGTACAGTAGTGCAAATACGTATATTTTAATTTCAAAGGTACATATGTATGACTATTTCAACCAAAACGATTTTTTTTTTTTTTTTTATTGAATACAATGAATATGCTTCTTATAAATTAGTGTAAGGTAAAATTTTTAACGATTAGAATGAAAGCTATTTTGATTTCTGCTTTTATTTTTAGAACATTTAATTTTAAAGAGGAAAAAAAGGAAATGAAAAAGAAAAAATAAATAAATAAAGCAAACAAAATATTACAATTACATCTCTATTAAAAAAAAAGGATTAAATTATTATTATTTTTATGTTGAAAAGAAAAAAAAAAGACAGAATTAATTTTGAAAATGAATACGTAGCGCTCTACGAAACTGAACTTCACCACTTACTCTCCTTATGTGCCGCGGAAGTGCGTTCCACTGTCGTATGGCATTACCGAAGAACTGTCGCTCCGAAGCCAGACAAGCATAACGGGGATGTCTGAGATTTTGGGATCTGTTCGAAGAGCCAAACTCTATCCTATTGTATAGACTAAATGGTACCTGGGTATGAATTATATTGAACAGTAACATAAGAGTTTTGAAGCGCAATAAGTTATCGAAAGAAATTGTATATATTTGTATTGAAAAATTTGAAATACGGTCGAATCTGCGTAACCCAAATATATATAACCTACGGTATTATTAAAAGCTACATTAAGCCTTCGCCTACTGACTGCATCACATTTGCAATAGATCTCGCACCCGTATGTTAGTATTGGTACAACTAGCGTTTTAGGCAAAAACAAACGAGTAGTAAGAGGTGTGTAATATTGCGAGGACCATAACTTGCGGAGTACACCATATACTTTATCAACGGCAGCATTAATATGAGCATCCCATGACAATGTACCATTGAACAACATACCCAGATTTCTCGCTGTTGAAACATAGTCAATGCATGATATTAATAACTAAGCATTTGGATTTCATAGGGTTCAAGAACAGCCCATTAGATGTTGACCAGCAATTAATTACATCAAGGTCCCTGTTAATTAAGTACGCGCAATTTTCAATAAGCCCAAGTGGACAATTTTTGTATAATTGGACATCGTCAGCCAACATTAGGATGGAGCATTCATTAATCTTTTCGGGAAGCTCATTGCTATAAAGAGAGAAAAGGAGAGGCGCTAAAATTGAACCCTGAGGAACTCCTCTAGTTGTTCCTACCTAGGAAATTTGATATATTATTCCCAATCGATACTGCTTGTTTTCTATCCCGAAGGTAGGATGATATTAAGAGTACTGCAGAAGCTGAAAATCCATAATATGCTGACAGCTTATGACACAGATTAATGTGGTCAACAGTGTCAAATGCTTTAGAAAAATCAAGTAGTACAAGGAAAATTACATGATCCTTATCCAATGCAAGTCGGATATCTTCAACTATGTTGATAATAGCAGTAGTGCAACTATGATTTTGGCGGAAAACAGACTGCTTAGATGAGAGAATGTTTTGTGTTCTGAGGTGAGCGTTAAGTTGTTTCTGTACAAGCCTCTCGATTACTTTTGACAAAAAAGGTAGTATAGATATTGGTCTAAACTCATTTCCCCTTGCATTTTTTGGTATAGGCAATATTTTTGCTAGTTTCCATTGAGTTGGAAATGAACCTGTAATTAATATTGAATTAAATGTATGGGTTATATATGGCAGGATAATGGATAATAAGGACTTTATGAATACGGGATGTATTCCGTCAATGCCTACAGCATTTGATTTGACAGATAAAACACTTTCCACAATGCTAGAATGCAGTGTTGGTAATAAGGACGGGTGACCTTCTGTATTTATGGATTTCGCAAGCTGATTATTTTGTTTCTTAAAATTATCGAAGTTAACAGGCCATTCAATATGCATAAGCTTAAAAACTGGACATAAATGTAATCCCTATACATAAATATTTTACACCAGAAATGATTCTACATGACATAATTTTGTATTTATTTATTTCATAACGGCGCGTACAAATAAGACAGTCTTTTTATACTACTTTAAAAACAGGACTTAGTTAATTCAAGTTAATAGTTTTAATAATTTTTGTTTCTACTTTCAAGTTACTGTTTTTTGCTTAATTGAAATTATTAAAAAATGCTATTTTTAATTGTGCTATTTCTACTATCTTTTTAATTGACAATGGTAATTATTTCCAGAGTTTAATGATATAAACAAATACATACTTGCTCTTTTGTTCGATTACATCGGATGCACAAGATTATTAGTAGAAACGGCTAAATATATTTGTAGTCGTTTTTGACTAATTTTTTTTATATACAAAATTTCTTAATTTTTTTTATATACAAAATTTCTTTAATTTCTGTATGAACATTTTATGTAATTAATAATTTAAGTTCAAAAATATAATTTCGAAAAAAATAGTCATCTGTTTTCGAAATATTGAAATTTTCAAAAATATAAAAAAAATATTTTTTTTTCAAAATGCAAAAAAAAATATTTTTTCGAAAAATTTGGTATGCAGAATTATTTGGATTTTTAAGGGCCTCCTACACAAACATTTTAATTGAAATCCGTCAGGCTGTTTATGAGAACGTAGAAAATCAAAAAAAATAGTAGTATGACAGGTACCGTTAATAACAAAATAAATATATATAAAAATATTGAAACCAATTTTTTGTTGTCAAAATCGTCAGGGCTGTTTTGGCGATAATTAAGGTGGTAGAAAAAATTCTATGGCAGGTACCGATATTATTGGGGCTAAAAAAAAACATTCAAAAATTAATGTGAAGAAAATCGCTTCAGCCGTTTAGGCTGTAGATCGTTCAGATTAAAATTTGATTTTTTCCTAATGCAAAACTTGCATTATTATATTATTTATTTTAAATCCTAAACTTATAACAGAAGTCGAAAACTCAAATTGTAATTGTGCTAGGAAAACAAGTGGTAGATTGTTTGTAACATATGTTCGTTTAGAAATGGCAATAATTTTGTATTTAGCTGGAGTAAGGCCATTTACACAGTGACCAATTGTGACTCTCATTCAAATATTCATTTATTCTGCAAGTAAGGTCTTATAATAAGTTAAAAGGTTGCGAAAGATAGATTTAAACATCATCAGCGTAGAGATGCAACTTGACATTTTGGCTAACATGTGGTTATGACTATCAATTTTTTACCCGTGCCTACCTTAATTCCGATGCACGGATTTCATTCAATAAAACACTAACGATAACAGTAATTTATTTATTTTTAATTTTAGTTCAGTATTTTAGTATACATATAATATATATATTTTTTAGAATAAATAACAACATTGCCTTACAATAGCTTATATTATGCACAAACAATTTTAATTAGTGATTTTTTTTCATTAATTTTAAACAGGTATGTATATTGTTTGATTTTGTTTTTGTAATTGTTTAATTGAGTATAAATATTACCAATGCACGTCTAATTAAAATTAAGAAACCAAGTTAATTTCTGATTGCTACTAATATTCTTATACCAAAATGGCAAGAAGTGATTTAATATTGACTAAATTATTTTTAATAAGAAAATACATAAAATCTTAACAATTAGTAATTGAATTAAGTTTGTCATCCTTATTGCAGAATTTAATATGCCTAACGAAATCGTAGCATGTTTTTTTTTCCAATATTTATCAGAAATGTATCCTCTATGTACATATATGGGGATTCATAGTTCAAATATGAAGAATTCTTTTATAGGGTTGATTTTTTGTTTTTTTTTTTCGAATTTTTCGATATCATTCAATAAAATGTCTGCCTGATTTAGATGACACATTTCCTATTTTTATTTATAATTGTATTTTGAAGAAAAAACTATTTTTAAATTTAAACAAAAAAAAACAATCGACTTTTATTGGAAGAATTAATAACAATAACAATTAAAACAAAAAAATATTTACTGAATCCATTTTGTTTTTTGAAAACATCTATTCTAATAATCTAAACTAAAAATAATTTACTTTCAAACGTATTCGAATAAATATATTCATACTAAAATGCATGTCGTACATACACATAATTCAAAATTAATTAAAAAAATATAATAAGGAAGTTTCCACGGAACATCGAGGCAATGTTCACTTTTTTTGTCGAATACATTTATCATAATTCTATGATCAGAAAAATAATGTATTGCGATGTCGTTGTTGAATATTATTATAAAGTAATTTAAGAGTGGAATGTTTTTTTTTTTCTTTTAAACCACAAAACTCAATATGCAAATGTTTAGAAAGTTTGTTATAATTCCTTTAGGGACGGTGTATTTTATTTCATATTGCGCATTTGATATTTTATATTTAATAATTTCCAAATTATTTAGCATTGAAGTGAAATGGTATAAATGAAGGAACCTACAACTGTTTTTGTGAGAGATACTTTTCGTGCCACGATCCTTTAATCATCAAATTACAGCTTTGCATTTTCACAAGTATTAAAAGAAAACATTGCTAATGAAAAATGAAGGCAAATCTTTGTAGGTTTAAATAACCAAAGAAAATTTTCCAATAATTATTTCTGCTTTGAGGTAATCCTTGTTTTTAAACGTATGCTTTAAAGAACTCATCGGGGAACTGGTGTAAATTGAAGTTACCTAATAACATTTACACAAAGTTTTTGTAATCGGTTTTAACAAGCAAGCAACAACTAGAAATGTATTATTATAGCATTTTAGTTGTTTCTCCAATTTCAAGAAGTGTAAAAATATTTGCACTTAAAAAAAAATGAACTGTTGTATTTTTTAGCTACAGAAACATACAAAATGTTTCTGTTTCTATTGATTATATATGTAAATATTTGTATTATTAAAGAATTGGATTACTTTATGTTTTACATTATAATATGATAGAGTTAAAATAAATTTTAATATATATATTGACTTGAGTTACGTTGGTTATTGTTGTTGTGAATTCATATGTGGTTTTATTTAGAACACATCGTTTAGCACAACAACTGACATATTGAGATCCTTCGCGAGTAGTTACTTCATGTCGAGACCACCTTCTTCTTCCATCTTTGAAAGGAATTTTATTGCACGATATTGATGTTCGGTCTGGCGCGCCATGTCCACGAGACCGAGTAGCTTCTTGATGCCAATGAATACTCTGTATGTGTAATTGTTTATTAGTGTTGTTTTTTTTTTTCAAAATAAAAACTTTTAGGGATTGATATTTAGTATATCTATATGCACTTACCTTTTTCCGTTCATTTTTTTGCCAATTGCTTGTAGTTCGCCTTTGTTGAACAACTCAACATCTTCGAGGACAGCAGATACATGATCAGGATGTGACAAGTTGGGAACATGTAAAATCGAAGTAAATGCAGAAAGCATTTCCATATCTTCTAGAACTTGACTAATATTTGTAAATAAAAGTGTTTAAAGTTTTAATTCATGTGTAGGCTGTAAGTTAAATTTAGTTCAAGGAAGGGCAAGTCATACATACAAAAACATGTTTAATGGTAAAATATGAATAGATCGATATTCATGGAAAATTTAATAACCAAATATGGCGTCGAAAATTGGTATTCCATTTATTGTGCATTTTTTTGGCAATCCAGTTAAAAACGGAACCTCTACCAGAACCAAGAAAAAATAAAATGCAATGGTTTATTTTTTTGGATTAGCCGCGTAATTAAAATTCATACCCTTTCTTTATATCTCCTTATCGCTAGAGTAATTTGCACAAACAAATCTTTTTACCTAAGTGTTGTGAAGTTTAAAGTGGACTAGTTGACTATGAATGGCCCGCATCGGTAATGGGATTTCGTTGTGATTTCAACGAAAACTCAGATTTCGAAATCCCAAAACTATATGGCTTAATCCGAAGATTTGGCCTGAAATCTACGAAATCCGAGATTTCGCTTCGGTGGGAACATAGTATAAGAGTGCATTTTTGTACTCACCCGGATCCGGACCTTGGTCATCAAGTTACCTTGAGCGTGGTCCCGATGACCGCAAAATCAATCATCAACTAATTATGTACATCATCCGCGAAAAACTTAGTTATATTTTCTAATTTTGTTTGTCAAAAATGTTCGAATCGAAATTTTAAGTGTTTAAATTTAAAAACAAAATTTCGAAAAAATCCAAACAAATATTTTTCGAATACTTTGGAATGCACTATTATTAAAATTTCAAGGACCTCTTGTATAAACATTTTGATTGAAATCCATTGACCTATTAATGAAAAATTGAAAGTAAAAAAACGCTTCTATAGTAGGTAGCGTTAATACCATTTTATGTATTTTTTTTAATAATGCACTGATTTTATTCATAAAAATCGTTAGATCCGTTTTCGAGATGATTTTGCTCCAAAAAATTGTATTTGAGGTACCTCGGTTAATTGGGGGTAAACAAAAATTAAAAAAAAAAGAAAGAAAGCAATCACCCATCACCAAGTTTTATGAAAATCGGTCCTAGATCGACTTCAGATAGACAGACAGACGAAATTGCGGTACCCACTTTTTTAGTGTCCTCTATCATCACAATGTCAAGTTTGATTAGTCTCGAATTCAATTTCTTTATCAAATATGCAAAACTTGCCCTATAAATAATACTCACCGTCTACTGCTGGTGCACAAAATGAGCAATTTACGACCCTTTGGTGGTTGTTTTTTTAATAACACTAACAACGCTTGCAAAGTTAAATTGGAATACCTTGGCCCAATTGGACCATAATCAAGGAGTCGTTCAACATTATCTACGACAATGCAACTAAGAGTTGAACGGTAAGCATCATCAAAAATCTGAAATTTTTCTTACTTAATTTGGAAGCTCTAAACAAAAAACAAAAAAAAATTACCTTACGAATATGAAGACATTTAGCTGATTCCGTAAAACCAACCATATCTTCGGGGGAACAAACTTTCACAAATGGAAAATCAGACATTTTTGCCAATTTGGCAGCCAAAGCTGTTTTTCCTGAATTGGGTGATCCTTCAATTAATACTGAAACCAACCCTGAGCTTTCGGTAGCTTTTGCTTGTTGGACATAAAGCATACCATCTTCGAGAAGGTTAGACACTGGTGTGCCCCAGTTAATAATGCCACGTGAAAGCATATTGTCAAGAATCTCTTGGGCAGTACCAAATGCCTGAAACGAAATTATTAAATAATTAATTTTGTTGATTGGTTAATATTTAAAACTACACTAATTTACCGGTTTAATGTCATTTTCCAATGCATGTAGGAAATCTCCACGATTTACCATTAATTTTTCCATAGCTTCTGGATCAACTTCAACCTTGGTTGCAGCCTTAATTAAGCGGTTCATTGCTGTTGATTGTGCAGCACGTACTAAACCTTCAATTTCAGCTCCACTGAAGTTTTTAGTTAGAGCAGCTATTTCCTATAAGCACAAAAATATCAAAGATATTGGTTTATACCAGAGAGTTAATAAATCAACAACCAAACCTTTGAATCTACATCAGGAGCAATTTTTTTGAACTCCCTCATTCGTTTTGTATGGATATTAAGAATTTGTACTCGACCTTCTTCATTTGGTAAACTTATTTCCATTTGAACCTCTAAACGACCTGGTCGCATAAGAGCATCATCAATCATATCCTTACGATTTGTCATGCCAATGACTAGAATATTATTAAGTTGTTCGACACCATCAATCTTGGCCAGCAATTGATTGACTACGGTATCGTGAACACCACTGTTGCCAGCAACAGAACCACGAGCCTTGCAAATGGCATCGATTTCATCAAATATTATTATATGAAGACCACTGTTTGGACCGAGCTGAAAGCCAATAAATAAATAATATATTTTTTTTTTCAGAAAAAGTATCTTTATATTAAGAAACCTCACCCTCTTTTCCTCTTCTTCTGCATCAGCAAACAAACGACGAATATTTGCCTCAGATTCACCAACATATTTATCCAAAATTTGTGGACCATTTACAATTTTGGGCTCACGAGCATTAAGCATGTTACCGATTTGTCGAGCCATTAGAGTTTTACCAGTACCAGGTGGACCATACAGGAGAATACCTTTAACGTGCTTGCAGCCTAATTGTTCAACAAGCTCTGGAGGGAAAACTCGAGATGCAAACGCACGACGGAAGATGGCATTGAATTCTTTATCAAGACCACCAATTCCCATCTTACCGAAATCCCAGTCGGGATTAATAATAGATTGACGAACAACTTTTCTGTGATAAAGAAAACAGTTATATTTATGTAAAAGCAAACTAACTATATAATGTAAGACATCTAAGCAGAGAAGACATAATTAGGAGCATTGGACGAGTCACTAAAATAGTTTTTTTTTTGTATTTTGTATGTTTATCACGGTTCAAATTAAACGAATTTTGAATCAAATTATTTGAATTTTAACTTTTATTTAAATGTCACCTACATATAAAGATTGTTCAGTGACGAAAAAGATAGAACAGAACAAATTCGTGAGAAACTTCAGAACAAGATAGAATAACTTAGAACAGTCAGTCATCTGACTATAAGATTATAAAAAAAAATTATTGTTGTTTACCTACAATTCAAGTTCGTTTGTTTTTACCGAAACATTCTTAAAAATAATCTGTAATGGAGTTGAATTTATTTAAACAAATATTTTTCATGAAATTGAGATGATACCGACACGGAAAACGATTTATAAACTAAATCTAACACAGTTCTCACAAATCTGTTCTGACCTGTTCTACCTAAAAAAGCAAGTGCAGAAAATCCTGTTCTAAAGTGTTCCAAACTGTTCCAAACAGACTCATTAAACACCAAACCAGAAAAGTTTAAAACAGAAAATTTCTCATTGAACAGCAAAATTCTACTTTTTCTGTTCTAAAGTGTTCTAATCTGTTCCGAACAGCCTCATTGAACACACATATAGTTAGTTTTTGTTTTGTTTTCTTTATACACATTGGATGGGGGAAAAATTGTGGGAAAAACTTAATGAGGGCTATCTGCAATCTCATATAAAAATTTCCCTGGGAACAGGTTTTCTTTTTCGGAAATCTTTCTCCCTATCGGGAAACTGCATCAAAATTTAATTTTCGGGAAGGGGTACGACCAACTTAAAAAAAATAACTACATCTAAAGTTTTGACACTTTCTGTTTTGTTTTCATTCGGTGTCCGTAGAAATAAAAAACAAAACAATTATAATGTTGAATAGTGCAATGCTTATATAAACTGCGAGGTTGAGTGTTAAAAGAGAAATGCAATCCAATAGATTTGCAAGAAGCAACGTGTTCGGGAATTTATATTTTTAAAGTTTACCTCTATAGTTTGAACTTTTTTTAGATTTAGAAAATTATTATCTTGCTGGAAATTCTGGAAAGACCATTTCCCGAATCGAAAAAATTGTTTGGTATTCCTGCTATTGTATAGCTTTTTGCATGCTTGTGCTTCTTTGTAGAAGGATATTAAAAAAATAGTTGGAAACGACCATGGCGTGAATCTAGCTCAGACTTTCTTTACCGACGTCCTTACTGATGTCTTGAATATATTCGAATTCAAGTTATGCTCAATTTAGATTAACATGGACATGGCATCACATGAGGAATAGAATACATAACCAGGAAATTCTTTGAAAATTATGGCATATTAGGTGTTATCGGGTGTAAATGCGCCTGTACAAAATAGACATCTGTTTTATAACCGAAAATGATTTTTAAGTCTAAATGTTAGCTCTACTCACAATAACCAGATGCAATTCTGTATTTTGTTTCCCTTAATTCCACCATAGTTTCCAATTGTTTTTTGTTTGTTACACTAGCCTTAAAGATAATAAATAATTTTATATTTTTTGCAGAATATTTTGAAAGAAAAACTTACATTCTCATTTTTAACAATTTGTTCTCCATAAAAACAAACACAGAAATATTCCGAGGGAAACATTTCACTGCCGATAAGGGTTTTTGTATGGGAAATTTTCCCTTAGAAGTTTTTCTATTCAAAAAATTGTATTGTCGATAGGGCTGAATATTTTGTTAACTGTCCCTAACCTTTAATCTAATTAATGAAAACTTTGAACTTTAAATTTAATGATTTAATAAAAGATATTGTAGATATCAATTCTAAATTCGTCATAAAATCATCTCTCTATGTTACGGTTATTTTTTAGTAATGACAGAGATGCAAAGTAATTAAATCCGATTTTATAATAATACAGCCTTATGCAATAGGCTTAGTTATGAAGTGTATAAGGAATTATGCCCCCACTATGCCAGTACACATTTTTCTGTATCAATTATACAGCCCTATTTTGTTAAGCGTTCAAGTGAATATTTGTCTTCTGCTATCCGACGGAAAAAACGAATTGTTCCAAAAAGATACATATGTAAATTTTGATCAAAAATGAATTTAAATAATTAGATTCTCTTAAGAATTAAACAAAATAAAATGCACAACTGGATCGCTCGTACTACAATTTTAAACATTAAGAGCCAATTTTTTTTTGTCAGAGGAATAAACTTACTTGACTGTTAAACAACCGGATAACAACATCAAATTTTTCAATCAAGAAAAAACAATCTATAAAATAATTTAATTTGAACGTCACTTTTATTTCGACTATCGAACTTTTCATAGAATTTAATTTTTGTTTAACGTTTATTTTAAAGCAATCATTTTTCAAAGTGCTTTTGACATCAAAATTAGCTATTATCTTTATTCCGTTCTAAAATGAGCAGATAACTTTATTCATAGATTAAATTGTATCTGACTCTTGAAAAACTGATTTTTGCTTTATCTGGAGAATATGTACTAACTGACTGCTTAACTGACTATTGAACAATTGACTGTTAATAATATAAACTTAAATACAAAATTTCAAAAAAAAAAACCATACACACGTTTTCGAAATATTGAATTTACAAAAACAAAAATTTTCATAAATCCAAAAAAATAGTTTCCGAAAATGTTGGTATGCAGTATTATATCGGAGGAGCTCCTAAGTAAAAATTTTGATCGAAATCCGTCGAAGAGTTTATGAGAGTCGAAAATGAAAAAAAAAATGGTTGTATTGACCAAAATGCAGACTATACTTAAAGTAGTGCATACACTTATTTTTATCAAAATCGTTAGAGCCCTTTTCGAGATAATTAAGATGGTAGAAAATATCGTATGTCATGTACCGTTATTTTTGGAGCTTAAAACAAGATTCAAAAATCTATTGTAGACAATCCTCTAAAACGCTTACGTACCAAGTTTGAAGAAAATCGCTTGAACCTTTTAGGCTGTAGATCGTTCTACAGACAGAGAGACAGACATACAGACGGAATTGTGGGACCTACTTTTTTAGTGCTCTCTATCATCGTAATGTAAAGTTTGATTAAAATCTCGAGTTCGATCTTCTTTCCAAATGCAAAACTATAGTAAAATATTAGTTAAGCTTTAGACTCAAAAAATAGAAGACATTTGAAAATAAATACTGAAAGATTGCGCGAGTGAAATATTAACGTGAATCGAAAGATTCGATTATTCTAATAACAGAAGGTTAGGAAATGACATATGCAATAACGAAACGAAGAAAAAAAGCTTTGGCCTTCGCGTCCGTTTTTTTTTTGAGATTTTCTATAGATTTGGTAACGTATTGAAAATAAAACAGAAACCGAAATAATTTTTTTTTATAAAATGAGGAATACAAAATGTCCGTGTCTGTTTATAGGAAAGTAATTTGTAAGCGAAATTTGAAAAGAACTGTTAGAGGAATTGTCCGCTTATTGGAGCATTCCGTAAGCAGAGCTTTCGCTGTAATGTATTTTAGGAAATATAAAGTTCAGAAATTGTCGCATTTCTGAGTAATTTTTATGATTTCTATTTAACATTTTTTTCGGATAAATGAAAAACATCAATATTGCTTTCATTTAGGTGCCACATGCAGGTTCTGTGATATAAAAGAGAAAACGCAGGACCATATTCTGGGCAATTGTGATTCACTTGCTCATCAAACAAAAAAACACCTTGGACGATACCAGGTGGAAGACTCAAATTCATGGGGGAAATAAATTTGGAGGAAGAGCTGTAAAATGAGCTATCCTCACCCAGCTGTTGACGGGGGCACAATAGATCTCAAGGTCCCCATTTTAATATTCATTCATTCATTCATTTAGGAGTTGTTTGTTTGTCATTAAGGAGAAAATGTTTTTTATCATTGGAATTTTTTGGTGTTTTTTGATTTTAGGTCTTGATCTGTGGCATAGCATGCATTGTATTTTATAAACATATATGTATATGTACCTATTAGGTACCATTTTGTATAATTATAAATATTTATTGATTTACCCTTTAGCTTTACCAACTAAATTCAATGAAGAATTTTCAGCCTTTTCAAACTGTACAACGGTGTTTCCAGTCAGACGCCCGAATCGAACGTCCTTAGTTGCCATTTGATTATTTTCTTTTAATGCACTTGAATCCACAGCTTTAAAGACAAAATAAAATACATTATTCAATAAATAAAAATCTCTAAAAAATACCAACCTTCTAATGTCTTAACAGCCAATCCCAATAATTTTTTTTCCTGAAAACTAAATACCAATGTCTGTCCAACGGTCAAAGCCAATCCAGCGAATTGCAAGAGAAATTCCTTGGCCATGAGATCAGAATCATAAGGTTCTTGAGATACGCTATAATTTTATTTAAGATTACGTAAAAATTTTAAAATCAATAAAACTGAAAATTGATTTCAGATAAATGGTTAAAATACTCACGTTTTCTTTTGCAAAAAGTCCGTCTCTAAAACAACCGTACAAATAATATCTGAATTAACATCAAATCGATATGGGCGTACGTCGATATCTTGGTTAATTGACAAGGTTGCCCATTTTCGCTGGACCAACGAAAATCCAACATGTCCTCGAGGAACTTCGGAAGTTTTCTCCAATGCAAATATGAAATGTTGACCTGGACCCGTTGATATATCTGCATATCTAGCCGAAAATGAATGGTTGAATATATTAATTGGAGTATCTTTTTTTAGCAAAGGATGTACTTACTTGATTTCATCGGGAAAATCATTTACATTGACTATAGCTCTATTGGTGAGCGATAATTCGTCCGTGGGACATTTGGTTGCTTTCAGTCGCTAAAATATTTAGGATTCTTTTGATAACCAAAAAACATTGGTGAACCTACATAATTCTAATACTCACATAAGACATGACTTCAGTATTATTGCTGGATTGGGTTTCTTCTCAAGTTTCTCCGCAGTATCCAAAAAATCGATATTTGAATTTTTTTCTTTCTGAAAAAGTGATTAAATTAGCTTCCTATTTCGATGGTTTTTATTTCATTAAATTGGCACATAAGTGGTATTCAATAATTATGGTATATTTTACTTTCAGACTATTATAATAATAATTTTGTTTTTAATTTTAAAAGACGATATGAATTTATGAATTAATTCCAGAATCCAGAGCAATATAAACTAATCCAATCTGAATCGATGTAGTTAGTAGCCCGATATACATTTGCATATAACTGCCTTATCCACCAACACTTCATGGATTACGTCAAAATTATATGGGTTTACAAATGTTAAAAATGAGTTGAATGAGTTCAGTGATTTAGGCGGTAATGTAGTTCAATGCTTAGCTCTTTCACACATGACATCTAGTTAAGTAGATTTTTGTGTTGTTTTTTTTTAAACGCTTTCTTTGCTTTCTTTTTCTTTGTTGGAACGGACACTACACATAGGCTAACCTAAAAAAAACTCTTTAAATTAACAATTAATTGTTTGCCCTTTTTTGCAACAAGCTCAAACATTTTGCAAGCTCAAATTCTCATGTGAAAGCCGTCCTAAACTATTTGAGAATTTCGAATACACACAATTTTTGTGACATCAGTTAAAATGACCAATATAAATAAACATTAGCAGTATGAGTACTCATTTAAAGCTAGAAACCCGTTAAATTGAAACCCGTGATCTCCGCAGAAAGAAGCCGTCAAAAATTGTGTTGGCAAGAAAATAATTTATTCGTGTTTCTGCAATTTTAACATCCTAATTCGGCGGATTAACTGTGGTTCAACGATGGTTCAAGTATGTGATTTATAACAAACAAATACTTGCTTGAACCATCGTTGAACCTTCTCCTTCTGTTCTACGATCTTGTGGCCAAAATAAATGACAGCCGAGCTTTCCTATGTCCTATAGTCCATATTTATGTTAAACACCTAATCATACCGAAATCTAACGAAAAACAAACATTTCTTTTTTTTTAAGTTGCAAAATTTGTTGTGTTATTGGGGACGTTCACTCAAGTATTCTCAGCAATCTGGAATAACTTTCTGTTGTTGTAATGCGTGCAAAACCACATCTGATGAACAAACAGCTGCTCTCATGAAAGCTATCTTCAGTTATCCCAAAAAATTTGGATTAATAACTAGCTATCCGAGGACAAATGTATAGAACCAGCTGACTGCGAAATTCATTGTTTTGCTTTGATTTTTTGACAGCTTTCAGCTTACCTATCTGATTCGTCCACAGATATACTCCGATAGCTTGGTATCCGTGAAGAAATGAGTGAACGCCCGCAATAGCATTAATATTTTATTGCACTGGACTCATTCAAATGTCAACCACTTGTACACAGCTGAACGTTTTTCACTTTCAATTTTTTGACACATGTAATTGCTGTCGCTTTTCAAGATTTTGGTAAATTTCAAGAACTCGCTTCGAACTTCGAAGTTGAAACTTTATTTTGCTTATGTCGATTTCGTTTCAATAATTAGGATTCGCTACTAAAACCAATACTTTTTGGCTTTGAAAAGAACGATTACGGACCGAATCTCTTTTTGGGACTGTGTGCGTTGCTTAGCAGCTCTAAAAAAAAAAACAAATCTTCAATTCGTTAAAACATCATTATTTCGTTTTAATTTCCCGATTCCGACGCGGGGGAGTTCCTAAACCCACTTGCACTTTTTTAATATTTGTTTCCAAGAAGTTTTTAACAATTTTTTTTATTTTTTAATATATTAATTTACTTTTTCTGTACACTGCCACAAAATAAAAATTAATTCACAACACAACAATTGAGAAACGTCAAAACAAATATTGTAGTGTGTGTACGAATCTGTGCACAAATCCGTTTTGAATCCGTCTCCAAAAAGAGATTCAATACGGATCTGTTTTTGAAGAAAAAGTATTGGTTTTAATTTGAAACGAATTTGATTTTCAGAAAAAAATTGACGGCGGATCGACGGCAAGTCGATGTTTTTGTTGAAACGAAATCGACATTAGCCTTAAAATTTTAATTAATTAAAACAATAAGATGACAGTGGACAAGTCAAAACTATCTTATCGAAATAAAATCATTCTTGCTCCTATGGTAAGAGTTGGCACTCTTCCAATGCGGTTATTAGCATTAGAATATGGTGCCGATATTGTTTACTCCGAAGAATTGATTGACTTGAAAATGATAAAGGCCATACGACGTATCAATGGTAAAGATTAAAGACTTACAAAAACGTAGCTGTGGTTATTAATTTTATTTTATCGTAGATGTTTTGGGAACTATTGATTTTGTCGATCCTTCTGATGGTAGCATTATTTTCAGAACATGTGACAAGGAAAAGGACAAAGTTGTTCTCCAATTGGGCACAAGTAATGCGGAAAGAGCACTTAAAGTCGGCAAATTGGTAAGACTTAAGTTGCACTTATGT
The DNA here is from genome assembly GCA_910595825.1 of Philhelius pedissequus. Classification (NCBI taxonomy): domain Eukaryota; kingdom Metazoa; phylum Arthropoda; class Insecta; order Diptera; family Syrphidae; genus Philhelius; species Philhelius pedissequus. Next base: position 75,033,322 of record OU343162.1, read on the forward strand.
AATCGAGTTCGAAACAATAAGTTTATTTTTGGACCAGGTTGAAAACGATATTGCAGGTTTGGACATTAACATGGGGTGTCCCAAAGAATTTTCAATCAAAGGTGGGATGGGAGTGGCACTACTGGCAAAACCTGATAAAGCTATTGAAATTCTTAAAAGTCTTGTTGAAAATCTCAAAATACCAGTTACATGCAAAATAAGGTGGAATATTTTTTTCTATTTACTTATGATTATTAATCAAATTCATTCTAATAGAATTATGCCAAATGCAGAAGATACTATCAACTTGGTAACCAAATTTGCTGCAACAGGTATTGCAGCTATAGGAATTCACGCACGTACAAAAGATGAGCGACCACAAAACCAGCCACATCCAGGTTTGTTACCTTCTCATCAACTCGTTGAACTCGCAACAGTTTTAACTAAAAATTAAATAGCTAATTTTTAGATATCATCAAAGCAGTTGCACAAGCTGTTGATATTCCTATAATCGCTAATGGAGGCTCTCGAGAAATAGACACCTATCGTGACATTTTAAAATTTCGTGATATATGTGGTGTTGACAGCATTATGATTGCTCGTTCAGCGCAATTTAATGTTAGCATATTTCGTAAAGAAGGTAATTAATAATAAAATAAATGATATTTTTAATAGTTTCTATATTTGAATATGAATATTTTCAGGAATGCATTCCGTTTTCGAAGTGATAAAAAAATACCTTAAGCTTTGTGTTGACTATGATAATCCCCAATCTAACACAAAGTATTGTGTTCAAAGTATGCTCAGAGAACTGCAGGAAACTCCTTTAGGAAAAAAGTTCCTCTTATGTCAGACACTTCATCAGATTTGGTAAGTTATGATTAAATTAAGCCATTTGCTTGGGCTGACAAAAATAAATATGCCCCGGAAACTGAACATAACAACCGATAGTAAAATTAAATCAAGAAACACAGCATTTCAGAGTAGTATTCTCGATCTTTACAGACTTATAGTTATAGACAGATATCATTGATATTATACTAGAATTCTATTATTTTTATTTGCGATATATAGGTAGGTACTACATATTTGGCAAGTTATAGATTCGTAAAAAAATCTAACTCGAGATTTTGATCAAACTTGACATAATGATGATAGCGAAGACCAAAAAAGTAGGTCTCACAATTATGTCTGTCTGTTTTCGAGTCTACAGCCTAAACGGTTGGATAGATTTCTTCGAACTTATGTATATATTGTTTTTTTTTTCGCTAATATGCCCACACTTTTTTCTCATTTTTTTAAACGAAAAATAACGGTATCTGTCATAATTTTTTGTCCCCAAAAAGAAAAATCTTATTTTTCTCAAAAACGGCTCCAGCGATTTTTATAAAAAAAAAAAATCAGTCATTGAAGGAAATGGCATTTTTTTTGAAAAAAAATGATTTATTTTGTAACTCTAGTAGAACCATTTTTTGGTTTTAGATTTTCTGGAAAACGGTTGATTTAATTTTTTTTTGGAAACTGAAAATTTCGAAACCGATTTTCGATATTTCAAAACTTTGAATTAGGTAGGTTTTTGTTTTTATCTTGAATAGTTATACAAATTTACATATTGCCCATACAAATGTTAAAAAAAACGTTACGAAAAAAAATATCTCTCAAAAAACGACTCCAAGATTTTTTATTAAAAAATGTGTGTATTCTTTAAATAGTCTACTTTTAAGTAAAAAAATATTTTATTTTGCGTAATTATTAACGGTACTTCCCATAGAACCACTTTTCATATTTTCTACTTTCTCATTATTGGAACCTTTTAAAATTAGTACTTAGTTAGTACTTCGATGGGGGACCGTCGGAAACCAACCACGTGCTGTTGACATGTGTTTCTTCTGTTGTGTGTTCTTCCTATCTCTGTCTCTCTCTGTTGTATTAATGTATGTAAAAAGTTTAAGCCAATGGTCTAGTTGCCAGTGCTTCAGTGTCTCTACATCGTAGATTTATCTGCGGAGTAGTATAAAAATGTAATGCAATGTAAAATTATTTTTTTTAAGCAAATGCCCCCAAAGTTTAATAAAACAGTAAACTAAAATTTTCAAAAAAATTAAATCGATTTGTCAAAAACCAGTCACTGAATTTTTTTTTTAAATAAGAATTTTATATGTACATTAATAATTACTTCAAAATGGCGTTTCAATTTTTTTTTTCTAAAAATGTTCGCATCTGATTGCTACGAACAGTCAAACTCTATTCGCGTTCCACATACCATCCACCCTGCAGCGAGTAATTTGTTCGCGCGCGTCTAACCTCAAACTCAGACTTTTAACTTGTATTCATGACGAATAAAATTAAAGCCATGTGAAAGAAATGTCAAAATGGACGAATATTCGTTAATTTGTTGGTTGTTGGTCGCTCCCATGACAGTACTTATTCGTCCATTTTGACATTTCGTTCACATGGCTTTAATTTTATTCGTGACGAATATAGGTTAAAAATCTGATTTACTGGCTGAACAGAATGGACGCGCGGTCGTTCGCTCACGTAAGCCGCCGCCGCGAGAAGCAACGCTTCGTTTGATTGATTGTGAAGTTGTTTGCAAACTTTTAATTTGCAAATTTATTGTGAATGTGTGTTTTTGCGTCGGAGGTCCCGACTAAGATCAACAATTATGTGGATGCAACAACCAACAAGATGTGTTGTTGTTTTTTCTTTATCTGACAAACGACGCACCAAAAAAGAAAAAAGTTAAAAGTTAACTAAAGTCGCGTCGCGACTCGCGGTTCCATTGTATTCACTCAAACGAGTTTATATGCATTTTAACTTTGACAGAGCATTTTTTGAAGTGCCGCGAGATCGACCCCGCGCCTACTCTGTTCAGCCAGTTTGAGGTTAGACGCGCGCGAACAAATTACTCGTTGAAGGGTGGATGGTATGTGGAACGCGAATAGAGTTTGACTGTTCGTAGCAATCATATGCAATTCGCGAGGACCAATATTGCTTTCTCAAACTTATTTTATTTTGGCGATTAAAAAGTAAATTTTTCTGTCGTAAACATTTATATAAATTACAATTAAACATTATAGTAAACATTAATATAAGTAAATTGTTTTAAATGGAATTTATTCATTTATTCGTCGGTCGTTGGTCGTTCTCATGTGAATAGTCCTTTAGACCGTCAATATTTAGCTACATTAAAGTTGTTAGCCACAAGAGCAAGCTCGTAAGATGCAGTGGGCATTTTATTTTTTTTTAATTATGCACCTTATGAGGGAGTCTTGGCAACCCCTAAAATGATCGAACCCGTTGCGAGCATAAGGAAGTATTTTAAAATAAGATACCGAAGCACGTTAAATTTGTGTTGAACGGCTAAATAAAGATTTTTTGTACTTAACAGTATTTCCGAACTCAAAACTGAAGTTCATGGTTAAGTATTCCTAATACCGTGAGGTGTTCTACGTACATATGTAAAATAACCAATACTGTTTTTTGCATTTTCATTGCAGTCTAAAACACTTGATATAAAAAGTAATGCCGTTGTGATGCGTTTATCAACACTTTGCGGCAAATAATTGGGTTTATAGCTAATACAAATTTCCCTTGAAACGTTTTCATCATTCGAAAGCAGGAGACGTGAATGATTTTCAAAAAAAAAATTGACTGAAGAACATTTTTTATTTTTAATCAAATTCAAAATAGCAGAACCAATTTTGGGGGAATAAAATAATCACAGAGTCCCTTGTAGCAAAGTTCCGAATATTTTGTTACGCTACGAATACGAATAAATTCACATAATAAACTGCGAGCGAAAACAAAATAGCAGTGCCTGACAGAAACCCCTTTTTCGGAGTTTCAAAGTCATCTGATTTACGTCAAAATATGAGAAGAAAAATCGATTTCAATTTTTGTTGTTAATCTTTTGAAGTTTAATTGTTTTGTTAATCAAAAATATATTCAATAGCCATTGTATTTTTTGAAATAAATAAGGCAAATAACCAAAGAACGCTGTTTGTAATTACTTTGTTTGCCTTTTGAAAATTTAAAGTTAATACATATTTTTACATTTAATTCCGTAATAAAACTTACATTTTTCTTTTAGTTAAATAGTTTGCGTTATTCCTATTCACCTGCAAGTCATTTTTCACTTCAATAGGCTGCTATGAAAATAACTGTTTGTAGAAAAAACAGTCTAGCTTCCTATTCATTCGGGAATAGTGTTGCCAATTTCCCCGAACTCCGAATTTTGTAGGAAATATTTTTAGTACGACGCACGCGACCTATAATGGGGATATCGAGAATAAAAAAATCCCTGGAAATTATTCTCCAATTCGAATCTTGGGAACGTGAATGATGCTCAAAAGTTTTCCTGGGAATTTATTAGTACCACCCGTAATAAGATTTCCCAGGGAATTTTTCTGCCATTTCATACGATTTTTTGTTCGTGGGAGATTCGCGATCGCAGGAAAAATTTCGAGGGAAATAAATATTCTGTGGAAACGAAATTTCCTGAGAGATACCCGATAAGGCCCAATACCTTTTTTCATGATTCGTAGTACGAATACTTTACAACGGGGCATGTGATAAAGCTGATTATGCCCTCGAGAATGCAGATGAATTGAAATAGGTTTGCACCGGTGGATTTCAAAATGTATTTGCCTGTTTTTTTTCTTCATATATTAGTTATTGCGAGCATTAGATGTTGTAGAAGTTTTAGGTGAAAAGTAATGTCAAATAGTTTGAAATGCAAACAAAAATTAGGATATTTTTGTTTGTTATTCAGCTTTGTATGTTAATTCTCTATCTCTCTACTGCATAAAGCTCAAAGCACAATGGCGTTGACGATATTTGCAAACATTATGGCACATTTACATTATACTATTACTATAACATTGTATAATTACGAGTATAGCATCCAAAAGATAAAGTACTAACGGTTATGAGTCTTTATTTAGTTCCTAAATATTGATGCCATCCGTTATTTTTTGTTCTTTAATAATTTTTTTTCAGTACATTATGGGACCTTGGCGATTATTGCTATACAAAACAGTTGGAGTATCAGGAAAAGGGCAACCTAGGTCGCCGTGAAGTCTGCCCTAGTGTTATTCCCGGTGACGAAGATACTGATGGCCCTCAAATAAAGAAGCATAAATCCGAAAATAATGTTAAAGGAGATCCTATGGATGTTATAGAAGAGAATATTGCATTTTATCGTGCAAATTATGTTGAAGGTATAAAATTTAAAAATATGTTGGTACATAATGTACATACAATTATGAACATATTTTTAGTTTTTCCAACTTAAATTTTTATTTATCTTAAAGATACTTCACTGCCAAAGAGCATTCTCCATACATATGCCTCAAAGAACTTCAAAGGTGTACCTAAATATGAAATCCAACGATATGACAAATTATTTCGTGCGATATGTTCGTTTGATGGAAAAAAATATGCCAGCACATTTTGGGAAAAAAATAAAAAATACGCCGAACAAGGTTCAGCACTAGTATGTCTTCTAAAACTTGGACTTATCGCAGAAAATGAATTAATAAAAAATGGTAGCATTTTGAGATGACGAAGTCTAGTCTTTCTTTTTGCAATAAAATCTTATAACATCTAACATTATGTTTGATTTGTGTATGTGTGTGTGTTTCTAGTAAATGATTTAATGATCTACAGATTTGCTAATTTTATTGATTGTACAATTTTCGTTGAAAACCTGGCGTTACTGCTGGCGGTGGTGGTGGCATTCTTTCATTATCCTGACGGTATCTATGTTCTTCTATAAAACTAAGGAGTTTTTCTTTTGTGACTGGATACTTGATGCTTTCCATAACAGCTATAAACAAAAGAAAAAATAAAACAAAAATTAGTAAATAATAATTGATACAAATTAGATTAGTTTATTACATTCTGCAGTACTATAACTATTTGGATGAGTTTTATCAGTTCGTTCCCGCAAAAATTTCCATTTGCCATTCTCAAATGTGCATTCAATAATTTTCCCATTGAGATCTTTTATATCTTTGTTATATTTTATTTCATTGTAACTCTGACCATCCATTCCACCAACGTAGAGTAGCCCGATTTTTGAGTTAACCATTCTATTAAAAAAGAAACAAAAACCAAACAAAAAAAACAATTTTATTCTGTTTTGATGGGTATTTTTTAACTTTACATACCCGCATCTAGTTTCATTTACTATTTTAAGTTTGAAATCAACAGAATTCAAACAGAGTGGTTTCCATTTGAGTATATCCTTACAAACACCAGGTGTATATGGCTAAAAAAAATATTGGTTAGAAATTTTTTAGCTCTTTACGTAATCGCCCAATTACGCTCGAATTACACCATCAACATAATAAGTCAACGCGTTAACTCTGACATAAAAATGATGTCAAAATCAGTTGTAATTGTGTTGTATTTTGATTTTTGTCAATGAAAAATGTTGTAAATGTGTTGACACCTGCGTTGACACGCACTGACAAATTGAATCAGAATCACAACGTGATGGGCGATTACGTAGACCGTGTTATTCTAGCATAATAATTTTGCGGAACGGATTATTAAACCTATGTTCAATACAAACAAAAAAAATCTCAAAAAAGAAACAAGTTCAACTTACTTCGTCAACTGGTTGAAAAATCAAACCATCAGGTTCATGGGGAAGACATCTTGTAAATTTTGGATTTAAGAGCGATGCAGCTTTAGTAATGTCCCAAAATTCTTTATTACGGACACTAAAGGATTCTAACGACCTATTAATGATACCTTTTGAAAAAGCTTCATATCGAGGTTCTAAAAAAATTACATTTAGATAGAATTTTTATTAAAAAGGTGTATATCTCTTTTACCTATAAGACCATTTTTAATGTATTTCAGTCGTTCACAAAAAGACTTTTGGGCAACCGGATTTCCCTGGAATTGAATTATATCGTACACCAAATAACGTGGAATATTATGGCCTTGTACTTTATCAATTACCATTTCCTAAAGTCAAATAAACATATGTAAATACATTCATTTTAAGAATCATGCATAAAGTACTAATTACTTACTCCATCTAATAACGTATCGTAGACACCTTCCATAAGATTCTCTCGTTGAGGGAATGAAACATTGTCTACTTGAAAACATGAAAGATTCCTATCGAAAAAGTAGATTTCATTTTTTTTATTTATGAGCATCATGTATCTTGTTCCATCGGCCTTCCACGACACCAAATATGGCTTTTCTGCAAGGAAATTTAGATTTTTGCGGTCCATAGACACGGGTTGGGCACCGGGAAATCCTGAATTTTCCCAACCGCACATTGTTTGTACCTTGAGTTGAAGTTCACCCAAACGAGGCTCGTCAGTTACTAAAACAACACCACAGACGCCAGCCATAAATTGTGCATCCTTCACAAATATCTCTTTGCGTCTCTTTTTCTTTGAATTTGATGGTTTATCTGCTCCATCGGAGGCGCCATTTTCAGTGTTGGTTGAATTTCCCTCTGGTTCATCGTCATGCTTCCTTTTTTGTGGTATATTGCCATCAGAGTCATCAAATTCGAAACACCAATCTGGTAGTGCCGGTGCTTGGGGTGCATCTTCTTCATCGTCATACCTTCGAAAAAGCTCATTGATATAATCTTGTTTATATATTCCTGGAGGACGGGCATCAGCGAAAGCCGATAAGGCTGCCTGAACTGAACAATCCAGTCGTTCCACCATGTAGGAAACAATAAGAAAGCCTGTTGGAAAAAAAAAATTTACAGTCAAAACAAAAAACCATGCAATAAAATAGAAAATTGGAAGGAAGGGAGTACAGTCAAAATATAATTATCCCATTGAAAAATTATTCAAAGTTTCTTTTTCTTAAATTGTGTACGATTATGATAAAAAATTGACCAAAAATCCATTCTTCATGTTTGGTCCTGCATCTATTTGATATTATTATACATATTATGTACTTAGATAGGTATTTACTTCAGTATATCTTTTAAATGGTTATTTCATGAATCTGATTTACGGTAAGCCCGTAAGCATTAGCAATGGTTTTCTAAAACAATTGACGTGTACTTAATATATTATTGAAGATTTTGTTGAGATATGATTTATTTTTATAAAAGCGGAATCAGTCTGAATGTGGGTTATGATTATAGCTAACTGCTATGTATTGTATTCAATGATAGAGTAATTCTCAATACTACTACTAATAAATAGCTAAGTTTATGTGTGGTGTGTTGTCCTGGACATTCCACAAAGGGAGTTATGAAGCACCCGCAATAATATTCAAATAGTGAATTTGCATTCAGTCCTATCACGAATTCTATCGTAATCGGATACTTGTTAAGAATCCCGAAAAAAAAAATGTATCACAGAAACCATTGTAGTGGAAATGCTCATACACATTTCCAGTACGATAATATTTTTCTGGATTCGTAAAACTTTCCGATTATGATGGAACTAGTAATAGGCTGACTATCTTCCTTTTTCCATAGTTTTAGCATTAAATAAAAAAAAATAAGACAGCGTGGAGTCAAATGGCAAATCGTGGAAATTATCATATTCTCTGCATCTTTTACAAGAATAGACTGAAAGAGCTGTTTGTCCTATAGTTTCGATTGAATTCGCCCATCTCAAGAACGAGAACTAAGGAACAATTTATCTAAAAAAAACATCACTGGAAAAGTTGAAAGTTTAAGCTCTGTTATTTTTTCTATATACAATAATGTACATTATGCGAAATTTTGCAGGGGTTAAAAACTGTCCATCGGTAATATACTTTATTTTTAAGCATTCTTCAACAATTTTTAAATACTCTACTCACCTGTTCTATTGAATCCATGGGTGCAATGGACAGCAACTAAATCGAAAGGTCGTTCATTTATAAAATTATCCACAATTTCAATAAAGGATCGAGACTGTTCGATAGATGGAGTTTCTCCATGGCCACGACATTGCAGTTTCACATATGTCGCTCCCTTAGATTCGATAACTTCACGATCATAGAAACGTTTCGTGTTTGTCAAGTCTACCCAAAGTCCCAATTTCAGCTATAAAAATAGGAAAAACCCAAATCGTCATAAAATCGTAAAGGGAAAGCAACCTTACCTATTCGACAGGTCTTTATGTATCTATTTACATTTATATAGGTACTTACTTTTAATGCCTTTACATAGCCAAATATCATTTCTGGTGGAAACATACAATCCAAGGGCATTTGGTCTTTGAATTTATTGCTTAGCGGAGTCTTGAAAGCTATAAATTTATCAGCAATAATACTCTCACTCTTTCGTGGACAGTGAAGCCAGCGATTTGGAAGTGGTCCAGGGCCACGGTTGTTGGACATTTTGACCTTTGGTGTTGGTTGGTTTTGCACTGGCTAAAGGATTTAAATAAAAAGTTCTAAATTATGTTGATTACATTTGTGTTTGCAAGAGAAAAACTTGTGCCACGCAGATAAATTGCAATTTACCAAATGAATTGATATTTGATGTGTGTAAGGATAGTTGAACCAGCAAAAAATAAAAAAAAGAAGAGATCAACGCCAAACAAAAACCACCAAAGGGGAAATTGTGGACGAAAATTTTGACGTTACGTATATAATTCTGATTTTTTTTCACTACATGTCACATGAGGTATGAGCAAAGAGTTGAAAAAAGAAAATGAAATCTGCTCAATTGTAGATAAGGAAGTTCAAAGCCATTCACACTGCGAAACTTTGTATTTATTTGTTTTTATTAAGGATATTAATGCAACAGCGGAAAACCCAGATAAACCTAAGAAACCATAGAATTTTATCTCCGCAGAAATGAACTGTAAGTTTGTATGGGAAAAATATTCTGCAAATCAGATAAAATTAACTCACGAATTTGATGTAGAACGCGTAGAAATAAACCTCATAAAGTTGTTTCATATATTTACGTAAGTAAATGCAAAGCGGAAAATTATCTCGTTTCATGATTACCCTTTGTGTTGCATAATTATTTTGTCACTTAAATTTATTAAAAAAAGACCTATAGTATTGTGTTACCACTTTTCTCTCCCAACATCAGCTAAGAATTATAAAATTTTAGAATAACAACTTTGTGAAGAATAGACCACAGAAAACGTTTAACTGAATTTGATTTAATGGATTCTATAATTTGGCTGTTAGGGATAGTTACAAAAATTTAACTTGAACCAAAGATCAGCTAACTCGATTTATTTCTGGTCACAACTTTAAGTGCGTTGCTAAATTGCGAGTCAAGAGAGAGTTAACTAAACTCGATTTCAATATAGTCTACCTACATACTCGAATTTTGAATATATTGCTGTCACAATTGTGAGTCAAGAGAGAGTCAACTGCTCTCGAGTTCAAACTAATCTACTTGAAATTCGAATATATGACTTTTGTCACGGTCGAAAATTATCTTATAAATTCATCATCACTCACTTCTGTTAAGTCTTGTATTAATTTAAATAATGTTAAATATATTTTGAAATATAATTTTTTAAGGTAGAACGTATTTGAAAACTATGATGAAGATGATAACGATTTATTGGAACTTGCCATACGATAGTTTTCACAAAGTTTTAAATGTTATAGAGAATGTCGAATAATAATCATTAGTTTTTCTTTCATTTTCGCATGTCCAAAGAATATTGTTATGGAAGTGGAAGTCTCTATAGGTTATTCCATATTGTAAGGTTTCATACTGAAATAAAAAAAAAAACAAATAAAAGTAAGGAATTTAATTTTGCGTTCACGTTGTGCACATGATTTGTTTACGTTTATATATTTTGACTAGTCTTAGACTTCGCTTGTACAACACTTAATAGAACCTAAGCCGAGTACAAATCTTGAACAAAAACAAATGCCGAAACTACAATTGTACAAATAGGCCTTAATTAATCATATTCTTGGACATTTTTTGAGAAATACATTTTTTTCTTAACGTTTTTTTTAAGTATTCAAGATAATGTCAAAAAAACTACTAAATACAAAGTTTCGAAAACAAAAAATCGTTGAAGCCGTTTTTGGAAAAAAAATGTACCGCATGTCGCGTTATTTTTGGCCTTAAGAAAAAATGAAAAAAACGTAGACATCGAAAAAACTGCATATGTTCCAAGTTTTAAGAAAACCATTCAAACGGTTTAGGCTGTAGATCCACGGACAGACAGCAGAATTGTGAAACCCACTTTTTTCGTATTCGCTTTCATCGCATTGTCACGTTTTATTAACATCTTGAGATATACATAGGTATGTATATGTATAAGATCACTTCGTAACCCAATATAAGATTTTGACGGGGTAGAGTTTTGTTGGACTTAAAGAAACTTATTGCATTTAATGTTTTCATAATAACAAACAAAATTGTGTGGGCGGGGTAGAATAATTAGTGAAAATCAACTAGAACGACCCGAAAAATTCGTCTTTATATACACTAATATTTTAGAATCATTAAAGTGAAAACAAAAAAAAAATACTAACTAAGGGACTTTTGGGATGTGCTAGTGAATCATTTTTAAACTCAGATTCTATTTGTTAGTTCATTATTAAGACGGTTAAATTCTGTCTCATAGGCTTGGAATCTAGTTTGCTATTTTCTTCGATATCTTTTTTTCCAATATAAACATTATAAAATATAGCATACAAAAATTGTGGACTCAATTTCGAAATATTGAATTTACAAAAATATTGATTTATTTTATTCCAAAAAATATAATTACTATGCAGTAATTTTAAGAAAAAAATTATAGAAATCTGTGGAAGCTTTGATAAGAAGGTCGAAAAACCGAGCTCTATGCCAGGTTCAGGTATTATTTTGGTCGAATTTTTATTCTAAATGTTTTTACATATTAAAAAAAAAATATTATCGATAAACAGGTTTTAGTCAAGAAGAATTCTGAAATGCTGAATTTTCTCAAAAATATATAAAAAGAAAATTCTTTTTTTGAAATCGGTTTTGTATTAGTATAGGTTACTGGCGGAATGCGTCAATGGCAAACAAAAAATGGCAGATAAATCACTTTGAGAGAAAACATTGTTGGATTCTCTTTATAAAATTGTTTTGTTTTCCCTCAGTGTCACTAGATGTATAGAGAAAGCGATGGGACACTTTAGAGAGAGTTAGCTTGGTAAAAAAACCATATTGTCAGGGCAAAGAAGTTTACTCCATTACTCTCTCTGTTTTTTTTTTATTATATCTAATCAACATCAAGAAAAATTAAATTATAATACATTTTTCTCAGTTATTCATATGCCTGTTTGGTAACTAGGAACTTTCACCAAGTTTCCCAAACGTGGGTTTTTTTCCCAAGGGTTTTGCCAGCAAAATGTGGAAATTTGTACAAATTCGTACGAATATTCACGTAATTCCCCTATTATTTCTTTGGGATTCCTTCTTCAATGGTTGCATAGCTTGCCACAGCAGAGCTTCCCCATGAGTACGGAGAACGTAAAAAAATGTTGGCAAAATAATTTTGCACCGCAATGGGCCAACTTATCACGGTTTATGTATTTAAAATCAATACTGAATACTTTAGCCGAATAGTTAGGAAACCTGTTGTTTATGATTCATGTACCAATCTCAGATAAAATACCCGAGATCTGGTAAATAAACTATAACTGAAGATTTAAAGCTACATATTTCTCAACAATTTCTTGCCCAAGGGGAAATACAAGAGTGCTGCTAAGTGTTTAAGTTTACTTCGAAGATGCGATAAATTCCCGCAATTGACGTCTGATCTAGCTCAATTAATTTCGTTAATAATCTCGTGATTAATTTAATTTCATTTTAATATTTTAGTCTATCAACTTGTTGATGAGAGGATATTTAGTGATTAATACAAATAATTATTTAAATATATAATCAACAATTTAATTGTGTTGACACCTCCCTGATTCTCCCTTTGAAGTATTAATTTAACATTTTTTGAGGATTTCTCATAAAAAAAACAAATTAGTTTCAAACAAAATCAAAGTCAAGTATGTATTAACATTACAAGAAAACCAACCATATGCAATGGTATATAAGTTATTATATAATTTCGATAAAAATTCAAAAACCAGTATAGTTTTTTCGTTCAAAATAATTCGGTAAAAAAATGGTATGTAAAAAAACTAACTATCAAATTCGTAGACCGGTTTGCCTTCAGAGTCCCAAGTATAGTTGCATTTCTTAAAAGCACAAACCATATAAAGAGCTGGAATGAAAGAAGATTAAAAAAAAGTATTTCAAGAGCAGGCAAAAAAAGTGAAAAAAACTTACTTGCCGCTTCCCACTCAGATTTGGACAAAGTTCCATATGGCTTGGAGTTATAATTCGTAGCATTTGCAACCTTACTCACATGAGCAAATTCATCATCATCCTTCGATGATTTTTGCACAAAGTATGACTGCAGGGCCTGCATCCTTTCCATAAGTGGTCTTCCTGCAAACGTTGATAAAATAAAACCAATAAAGCATTATTGGTCATTAAATCAAACATTTTTCATTTGCTTACCCTCTTCAAAGAATTCTTTGTAATACTCGGCAAAAGTACTTTTTCGGACCAGTTGCAAACCATGCTTCCTGCAGAGCTTTACCAATGTCGGAAAATGCACCAGGAATTCTGGACAATCAACCACCCCTTCGAGATGGAATTGATACTTGGCACCGAAAAGAGTGGGTTTCTCGGTATCAGATATAAAATCAATGCGATACAATTCATTTCCGAACGATTTGCTATTTGCAGAGGCATGCAGACGTCTCATTATTTCATTGGCGTTCGGAATTGTTGCAATAAAATAGCCATTTGGCTCTAAACACTCAGACGCGTTACGCACCATACAATCAGCTTGGGTTAAGGACTCAAAAGCATAATGAAAAGCAAACTGGCAACTCACCAATTGCAGTTTGATTGAGCGATCTTTGTAGCGCTCCCTTAGACGTACCAAAGTCGAATCGCAGGCAAAGAACTCGGCCGTGAAACGAGAACCCATTTTGTTGTTCCTGTTCATCAATCCATCGTAACGAGATTTGCACTGCTCCACACTTACTTCCGCGATGTCGGTGCCAATCAGATGCGTGATTCCGCCCTTTTCCCATTTAAATAGGTCACCACCTTTACCGCAACACATGTCCAATACGCGAATGGGCTCACCCAGCTTGCGACTGTTTTTTATCTTATTTAAGTACTCATTAATAAACATACTTTTGGTCCAATTGTTAAAATTGCGCATGTAGAGGATGCGAGATTTAGAGCGTTCGTCAAGTCCAGCTTCTTTAAGTTTATTATAATGAGATGCTACCACATTAGTGTGATCGGTTTCACGAGTTACGTGCGTGTCTTCCTTGTGGCGTTTTGCAGGGGGGATATCAGCTTCTTCATGGTCGCTTTCTTTGTCGAGTATTGAAGTGGAGATATCGGCTCCTTCATTGTCGATTTCTTTGCGTCTAAGTTTTGTGGAAACAGGTTCTGACGAAGTATTCGTAGCGCTTGGAAGAGAATCTGCATTTTCTTCGGTGTCACTACCATCTTGGTTGTCAACCCTAACAGGGGCTTCGTCACCTTCGGAATCACTCATGTTAATTTGTAATAATATTTAAATTAAAAAAAGACTTGTGTTTTTTTTAATTATTTTATAAAGGTTTATTTCAACACAACCATACGTACGATTGAATTAAGAACTTGAAAATAAAAAGAATAACCAAAACCTGCTTTTTGACTGCGGCTGTCATATATGACAAAATTGACAGCGGTTACAGAAAGTAGTAGAATTTGTAGAAGACAAATGGGTGTGCTTAAATTTTAAATGCCCTCATTCAATATCCTATATTAAGCTATCCAGAATGGTTGGTGGTGTTGTGTTCCAATGTAAGATCCCAGCTAATGACAAAACAAATGCTGCCAAAAAAATCAAATGCACGATTGGGTTGTAGGAACTTGCTCTTGTAGCTAACAAATTTAATGTAGCTAAACATTGACGCTGTTTAGTAGGTAGGTAGTCTAGTTGTCCCATGCAGGTTTAAAGCCGATATAAGTAATATCCTTATTCTGGCAACCTCACTAAACCCTTCAAGTCACAATAACCTCATAACTTGAGGTGAAATCATTTTTGTGACTTTTTTGGAATTCTGGTAAGAACCTCACATCTTGTGAGCATCATAAAAACTTAAAAATAATGATCTGCTTCTTGGCACATCACAACTCACCTACTTGACATATCTGTGAAAAAAAAACTAAAAAATAAATCGAAATAACAACAAACATGGAATTGAATTTGAATTTGATACATCTATTCGAAGAAGTTTCATCTATAAATGTGAGAAGTAAGAATTAATAAGACTGTATAAATTGATTTTTTAATAAATCACTCTTTCGTTGTAGCGTAGCAGAATTCTAAGATAGTTAAGGGATGACGTTTCCTCTCATTCAAGATACAACTTTTATCTATCGACCTATATTTGCCGACTTTTAGTAAAGATCGAGAATCGATTCAATTCGATTTCCACAAGAAAACTTGCCACGTAAAGGAGGAAAAGGAGTTATTTCTTCAAGTGCAAACATTTTTCGAGAAAATTTATATCTTGTAGTGTACGCGACAATCATGAAAAAGATCGTGATTTAAATGAAACTAATGCCATTAGAATTTTTTTATGTAGGAAGTCTGTTGAATTCTGCATACCAAATAATAATAAATTAGACAAGATGAAATTGCTTATTCGATATTTTTTTATTTTGTCAATATCTATCAGTACGTACATGTCAGTTTTAACGCTAGAGGTTCACGTACACATAATCTTAATGAATAAAATATACACATGTATAATGAGATCACGAAAACTGAGGCTTTATAATAATAATTTGTCTACGGTTGCTGTAAGAAAGAACCTATCAAAAAGAAAATCTCGGAAATCCCGGGATTGGAGAGCTTCAATCCCGGAATTTTCAGGATTGAAAATGTACTGGGATCCCAGGATTGCATTCTCTAAATACTACTGACTTAACAGACAAACCTACTTGGATCGTTGGAAATCAAAGGCGCTATATGTGGTCAGAACTCGGTTGTTGTAATATATGACTAATAAAAAAAATCTCACATACAAACATTGACATACTAGATAGATTTAGTATGTCAATGCATACAAAGGTCTATGATTTAACACACATATGTACGTGAACATTTTTTTGGGTTATTCGAAAAATTTGTTTTTATTTCAGTAATTTATAAATTTAAAAAATAGATAATTTTGTGTATTCCTTTTTATTCTTATTTATCAATCACAACAATATATGTTTTGTGTTTTATCAAATATATGAACAATTTGAGGTAAATATGTTGCGTCGTGCATAATAAATTTCTGAGAAAAAGATCCATCATACAATACATTCCAATATTAATCATGCTTTGTTATATGTTTAGAAACAAATGATACAACTGCCAGTTCAGAAAACTGAGATCTCACTAATTACACTCTGTCAAAAGTCAGACGAATCATGTGGTGCCAGACGCTTCAAGCGAAATTTCCCTTTAGAGGTGTTCCAATTCCTCCTTTTCCCCTTTTCTTTCAGCGACATTCCCCATAAATTCCCCTCGATAATTACAATAATTAAAGTATACGTAAAAATCAATTTTTTTAAACTTTTTATTTTGTGCAAATAAAATAAATAATCATATTTTTTCTGGCTTCGGCAATGCGACTTAATACATTGCCCTTCACCGGATCTAGCAAGCTCTTGAAATTAGGAAGATCCAATCAAGAGTCTTTGAAATATTTTTGAGGTTGAAGAAATATCTAAATTTCTTTTGACATCACTCATTATGTGTAATTAATAATAATTATTATGTTTCTAATAATATAACTTGTAAAATTTACCAAAAACTGATTTTCTAACTAAATTTTTTTCTTCACTTTCTACATCAAATTCCTGAGATAATTTCATCTGCTTTGCAGAATATTTTGTCCATACAATTTTAAACAGTTTATTTCTGCGGAGATAAAATAATCTGGTTTCTAAGGTTTATCTACTGGGTTTTTCGCCGTTGCATGAATATCCTTAATATATTCTTAAATATAGAAATTTCGATCGAGCGATAGCCAGTTGACATCATACAACAAAAAACATCCATTTTAGTAAATAAAAATCCTAACGAATAAAATCATATGTTTAAATTAAAACATATAAGTCTGTAAATATTCATACTTCTATTCAGAATACCGATTAATAAAAATCGGGTATGGTTTGTTTCGTTTTAGTCGTTTCGCATTTCGTTGTTTCAGCATTTTAATCAAAATGTTTTCAATTACTTTGTTTACTTGTTTTCAAACAAAAGCATTGGACTCTACATAAAAAAAAATAAATAAATAACTAAATAAAGACGAAAAACCGTTGTTTTTAATTCTACAGATTGTTACAAAACTTTTTTTTGAAAATTAATACAAACCATATCTACCATAACCAACCGTAATGAAAATAAAAATTTAATAATTTAATTTAATGATTTTGTTTAAACAAAATAATTCCTTCATTTTACAAAAACAAAAAAATGTACATACATTCTAAGGGCTTCAGCACACTTTTGTATAAATGTGAAAAAATGTTTTGTCTTTTTCCATCATACTACTCAATCGTATAACATATTTCAAATTTTACAAAAAATAAAGTTAGACCGCTTTGAACTTTGACTTTTGTGCAAACGTGTAACACAACTGCATTCAAACAAATAGCTTAATGAAATCACGACTAGAGACATCTATTTTTGCATGAATTAATTTTGTTTCTAATTTTTTTCGACTATTTTCTCTCTTGCAATTATTATATTATTTTGCCGACTTCGACAAAGACCATTACGATTTCAATAATATTTGAACGATTTGAAATTATTTTTTTTTTGACAGCGAGCAATCACCTGTTCTTGTTTTTCTGAGGGCCTATTCACAATCATATCAATTTCCCTTGATGGAAGATCTGTTCGTTTAATTCATCTTTGAATTGCTACTCGTTTTCAAGGCGTTTAATCAAAAACGAGTCGTTTTGCAAAACAAGTCGTTTATGAAAAATGTATTGGAAAACGAGTAGTTTTTAGTAAATGGAGTAAGATCTTATTTATATGGTTTGGTATGAATAGGCCACAAAACATGTGTATTATCTATGTAAAATGTAGTTAAGGAAAAAATCTCAATAAAGTTTACTACTTCTACTAAATCGTTCAAACAATTATGGCAGCGGTAAGGACATTTTTTCAAATATTTATTTGTTATAAATCTTTAATGCATACATTTTTTTTATTTACAGGAAATGCAAAAGAAAAGAACTAAACGGATTTGGGGAAGAGAACGAGGAGTTCTTGATGGAACTTTGGGCTGAATATTCTTATTAAAAGCTCACCTTTGTCCACATATATGTCTATGCATTGCACAATTTCGATCTATTATTTTTCTTTACTTTAGAGGTTCAATTATAATTTTTGCAATGAAGAAGACAATTCTTCCGGGTTGTAGATACTTCTGGCTCAATAATAAAGTTGGTTAAATCCTCATATTTAGTTCTGCTCTCTTTTTATGTGGCATTATAAAATTTGATTGCTTAACATTCATGTTGTATGTATCAACGTTTTGACAGCTTTTTCAAAAACAACTGAAATGCCAAACAAAAACAAGTAAATGTTCGGTGTGAACGCTCTACTCGTTTTAGTAAACGAAAAGTTTAAACGAATTTGGTGTTAATAGGCTATTATCATGAATCAAATAAAACAAGATTACGACACTTCTTTGTTTTAATTATTTTATTGACGTCATATGTGAAACAAAATCTGCAAATTGTTGTTGTTTGTTGATTAAAGGCGGCTTTACATGGATTTGCAACTGCAGACTTGAAGAAAAGTAGAGCGGGCCAATAATATAAAACAAATATAAAAGTAAGACAGGGTACACACTAATAACTTACTATAACTCTGCTATAACTTTCTTGACACATCTCACAATCACATGTTCTTTGCGTTCAGGTATGTAGTTTTGAGAAGAAAATGTTCGCTATTTTCATTGTTTTTAAGTAAACTGAGGTGAAATGGTAAAAAAAACTTTAAAATTCGTTATCTGAACGGAACAAATTATGGTGCAGATGAAAATGCTATAATGAAGATGAACATGTTCATCTTCACTATAATCTGCAATCTTCAGGTTCGTACTTCCTATAATCTTCATACATGAATATGATCTCCATTTTGGTTTTAGATCTCTATCGCACAAGTATGAATTTTTTATTTTGTTTCCTCTTTTTTTTGCAGATTTCAATGCAGATGAAGATGAAGATGCATGTAAAGCATCCTTAATGGATTTTGGTCACATATGACGTCAATAAAATAAGAAAAAAACAAAGAAGTGTCTTAATCTTGGTTCAGTGAATCATGGGCTATTACGGCTATTACCATAAGCTAATAATATAAAGACCCGAAACCTATGCTTTCATTTGACATTTGCTTACAAGCTGAAACACGCACAACAGTAACTTTTGTGTTCCTCTTCCAATAGACACATTGATAAAAACACACACAAGAATCTTTCCTGTTCCTCTTCCTATAGACACATAGACAACACAGCCCTAGTAATTTGTTTTTGTTTTGTTTTTCGATTTCCACATTTACTCATGGATAGAGTTTCAAAGCTACAAATACAACAATGTAAGCAAATGGGTTTTGAGGGGTGAAACGCACGAAGGTTTCCAATCTTATTATGGCTTATTTGTGGCTATTACGTTGTTGGAAAAGTCGCTTACATCTAGTACTACCCGTACTTCCGTGTAATCATGAATCAGAGAAAACGTGCTTCTTTGTTTTTCTTATTTTATTGGCGTCAACAGAGATCGAAACCCATTAAAGGAGTCTTTACATGGATCTGTATCTGCAGACTTGAAGAAAAGTAGAGCGGGACCAAAATATAAAACAAACATAAAAGTAAAACGGGGTACACACTAATAACTTACTCGAACTCTGCTATAACTTTTTTGACACATCTCAAAAGCACATGTTCTTAGCGTTCAGGTATGTAGTTTTGAGAAGATAATTTTCGCTATTTTCGTTGAAATGATAAGAAAAAACTTGAAAATTTGTTATCTGAACGGAAAAAAATATGGTGAAGATGAAAATGCTATAATGAAGATGAACATGTTCATCTTCACTATAATCTGCAATCTTCAGATTCATACTTCCTATAATCTATTTTTTTTTTGTAAATTCATTTTTATTTAATATTAACTTATAACTATCTTAAAGCTAGACAAAAATGTTTAAAACTAGCTTAATTATCAATAACTTACAACTAGTTTACTGGCCCTTTACGGGCGCTCTAAACTAAACAATAACTCTTAGAACTAATGTCTTTCGACCTAAAAACTATTTGAATTAAATCTAATTATTTTATTTTTATTTAACCAAGAAAACTTTTTTAAAAAACTCAGTATCAAATCATTTTTAAATTTTTACTTAAGAACTACCTAAAGATAAACTAAAAAGAATTAAAACTAGATACAACTAACTTATACTAACTAAAAATAACTCAAACTACTTAAAATAACTAATAATACCCAAAACCACCTAAAACTACTTAAAAACTAGAACAGCCACAGCAGCTTTTTTAAATTTTTTAAATTTTTTTTTGTTTATTTTTTATATGCATGCAGAAACACAACAACATGCAACCCACCCATACATGTAAATACGCATATACATACATACGCACATACATGCACGGACACGCAGATACATGCACATATGCCCCCGTATACATACATATTTTTAATTATTTTTTTGGTGCCACCCCGACTGTTCCCTATACCTAATTGCCCTAAATCTATGTACGTCGGCCAAGACACACCATCTTCATCGACTTTAAATATTATGATGCTGTTCAGAGAGCCACCAGAACTGGTTCTCCTGTCTCGCCCTATCCCTCCGGTCCCGATCGGACACAGTCCTACTGAACCGAAGGCGCTCTTCTCCACCTTGAGCGATGACGTCTCGACCATACAGGAGTCGCCTATCCACAGTTTTCCGGCTGACGTGGTAGATGAGCGGAACCGCCCCTCCATCCTGTATCAGCCCTCGACTGTCTAAATAGGGGAATGCCTCAGGAGGGATGTAGCCACTTAACCGCGCACTCTCAAAATATTCATTATTGGGTTATTAAGCCCCAAAAATTAAGCTGTTGGTTGAGGGCATCACTCTTGCAGTGTGACCCCGAATCAGCTTAAACAAGAAATTATCTATTCTGTTTATGTTGTACACTTTTACTCGCCAGTGGATGTCCATATGGCCCTACGATCACCAGCTTGCGCCAGTTCTTTCTTGTATCCCTTGAACAAACAAAATAGTTTCTGATTTCTGGAAGTTGATTTTCAACTTCCATCCATCACAATATCGCTGAATCTTGTCGAAATCACTCTGCAAGAGACTTTTGATGACCTCAACTGTATTAGCTGTTCTGTACGCAATTAGATCGTCGGCGTACGCAATTGCCTGAGTTAGACTACCTATCAGATCGCTGGTGTAAATACTGAATAGAATCGGCGAGTTAAGTCCCCTTTCACACAGGGAAACCAGTTGCTGGAGATTTTTTTGACGTTTTCCTTTAATTGCCTTGTAGCTTTCACACGAAGATATTGATGAGGAAACTGAGTTGCTCGTTTTTTGTATTGCTTTTGATTTGACATTCGCTTTTTGTAAACAAAGAATTTGCTTCGCGGCTGGAAAATTCTACACAATTTTGAGATATAAATTAACCGCAGCTTATTTTTAGACAAATAAATTAAAAATAAAGAAACCTGGTGCGATTATGTAGGTAAATGTTGTTTTTTTTTATTGTGGTTGTTAATAATGGTTTGCTAAATTAATATATTTAAAGGTCACGGAAAAACAATGAACCAGGAGAAAATTGATTTGTTGTGCGTTTCTCTTGCCATCCAAATCTTGGACCCAACACATGATAGTGATGATGGGAAGATTATATTGGACTTATTGGAATGCACCGAAGCTTTATTGGTACAGTTGGACACATAAGCCACTGACTGGATGATATGACTGATACCTGTGGTGCTGCCTGCTGCTGCTGCTGCTCGCTAATACAGGAACATCATTATAAACCAAATGTGATGAAGCCACAAGCTGAGAGCTTAGTTGGTCCGTGCGTTTTTGTTGTCGATTTTCCATGTCTAGGCGCATAATTGTATGTATGAAATGTGTACCAACTCGTGATGGATTGAATTAAATGCCTTGCCTACAAGAATTAAAACTTGAAATTTTCTTTCACAATGAATTTATTTAAGTAGCTCACTTGGTTTGGTAAATGTAATAATTTAATTGTAGGAAACAATTTCCCTTTAAAAAAAATATGTTTGACATCTATCAGATACAGAAGTCAAAATGGAAACCTAAGAAAATTTCAAAGCATAATGTCAAAAAAATCTCTTCAAATCGTTGACCGGGGAGATTTTTGTCATTCCCCTTACTTCTTGCCCTTCTCACCAACTAACTCCCAGTTGCCGGCAACTCAGTTTCCTTGTGTGAAAGGGGTCTAACCGCTCCCTGCTGAAGACCATTATTAATATTAAAAACTGCAGTAGAAGTTACATTGCCACTCTTGACAAACTTTCTACCATTTAGAATGTCATAAAGCATATACAATAGAGGTTTACTTATACCTAGTCTGGTTAGCTTTAGATAGAGACCTTCTAACCATACGGTGTCGAAGGCCTTCTCCAAATCAACCAGACAGGCACCCGTACACTGATTTTTAGTTTTGTTCCATTTATTGGGTCTATTCGGCGACATCTTTTATTCTGTTATTCTGCTATTCTGTTATGAACTTTCATACAAAAGTTTAAGCTGTCAAAAAATCTTTTATTAATTATAATTTTGGTATTCTGCATGCTAAATCTGCTATGAAATCTGTTAAGAAATCTGCTAGTGAGCTGTCAAAACTTCGAAATTCTCAACAAGTCTTTTACGAACTGCATTTTTGGTATTCAGCATGCCACAATCTGTTATGGAATCTTTTACGAATCATAAAAGAATAAAAGACACATTTGGTTCTATTCGGCGAGATCTTTTATTCTGTTATTCTGCTATTCTGTTATGAATTTTCATACAATAGTTTAAGCTGTCAAAAAATCTTTTATGAATTATAATTTTGGTATTCTGCATGCTAAATCTGCTATGAAATCTGTTAAGAAATCTGCTAGTGAGCTGTCAAAACTTCGAAATTCTCAACAAGTCTTTTACGAACTGCATTTTTGGTATTCAGCATGCCACAATATGTTATGGAATCTTTTATGAATCATAAAAGAATAAAAGACTCATTTTTGTTACTTTTATCATAAAAGATTTCAAAATATGAAGTAAAAACTTTTATTTTGTTAATGAATTATTCGTAAAAGGACAGATATAACAAAATATTATTAAAATACATAATAACAAGCACAAACATGTCAATAATTTCAAACTAATTATTTCAATACACGAGAGCACAGAACACATTTAATGGATGAAACGTAAAAGAAAGTTTTGCTTATCTGGCTGGAGTTCGTTTTGCGCAAGGAACTGTTATGGACAAATTGCAAAGATTAAATATTATTTATCTACGCGAAACAAAACACGATAATTGCGCAGGTTAATATTTGCATTAGTCAGTGCCTACTGCCGAGAGTTCTTATTTACCTACTACAGCTGATAATTTGATAGCAGATTTTAAGTCTGTTCGTATAAATGTTTCTTTTTCGAAGTTACATAACAGACTTTTATAAAAGATCGAACTCCTGAATAACAATTATAAAATATCTTTTATGGTGAAGATCTGTTATGCACCATAACAGAAAATTCATAGCAGAATAACAGATGTGGCAGAATAGGCCTAATTTTTGTTACTTTTATCATAAAAGATTTCAATATATGAAGTAAAAACATTTATTTTGTTAATGAATTGTTCGTAAAAGGACAGATATAACAAAATATTATTAAAATACATAATTACAAGCACAAACATGTAAATAATTTCAAACAAATTATTTGAATACACGAAAGCACAGAACAAATTTGATGGATGAAACGTAAAAGAAAGTGTCGCTTATCTTGTCGGAGTTCGTTTTACACAAGTTTTTATATTGGTCATAATACATTCAGGAACTGTTATGGACAAATGGCAAAGATTATATATTATTTATCTACGCGAAACAAAACACGATAATTGCGCAGGTTAATATTTTCATTAGTCAGTGCCTACTGCCGAGAGTTTTTATTTACCTACTACAGCTGATAATTTGATAGCAGATTTTAGGTCTGTTCGTATAAATTTTTCTTTTTCGAAGTTACATAACAGACTTTTATAAAAGATCGAACTCCTGAATAACAATTATAAAATATCTTTTATGGTGAAGATCTGTTATGCATCATAAAATAAAATTCATAGCAGAATAACAGATGTGGCAGAATAGGCCTAAATATCAGAAACTAGTTTAGACGCTGCATGAATTGTGTCATGTCCCGCCTTAAAACCGAACTGATTATCCGGGATGATATTTTTGTCTTCCTATAATCTTCATACATGAAGATGGTCTACATTTTGGTCTTCGCTCTCTATCGCACAAGTATGATATTTTTATTTTGCTTCCTCTTTTTTTGCATATGTCAATGCAGATGAAGATAAAGATACATGTAAGACCTCCTTAATCCACAAACAACAAACAACAACAATTTGCAGATTTTTAATCTCTGGTGCCGTCAATAAAATATAAACATAGAAGTGACGTTATTTTTTTTTTGATTCATGTCGTGTTATACTACTTTTTCACCTATCACTTAATACAGATTTATGTGGATTTACCATAAAGGCGGCTTTACATGGATCTGCATCTGCAGATTTGAAGAAAAGTAGAGCGGGCCAATAATATAAAACAAACATAAAAGTAAGACAGGATACACACTAATAACTTACTCGAACTCTGCTATAACTTTCTTGACACATCTCACAATCACATGTTTTTAGCGTTCAGGTATGTAGTTTTGAGAAGAAAATTTTCGCTATTTTCGTTGTTTTTAAGCAATCTGAGGTGAAATGGTAAAAAAAAACTTTAAAATTCGTTATCTGAACGGAAAAAATTATGGTGCAGATGAAAATGCTATAATGAAGATGAACATGTTCATCTTCACTATAATCTGCAATCTTCAGGTTCGTACTTCCTATAATCTTCATACATGAAGATGATCTCCATTTTGATTTTCGCTCTCTATCGCACAAGTATGAATTTTTTATTTTGTTTCCTCTTTTTTTGCACATGTCAATGCAGATGAAGATGAAGATGCATGTAAAGCCTCCTCAAATCTTCTTCGAAATCTTCTTAATTTTAGAGATTTCCCATACACATTTTCATCTCCTTAAACGAAGATTAGAAATTAATCTCATTGAAATCTTCTTAAAAGTAGGGAATTTTTTTCTCAACACAACCCAAACAATATTTATATTGTGGAAAGCGGCGAAAATACGAACATCCAAATGTCAATTCTCCATACAGAATACAAGGACACCATCTTGCTAGAGTCGTAATGTAGCAATCATCTTCGAACGTTATATGTGGGTTAGAAAGAGATGGAGGTATAGAGAAGGTCAAAATTATCTCTTTTTTCTATGGTGAAAACACTTCGAGATTAAGTTTTAATCTACTTTTTTTTTAAACCGGATTATCTCTAGGTAAAAACGTAGTATAATAGGAGTCCTAGTAAAACAAAAAGTGAAAATTAAACAGAAACCGCTGTACGAAAAACAATAATACTCAAATATGTAAACCCGCTCTGAGTATTAAGGTTGTGTGACAAGAAAGACAATTCGGTTCGGTTGAGACGACAAGTGCAGCGAAACCAGTGAGTGAGTGCTAGACGATGCACTATTTCTTAGTATATATCATATAATTTTGACGTTTATATCGATAGAAAATAAACAAACAATTACATATCATTTATATATTTTAGTAAGAAATCCACCGTTAGTATTAAAAGTGCATAAATAAATAATTAAAAATGAATTAAATATTGCAACAATAAAAATAAAGGAGCTGAGGTAGTACATATATTATAATTATTAAAAGTAATCATCGTGATACATCGCATCCGGCTACACTTAGAAACATTTTATCTCGCTTCGACTGCCACACAATCAACGCATTCAATCGCATCACAAAGGACTTAAAAAAATTCTCTACTCTAAAATTTCGTTTTCAGCGTCGGATACAATCGACTTGTGTCTTTTTCTGATTTTTCCACAGTAAAGACGTGTTCTGCTCGTTCTCGTTTTGTATGCAGTGTCTGCGACGATAGCAAAAATTTCTAAGTTCAAAAAATCCATCGACTTAGAAAAATTTTCACACAAAAGTTTTTCATCTTCTCATCATTATTAAAGTATAGTATAAAATCAAAGACTTTTCCGAAATGAGTGTTGAAGATTGTGAAGACGTACCAATTTCGTTGGAAGATCCCCCAGCGGTCGCAGTAAGTATGGATTTAGATAATTGATTTTTATTAATATTTTATCAGTTTGTATGGAGTGTTGGTAAAAAAAATAAATTTGAAATTTTCACAAGACCTGAAAATGGCGACAAAGACTGCGACTACGAACGGCCGACCAAGTCCCACCACACCACGTCGTTCTCGTTGTCGCCGTTCATTTTGTTCGTTCTCTGTTTAGCGAACGCGAAGGTAAACCACGCGAAGTTTTTTTTTATTGTATTTAATTTAATTTTTTCGCTTTTTTAGCAATTTTTTCTTTCAATAACTTTTTTTTTGAAATCATAAACATTTGAAGACGGGTAGTTCATGGTTTTAGTCAATTGTAGAACAAAAGAGAGCTGGTATTCTGTGAACTAAAGGGGACAATAGAAAATTTACTTTCGACGAGGGTTTTATATAATTTTTTCTTGAAAAGTTTTGATTTCAATTTAAAATGCATAATCTTTAATAGATATACATATATGTATACAGTGCAAAAGTAATTACGTGTAAAAGGGATCAGGAATGAGATCCTTGACTTGACGCCGAATGCAAAGTCGAACATTGAGTTGGCAAATTTTTCTTTAATTGTAACCTTTCCATACATTACATTTTCCTAACCTACCTACACATGTACCTACACGGGTTCTTAAATATTTTTTGATGAAAAATCAATCTTTGTTTTTTTTTTACTCGGAAAATGTATTTCGTTCTCGGTTCATTGAAAAAAAATGGGCATTTATTCTAAATTATACATGTAATTACCTATTAACACCTAATATTCAATGATGTCGAGAGTCGATCAAGTCCACGTGTAGAGCGATCGACTAAAGCTAGGAAATGAAACCTAACTATCTTGCATGTCATGAATGAAATTAAATTAATTAAAAACTAAATGGGTACCTAAAGTGGACTTTTATGAAGGTTTTTTTGTACTTATCTATCTAGGTACCTGGACATAATGTACCTAGACATGTATTAATAAATCTGGTCTGATTTAAAAAGCAATGAGTTGATAAAATTCGTAGCATTTTTTTAGAAGGAGACTGCGCAAGCTCGTATCGTGCAGAAATTTAGAAACTAGGTTTTTGTTTATTTTTAGTTTTTTTAAATTTAAATAGAGTAATAGGTACATATTAAAATATCTAGGTACCAGCACATAAAGGATTTTCAAACATATTGTGATAGGTTCTTCTAAAACAGTCGAACTATGAAGGTTATAAATTCTACATTTTTCTCATACATTTTTCAAAAAAAAAATGTTCATAAAATTCGGAATTTTACTCAAGCTTATATTCAAAACTAGAGCCGTTTTCACAAGCGATTTTTTAGTTGCAATTTATAGCAAAGTCGCCATTCGAGGAAAAATTGAAGGAAATTGTTAGGTTGACGTCAAATTTCGTTTCACATTCGATGAAATGTATTTTTGAGATTTATTTTCACGCACTAATTCTACTACTAGACAGAAAGTAATAAGAAAATGAATTTGATTGGATCTACATAAATATCTAACTGTTTGGGCCCAGATCACGTGAGACTAAAACGATCAAACGATCATCGTTTTGGCAATTGTCTTTTCTATATTTGCTTATTAATATGAAAGAGAGGGTAATCGAACTATAGTTTTAGTCTTATGCGATGGGCCCAGGTCAGGTCACGTAAGCATAGTTTTAAACAATAGGGAAGGTTTAGGACTTATTCCGTGGACTACGTGCAAAATGCTATTAATAAAACGCAATTTCTGCTATTTGACATTTACAAACTTAGACATTTGCTGGACCATGGCCGTCGGTGGTTTAGTGAATGACTAAGAATTGACATCAAACTGGAGTGCACGGACCCTATTTTTTTTACACCGATGCACGCATGGCCTACTATGGTGGACCATTTAAAAATAACAATATTTTTTTTATTTTAAATAAACATTTAAATGAAACAATTATTTAAATATTATATTTGTTTATTGTATTAACCATTTAATAGTTTTAATTCATAAATATTAGTTAGCACCTTAAAATATAGTAAAAAATACTTTTTCAATTAAAAAACTTACCAAAATGGGGTTCAAAGATCAATTTTTCATATTTTGTTTGTTAATTTTTTATACAGCTGTGGTAAAAAAATATCACTATTACGAAAATCAGTTTTCGTTTAAAAAAGAAAGATATTCTTTTGAGGAACATTTTGAATATGCGAAAAGCTTATATTAAGTCCAAAAATTCACATTTAAAAAATAATTCCAACTTTGTTCATCAACTTATTAAAAAAAATATTTTTTTTCGAAAAATTTAAATAAATAAGCAGTATTGCTTCATCATACAACTTAAAACTAAAACATCATAAAAATAAAAAATCTTTTTCTCTGATTTTATTCTTTAGGGGTAGTCCACCAAAGTTAGTATTTTGTTGAAAAGCCTTTGTTGGCTATTACTGCTTCACAATGCCTGGTCTTTGAATAACAAATGTTGGCCCTTTCTACCGGAATATTGTCCCAGGAAACCTTTACTGCAGTCTATAGTTCTGTGTTACTAGTCGGTTTGGTTTCATAGACTGCTTTCTTCACTTCAGCCCACAAATTTTCAATCGGATTTAGGTCAGGCGATTGCGCTGTCCACTCCATCACATTAATTGAATGATCTGCAAACCATTTTTTAGCCTTTTTACTGGTGTGCTTGGGGTCACAAAAGGGGCATACCTTCCTCTGCATAAGGGAGCATGATGTTTTCGAGTATATTAACGTCAACGTGTTGGTCCATGATGGGTTTAATCCAATATATTGGCCCAACTTCATAGTAGGAAAAACAAGCCGACACCATTATAGTTGAACCTCCATGCTTAAATACTTTATTTGTGTACTTGGGATTATATTCCACTTTCGTAGGTCTTCTCACGTTGGAACGAGATCCTTTACCGCCAAACAATACGATTTTACTTTCATCTGTCCATAGAACGTTGCGCCATTTCTCTACTGGCAAATTCAAATGATGTCTTGCAAATATTAAACGCTTTTTAGCATGTTTTGCAGTTAAAAGAGGGACTTTTCTTGTACTACAAGCAGTTAAATTATGTTCCTTCAATCTGCGGCGAACGGTTCCCACCCAAACTATAATATTAAGGTATCATTTTTTTAAATAATTTCCCGTTTTTCGTTGGTACAATGCTTTCCACGACACATTTTCTTTGAAAAACTGGTAATTTTCTGTTTTAAATGAAGATACCAAACAAATATAAGCAAATTCGAACACTTGACCGCCTTACCTTGAAATATGCACAAGAAAAAATATTTTTTTGAAAAGTGCGACAGATCTATTATTTTTACCGCACAAAAAATGGGATTTTCTCATTATGGCCTCGTAAGAAAAGAACCGTTACTATTTTAACGCCAG
Organism: Philhelius pedissequus; assembly: GCA_910595825.1. NCBI lineage: Eukaryota > Metazoa > Arthropoda > Insecta > Diptera > Syrphidae > Philhelius > Philhelius pedissequus. The sequence goes on from OU343162.1 coordinate 75,063,158, forward strand.
AGATATGCAATAAAGAGAGGTGATAGTCAAGCAGTAACATAATTATAGTAGAAGCTGTAAATATTTTTCTATTCACTCATTTAAAGAAGTTAAAATGAAACCTGTACCAGGGATGCTATTTTTTTTTACCGACACTGTATGTATGTATATAAGAAATCAATTTTTATAGAATAGAAGACACTGCAACCTGGTGGTAAGTCTTGCACCATTTTTTTTGTTGATCTATTTTGGGTCCCCCTTGGGCAATCATTTAATTTTACACAAACGCTCGCGCGGACTACTATTGTAGACAATTGACTAGCACTTAATTATACATTTATGCGTTTGCGCATAAATCAATAGAGACTCTGATATGTTGAAAATTTTATTTGAGAAGGATTACAGCCCTATTATGTTAAACATTCACGTGAATATTGTTAAAATAATAAGAACACTTGTTATTGTTATCAGTTATCACTTAAGATATTTAAATTATGTTGGCTTTGATAAAAGCTTTTAGTATTTTTTTATTTTTCATTAATTTATTCCTTATCAAATCCTGCTGTAATAAACACGTTTATGTATATAAAATATAGTTCTTGTGTTTCCATTAAATCTCAAGAAATATTTGTATTCTGCTATCGGACGGAAAAAACGAATTGCTCCAAAAAGTATATAAATTTCGATCAAAAATGAATTTTGACAATTATATTTTCTTGAGAATTAAAAAATATTAGTAAACTTTGGACTCGAAAGAAAAACATTTGAAAAAAAAATGTGAAATATTCACGTGAATTGGAAGATGTGATCAGAAGGGATAAAATAGGGCTGTTATTTAAAATGACACCGCTCTACATAAAAAACTGATAAGTTATGAACAAAAATGCTATAGTACGCCAAGCGTATACTCAGTATAAAGAATAACATTTTCAAGGACATACAATAAAAAGAGATAGAGTTGATATTTAGGGCCAATTTTTCAATATTCAGTTAAGCGGTCAGTTAGTACACATAAGGAGCTATCTGAGGAATAAAATAAATAGCTATTTTCGATGTCAAAAACACTTTGAAAAATGTTTGCTTTGAAATAAACGTTAAACAAAAAATTAATTTCTATGAAAAGTTCGATACTCGAAATAAAAGTGACGTTCAAATTAAATTATTCTATAGATTTTTTTTTCAAATTGATCTATAGTATTAATAAATAATATAAACTTCCCTTATCAAATCTTACTAGAGATTTAAGTTATTAATGCCCGTTTGCTGACATACAACTTAAGAATTTAAGTTCTACTTAATCACTTATGTGACAGTTTGTGCACAGGAAAAAGTAGCGTTTTAAGTTGAAAATACATATTTAAAATTCATACCAGCGCAACTGACAAAAGCGAAACTAATTATTTTTTTTAAATTAAGCTTTTGTTTGTCTCTGATCTATTTCTGGCAAGACATTTTTAGAAGAATTCCAAGATATCGAGATATAATTTGATCAATTTTGCTGGTGGAGACAGGTGTGCTGTCTTAAAAAAAAGCAATATATTTTCGCATTGACACCAAACAATAATATAGCATTTTCCATTTTAATTTGTTATTTTGCTCAATAACCAACGACGAGGGTTAGGTTTGTGTCTCAAAAAACATACATAACTGACACTTAACAGTGATGTTACCAGCCAGAAATTTTACTTGAGTTTTCAAAAAAGCGTTAGACGAGCATAAATCCGTAAGTCTGTATATTGCTTTATCAATTGAGCAAGCAATTAATTATTTGGCAGCAATTCGAGAAATGCTGCTAATTACTTAGATCTAATTTCTGCATAGAGGTTATTTGGCGATTTTTTTTTGTCAAATTAGCATTTTACCAATTTTGTATTTTGTGTAAAATTTCTTGGAACATTTTTGTTGAACGTTTTTCTATTTCGATAAGTTGGCACTTGGACAAATTATTCTTTCTGCCAAATTTATCGTTATTTCGGTTTTATTATTTAGCTTAAATATTAGTTAGCTTAAAATTTGGTTGCTTTGCTATCTATTACATCTTAATATACATATTTCGCTCGAAATAACGTTCTGCAAAAAAAAATACATACAAATGTATTAGAAAAACAGCAAATTGCTGTTTAAAAATTAGCGATTAAAAAGCTCAAACATAGTTTGGACTCAAATAAAAATATTTTTTTAAATTTAATTTATTTGGCGGAAAACTGCCATTTAAAAATACATTACAATTTTTAAAATTTTCTTAACTAAATAAATCTATTTTGTACATAAAATATTAATTTTTGTTTGAAAGCTTTTATATTGTTTTCTATTTTTAAATCATTTGGTAAACAATTCAATCTTCTGTGCAGTACCATATTTTTGGTTTTTGTGTTTCTATACATAGGCAACCTAAAATCTCTAGAATTGCATAGCGTAAATAGCTGTACATCACTAACATAATATATTATATATATATATATATATATTTTTTTTTAAACTGCGCCATTCAAGGGGTTATGAATACCCTTAAAATGTTTATACACAGTGCGAGCGATTAGGAAAATGGGATAGGATTAGACAGATGTACATTGGTTTTAAATGCCTGATTATCGCAATGGGAGGGAAAAATTCGGTCGGGTAAAGCATTCCACATTCGTATTGTGCGGCTAAAGAAAGAATCTCTATACTTGACAGTACGTCCGAAGTTGGACTCAAAGGTAAATTGATGGGCTTTCCTAGAAGCGCGATGTTACGGTTGAATAGTTTAAGGGGGAGGAATGCAACTGGCTATTTCATAATTATATTCATTTAAATAATTTGGAAGTAAATTGAATTTTATTTTAAACACAAACACAATAGCATTAAACAGAATTCTTTGGTTTATACTCATCCAAGACAATCTTAACAACATTTCATTTTTGGAGTAAACCAATTGCACAATAATACAGATCTCATGGCTCTATTCTGTAGTTTTTGAAGTCATTTGATTATTACACATGAACAAAATACTTGAACAATATTCAAAGTGAGGTTTTATCATTTTGTGTTGTAAAATTTAACTGATGTTTTTGTTGTCATTTTTTTCCTGATTCTACAAAAAAGGTACATTTTTTTAAAATCTTTTTTACATAGATAGTATACATGAGCATCGAGACATAATTTACTATCAATAATAACACCTAAATATTTAATTTCATTAACTGTCTCAATAGTTTTATCAGATATACTTATTCTACTATTGGTACTACAGTTAAGTATCATAGCTTTAGTTTTATTTATATTTAACTTTAACATATTGCTGTCGAACCAATCTTGTAAGATTTTTAAATCAAAATTTATATTATCTATACACTCATTAACATTATCACCAGATATATACAATAAAGCGTCATCAGCAAACAGCACAATGCTTGTAAAACGAACAGCATTCTCCATACCATGTATATGTACAAGAAACAGCAAAACACCAAGTAAAGAACCTTGAGGCACACCATGAAGTACAAAAACAGGGTCTGAGGTATTTTCGTTTAATTAAGTTCTTTGAGTTCTATTGTTTAAGTATGATTTGAACCATTCAAGTTCTTTGTTTTTTACACCATACATTTTAAGTTTTTCTAACAATATGAATTTGTCGACTGTCTCAAAAGCTCGTTTTAGATCTAAAAACACTGCCACTACCACTTTTTTGTCATGAATCTCAATTTTCCACTTAGTAATGACTTTATTAAGAAGCGATTCACAGTTAGGATTTTTTCTAAAGCCAGATTGATAACACGATATAAGGTTGAAAGATTCTAAATAATTTTGTAATTGATTATACACAATCTTTTCGATAACTTTGCTCTCTAGGTTCATCATATTGACCGGTCTGGAGTCTTCCACTTTATTTGAGTTTTTTATTTTAGAGATTGGAACAATCAGGGACTCCTTACAGTAATTTGGAAATATTCCACTCGTTAAAGATACATTCACAATTTTCAATAACATATCACCACATAAATCAAATGCATCCAAATACATATTAACACTTATTCCATTTGTATCTTTTTTATTATTCATCGATTTTAAAATAGTTTTTAAATCACCTTTATTTATTTCTTTAAATTTAAAATCTAAATAATAATAGTCGGAATTTATATAAGGTTTCTTAGGGATATCACTTCGTATTTCATCTATACTATCGACAAAGAATGATTTTAACACATTTAATGCTAATGCTTTTTTTACTTTCCTTTAGAACTAGTCGCTTTAAAGTTCTCCACATCATTTTCTGATCATTACAAATTTCTATTTTCCTTTTAATATACTCGTTTTTTGCACAATTAAGAGAGCTCTTATATCTGTTTCTACAAATTTTAGTTATAGTTTTTCCAATCTACCACAAGCCAATCAAATTTAGCTTTTTCATGTTTGGACACTTTTTCGTTTTTAAGTAATCTTAGCCGCTCATTAAACCAAGGGTTATAATTATTTATTTTTATGTAAATAATGTATTTTTAAACAATCAACAGATTTTAAAATTTATCAGAAAACTAGTAAGATAAGTCGTCCAAGGATATATTGCTATCAGGTACAGAAAAATCACATCCAAATGCCATTTCGCTAGATAAATATAGCAAGATAAACCAAATGATTTGTGAATAATGGCGAATTAAGGATTTGCGAAATGCTCAGTTGGTTCCCCTTATTTGACTCAAAGCTTTAAGAAATGCTTTATAAATTAGCCAAAACAGTTCTTATGCGCAAGACTTGTCAATAAAAGTAGAGTGAACTTCAAAAACAAATTGTTTGACTAGTAAACTTAGCAACTCAAGAACTTACTGTCAAATTACCATTAAATTTTTACAGGAAGAAAATGAACTTAATTGTGAATATGCATGGGAAGGGAATAAATACCAAGTTTTTTGATCTAAGTACTCTTTCAGGTGCATAAATAAAAAAAAATATATCTGGATATTTTATACGATAGGAGGAAACATCATGAACTAACAGTATACATTGAATATAACGTTTTTTTCAAGAGTATCTAAGCCAATTAAACATCATGTAAAATAAGAATGGGTTTCAAGATGGTTCCAATTCAGTTCAGTTATAACAAATCTAGAAAAGACTTGCACTCTTTCTAATCGCTGTATGCAAGTTTTTTAGGACACCAAATAATAGAACAATATTCAAGAAAAGGACAAACCAAAGATATACAAACATATTTAAGAGCTTAATGGGTTGAAAATACAGCATACGATCGTTTGCGGAATCTAAGCATTGAGTTGTTGCTAAACAACATAATCAATATGAAGTGAAAATAATAATCTAGTGGCAAAAATCACATTCCCTGTATAATGTAGGTGCTATTTAATGATGTAAAAACTTTTTTTTTTCCAAAAAAGATTGTGTTATACCAGCACAACTGGTTCTTAAGTCAATCTAGTTTATCCTAGACAAAAGTTGGACAGTAGAACAAAGATTGAGCCGCTTTGTTGGTTCCAAGGGTTATAACTACTTTTTGGGTCATCTGTCCCACTCATGCAACTCCATGTCTCTGCTTATGGTATGAATTGTCGCCAGAATTTCTTGCTTGCGTCTACTTCACAAATCTGTTGAATTTTTGTATTTTTCATACGATAAACTAATCTTACATACAAAAAGTATACATTATGTACTGTATGTACATACATATACCTATACATACACTATTACAGTACATACCGATGTATCCCTCTTGTTATAGGAAAATTTGTAATCAATATTTATTTATTATTTATAACTTCACATATTTCATATACATACATATATGCATAATGTGCAAGTAATATTGATTCAAAATAGCTTTTAACGGCCTTTAGTTCACAAAATTTGCGTTTCGTCCCGGAGCACATTGGTTTAATTTGTATGGAAAGGGCGGTCAAAACTCATAATTCCATTTTAGATGATAGAACAAAAAATAAATTGTTAAAATAGTGATTTATTGTAAATATTAGGTCTGATCCACACTGCCAATTGGCACAAATTGGCACCAATTTCTGCCAAAACCTGTTCCAGACTTACAAATTTGGTAGTTTTTGGCAGAAGAGAGCGCTCTTGAGAGAGTAAAGTATTTCCCCTTCCTGACAATTTCTTGCCAATTCCTGCCCAATACATTTTTGTAGGCAGCAATTTGTGGGCAGAAAATTTACAATTTACTGACGTTTGTCATACACGAAAAAAAAACGTTTCGTAGTTGTTGTGGAAAAATATTTTTTGAACAAATAAATTAATTTAGAAACACTAAAATACAAAATAATTAGTTTGAAGAGAAAAAAATGTGAATTAACAGCAAATAAAGAAATAAAAAAAAAATAAATGTGTTGACGTTTAAAAATTGGCAGAAAATTGTCCTCAAGCTGTTGCAGACTTTTTCGGACTTTATTTCTCAATGAGAGAATTTTATCCCCCCTCTTCAAGTTTTGACAATCTGCCAATTTCTGGCCAAAAAAAGTCTGGATCAGACCTATTATTTAATTTTATTAACAATTAAAGCAATACATTCAAAATATTTTTTTACAGTGTCGATTTTTGAGTTTTTTTTTTTCAAATTTCTTTCGTTAGAAAGCAAAGGTCTGAGGGAAGAAGTAATCTATTTAATAAATCAGTGTTTGTTGTCAGCCTAGATATTTTCGTGTGTTGTCCGATCGGAAAAATTTTACATCTTTGTTTTTCGCCTCTGCTGCCTCTTCAGTCCATTTGCCTATAGGCAATATGGGTGTTTCACAATTTGTCCTCCGTGAATAAGAACTTTGTGTATTTAATCTGGCAATGGGTACGAAGGGTATTCTGCAACAATTTCACGAGTTGTATCTTGCCTCAACCAAAAGTTTCTTAACTTGTAGATTGTCTCTAGACTGGCAATGTCTCAAGACACAAGCAATAATTCATCGACTTCAACAATCATAGCAATATATCTCCTCTTAGTTCGAGACGAGCTTTACTAAAAATGTGTTTTTTAGTCTCCCTTGGCTATTTGGGACTTTTTTTTCTTCTGGTTGGTCCTGTGCTTGATAGAATCAAGCCAAACACTATTTGTAGATAAAACTACGTTTTTTTCACGAACAAGCATCCCACCTTCTATGAAAGGACTTACATAGCGTACTTTTATTTTTCTTGGCCTCTAAACTAACAACTTGGCAAGTTTCCTTAAAAATTGTCCACGTTTCATTAATTTTGGCAAAAAAAATAGTGTAAAACAGTGTTTCACTTCGGGTCAAAATTTTACGATTTGCGCAAAATTAAGTAGTATATGCTCTTAAAGAGGAAAGATAACGCTAAATTATTCTATATAAATTATTGTGGGATGTTTTGATGTTTCGGCTCTTCATAAAAACACAAAATGTGAAAAAAAACACAAGATATGACTTCTATAGAGGTCAAAATAAAATATATATATATTTTTCAAAGAAAATCAGTAAGCTATCGGTATACATTATTTTATTACTCACATCAATCACATTTTTTTCGAAAATTAACCTTAAACAACAGACCAAAAATGGTTAAACCGCAATGTCGTATTTTCAGATTAAGTTTTTTTTATAAAATTGGGAAAAACACTCAACTTCGTGACGCGGCTGACTGCCAATAACTAATTTTATAGAAAAAATCTTACTGTCACTATAGTGTCCCATTATCATAGATAATTATTGCATTAATAAAATTAATTTATTAAATCTTGAAATTTTGACTTTTGGCCTATGGGAGAAACCACTGTGCGGCGGTCTCACTTGAACTGATTAGCTCTGTATTGAGCGCTACAATACACACTTTTGTTAAGTTCAGTTCAACGTACATGTATTTTTTGAGAAAAAAAACAATGTGAACTATATCCAACAAGATTAAAATTTTAATCATTAAAATTGGAAGATTTTGTCCTGGGCCCAGACATAAGTAACTAATATATTTTTATACTCTGTCGCAGAAAAATAGGCAGTGTAAGCAAGATAGAACGTTTTCCTCTCATTCTCGCTACAGTGGATTGCATAAATCTGTCGCTCTATAAAGTTCTCACAGGGTTTTCGTAGTTTGCATTTTAAATGGCCCCTCAAATCAAAAGCACATCAACAGAAACCCAAGGAAAAAAAATCCGAACAAGTTAAATAAAATGCACGACAGGATCGTACAAACTTGCTCTTGTACCTAACAACTAAGTGTTAATCACTGACGCTGTTGGTAGGTAGCTAGTCTATTATAGTTATCCTATACAGATTTAAAGCCTATGTAGGAAATATTACCTTGATTCTTATTATAATGAATTGTCGAATGCATGATTCAAGGAATAGATAATTAAGTACCTACAAATGTATATTCTAATGGATTTAAATTATGTAAATTAGGAGGGTAATAATGTAAATATGTACAAGTACATACATATATATAATGAAAGTGAATGGTGTATAGGTGGAAAAAAATCGTTTTTTAAACTTATTTAAACTGCCAAAATGATCACTTAAATCGGTTTTTCGATAAAACGAAGAATGCATTAGATGCCACGGATCCATGAAAATTTTATAAAAAAGTATATCGAAAATTGTAGGACGGATTTTGATGAAATCCTGCTTTTTATTTTTCGTTTTTTGAAAACAAAATTCTTTTGAAATTGTGATATACAATTTTTTAGAGACTATTAATGTTCATGTGAATATACAAATTTAAAATTATTTTTTTTTTATTAGTTTTAAAATTATTGATTTTTCAAAAAAAAAATAATAAATTATTTTAATAAAAAAAAAAAAAAGTTATTCAAAATTTTGATATGCAAAAATAATTTAGCTACTTATATCTTCTCAGATATAAAATTTGACAGAAATCCAATGTACCGTTACCGAGAAAGCCAAAAATTAAAAAAACCGTTATATGAAAGGTACCGTTAATAGACTTTTCTTGTAAACTTGGTTCATATCAAATGATAACTATTACCAACAAAAAAATTCTCAAACATTTTTATCAAAATCGGTTGGAGCCGTTTTAGAGAAAAAATAAAAATAAAATTTTAATTTTTTCCCCTCTGAGGGGAAGTGCCAAAATAGTCCCACATATTAAATTTGAAGGCAATCGCTTAAGACGTTTAGGCTCGTTATACATACAGACGGACAGACTATGTAATTCAGCACACATTCAGATGTGCGCTGAGTAGGACGTTAAGTCTGCGCCAGATGCAATGAAATTTTCTTTTATTATTTTATAGATTAGGGGCGGGCAAACACTTTTTATGGAGAAGTTCTTTCAATTTAGTATAGTGCCTAAATATGACACGCTACTGGTTTTGAAGTAGCTTTCCCATAAGGACGTGTACTGCCTATTTTTCTGGGACAGAGTATAATTGTTTGTAGATTACTGATTGAAATCTAAGTATTTGATATAATAATGGGCAATTAAAACCCTCTTCTTATAAGAATGATATATTACTTATTGCAAAGGTTTATCTTGTAGTAGTTGGGACAAAAAACTAGAATTATGTAATTAAGTAGAACTGAACAAAATGGTTGTAATGTCACAATTTCTTATGATTGTAATGTCACATTTTTTTTAGTAAAAAACAGCTGACAAAATGTTGTTCCATGCAAAAGTAAGATAGCTACATATATGAATGTTCAAATTTTAGACTTATTTTAAAATTATTTACTCCATTAAATTTACAGTCTATTTTTTTAATTTCCAATTTTTAACAGTGACTTTAAATTTAATCTAAGTAATTTTCCAAAAATGATTTTGATTTCTTAGCAAAATTCGTCATCTTAATCTTCATTACATTATTACATAATGTATGTGTATCAATGGCAAGTAACAAGCGCTTATTTGTTGTAAAATTTTATTCTCACGATATACGGGTGGCAATAGCGCTGTGGATATAGTGCTTGACTGCGAGACATGTGGGTTCGATCCCCACGCTAGGCAGCATTCTTTTCTATACCTCCAGTTTTAATTGGATGCCGCCCGTGGGTTAAAATGAGATATTGAATACCTTATTCTCAAATCCACTGTGCCAGTGTTAACTTTCTATCCTTCTCACAAGTGCCGTGCAATTCAGGTTGCATTTAAAAGACCGTAGGTCTTACAGTCATATAGTTCAAATTATTATTATCATTACTATGTAGACACCTACTTATTTGTTTTATGCTTCATTTACACGAGTAACAATTTTCCGTAATTTTGAATTTGTATAGGCATTTCATAATTTCAAACCCAAATTTTAAAATTAATTGCATTTTCAAAATTGTAATTAAATCCAAATACAAAATGTTATAAAATGCAGCATATCATAAACTCCAAAATCATTTTACTATTTTCGAGGTTGCAATAAACCTCAAAATGATAACACATTAGTCGTGTTTTATTATCGCCAATAACCCATATGGTTCACCCCGTGAAAATAAAATGATCTGGGTTATGTACTTACATGTACACTCTGTCTGCCGAATTTAATACTAATATTTGCAAACCCAGATAGAGACCCATAGATAATAAAACGCAGCTATTGTGTAACATTTAATTCTAATATTGCGTTTTGTTGGTATACCACATTCTTTGGGTACCATTTGTTTTATTTTTTAAATACGGCTTGAAACGTTTGATATCTGTTTATTTTCAAAATAGATATTACAAACATTTATTTAAAAAAAACACAAAATTATACATAATAAATTTGGTATAATTACAGGCTGAATTTTGTATAATTAATTTTTGTAACTTTTTTTAGGAAATCAATACAAACTCTGCGATTTTTTAATTGTGTTGGCGAAATTTTAGATGAGGTAGATATATAGTTCTAATAATGGTTTTCATGCAACGAGATAAATTTACCAATTGTGTAAAAAGATAAGTTTTTTTGGGTAAATGTTGTGCAATCAAATCAGCTGTTCGATAAATGTCAAATAAAGGACAGGTATGTGTGTGTCAGATGGATTCATTCAGATTTCCGAGTTATTTTTAAATGGGCACTCTCCCCCAAACCAATGCAAAATCGGAACGATAACGAAATGTAAGATACGCCCGGAGGGAATTGGATAAGCTATCGACACCGTTAGCTTATCCAATTCCCTCCGGGAATCTAAAATCTTGAGAAAAGTAGCTTTCATAATTGCCAAATAATCTCGGTTCAATGTGTTGTATTGTAATATTTATTTGGCTTAAAATGCCATTTCAATTTACACATCGTTTACATAAATAAATTATAACAAAAATTGCTTACCTTAGTGGTTAATAGCATATATATACATATATATGTATATATTTTACACAAATCAAATATAAAATTTAAAATTTAGGAAATCATTTAATTTTAATAATAATTATATTATTATTGTTCGAGTTGTATGTGATAATATAATCCATTGTTTATGTTGCTAGAACCTTTTATATGTTGAGGCAGTTGATTGAACTCTTGAAAACCACTGTAAAATATAGACATTTGACCTCTTGATGTTCTCATTCGTTGAATTACCAGATCTTCACTATTTCGCAGGTTATACGAGTACATTGCATTTACATTTGGTGTTGCTTATTCAGGGCACATATTTTTATTTTAAATATAATTGTTACAGAACACGGGCACAGTTTTTTAAGTTCTCTGAACTCTGAGATAGTTAATATAATCATATTTCCGAACACACCCAATTCTGAAGGAATTGTCATTTCAATTCAAAAGATAAACTTATATGTTTGACGACGCTGCATCTATGTCTAATAAATTATAGGTATAGTTTTATACACCAGGTACGCCTTGGACAAATAGTTTGTTGAGTATTTTATGATGTGGAGTTAAGAATTCATTCCCAAACTGCACTCATTTTTCAGTTTTGAAAAACTATAACGCTAAGAATTAATAATTTCAAATTTTGAAAATAAATTAATCATCATTTTTTTACAGGAAAATAATTCGGTACCCGGGGGTGATACTACTGACAAAATTAATGGTGTTAGCAATGGCCATAACCACACAAGTAGCAAACATAAGTCATCAAGTAAAGATAAATATAGAGACAAAGATCGCGATCACAAAAGTTCCAAAAGCAGTAGCAGTCGGTAAGTCCATTTGTATATTTTTTTTTTGTGAAAAAAATGTTAACTTAAACGCTTGTTTATTTAACACAATTATAGTGATAAAAGTTCATCTGACAAAAAGCATAGTTCGTCATCGAGTAGCAAAGACAAGTGTAGAGACAAAGATCGAGATAAGAATAGAGAAAAGGACAAGCAGCGAGATAAAGATCGTGATAAGGATCGCAGTGATAAGCACAAGTCGTCATCATCATCTCATAAATCCTCATCACGAGATAAGGATAAGGACAAGGAACGTGAAAAGGATCGTCAAAAGGATAAGAACAGGGAAAAGAGTCGTGATGACAAAGAACGTGAAAAAAATGGCGAAAAAGAAAAAGACCGAGAACGTAATGGCGAAAAAGATAAAGAACGACGAAAAGATCACAAAAGTAGCAGTTCCAGTAGTAAGTCTCGTTCTGATAGAGATCATTCGGACAAAGATCGTTCCGATCGCCACAAAAGTTCATCATCAAGCTCTAAAAATAAACATTCCAGCAGCAGCTCTTCGTCGAAAAACAGAGAAAAAAGTAATCATTCAAGCAGTAAGGAACATCATATCAATGAGGAAAAGGCCAATGAATATAATAATGGTGAGAGCATACGATCCGAACTTCCAAATAACGATTACAATGAATCATGCACAGGGTTCGATAACTCAATTGTAAAGGAAGAACCAGTTTTTCTAAAACCAGATGAGGGTTTCAATATGTCCCAAGCTAGTTCTTGTGATTATTCAATGACTCAATTCAAGAAGGACGAGCCGCCGTTCGATATCAAGGAAGAAGCTTCTGACAATGATAATGAGCCCGACACTTCTGCCAACAATCAACAGGACATGATGGAAGTTGAAGATGAAGAAGCTGATCCACTTGCTTCGAATATAAATTCAATAAAAGAGGAGGAAGAAGACGATGAAGATGATGTGCCTTTGATTAAGCGTAAACAAACAGTTGATTTGGAAGATAGTGATGAGGATGCCCCATTGCTGCAAAAGAAAAAACAAAAAGTTTCCAAAAAGGAAAAAGAGAAAAAAATCGACAAAAAGAAGGAAAAGAAAGTCAAGCGTGAGATAAAAGAAGAAGATGACGATTTTGATGAGAAGCCCCTTAAGAAAAAAATTAAAAAGGTTTGTTTAGATATATTATAAAAACACCAACAATAAATATTTATATAATTATTTATTTTTTTGTTTAAGGAAAATACATCAGTTCAGCCATCACCAACCAAAAAGAGGGGTAAGGCCGGTGTGAAGGAAGAAGAACAAGAAGTTTGGCGTTGGTAAGTATTTTGATTTTGTAAACAGCAGATTACGGACAGGTCATTAACTCTCAGAATTTTGTAACTCTCCGAATAATTACACCCAAATTAATAAACATGAACTAGGGAAGGTTTAGGACTTATTCCGTGGACTAAGTGAAAAAATATTAATAAAACACAATATCTGGTATTTGACGTTTACCAACTTAGTCCATGGTCTAACTTTTATTTCATGGTTGTAAGTCCATGGACTAAAGGTGGACTAAACGTTTTTTATTAATAGGGCTGTTAAGGTTTTGAATAATGAGGCATTTTTGAAATAAGACTTGTTTTGCAGCGTTGGGGATAAACAAATGTCGAAACCGACCGACATCTGACGTGACCAGACATATGACATTTTAATTAAAACAACACACGGAAAATTAAATTACACGCATACTTCTTTTTTGGCATAATTAACTTATATGTTTACTACATACTTACTTTACAAGAAACTAGGATATTTGCAAAATTTGAAAAAAAAAAATTAACAAAATGACGTATATATAAACAAACAAGCAACAACAAAGAATCCAAGTCCCCTTTCACACAGGGAAATCAGTTGCTGGAGATTTTTTGACGTTTTCATTTAATTGCCTTGTAGCTTTCACACTAAGAAGATTATGTTGGGCTTTTTGGAATGCAAAGCAAAACGTCAAAAAAATCTCTTCAAATCGTTGACCGGTGAGTTTTTTTTCATTCCCTGTTTTAGCCCTTCTCACATGATGAAGTTGACTATCTTCTACTGATAGGCCAATAATAGTTCTGGCTTCGCAATCCCTTTTGGTCCATTCCGAAGTGACTGGATCTGATCATTTCTGTATGGATTTTAATTTTAGAATAAAACAAAAAACTTAAGCTTCTAATTACACAAACATATCTGCCTTCTAGAGCAGTTTTTACGTTGTATGTAGTATGTAGAGTGAATACAAGCACACGAATATTATATTCAACAATTAGATCCTAAGAAACTTACTCTAAATATTAATCAATTCCATTATTTTCTTATGAAGTTGTGTATTTTATCAGTACTGTGTCACCCTCGTCAGTCCCCTGGCAGTGAAATTAAAAAAAAAACGATATATCTCAGAATCTATATAAAAATGTGACGGCCCGGTCATGAGTAATATCTTCATTAGATTAGCAATCTTAAATATCAGAATTTGTAGGAATTTGGTTTAGGTAATATCATAAACAAAATATCCCTAAAAGTTACCCAATTTTTGTGGAATCACCCATATCTATTATTAAATGTTTAAAATTGTCACACCAATTTAAAAAAAAAAGTATACTTAAGGTAGGTCACATTTTGGCCGACATTTTTTTCGAAACTTTTTTATTAACGGTACCTGCCATACAACCATTTTTTTTATTTTTACTTTCTCATAAATGACTCGACGGATTTCGATCAAAATTTTTATGTAGGAGGTCCGTTAAATTCTAAATAATATTGCATACAAAAATTTTCGAAAAATTATTTTGGATTTTTGATTTTTTCAACCAAAAATATAAATGTTAAAAGCAGTGCCCAGTTTTGTCTTCTATATACAAAAAACGTGTGTTTAAGAAGTCAGATGTGAAAAGAAGTGCGATCTAAAAGTATGCCAAGCTTTAACCCCTGTTTGCTGATACTCAACTTAAGCATTTAAGTGCTACATACGCACTTTGTGACAGTTTACGCAGAGGAAAAAGTAGCCCATAAGCATTTTAAGTTGACCATAAATGTTTATGATGCGTATTAGCAAACGGGCCTAAGTTTACGAAGATTAATAATATCAAATATATTTAATTAAAGCAATATCGAAAAAATCAAAATTATATTTAATTTTACTGACATTTTTCCACAAATCTAATGAATGCTGTACAGGTTTCTCCGTAAATATAGTCGACTTTCAATAGCTGCATGATCCTACTTCATTCAGAAAGGCTGTATGCATCCTCAAGGTGAGCAATATACTTAAGTTGACCATCCTCAACGCTTCGTCCATTCGATATTCATATCTTGAGACTTGTTTACTTTGCACTTTCTAAAGCTTAGGTCTCACCAATATAGTTTGCAGTTCGTCTTCCAAAAAACATAATTTCTTCCGTTTAACATGGGAGCATGGGCCTTAAGATCCATTTCAATTGGAATTGTTTTAAAAGATCATTAAGCTACAGAAATATATCTACATGCGAGTTAAGTTCTGAATTCATAGCAAATTGAAATCTGCATACATACAGCTGCGACAAAATAAATAGCACATGTATCCTATGTTTCCTGTAACCAAAGTGATTAGTACTTTGTTACACTTTAAAGAACTGTTTGACTTATGAAGTGATAAGAAAAACGATATGTTGGATTTATTAAGAAATAAATAATGAATATTGAATTGAAACAAAGAAAAAAAACCAAACAAGAATGCTACATCCGCCATGCTTAACACTTTGGATTGTATACTTTGGATAATATTCCTGATTTTTTACGCGTCGCACATATTTTCTGCCATCCGATTAAAAGCGACTAAACTTAACTTATACGTCCACAAGACATTTTTCCACCAATTTTGATCTTTTGAAATATGCTCCTTTGCAAACTTCAATCGACGACGTGGCAAATTGCGTTTGGAGACATGTGGTTTTTTTCTGGCAATTCTTTCAAACAATTTTTTCCACTGAGGCGGTTTTTAATAGTCCTAACAGACACGTTCAAACCAAGAAATTTCTCTATTGCTTGTTTAATTTTTAGATCAGTCTTGAACGGATCTGGTTTGCTCATGCGTGCGATTTAAACATCAGTTCGGTTCTTGTGTATTTTGTTTTGAACACTTCCTGCTTCTTGACTGGTGAAGAGCATTAACAACCTTCTTCCTCGAACATGTTAATTTTCGATTTATTGAAGAATTTGGGAGACCTTCATTTTTAAAATTGAGAAGTCGTAGCAAAAATGCTTCTGAGGGATGCTTGACCGCATGCATAACTCATACTACATATTGACAATTAAAATTTTACCAATCTAAACGGTGATTTTTTAAGAGCTTGGTTTTTGAAAATTCAAAAAAACACAGAAACTTGTAAAAAGTGAATGAAATTTTTATTTGGATCGATAAATCAATTTCTGCCATTTACTTTTTAAAAATAATTTCACTTAAATGTTGCCCGATGTCCAATAGACTTAACATAGCACTCTACGGATACGATTTGGTGGATTAATGTCCAATAAAGTGAAACTGGTGCGAAATTTGGTCACAATGAGCTGAATAGCCTGCTCGGTGGGTCGATTATGACGACCATAAAACGGACGTAGCTTGCGAAACACATTTTTCACAGAGCACGAATTTTGATAATAAATTTCAATAATTTGCAAACGTTGTTCAGGCGTAAGTCTATTCATGATGAAATGGCAAACAATACTGAATCGAAATGTCAAATGATCGTGGAATTTGTCATGTGTGGTCTGTCAAAAATATAAACGTCAAAAACCAAGTAGCAAAAAAATCACCCGTTATTAAAACTAATTAAAAACTCAAAGCTTTCCCACTTACGTTTAAAATGCAATATGTTTATAACAAAAACAATATGTTCTTTTTAAATTGTCTTCACTTAAATGCATCTTGCTTACCTTCTGACTTACATTTGACTTTATTTATTAAATAAATTGAAAAGAAGTATTATAGTAATATCCCGTTTCTTTACACTCAAAAGCCACAACAAAAAAGTTCTTACTGTATTGGCTTTTAAATCAACTTATGATTTAAGGCTTTTTCAAATTTATTAACAAAGCTGTGGTATTTATTTTGTCGCCACTTGTACATTTAAGTGAAGCGTCAAAAGTGAGTAAACACAATCATTTCTTAATGTTTTTGTGCGAACTTATAAAAAACTGTTTTTAATAAATACATTTTTTCAGATTGTTTTATTTGTTATTTATTTCCCATTTATGTTTTCATATCCTAATCGTTATTAATTAAGGCTTACAAAAATGTTTCATTCCTAATAAAATGCTGTCTGTTTGAAATTAACACCAAACCATGAAAATGCGATGGTGTTTACTCACTTTTTACGCTCTGGGTATGTGATCTAAGTAAGCTGTCAATCAGCGAATCCACTGCGATATTGGGCGTGTTTCTTTAGGGCTTCGAAACTAGTGAGGTTTATTCAAAATTTCATTTTTAAATTGAAATAGTTATATGTTATTGGCGATATATTTTCTAGAAATAATGTTTAACCAGCAGAGTGGGTTTTTAGTAGCACATCGACACCAAGTACTTTTTAATTATCTACCTATAGATGTAAAATCATATTCTGAGAAAGCACCGATTATTTTTGTTGGTATGTGCTACATTTGTGTTTTTCATTTTTTTTTATTTTGCTATATTATTCAAAATGAAAGGTCGTCATTATTATGCACATATACATATGTATGTGAATAATCTGAACGCGATCCTCATCGTCATTATGAAAATCGAAAATTAATTCCGAGGTTATTCGTTTTTTTTTCTTTAAAAATACGAATTTAGTAAATCTATGTGGTTCATTCTAAGAAGATTTATATTCATTTTTTCGTACAAATCGGTCAAAACACTAATTTTGACAGTTAAATCTTTCCATTTTCTTTGTGAATCTAGCTTGCTAAACACCAACAAAATTCTATGTCTTTATTGAGTGGGCATAATGTAAAAAAGATAGAATTCATTCTTCCATACCTGTGCTGTAAAAATAATTAAATAATTAATTTTGTTTTCATTGAAATAGTGTAGTCTGGCAACTTCTAAGTCGGCAATTTTAAACAGAATAAGATTTAATCGATGTAAATTACCTACTGTGCAAAGAAAAAAAATCTCAATGAAGTTACTACTACTAGTACTAGCTTGCTAAACACTAGTGGAAGCATTTAGCTTGACAACTATAAAGCCTTACTACATTCAAAACACTTTTGTACAAAAGTGAAAACAATAACGTTTTATCTTTTTCCAACATACTGCTCAACCCTAACTCATATTTCAAATTTTCAAAAAGTGTTCCACTTTTGCACAAAAGTAAAAGTTAAAAGCGGTCTAAATTTTACTTCTGTAAAATTTGAAATATGAGATAAGCAGTATGCCCCATTTCACACCGGGAAACCAGTTGCTGGCGATTTTTTTGACGTTTTCCTTTAATTGCCTTGTAGCTTTTACACGAGGAAACTGGCACCAGGAAACTGAAGAGGAAACTGAGAAAGATTTATGTTGGGCTGATTGAAATGCAAAGCAAAACGTCAAAAAATCTCTTCAAATCGTTGACTGGGGAGATTTTTTTCATTCCCCTCCTTACTTCTTGCCCTTCTAGCCGTCAAACTCCCAGTTGCCGGCAACTCAGTTTCCTTGTGTGAAAGGGGACTATGTTGGATAAAGACAAAAATGTTGTTTTACTTTTGCACAAAAGTGTGTTGAATGTATGTAGTTAAAAGGCTTAAGCTTAACAGACATAAATATACGAAACGAAAACAAAATCAATTTAAATCACGGTCCATTCTCCACGAAATACCTGAAATTCCGCTTTAGAACTAATGAACTAATGATTGTTGTCAAACACAAATCTCAAGCTACCCAAAATTATTGGATTCGCTTGGAAATTTGAGGAACAGCTGATTCAAAACTGCAGACGTATATGCAATACAATTGACTTAACAGAAAAATCTAGCTGGATCGTTCGAAAACAAAGGCGCTACTAATATCGGATTTACACGAGTGACAAATTGAACCTATTTCTTCCATTTTATTGACATTAATGACAAAATCGTGTAAACAGTTTGAGAATTTGTCATTATTTTCGTCATTAAAAAAATGGCAAGGAAAACTGGTATTAAATATTGCCATTAAAATGAGGAAGAATGAACCTGATTATTCTTTAGCGGCAGTCATTATTTTGCCCCGTGTAAATGCTTGTCATTATTAATTTGAATTTACCATTATTTTGCCAGTGTAATGGCATTAATTAATGGCAATTTGTCACTCGTGTAAATCTGGCATAAGGTAATACGGCCATTTTGTTTTATGCACCGAGATTCAGCTATTTCGGCGAGTGAAGTGAGATCATTCGCCTTACTCGCCGACTCATCTCACTTTCCGCCAAAAAATGATTCAGCTATTTAAGTGAAATGAGTATATTCGAATTTAGTTTCGAACACCTAAATGTCTTGAAGCAACAACAAAATGTAGGTAGCTACAATGCTACATACATACATCAGCAAAGAAAATGTAAACAAACAAATCAAAACAAGGAAATGGTTAATAAATTAAATCAAAAAGAAGTATTTATATTAAATACACATATTTATACAATTACATCTACATATTTTGTATTTATATTAAGTACAAATGCACAAGTCCTAAATTGTTATTAATGTGATTTACAAGATTATTGCAAATCATTTTTCCCATATTTTTTATAGTTTGTTGGATTCTCTTGGGCTAGTTCGTTGTGTTTGTAATATTTATTTCGTGTACGTGAATAGGTGTGAAATAATTTCTTTGAGAAAAAAAAACAAATATTTAACCAAAAACGTAAATACACTATCAAATGAAACAAGTCACTCCTGAAATCTCAGGCGAGTAATCTGACATTTCATTTCACTCACTGACTCCCTCACTGTCACTAGCTGAATCGTTTTTTAATCAAATCACTGCGGTTTCGAATTAGCTGAATCTCGGCAATGGTCCTTGGAAATATTCGTGTCTGTCAAAATGGTAGTTGTTAAGCTAAATGCTTCGAATTGTACAAGTGCTTAGTAGGGTTAATAAAAAGAGGGGTTGATCACCGAAAAATACGGATTTGCGAATTTGATTCAAAATCAAAAAAAAAAATTAGTTTGCCCAATGTAAGGATTCATATGTGCGATTATAGGCGCCCATACTCGTATGGTATACTACATAGGGCGTTTTTCTTTTTTTCGTTCAGAGCAGATCACTGAACAGATTTTAAATACAAATTATGCACTGAAATTGTTCCAAACAGAGTGAGCTCTGAACACTGATATATTTTTTAAACACATTTGAACCACACAAATCAGAATACATTTTCATTTTAACCATAAAAAGCAATACAACACAAAACTACCCTATTTTGTACTCAGATACAAAAAATCAACAAGCGATCAACTTCTTTCGCCAACTTAATTGTATTTAATTATTTTTTTTCACATTTTTCTACTTGACACCTATGGCATTTGGTGCGTTCAGCAATTTACTCACTTGCTCAGTCAATTATGTGCGATCTACACACGTTCAGAACGAAAAAAGAAACACATTTGGAGCTCTGAATGCTCGTGAGTTAAAAAGAAACACAAACAAATTATTTGACAACTCAGACTCTGCTCTGAACTAAAAAAAAAAACCACTTTAAGGCGCCAGTTATAGCTTTCATTGAAACTCATCATTGAAAACTTTGACTATCAATTCTGAGGCATTTAAACAAATAAAACTGATGTTGTTTTGGTAACAAAATGAAGGTATAAAAGGTTTATAATATTTTTTGTCAAAAAAATATTTTATTTGTTCTACCACTTTCTTGTAAATTTACTTTTGATTTTTCAATGATCATTGAATGATCATTGAAAATGCTTTTCATCATTGAAAAATCAAAAGTGAATTTACAAGAAATTGGTAGGGCAAATAAAATATTTTGTTGACAAAAAATAATATATATCTTATTGCCTTCATTTTGGTACCAAAACGACATCAGTTTTATGTGTTTAAGTGTCTCAGAATTGATAGTTAAAATTTTCAATGATGAGTTTCAATGAAAGCTATAACTGGCGCCTAAGTATAAAAATATTTTTCATCCAAACTGAATAAAATATTTTTTTTTTATACAAATGCTCCCTAAAATTGTTAATAAAACTGCATAATCAAATTTTCAAAAAAAAAACAGTTTTTCGATTTTTAAAAAATAAATACAATTTTTTTTTTTTTTGAAAAATCGAGTTTCTAAAAACCAGTCCCTGAATTTTTTGAAATCTGAATTTTATATGTATTATAATACATAATAATTATATCTTCAAAATGCCGTTTCAATTTTTTTTCTAAAAATGTTTTCAAAATTGTATACACAAACAATTATTTTTTTAAAAACCCGCTCCAACGATTTTTGATTTTTTTTATATATATATTCTTATTTATCCACGAATTCAGATGGATTGGTATCTTTGTTTTCCCTCAAACTACAATGACTAAGCAATATAAACACATTTAATTATGTGTATTATCCATTTATTTCTAGTTTATTCTTATTCCCTTTTTACGAATTTGCGTACGTCACTGAATACTAAATACAATGCAGGCCCGCATATATTTATATATACATACATATGTATGTGTCTTTAAAATTGACATGAATCTTATGTATGCATATTGCACCTAAATTATAAAGTTATATGCATCTACACTGCTGGACAAAATAAAGTGCGAAATTATACTTCGAATAATATTATGTTTATTGTACATCGATTTATCTAATTTTACTTCACAAAAAACTTTATTTCTCTTATTAAAGTTGTTATACAACAAATTAATAAATGATAAACACAATATAAACAAAATAAAAATAAGAAATATAAGGTATTAAAATATTTAGCAAAATAAAGAACACAAAATAAAGTGCAAATTCGAAATGTTAACTAAAAAATATTAAAAGCTAGTTAATAGCTTGTGGCTCCCCCTTTGTTTTGTATGATGGTTCCAAGTCGCTTGGGTATGCTGCGGACCAGATTTTCCAAAATATAAGATGGAATTCTCTCCCATTCAAACTTGAGAATTTCCCAAAAAGATGATCATCTAAGGGAATCCTGGCATCGAATACTTTATTGGATTCAGGTCTGGGGATTGAGGTGGCCATTCTAAAACTTCAACATTGTTTTGAGCGAAAAACTGCTTTGCCACTTTGCTCGTTTGTTTCGGGTCATTGTCTTGTTGGAAAATATAATTTTCCAACGACAGTTTAGACGCCGAAGAAGCCAAGTTTTCTCTCATAATGTTTACGTAATGAGCACCTTTCATTTTGGTTTCAATTTTTACAAACTTACCAACGCCACTAAAAGAAAAACACCCCCAGGCTATAAGAGACCCTCTACAATGCTTAATCGTTTTTTGGATGCACCTTTGGTCAAGCCTTTCAGAGGGTTTACACCAAACTCTACTAGATTTTGAGTTTGTTAACTCAAACTTGACTCATCGGACCAAATAATGCTTTCCCAAAAGGTTTACGGCTTTGCCAAATACTTCCTAGCGAAAGCAAGTCGTATTTTAATATTTATCTGGCGAAGCAATTGTTTTTTCTTAGCTAAATGGTTTCTTTAACCGCTTTCATTTAGCCTTTGAACTGTCCTTGTTGTTATGGGAAGTTGCAGGTTGATAATTCTAGCTTTAGATAATGGATTTTTCGGGCCTCAATTTTGATTCTTCGGTGATCATCTGCTGACGTTTTCCTCTTCCTTCCACACCGACTTCTAAAACTGGAAGCAGGTCCTCGTTCAAAAACGGTTATACAAACCTTCCTTGCTCCAGATATGGACAGTCCATACTTTTCAGCAAGATTAATAGGCTTTTCACACCAAACCGAAAACCGGGTTTTCAGCTAAAAGTTTACGAAAACTCGAAAACCGTTCACACTGAACATTTATAAGTTTTCGTTTGACATTTCAATTATTTTGGCACCACAGACAACAACAAATACGTTGTGAATTGAAATTGAAATCACCTCATGTCGTTTTTATTTGGCAATCCGGAAGCCTTCCGGACTCTTCTGAAAGTGTTCACTTGGGAAAAAATGACAGTTCTAATTCTGAAAAGAAGAGAATTTTGCTTCTGGATTTGAAATCAGGATCAGAACCAGAAGCACTCACACATTCATATACTTGAACGTAAATCTTGACTGTTGTCACTTTTTGTAACATAATTGTGCAAGAAACATTTTTTTGTTTTGATTTTGAATATTCTCACGTCCACAATTATTTTCACCCATACGATCTCATTAAAATTCAGAATCATCAGAAACACACCAAAGTGTTCAGTTGGGATCCCGGATCCGAGAACAATTCCGGATTGCCAAATAAAAATGCCATCAGACAGCCGTTTTTTTTTCGTTTTTCCTGGCAGCAACCCGTCAGCTATTTATGTGACGATTAATTGAGCACTGAATGTTTCACAAGGTGTGTTTGTTTAGTTCATCTTGCAAATGCAACATGTTTTCGACAGGTTTTATTTAAAACTTGAAGTTAATCAAAACGAGTGGTTTATCAAAAATGTACGAGAAAACTTGTGTTTTCGCTTTAGGTTTTCAGCCAAAACCGATAACTTCGCGAAAACCGTATTTTGGGTTTGGCGTGAAAAGTCTGTCAGCTAATGTCAGCCCACGTTGACAGTCCAAAACCAACAATTCTTTCAATTCGGCCGATAGCTTTTCATTTCAAGTCTATAGGCAAAAAAATTAAATTTGATGCTATTACCTTTCGATTATAGTAATATTTTTTTTTATTGAGAACTTAAGACAATTTTTAAAAGAAAAATACCAAAATTGCCCTTTATTTTGTCACGTGCCTACCTTATGTGCTGTAATATTTATGCCATTTTGATTGAACAGAGAAAAAAAATAACGGAACATTTTTAGTGGTTCGATAAGAAATGAGAATATGTGGCGATAGAGCATTAAATAGAGTGATAAATCCCTTTCACTATTTAATCGCAGCATTTTGAAAGCGATGCAAGTGCATTTGCACTTTATTTTGTCGGACAGAGTGGCTACCTACCAACCTACATCCTTCATTTTCATTGTCATAAGTACATAATTTTAATACATATGTTCCACCTAGGTACATATATCTCAACTAACTTACATAATTAAAATCCATAATCTAGATTTAAATATACTTTTGTGGTCATTATAAGTAGGTACTAAGAATCAAGGTAATCTTCCTTACATCGCATCGGTTTTAAATCTGCATAACTAGACGACTACGTACCTACTAAACAGTGTCAATGTTTAGCTGAATTGAGGTTGTTAGCTCCGTGCATTTTATTTAGTTCTATTCCGTTCGGAAATAAATTCTGTTCAGTTATATTGTTAAGGGGGAAATTATGTCGGCGTTCGCGTTGGTATTTAATCTTAATAAAAAGTACTAAAGTACTACTTTTTCGTTTATTCTAAGCGGCAGCACTGATTGTTAGTTTTCAATCCGAGAAAACAGATGGCTTAGTGACATGCGCTGTCATTTTTAGGTTAACTATGTATTATGTGTGTTTGGTATTTGACATACATTTTATTTTCATAAATGGATTTATGTGTAAAAATTCTTCCGAAATTATTCCATCAAATCCGTCGTCGATCTTTTTCGTTGATCAGTTATATATCAATATATCATTTAAATGAATCAAAGTTGACTGTTGCCGCTGCTGTTGTGTATCACTATTGCACAGCTAGTGGAAGTACATCGACGAAGAAGAAAAGGCATCGCAACTTCAAGAAGTACAATTTGTGTTTACCTCTTTTCAGGTGGGAAGAAGAAAAGCGTGCCGATGGAGTTAAATGGAATACCCTCGAACACAAGGGCCCTGTTTTTGCTCCTCCTTACGAACCACTGCCCAAAAATGTGAAATTCTATTACGACGGCAAAGAAATGAAACTGACTACCGATACGGAAGAGGCGGCAACATTTTATGCCAAAATGTTGAATCATGATTACGTGACCAAAAGCCAATTCAATGATAATTTCTTCAAAGACTTCAGAAAGACAATGACATCAAAGGAGAAAGATATTATCAAGGATTTGAAGAAATGCAACTTCAAAGAGATGTTTCAGTACTTCACCGCAGAATCTGAGAAGCGCAAAAATTCATCAAAGGAAGAAAAGGCTGCTCGGAAGGCAGATAATGAGGAACAAATCAAGGAGTATGGCTTTTGTATTATTGATGGGCATAAAGAGCGAATTGGAAACTTCCGGCTGGAACCGCCAGGTCTATTTCGAGGTCGTGGTGAGCATCCAAAAATGGGCATGATTAAGCGTCGTATTATTGCCGAAGACGTTTCAATTAATTGTTCAAAGGAAAGCAAAATTCCAGTTCCTCCGCCTGGGCACAAATGGAAGGATGTGCGTCACGATAACTCGGTCACTTGGTTAGCCTCTTGGGTAGAAAATGTACAAGGACAAGTTAAATACATTATGTTGAATCCGTCGTCGAAGTTAAAGGGCGAAAAGGATCACGTTAAATATGAAACAGCCAGAAGATTAGATAAGGTTATTGATAAGATTCGCTCGACATATCGTGATGAATGGAAATCAAAGGAAATGCGAGTGCGGCAGAGGGCTGTAGCATTGTATTTCATTGATAAGTTGGCTCTGAGAGCTGGCAACGAAAAGGACGAGGATCAGGCTGATACTGTTGGTTGTTGTTCATTGCGTGTGGAACATGTTAGCTTACACAAGCAAATGAATGGAAAGGAAAATGTTGTGGTGTTTGATTTTCTTGGTAAGGATTCCATTCGTTATTATAACGAAGTTGAAGTCGAGAAGAGAGTCTTTAAGAATCTAGAACTGTTTATGGAAAATAAGAAGGATGGTGATGATCTCTTCGATAGACTTAACACTCAGGTGTTAAATGAACATTTAAAAGAACTAATGGATGGTAAGTTTTTTTAAATTAAATTTCGAGAATTTACTTAAATATTTTTATTTAAAAGGTCTTACTGCTAAAGTGTTCCGTACATACAACGCTTCGATAACCTTACAAAATCAATTAGATTTGCTTACCGAACCAGATTCAACTATTCCCGAAAAACTTCTAGCCTACAATCGGGCCAATCGGGCTGTAGCAATTTTATGTAACCATCAGCGTTCGGTGCCAAAATCACATGCCAAAAGCATGGAAACATTGAAAGAAAAGATTCGTCTAAAGAGAGAACAACTTGAAGATGCTGAAAGCGAGTATCCGGTGAGTAATGAATGTGTTTTTTAATTTTTTTAAGCATCAAAACCAAACAGGATAATTTGAAAGTTTTAATTTTTAGTTATTTTTTATTTTATTTTAATTGATTTTATGATCTATCTATTCTTATAGATACTTTTTGGTCTGAACAGGAAAGATTGTATTATATTACCCCACTATTCGTATTTTTATTTTTAATTTGAGATCATTTGACCTTTTGTATGTAAAATATTTTGTGAAAAACTAACAAATTTATATTTCAATATTTCCATCAATCTTTTATTAGCAGAATCTACAAACTTGTAAGAGAGTATTGTACCTGTAGCTATGATCTTAAAATGAATATTTTTGTTTAGGTATTTTACAATATATTAAACGTTTTCGATTGTTCACATAGAGCATAGTATGTATTCCAACATTATATGTATATGTTGTTTAAAATATTTTTTATGTAATATTGAATTGAATTTTATAATCAATAAAAAATAAATAATTTTTTTACAGGATCTTAAAAGAGCTGCCAAAAGAGGTTCAGTTAAGGAGAAAGTTATTGCCGATAAGAAACTCAAAACAATTGAGCGTCTTAAGGAACAACTTCAAAAACTAGAACTACAAGAGACTGATAGAGATGAAAACAAATCCATTGCACTGGGTACATCTAAATTAAATTATCTCGATCCTAGGATTTCAGTTGCATGGTAAATTAACACATCAATTTATTATTATTATTCTTTTTTTTTTTAATAAAATCTCTTGTTTTCAAAATCAGGTGCAAAAAGAATGGGGTACCAATTGAAAAGATTTTCAATAAAACACAAAGAGAGAAATTCAATTGGGCTATTCACATGGCAGATGAAAATTATCGTTTCTAAGTTAAACAATACTTCATGCCTAGCAGTATAAATAAGCTTATAGAAAGGAAACATATTTAATTATCGAATATAATTAATAACCACCAACACCAAGGCGTATGTAATTTACGTTGAAAATTAATTTTCCCTTATTACACATTTCACAAAAAAAAAACGACCTAAGGTTCATTTTTTTCTATTAAAATTTATGATAAGAAAAAAATAGTATCATTGCACACACTAAAATAAAATCGTATAAACAACTACATTAAGAAATAACTAGTAGATATATATATAATATATATTTTATTATAATATATCCTAAACATAATTTTTAAGAAGAACCAGAAGATAATATTTAGTTATAATGTATTATTATTTTATTTTCTTGCTATAATTTTTCAAAAAATTAAACAAAAACAGCAAAGCAAAATAAACAAAACAAAATCTTCCTTAGTTAATTTATAAAACACAAAACAATAAGAACACAGCGAAATGATAACAAATAGGAATTATTGTGTGTTAAAATCCTGTGCAATTATTAATGAAATTTTAAATGCATTACTGTATTTGACTATGTATATTTTAATATTAGTTGATTTAAAACCAATTAAACAAAAATAAACGTATAATGCTGAATTTTCAATAACAAGACCTTAGATAAAATTGTGAAGAAAATTAAACAAGAAAAACATGATTTGTTAAAAATAAACAACAAACGAAGACAAAATTATGTTTGTTTCCATATAAAATTATACACATAGAAGAAAACTTAATCGAGTTTTATAATTTATAAAAAAAAAGAGGATAATTACACTTAAATAAAACGTGTCGTATCTTATAAGACTTTTTCCATAACAATATTGACTTGATGGTGACATAGAGATCTTACTTTCTTTTTGCACCCAATTTTCCAAAAAAAAAAAAAAAATAGTATATACGTTACTACCTGAAAAGTATGTGCATATATATTTTTGGAAACAAAAACTCTGACGGAGAAAAATTCTTGTGGGTTTTAATTTGGAACTTTTCATTTAAATATTTATTTTCGTATAATAAAAGATAATAAAAAAAAAGTTTTATGAAATAAACGAGCATTTTATGGTTTAGATTATACTAGCAGATAACCGTGTGATGCTACGGACTTTCTATCCCACAGGAATCTAATGACATCATCTATCCACCTATAAAATTTCATTAAGAACCGTCCAGTCGTTGAGGAGTGAAAGCGGAACAAATACACAAACTCCTATTTGAATCGATAATTTTTGTAGGATAATTCATGGTTATCATCCAGCTGCGTACGAAATTTCATTAAAATCCATTTAATTGAATCTGGAACAAACACCCAAGTATATATTTTTTTTCATATATAAGCCGCTGCCATAGGAACCGTCAATATTTTCGGGGTAAAAATGACCTATGTACGTGATAATCCAGTGTCCATTCATTTACCTATCAAATTTCATCCAAATTCGTGAGGTCGTGGATGCGTTATTGCGGATCCAACATCCAAGCATTCACTCACATTAAGTAAGTAGAGCTTTCGTGTTGCTTTGTTTTACTGGATTAGATACTAGATACTGGATTCGTAATTGTAAAACTTCCGCAGTACTGCCAAAATTGCGTTCATAAATGTAAACAAAAGGCATAAGCACTGCATGAGCATGGCAACACTTTTGTTTTCATAAATGTAAAGCGACAGTCAATTTGCGGTCAAATTGGCATTTGTTTTTATTGGGGGCTGTCGTGAATAAAAATTTCCCTTGAAATTTTTCTAAAATTCCAATCTTGGGAACATGAACGATGCTCAAAAATTTCTCTCTGAATTTATTGGTATCGGATAAACTCCCAGGGAATTCTGCTGTCATTTCATACGATGGTTTGTTCGAGGGAAATTTATACCGAGATACACGATCGCAGGAACAATTTCCAAGGAATAAAATATTCCGTGGGAAACGTAATTCCTGGGCTCATTATGTTGCTGAATTTGCACGAAAATGGCAGAGGAGTAAATGTAAATATTTTTTTTAATTAAATTTATTTAAGATCATTTTATTTTCTTCTTTTAATATGAAATTAATTATTTTTCTTTCACATGACTGAATCTGAGTGCAAACTGTGGCGTGATGCTGACATGACATCAAATAAGTCATTTCTATTTGGTTGGGAATGGAATCGGAAAGAAATCCTTTAGCAATATTGAATAAACAGCTTATTTATCTAAAAGAGCAATTATCATAAACTAAAAACATGGCTTATTTGTGGCAATTATTTTCAAGCTCCCAAAAAGTGAGGTAGACTGCCAGCCTCATATCTATTTACGGCCGTCCCCGATTTGAGTTTTTTCAAAATAGCTTACGTTCAAAACATAGTATTAGAAGCTGTGTGTAAGTTTTGTAAGAAAGTCCGCTTTCACACAAGGATTCTGAGTTGCCGGCAACTGGGAGTTTGTGTGCGGGAAGGGCAAGAAGTAAGGGGAATGAAAAAAATCTCCCCGTTCAACGATTTGAAGAGATTTGTTGAAGTTTTGCTTTGCATTCCAATTAGCCAAACAAAATCTTCCCAGTTTCACCCAGGGGACTATTCATAGTCCCCGGGTTGGCTTCTGGCTCCCGTCGTGACCGGACGTGTTTTTCCGCCCGGAGAAGTAAAAGAGATTAAAAAAATTAATTTAATTAAATTAACTAAATTAAAAGTTGTGTTAACACATACAAAATACGCATTAAATAGTGCGATTGTTATTTAATTGTTACGCTGTACTAAGTCGACAACACCGGGGCCAATTTCACAGATCATACATAACATACATTGTATGATTTTGAAGGCACTGATACATCAATTCTGTTTCATGGAATTGTTGTATGATTCACTGTCATACATACAAAAATTGAATGGAATATTTCCAGTGATCTGTTTCACAGAATTGTACGAATTGTATGACTAGAATGTATGTCATCTTTTCATACATTTAATACAATAAAAAAAATTGGTGTCGCTCGCTGGCGTAGTTGTGTTTATACATATATATCTTGATTTGAAGTGGTTATTATTGTTGTTCTAGTTCTGCAGTTAAAATAAGAAATTTCAACATCATGCAATCAAATAAAAGAAAATATACCAAAGTAAGTTTTTCCACTTCTTTTATAAATTAGCAGCGGTCCTTTCCGGCTAAATTTTTATTTAAATAACTAATTTGTTTGTGTAATAGAAAAATGGTTAATATCTTTATGGATTTCTTTTGAAATCCTCTTGAAAATTGCATTAACCATTTTCCTTTTAATTATTAGAAAATTCCTTTCAAATTGTTATTGAACTTTGAATGTTTGAGGCAAATTAATGCTTGTCCTCGTCCACAAGAAACGGCTGCACCTAGAAGAATGGTTAATGCCTTCCTAGATTCCCTATAGGATCCTCTTGAAAATTGCGTCAAACATTTTTCATTTTAATTGTTAGAAAAAAAAATTACACCCAAGTGGTCATTGAACCTTGACTGTTTGGTGCAAATTCAAAAAAAAACATGAACAAAATACCGCGTCCACAAGAAACGACTACACCTAGAAGAATGGTTAATACCTTTTTAGATTCCTTATAGATCCTCTTGAGAATCTGCAAATTGTTATTGTTTGTGGATTAATGGATTTTAATCTCTGGTGACATCATAAGACAAAAAAGAAGTGTCGTTCTTTAAAATGTCATATTTCATTTGACAGTTGTCAATCAAACGTCAAATCATACATTTTCATGGAAGGTATAAACGAATCATACACTACCTTCCAATGGTATCTGTGAAACAGACATTTTGATGTAATGTATGATAATCGATTTGGTGTTTGATGTATGAAATGTATGTAGTGTATGATCTGTGAAATTGGCCCCTGATCATCTCACCAACCAACAACTGGAAGATCGCTATCATCGTATAACCATCGAGATATCGCCCCCTCATTCAAACGAAAGATGTATAGTATTGAACTCTCGCTCTAACTGACGAAAAATAAGAATTACATACGCTTATGTATTCCAATTCGTAATAACACACATTTTTGTGTTTCAAAACAAGAGAGACGAGACGACTGTTTCTCTTTATCGCACCTAGTATTAAGTTCTTATGTCGATTTCGTTTCAACAAAAACATCGACCTGCCGTCGATCCGCCGTCAATTTTTTTCTGAAAATCAAATTCGTTTCAAATTAAAACCAATATTTTTCTGGAAAAATAGATCCGTATTGAATCTCTTTTTGGAGACGGATTCAAAACGGATTTGTGCACAGATTCTTACACACACTACAATATTTGTTTTGAAGTTTCTCAATTGTTGTGTTGTGAATTAATTTTTATTTTGTGGCAGTGTACAGAAAAAGTAAATTAATATATTAAAAAATAAAAAAAATTGTTTAAAACTTCTTGGAAACAAATATAAAAAAGTGCAAGTGTGTTTAGGAACTCCCGGCGTCGGAATCGGGAAATTAAAACGATATAATGATGTATTAACGAATTGAAGATATGTTTTTTTTTAGAGCTGCCAAGCAACACACACAGTCCCAAAAAGAGATTCGGTCCGTAATCGTTCGTTTCAAAGCTAAAAAGTATTAGTCTTAGTAGCGAATCCTATATATTGAAACGAAATAGACATTATATTTTAGTTCTTTTGTCCCCTTTCACACAATGAAACTGAGTTGCCGGCAACTGGAAGTTTGTTGGCGAGAAGGGCAAGAAGTAAGTCCCCTTTCACACAAAAAAACTGAGTTGTTGGCAGAGTTTTAAGGCGAGAAGGGCAAGAAGTAAGGGAAATGAAAAAAATCTCCCCGGTCAACGATTTGAAGAGAGTTTTTTGACGTTTTGCTTTGCATTCCAATTAGCCCGACAAAATCTTCCCAGCACAAATAAGCCATACTAAGATCGGAAACCTTCGTACGTTTCACCCCCCAAAACCCATTTGCTTACATTGTTGTATTTGTACATTTGAAACTCTATCCATGAATAGATGTGAAATCGAAAAACAAAACAAAAACAAGTTACTAGTGCTGTGGTGTCTATGTGTCTATAGGAAGAGGAACAGAAAAGATTCTTGGGTGCGTTTTTATCAATGTGTATTGGAAGAGGAACGGTAAAGTTACTTGTGTGCGTGTTTCAGCTGTAGGCAAATGTCAAAAAACAGCAGAGGTTTCGGGTCTTTATGTTATTAGCTTATGCTGGGAAGATTTGGTTGGGCTAATTGGAATGCAAAGCAAAACGTCAAAAAAATCTCTTCAAATCGTTGACCGGCGAGATTTTTTTCATTCCCCTTTCTTCCTGCCCTTCTCGCCCACAAACTCCCAGTTGGTGGCAACTCAGTTACCTTGTGTGAAAGGTGACATACAAAGCGGCTGACTGTCTGACCAGAATGGACGCGCAGTCGTTCGCGCACTTTAGCCACCGCCGCGAGAAGCAACGCTCCCAAGGAATTAAGCATAATGGACCGGGCGTTCCTATCATAACAGCGGTGAGAAATTGTTTTTAATTGATTTCATAGTAAGTTTTGCAAGCTTTTAATCTGCAAATTTATTGTGAATGTGTAGTTTTGCATCAGAGGGCCCCGACGATGTTTTTTTTTCCTTATCTGTCAAACGACGCGCGCAAAAAGTTAAAAGTTAACCAATTTCTAGCGTCGCAACTCGCGGTCGCGGCTGCATTGTATTCACTCAAACGAGTTTCAATTACCGCTTTCACACGCCACGAACTACTTCGTCGATCTATAGTGTCGGTACGGTTTTTAGGTCGTGTGAAAAAAAACTGTGTCGACACAGCAGTTCGATTTCTGGAGATCGAAGTGGTATGTCGACATGGCGTGTAAAAAGATCGAACTAGTACACCGGCAAAGTATCCGTTTTTTTGTTGTTGTCTGCTCATCAATCAATTAAAAAA
This sequence comes from Philhelius pedissequus, assembly GCA_910595825.1. Taxonomy (NCBI): domain Eukaryota; kingdom Metazoa; phylum Arthropoda; class Insecta; order Diptera; family Syrphidae; genus Philhelius; species Philhelius pedissequus. Next base: position 75,096,174 of record OU343162.1, read on the forward strand.
CGTTCGCTTTTCTTCTAACAATCGATTGGATTTTCATAATGATGAACAAAACAAAACTATGTAAGTATGTGTCTACCAAGTTTGAAGAAAATCGCTTCAGCTTCTATAATTGGAATGCTGAGTTTGATGAAAATCTTAATATATACATTTTTTTGTATTACATTACCCAATTGTGCCTAAATATATACACCAAATGTATCGCAATTAAAAAAAAGATTTTTGTTTTATTTTGTTTGTTTTATTTGTCAATAAATTCTAATTTAATATTTATTTACTTGTTTGGTTTTTGTTTTAAATTATGTTCTAATATTTATGGAGTCTGCTCATAACAGCATAAGTCAATTTTTTTCGAAAATAATACACCGTTTTTTTAATCAGTTCATTAATAAAGGGAAAAGGTAGTTTTTGGTAATCTTTTCTTTGAAAAAAAAAATGGTTATTTTTGGTACCTCTAATAAAAAACATTTTTTGACTTTCGATTTTCTGTAAAACGGTTCATTTGATTGTTTTCAAATTTTTCAAAACATTCAACCTTCCATGAAAATAGATTAAGCACGAAAAGATGGTGTATCGTTTCCTATTCTAACGTTTCATTATAACAAAAGTATACTTATATATATATATATATATATATATATATATATACTTGATTGACAGGGAGTTGTTATTTAAATAAAATGTTTTGTTTCCTTAACCTCTTTTTTCCAACTCTCCAAGTGCTTGGAGTGCTGTTCTACGGTACCTTTGGACGGGCGGAATTGAAGAAAGGTTTCTTGGTTTTTCTTGGCGTTAGTGAGTCTCGCCACACAGATGAGCTGACAAAGCATATTTTTTTAATATTGTACTTTATATATTCTCCTGCAAGGACAAACTAATTGGCGAATCTTACGGCAACTATGTCTGGGGAAGTGGGTGGTGTTAAAAAGAAAGTCATTGATGCTTGTGCAATGGCTAACTCACGTTTTAAATTTAGTTTAATTCGGATCACTTAAAAATATATCGGAATTAAAAGTTTTTCTTGGCAGTGTTAATACTATTGTCCATTTTTTTAACAAATCAACTAAATGTTCAAAACTTTTAAAGCAAATAGCCAACCAACGAAAGCCTGGGTTATTGGAAACTCGCTGGTATTATCATTCGCGAATAATCAACGCCATTTTAAACTGTAGATAAGATACAATTCTAACTTTTATTAGAATATTAGACAACCCTCGTGAATGGGACACTGACTCGCTTTCTATTGCCGAGAGCTTGTTAATTATATTAGAGACACTAGATTTTTGTTTTTTTATTAATAGTCTTTCTGAAATTTTTGCTAAGACTGACTTTCTTTACAATTGGTTCAAAATTAGAAAACGGATGTTGAATTTGCAAAAAGAGAAATCGAAAGTTTTGTGTATTGGCAGAGCTCTGACTTTCTTAATAAATTTAAATCAATTTTGGAAAGCATAAGCGATTACGCGGAAGCACCACGAAAACGAGGATTGCTCGAAATTGATTCCAAAACACGTTATAAACGTCATTTGGTAGAAAGAAAGACAATATTATATCCCAAACAAATACAAGATATAAAACTTTCACGAATTTATTTTTTTAGATTTACTTAATAAATCAAAATATGATAATTTCGAAGTTTCCAATCAAAATAAAAAAATATTTTATTTAATAAATTTTTGCCCTGGGTGTGCTGATTTTACAGCTTTAAAAAATTAACTTAATGTTTTGTATACAACTTCTTCTCTTTAACAACTTGACGTTTTAGCACTTCAAAACCATTTAGAAAACGAAATATTGCGTGATACATTCCCGAAAATTTTAAACTTAACAATAAATTTATTTAAGAAATTGTATTTGCATCCGCCAAAAAGTTTTCTTTTGAAACCGCCTTTATTATGCATTAAGCTCATTGTTACATTTAACTTAAATGACTTAAGGTATAACAAATTTAGTTTAAATTGCTGAACCTTATGGTTTCATACTAGCTTATGCATTGAACGAAATAATTTCACTTCCCAAATTTAATTTTTGGTGACTAATTTTCTTCGACCTACCTTTTGAAATTATTCACGCCTCGCCACTGATACATACCCACCTACATATATCTTTCACTTTCACTATTGTATGTACATATGTTCCATCTATGTATGTATGTACATAAAATATAGCTATTGCCTTCCTAATAATTAAAGATAAATCCATTTAAATATACATTTGTAGGTAGGTACCATTCAACAATTTATTATTCTATTTGAACCTGCATATGCTATACCTACCTACTAACAGTGTCAATTAGGCCTATTCTGCCACATCTGTTATTCTGCTATGAATTTTCTGTTATGGTGCATAACAGATCTTCACCATAAAAGATATTTTATAATTGTTATTCAGGAGTTCGATCTTTTATAAAAGTCTGTTATGTAACTTCGAAAAAGAAACATTACTACGAACAGACCTAAAATCTGCTATCAAATTATCAGCTGTAGTAGGTAAATAAAAACTCGGCGGTGGGCACTGACGAATGACAAATATAAAATTAACCTGCGGAATTATCGTGTTTTGTTTTACGTAGATAAATATGTAATAATTAACCTTTGTCTAATCTAATTTCTCCAAAACAGTTCCTGATCCTGAATTTAATATGTATATCCAATATAAAAAGTTGTACAAAACGAACTCCGGCAAGATAAGCGACACTTTCTTTTACGTTTCATCCATCAAATGTGTTCTGTGCTTTCGTGTATTGAAATAATTAGTTTGAAATTATTTACATGTTTGTGCTTGTTATTATGTATTTTAATATTTTGTTATATCTGTCCTTTTACGAACAATTCATTAACAAAATAAAAGTTTTTACTTCATATATTGAAATCTTTTATGATAAAAGTAACAAAAATGTGTCTTTTATTCTTTTATGATTCATAAAAGATTCCATAACAGATTGTGGCATGCTGAATACCAAAAATGCAGTTCGTAAAAGACTTGTTGAGAATTTCGAAGTTTTGACAGCTCACTAGCAGATTTCTTAACAGATTTCATAGCAGATTTAGCATGCAGAATACCAAAATTATAATTCATAAAAGATTTTTTGACAGCTTAAACTTTTGTATGAAAATTCATAACAGAATAGCAGAATAACAGAATAAAAGATCTCGCCGAATAGACCCAAATAGCAGATTTCTTAAAAGATTTCATAGCAGATTTAGCATGCAGAATACCAAAATTATAATTCATAAAAGATTTTTTGACAGCTTAAACTTTTGTATGAAAATTCATAACAGAATAGCAGAATAACAGAATAAAAGATCTCGCCGAATAGACCCAAATGTTTAGCAACATTAAAGTTGTTAGCTACAAGAGCAAGTTCGTACGATCCAATCCTGATTTTAATCTGTCCGTGTACATTTTTATCTTAATGTCAATTCTTATTCCTGCACTAAACCACCGTCTTCGATGGTTTAGCAAAAGACTAAGTTTTTAAATGTGAAATATCAGAAATTCTGTTGTATTATTAGCATTTTGCACACACCATATGGAATAAGTCCTAAACATTTATTAAAACTTCCTTATTCATTCCTGTATTTTAATATAGGTACTGCATTTTAATAATATGTTTTTTTTAAGTTTTTCTTATTTTAAAGTTGTAATACCTACCTATACTTAACAACCTTAAATATGTTAAAAAAAACATAAAATAATTTAACATAACAGGAAAACACTTATAGTAGATAATAGCTATAACATGTTACGTGACCTAGTTTCTAGGACATACATCACCCACATGCAGCCTATTTAAATAAAAAATAAAATTCATTCAAAAATTAATTTTAATTAGAAAAAAAACGTATTCAAATTTTGCATATGCAGAATTAGTTTAGCTACCTAGATCTTCTCAGATATAAAATTTGAGATAAATCCAATGTATACCGTTACCGAAAAACCCAAAAAAATTAAAAAACCGTTATATGAAATGTGCCGTTAATAGACTTTTCCCGTAAACTTGGTTCTTACTAAATGATAGCTAACAAAAAAATTCTCAAATATTTTTATCGGAATCGTTGGAGACGTTTTCGAGAAAAATAAGCTTTTTCTTAACGGTTGTATGGCAGGTACCTTTATTTTTAGGTCTAAAAATAAAATTTCAATTTCCTCTCTGAGGAATGCCAAACAAATACCCACGTACCAAATTTGAAGGTAATCGCTCAAGCCGTTTAGGCTGCAGCTCGTTATACATACAGACAGACATTTTTTGTCGAGGCTTCTCTATGATCGTAATGTCATTGTATGATTGTTAGAATTTTTTTCTTTGTTTTTTACGAATGCATAACTTGCCTAGTACCTACCTATAATCGTAAGTAAGAATAGTTAGGTGTGTATGTAAGTACATTTGTCTTATACATTATAAATGTTAATTTACCTACCTACGATTGTTTTAAGCGCGACTGAGCCGCTTTTGGTAAAGTACCTACCATATATCAGAAGACATCAACTCTAAAAAGCTAAATAAAATAATACCTAGGTTACTTAAAATTTGTTAGAATAATTTCTTTTTTTCACCAAATCCAAATCATAAAATAACTAAAATCTAAACAATTGTATGTAGGTACACATCCAAACTAACCCAACAAGTCAGTACCAAACTTATAATACGTATGTATCATTGTAGGTACGTATTCACGTATGAAGAACCAATAAGCGATGGAAGTAACAAAATTACTTACTTTGCTACATAAGGCAAAACGAAAAATAAAACCCATTCATAAATTGATTGTATTTATATTCCTCTTTGCCTTATCCTCATATAAAATAGTAAACTACAAATGTGATGTCAAAATAATATACCACATTTGGTTTTCTCGCTTTTATTCAGTATTGCTATAAGAACAGAAATGAAACTACCTCATCTCTTCTTTTCCCTCTTTTATTTCTCTGCCCCGCTCTCAAACAATTACCTGCAAAGGCAAATTTCTCGACACAAGCGCCATCTGCACAGGCGCGCTGATGAACAGATTTTCATGTTCCATGGTAGTACTACTATGTAGATATAAATACAATGCATCGCACAGTAGGGAAAGATATGTCGTTTTGTGATATTAGATATTTTCACTGGGAGTTGATTGTTATTTTGCAAATTTGTGATTTTATGATGAAAGCGAAGTGTTGTTTTTTTTTAATTCATTTTTATTTAATCTTAACTTATAACTATCTTAAAGCTAGACAAAAATGTTTAAAACTAGCCTAATTATCAATAACTTACAACTAATTTACTGGCCCTTTACGGGCGCTCTAAACTAAACTATATCTCTTAATACTAATGTCTTTGGACCTTAAATCTATTTTAATTAATTCTAATTATTTTATTTTTATTTTACCAAGAAAACATATTTTTAAAAAAACTCGGCATCATATCATATTTTTAATTTTTTCTTATAAACTACCTAAAGCTAGACTAAAAATAATTAAAACTATATACAACTAACTTATACTAACTAAAAATAACTTAAACTACTTAAGATACCAGTGAAGTGTTGTCTTCTATGTAAGTTTTGTATGCAAAAATATTATTTTTTAACGCAAAACAGGCACGAAAAAGGTGGGTTCTATTTAAACTTTTATTTTGCAGAATAATTCTGCATTATTCTATTATTCTATTATAGCCTAAGAAAAAAATTGTATGGGAGAGGGGATCCAGCTCCCCTCGATTATTTAGGAGGGGCAATTTTGTGAAAAGTTGACTTAAAGTTAGAAAAAACATTAAAAATAAACTAGAAGGTCGCATACTGATTTGCTATAGCTTTTTGGAAAGCTAATACCTTATTCTTTAATTTGCTTTTTCATTCAAGTTGCTAAAATGTATAGTTTTTGAAAAATAAAATTTTAAAGTTAAAATTTTGAAGTTGATTTTTTTCAAAATGTTGCCCTTATAAAAGTTATGTTTTCACTAAATATTCAAGTGCAAAAATCTTCATTAGTTCTTGAGTTATTCGTCAAAAACTTTTTATCAAAAAGAAAATCAAAAACACTCAAGTTTTAATGTTTTTGAGAAAATAAAAACAACTTACAAAAGTAAAGGTGACAAAAATATTTTTGGGTTTTGTGATATTGAAGAAGACAATTTCTGACAAGAAAATCGAAAAAAGTTGAAACTTTTAAAAATCTTAGGTACAAGCTTTAAGTCAAACTCATAAATCTTTCTTATAGCATGAAAAACATTAAATGGAACAAGCGTTTTAAGATACATTTTTATCTTATAATTTTGGTTATATTGATTCAATCTGAGCAACCGTTTTCAAATTCAATATTGAATTGCATCATGAGTTTCTTAACTTTAATCTTAAATTGCTGATATGATTATCAGGACTATGCGTTTTAGTTTTAAAAAAAGCGGCACATTTTTCGTTAAAATTAATTTTTTTGTTTGGAAACAAATATCAACGAGTGTCGAACATTTGAAAAATCGGCCATGATTTCCTAGAGAAAGCTCAAGGTTAAAAATCTTTTTTTTAATAAAACTCCAAAATATTGAAAGGGTAGATTATTTATATTTATTAATCTTATTACATTTTTTTATATATTGCAAAAATTTTAACAAATCATCCTGTTTCATGAAACTTCTTACAATGAAATAAAACAAAGACATATACTTTTTTTTAAACAAGCATTTTTTATATGTCACAATTGTTAAAAAAAGTAATATAAATAATAATAATTTTAATAATCTTAATAATAATAAAAATCAATTTTGAAGTTTAAAAAATTCAAAAAAAAAATATTTGTGGCCAATATTAAGCACTTCTGCTTTAAGACTCATATTTCTGAAGTATCTGTTTATTATGCCCCATTTACAGAACTGCTAAATATTTGATTCAACAGAAGTTATACGCAAAAATTTAAAGCGACCAAATTTGTGGTAACTTTTCCACCTTACAATTTAATATTAATTTTTGTTTTACTTTTTTTTTTGTAGAAACTAGAAATAAACACTTTCACCAATCTGAAAAATATCACTTGATATTTTGTTGGCACATATTTCACAAAAAAAAACAAACTTAATTTAAAAAATACTCATTTTCTCCCGAGTTATTTTTTCGTTTTTCAAGCGCTTTTTTTTATTCTGAATTAATTTCACAGATCCGTATTTTTGGGCTAATATATCTTAGCCCTTTTTTACTAATACTTCTAAGCACTAGTACAATTGGAAATATTTATGTCGTTTTTATTTGGCAATCCGGAAGCCTTCTGGACTCTTCTGAAAGTATTCACTTGGGAAAAAATGACAGTTTTGATTCTGAATATAGAAGAGAATGTTGCTTCTGGGTACTGGATTTGAAATCAGAATCGAACCCAGAAGTACTTACAAATTCATATAAGTAGGTATTTGAACGTAATACTCGACTGTTGTAATTGTTTGTATTATAATTGTGGAACAAACATTATTTCTTATATTGATTCTTTTCAGGTACCTCTAAAGTATTCAGAATTCTAGATTGCCAAAAATACGCCATTAGTTTGACAACTATCAATTTCACAGTTACGAATACGAATACGTTAATACTAAAGGTAACAAAAAATCTATTCAAATCGTGTTCCATTCGCCACCGAAAACATCAAATTCAGCATCTAATTCAGAATTTAACAATGGGGACGTTCAAACAGTTATTCTCAGCAATCTAGAATAACTTTCTGTTGTTGTAAGGCGTGCAAAATCACATCTGATGAAAAACAACTATTCTCGTGAAAGCTATCTTGAGTTATCCCAAAAAATTTGAATAACTAATGCGAGAACATATGTATAGAACAGCTGACTGCAAAATTCATTTTATATGCGTTTTGTTCTGAATTTTTGACAGCTTTCAGTTAACCTATCTGATTCTTCCGCAGATATACATATTCCGATAGCTTGGTATCCGAGTTAACATATCTAATAAGTGAGTGAACGGCCAAATCACAGATCTAGTGCTATATGTAGGTATACGTCATTAATGATTTAACACAACTGCAACAGCATCTTTTTTGAACGGAACTAGCCTACTGCTTTTCCATTTACTTTTAACCAACATTTACAAGAAGTGGTGGATATTATAAGATTTATAATTTAAATTATTAACCGGAACGGTTTCTGTCTTGTGCTGCTAGTAAGGCACTAAAAACTGTTTTCTTTTTATTTTCCATTTGTATAGGTTGTTTTTTTATGGAACCTTTCCCAATTCCACCTAAGCTTTCCTTTCCTTCAGATGTAGTTGCAAAATCCTTAACAAATTAAGACTCGAAGCTTTGTGGCCGAAGCTTCTAATTTTTGTTTTTGAAAAAATCGTATTTTTAATTTAAAAAGTATAGTTTACCTATAATTATCTTTCAAAAAAGAACACCCGTTACAGCTGATGGGAAATTTTTCGTAATTAATTAAAAAAATTGAAACAATTATACATTTCAACCAATGTGCTAAAAAATAAACCACGAAAAATTTGTTCAAAATTTAATTTTTTATATAATTAAAATCACCCTGAATTAGTTAGCAAAATGTTGAACCATCATAATAATTTAATATTGCGTTGCATTCACTGCTTACGCAGAATAATCGCCAATACAGCCATACGAAAATATGTAGTATAGGTACATAATCTACATATAGTGCTTTACAAACACAAAATGCACTCAAATAGTGTATTCCGCGCGTCTAACCTCAAAATCAGACTTTCAACTTATATTCGTGATGAATAGAATTAAGGCTATGTGAACGAAATGTCGAAATGGACGCGCCGTCGATCTCGCGGCACTTCAAAAAACGCTCTGTCAAAGTTAAAAATAGAAACTCGTTTGTCCCCTTTCACACAGGGAACCAGTTGCTGGAGATTTTGTTGACGTTTTCCTTTAATTGCCTTGTAGCTTTCACACGAAAAAAACTGGCACCGAGAAACTGAGGAGGAAACTGGGAAGATTTTGTTGGGCTAATTGGATTGCAAAGTAAAACGTCAAAAAAATCTCTTCAAATCGTTGACCACGAGTCGCGACGCTAGACATTGGTTAACTTTTAACCATAAACTAATAACATATACCGTTTTCACATGACGTGACTACTTCGTCGATTTATAGTGTCGGCACGGTTTTTGGGCCGTGTGAAAATAAATTGTGTCGGCTGAAAAATTTCTTTCCAATTTATGGAAAATCAGGAAATAACTATATATGTTGATTAAGATCAACTAACGTCGTTTTTATTTGGCAAACCGGAAGCTCTCTGGACCCTTCTGAAAGTGTTCACTTGGGAAACAATGACAGTTCTGATTCTGAAAAGAAGAGAATTTTGCTTCGGGATTTGAAATCAGAATCGGAACCAGGAAGCACTCCCACATTTATATACTTGAACATTAAACTCGACCGTTGTCATTTTTTGTATCATAATTGTGCAGTAACCATTTTTTTTTTAATTTGAATATTTCCACGTACACACTTATATTCACACATACAACCTGATTTAAATTTAGAATCGTCAGAATTTCACAAAGGTGTTCAGTTCAGTTGGGATCCCGGATCGGAGAAGGATTGACAAATAAAAACGACAAAAGGCACATTTTTGGAGTAAAATTTCACTTTTCACATATTATGTAGATGACATGTAAAAAACTAACAAGTTTTTCTTTGTCAAATTTGCGTTCAATATGAGTCCACTTGACTATATAAGCCGTTTTTCTTTTTTCGTTCAGAGCAGAGCACTGAACACATTTCGATCACATAGATTATGCTCTGAATTTTTTTCCAAACAGAGTGAACTCTGAACACTGATATGTTTTTTAAAAACACTTGAACCACACAAATCAGAATATATTTTCATTTTAACAATAAAAAGCAAATAACACAAAACTACCCTTTTTTGTACACAGATACACACAAGATACAGAAAATCAACAAGCGATCAACTTATTTCTCAACCTAATTGTATCTGATTATTTTTTTCTTCACATTTTCCTTCTTGACACACATGATATTTTGTGTGTTCAGCAATTTACTCACATGCTCAGTCGATTATGTCCGAGCACATCGAGTGCGATCTCTACATGTTCAGAACGAAAAAAAACACACATTTGGAGCACTGAGTTAAAAATAAACACAAACAAATTTTATATTTTGACAACTCAGATTCTGCTCTGAACTAAAAATGAAAAACGCCTATATTCGCTTGTGTCTTCTGAACGTGACCGATGTCCATGCTCAGTAGACGTAGGTGATTTGAAAGTATGCCAGGCTTCAAGTCTCTGATTAGTCAGCTGTCAAAAAATGTTTCTCCAATTAAAGGAACTTTTGTTGGAAAGCTATTTAAGAATTGTCTCTCTCTCTCCCTGAATTATCATCCTAGATTGCCTATGTGTTCTGAACGTGACCAATCAATGCAGTGAATCCCCTTTTGAACGTGATAAAAAGCAATAATCAATGGATATATTTATCGTGAAAAACAAAATTCCATTCAAAATTCCCATTGCATTCCAATTTTAAAATTCAATTACAACCTTTTTATGACCCATCCCATACAAAAACTACTAACAGACAGGGGAGAGTACGATAACTCAGGCGCCAAAAAATAAAATTGATTCTTGCAGAACAGTTAGTAGTATTTTTGTAATATGAAAGGGGGGAGGGATGTTTATCACCCTCCGATGCTCCCGATTGCCGGGAGGGACGATAAAATGGAAAAAATAAATTTAAAAATAACGGTAATACTTACAAATAAGTGTTATAACTTTTTTTTAAGGCCCAATACCTTACTCTATTATTTAAAATATTTATTTATATGTTTTGATAAGAAGCTTCTAAAAATAAAAAATAAAGTAAAATGCAGGACTGGATAGCATGTACTTGCTCTTATGTTTGATCACATTGTATGCAAAATATTTATAAAAAACTTGTTAATTTTTTTCTAAAAAAAATGTGGATGACAATTTTAAATATTTAATAATATAAACTTAAAAACAAAATTTCAGAAAAAATCGTTGACCCATTTTCGAAATATTGAATTTTCAAAAAAATCATTTTTTTTTTCAAAAATCCAAAAAAAAACTATTTTTCGAAAATTTTGAAATGCAGTATTATTTGGAATCCGAAGAACCTACTGCAAACAAAATTTTATCGAAATCCGTTGAGCCGTTTATGAGAAAGTCGAAAATCAAAAAACTTGTTATGTGACCGTTAATAAGAAAATGTTAAAACAAAATTTTGACAAGAATGTAGACCATATCTAAAGTTTTCGTTTTCCAGCTAATTGAGATAGTAGAACAATTTGTATGACAAGTATCGTTATTTGTAGTGCTAAAACTACGATTCAAAAATCTATTCTAAACAAACACCTAAAACTCCTCAATAGCTAGTTTGAAAACAATCGTTTCCGCCGTTTAGGCTGTAGATCATTCTACTAACTTCTCGAGTTCGATTTTTTTCCAAATGCAAAACTTGCCCTATTATAATACCTATCGCAAGTAAAAAACTTTATTCATTAATTTACTTGTTTGTATGTATAGTGTATGCATAATGGATCAAATTAAGGGTAATAATAGGTAGGTACATAATACAATTATTATAAACTACAAATACATAAATGAATAAATATGAACATGAAAACTATTTTAACTAAACTCCCTAACAGCCTCGGCTTCATATTAGAAAAGCAAACACAAGTAGGAGAGCAAACAAAATAAACAAACAACCACCCCCACCAGGCTTCAAGTAATTGAACTTCGTTCCAAAAGTTTAAGAAAATAGGAAAAGTTGCATAAAAGAGGAGAATGCTTTCAATTAGATAGCCTGATGAAATGATGATAAAAGAATTGCTCTTCTTTATCCTAGAAATACATCCCTAAGGAAGAAGGATGTTGCAGCAACGCGCATGGCTTACCGAAGATTTTCGGAATCGATTTTATTTCTCTTTATCATAGCAAATTGGCACAGTGATTATCCCATAGTATCTTTTGCTCGCTCGTATTTAAAAAAACGAAAACACTTTTATATCTGCACATTTTTAATATTCAAATTGATTTATCCGAAAATATAATTTAAGTGAAAATGTTCTGTTATTGAAAATCCCAAATGTCTTCCAATATTTGAAATCTGGGTGAATTTATCTTAAAAAGAAACAAAAAAAAAAAACAAAAAGAAAATGTTAAAAAGAAGTATTTTAGAAACATGAACTAGGCGTTTCCCTTTGATAAAAGGATGCTGCACCTTGGTAGTAGAAGTTTTGTGAAAAAAATATGAAACTAGAAAGAAGAAGAAGAGGAATATTGTTAAATAATTAGGAAAATATTAAATTCATTAACATAAAATGGAGCAGTTAAAATGGTTAACACGAATTTTTTTACTCTTTGTTGCTCTTACTGCAGGTACGTACTTGTATTTGATATATTTATCCTTTTTAAAAGGATTTAGGAAAAATGATAAAAAAAATAATCATGTACAAAAATGTACTTTTACGTGAATAGTTCGAGCATCAGAGGATGAGGAGCGTTTGGTTCGGGATCTCTTTCGAGGTTACAACAAACTTATAAGACCTGTACAAAATATGACACAAAAAGTGGGAGTACGTTTTGGACTGGCATTTGTTCAGCTTATTAATGTGGTAAGTTGTAAGTAAGATGAATTAAATTAAGCATTTAAATTTAACTAGGATTATATTGTAGATATAAGTAGATATATTTTGTTTGCTAAATTTGCTAAAATATAAACATTAAGTGTTGAAAAAATCGATTTTCGTCTCGAAAGGATTATAGAAAAGACAAAATCTTGAAACCTGAATCCTTCAGATGAAAATGTTTTTGTATTTTAGTTTTGAGGAAATAATAATTTAAAGGGCCCTGCACACGGTCAATTTTAATTGACAGTACATTTTTAAAGAAATTGTTTTGTCAAATTAAAAGTAAAGAAAGACTACCTGCCACTAGTCGCATCGATGATAGAATATAAACAATAAAGGACTATTCACATGAGAGCGACCAACGACCGACGAATAAACGAATAAATTCCATTTAAAACAATTTACCAAACTAAATTCTTCACAAATTCTAAACAAAATTGTAGAAATATAATTTATATTAATGTTGATGAAAGAAAATTTTACTTTTTAATAAAAAATGCTCTTTGACAGAAAAAAACACACAGATGTGAAAATCCCTCCATATTAAAATAAATAAAATCAAGTTGGAATGTGGATCGTTTTCGTGAAAATGTTTTACTTTGCTGTCACGAGAACACGGCTATTATATAGCATCGTTCGTTACTAATGATAAAGGATGTGTTTTTGTAGGAAACAACATGATACTGTTAGAAACTCGTTTTAATGAGTCCAGTGCCACAGTACACATATGTATTACAAGGTGTTATATTGTCCATTTTATCAAAATTCGGGTGTCATATGACACTAAGACACAAATCTGACATACAAAGGACTCTGATTTTTGACACATGTGCTATGTACATAATAAAGGTGACAGATGCGCGAACTTGAAAACAATGGAAGTCGGAAGATATTACCTTATAATATGTGTATATTCTCTCTGATTTATGACACATTCACATACAATAAGGTCTCTGAATTTTCTCTGATATTTGACACATATGAGAACTTGAACGAAAATGGAAACTCGTATGTGTACTGTGGTTCAACACAACTGCAACACACAAATTTGTCAAGATGATAGCTGGAAATTGTGTTGGTATTACAAAAAGAGGTCGGTATAAATCTGACTGCAAATCTATATCTGCAAAAATTATCTAAATTCAAAAATCATCAATTTATTAAGTCCAATGGAACGCTGAAAACCGGAAAATTTGTGCTTGACAGAGATCCATTTCCAAAATTTATTGAATTATTTTACCAAACCGGAAAATTGGTGTTTTGACAGATCTATATTTCCAAAATTGATTGAAATTTTTTATCAATGGAAACAACATTAATCCAGTTTCATGTTTTGATTTCACCAATTCATACATACGAGTAGAATGTATCTATAATGATATTTGGCTTTAGGTTCTTTTTTAAAATGGCAGAAACCATTATGGTGTAATTCGAAATGTAATATATTTTCATTATTTATTTAGGATAAACGATTAATTATTGTTTTTCATTCAAAACAAATCTTCTCATTATATGTATTTCAGAACGAAAAGAATCAGATTATGAAGTCGAATGTATGGCTACGTCTAGTGTGGTATGATTATCAGCTCCAATGGGACGAAGCCGATTACGGAGGTATTGGAGTGCTGCGACTGCCACCCGATAAGGTTTGGAAACCTGATATTGTTTTGTTCAACAAGTGAGGCAAACCTTACGATTTTTTAGATAATACAATTGCTAAAACATTTTTTTTTAACATTTTAAGTGCCGACGGTAACTATGAAGTGCGCTACAAATCAAACGTTCTAATTTATCCAACTGGCGAAGTGCTGTGGGTTCCGCCCGCCATTTATCAGAGTTCCTGCACCATTGATGTAACATATTTCCCCTTTGATCAGCAAACATGTATCATGAAATTTGGATCGTGGACCTTTAACGGCGATCAGGTTTCTTTGGCCCTGTACAACAATAAGAATTTTGTTGATTTGTCTGATTATTGGAAATCAGGAACATGGGACATTATAGAGGTGCCAGCTTATTTAAATGTCTATGAAGGTGATGGCAACCATCCAACGGAAACGGACATAACATTTTATATAATTATTCGAAGGAAAACATTGTTCTATACGGTGAATCTGATTTTGCCAACGGTACTTATTTCGTTCCTTTGTGTTTTGGTGTTCTATTTGCCTGCAGAGGCAGGCGAAAAGGTAAGTTTTATGAACCAGAGAAGAGATATGACAGTTTATAACGGTTGTTTGCCATTCAAATTATGAAATATTTCCGATGCTTCGGACAGCTATTAGGATGACTCCAATGAACGAATAAGTTCCGAAACCCATATTATCATTTTGTCCCTTGCGGTAAGAATATGCCGAACTGTTATAAATTGACATGTCTTAGAGGGTTAATCTTAAGCTTTGTGTTCAACATTTGTAACACAAAACAATGTTTTTTTTTTAGGTAACACTAGGTATTAGTATTTTGCTGTCACTGGTTGTGTTTTTGTTGCTTGTGTCAAAGATATTACCACCAACATCACTTGTACTGCCATTAATTGCTAAATATCTGCTTTTTACATTCATAATGAATACGGTTTCAATCTTGGTCACTGTGGTAATTATCAATTGGAATTTCCGAGGACCAAGAACTCATCGAATGCCTCTGTGGATTCGTAGTGTATTCTTGCATTATTTGCCAGCATTTCTACTTATGAAGCGACCACGAAAGACGCGTTTACGTTGGATGATGGAAATGCCTGGCATGAGTATGCCTGCTCATCCCCATCCATCATATGGATCACCAACAGAGCTGCCAAAACATATAAGGTATGTATTCTATACATAAACATTTTTAAAAGATTATTCAAAAAATTGAATTTACTATAACTGCAGAAAAATGAGTTTAATTGTTATTACATTTTAAATTTATAACTACATAAATATGTCAACAATATGGCTTTAGTTAATCCAGATTAAACTTATCAAATTTAATAGGTTAACTCTGAGTTCGCTCAAAGGCTTTTAAGTGACCCTTTAGAAATAATTTAATATTCGCTTGACACGCATTATGAATATCGCGCCACACATCTTTCCTATCATTCTTTCTCTTCCTTAACTTCACCCTCACGCCCGCGCTGTGTTGAAAAGTTTAAAGGGTATTCATAATCCCTTGAGCGCGTGTAGATTATAAAAAAAAAATTATAAATATCTTGATGGAAGCGTTTCCCATATTATCTTTAAATTTATTTCGGTACCAGCCTATAATAAAATGTAACGTATATAACCTAAAGAAAGAAAATAAACCGTCTAGATAGTAGAGTTACATGATATATGTGAAGCCCATTTTGTGTCTTGATTTGTAACAGGTACATTAAACTTAGCTTGATATGTCTCGCAAATCATTAAATTTTGTACTTAAATCATACCTTTTATCTCTCACTTTAATAAAAGTGAAATATAGCAAAGCCAGTCAGGGCTATAATGCGAATTATAAGTGACATAGATAAATAAGATACGGACATATCTCCGCATTAGTTCAGCCGCCACCCCTGGAGATAAAATCTGAGACAACAACCACCTCCAGTCTCAGAACATCGCGCCACACATCTTTCTTATCCTTCTTTCTCTTCGTCACCTAACGCCCACGCTGTGTTGAAATATTTAAAGGGTAGTATAATCTCTTGAGCGCGTGTAGATTATAACAAAAGCGTATCGTTCTGGTTTACAACTTCTCGTAACCATTTTACAGGTCCATATAGCGAAAAAAGATATGAAAGTTCTTTCTCTGTAATATTCGAACACATATTGTAGACTACAACGACCGATACAAGTAGGTTTACCAGATTGAAAATGTTGAAAAGGGGGACAAAGCGAGTTTTATAGGGAGACAAATGTTCAAAAAGAGGGACAAAACTTGTTTTTAAAAAATACATAACCCGAACAAAAAAAAGTCAAGTAACAACATTTGTATATGTCTTTGACGTTTCATCTGGCAAATCATAAAATCTAAATAATTTCGTTTCCATTCCCTATTTTTTAGTATAATATTGAATAATCAGAGGAAACATTTTAATATTTTTGATGGATGCGTCCGTGGCGATTGAAAATGGATGATCTTGTGACAACAATTCGGTGCTTAAGTTTTGATTTTTTATTGCAAGAATGTTGCTATTTTTTTGGCATTTCGTGCGACCGCAATTAAATCGGCCTAAGAAAATAGCCTATCATATAAACTAATTTATAACATATTCTGTTGGTGTTACATACCCGCAATTTCCGAATTCGTGAATATTGTCGGAAACAGGGAGCTTATACAAGTGGCAGAGTTATAACCATAAACTAATAACTTAAAGACCAGAAACCTCTGCTTTCATTTGACATTTGCCTACAAGCTGAAACACGCACACAAGTAACATTTCTGTTCCTCTTCCAATAGACACATTGATAGAAACGCACACAAGAATCTTTTCTGTTCCTCTTCCTATAGACACATAGACAACACAGCCCTAGTAATTTGTTTTTGTTTTGCTTTTCGATTTCTCATCTATTCATGGATAGAGTTTCAAAGCTAAAAATTCAACAATGTAAACAAATGGGTTTTGGGGGGTGAAACGTACGAAGGTTTCCGATCTTAGTATGGCTTATTTGTGGTTATAACTATGGCTAAGAATTATTGAATGATCATGTATTGCTATTGACAGATATAGAACAACTGAAGTGCAGTTGGCAACGTTTCTTGAATGAAGTAAATGCATGTATCCAGTTGGGAAAATTGTATTTACTATGATGGAAGTATTCACAGCTTTAATTTGGAAACCTAAGATTTTTTTTTAAAAGCAGAGTAGGTAGTATACAAATATTGCCTTAATGTGCAAAAAATATCACATATGCGCAAAAAAGAGGGGCATTTGTGTCCCCCTTTTTCATTTTTGGTTTTGGGGGATAATAGACATCTTCAGATAAAAAAGTGGGTCAGTCCCTCCAAAAGAGGACGAATAGTACGCATGAAACACAACTACAGGCCCCCTTACCTGTCGATATATCGAAAAAGCGATATATTTTCGATAGTTGTCTTATTAAATAAACGTTTTAAACCATGAAAAATTGTCCAGAGAGTGAAATTTATTGTTTTATAGAAAGTATTTTTTTCAATTATAATGCGCTAGCGTTTTTAAGAAATGTAATTAGATGCAATTTCAGATAAAAAAGAGGGTCAGTCCCTCCAAAAGAGGACGTTTAGTAACCATAGACGCAAGAAAGACAACTACACGCCCCTTACCTGTCGATATATCCAAAATGCGATATATTTTCGATAGATGTCTTATTAAATAAACGTTTTAAACCATGAAAAATTGGCCAGAGAGTGAAAATTATTGTTTATAGAAAGTATTTTTTTCAATTATAATGCGCTAGCGTTTTTAAGAAATGTAATTAGATGCACCGATTTTAAAATCAAAATCCCTATTTCCAAACATATGTATTTTGTTTCCGTTTGAACTGTCAACAGAAGAATAATTGGAAATAAAACTTTTGAAATACAATATTATTTATTTAGAACATAAAAGAATATTGCAAGAACGAGAGTAATATACGCGAACTACCTGACGTAGCTCTAATTCTATAATTCCCTTCAAGACTGAAGAAAAACTTTCACCTAAATCAAAATGCGTTTGCTTTTGTTTTGGAGCAGATTCAACACAAATACAAAACAAATTATCTGTCTGATGGTGTTACTCTAAACATTTAAAAAATATATATATACAATATATACAATTTTATTCAGCTCAAACTTTGTACAGGGTGGTATTTACAAATAATTAATTCTTAAGTCTAACATTATATATCTGCGAGCACAGAAGGGACTCTGCTTCGTTAAATTGTGGGTTTTATACGTTTTATAATAAAAGGTGTCTTAGGTCTAACATAGGTTTCTTTTTATAAAAATTTAATTTTTCTCGCCGGCATGACCAGTGCAGACGGTCGTTGGTTGGTGTGGTTTTGATGGGATTGGAGGGCTTAACTCCTGTTGCTTGTTAGCTGGCTTGGTCCTGTGGTGGCTTCAACCTCTGTTGTACTGCGTTCCTGCAGCTACGTAATAGTTTCCGAAGCTGTCATCTGACCATATTCCAAATGCTGGATCCATCATGGATAGCACGTGGAGATATCGGCCTTCTGTGTCTGGGTCACCTGTAATTAAATTAATCAGAGGGCTGGGATGGGATGGGATTTTTTGCAGCATTTTAACGCTGAGGTTGTACATGTATTTGTCTATTGGGGCGATTCCTGAAGCCTCGTATAGCCTTGCGTTACTATAAAACTTACGGAGTTTGGTTATAAAATATATGTTGTATGCAAAACTAAAACACAGCCACAACTTCTGGTGTCCTTCTTGTATAATTTTATGCAATATCGGCATGTTCGCTGAGCAGATTCATTATCCGCTCATATTGCTGTGAACTTGTTTTTTCGTTCTGCCTAAAATCAAAAAGTCCACAAATTAACGTAAATAAGGTTTGTTGCTTTATAACTTACATTTTAATTAACAATTTCTTTAAAAAGAAAACACTTTCGGCACCGGGAACTTCTCGGAGGACTTCGGAGAATATTTTGTTTGTATCTGTTCTGTCATAAATAAAACCATTAAAAGTACTTCATCGCATACAAATGGCATTCGTTGATTTTCGTCATAAAGAATTTCCGATCAGCCGATCGTTCACTCACTTATTAGATATGTTATCTCGGATACCAAGCTATCGGTGTATATATGTGGACGAATCAGATAGGTATACCAAATGAATTTTGCAGTCAGCTGTTCTATACATTTGTATAGCAGATAGCTAGTTATTCCAAATTTTTTGGGATAACTGAAAGTTATTTCTGATTGCTGAGAATAACTGAGTGAACGTTCCCAACGTCTCCGATTCGTAGTAAATCGGATTGAATTCCGCTACGACGGCTACCTCGATAGGGCAGGATATTTAAAAAATGACTAAAGACAGACGGAATTGTGAGACCCACTTTTTTAGAGTTATGCATCGTCGTAAATCAAGTTTGATTCAAATCTCGAGTTTGATTTGTTTTCCAAATGCAAAACTAGCCCTATAGTACCTATACATCGAAAGTAAAAAATGCTTATTCCACTTCTAATCCATGGCGAGTTAAAATTTGCAATTAATAAAAATAAAGAGTCTGTCCGAAAATCCACGAAGAACATCTAGTACAATAAGTATGAACGCTATTTGTGTTTGATTTATGGTGTAAATTATGTTCCACATGTCAATTTCTATTACGCCACTTTTGCAAATGGGTGAGCGAAGGATAAAGCTTTGTAAATTTCAAATAGCAGAACTTTGTTTTATTAATGAGATATTGCATTTAATCCACGTGTTAAGGATAAACCGTCGTTAAATCGTGTTTTTTTAATATCTTGACACACACCAGCTTAGTGCGCCTAAAACAGTGTAAACAAACTAAGCAAACATATCTTTCATTCATATAATAAATAATACGTGCGTTTTTATCCAAACCCCGCGATAATTGGTTGGAAAAAAAAACGACCACGGGCCTCAATGAGAAAGTTTGGCAGCAGTGTTCCATTTGAAAGAACGATAATAATGAAAAAAAGTTTTTGGTAGCACAGTTTTTATGCTCTCCAAAAGCTAAGCAAGAGAATTCTCTGGGCTTTAACTAAGCACCCCCGGGGATTAATTGTTGTTGGATTTAACATGCAAATCGTTAATCCCACTCATGTTTTTTTTCGGCCAATTTCCCCGGGGCTTAAAAAAAACACGTCTAATTTTGTGTTTAATTGCTTGATCCCGGATTACCTATCGAAAACGACATAGGAAAACTATAGTTAATTGTTTACATTTCGATGTCATTAATTTCAAACTTGGAATAAGTACTTCACACATTTGCCTTTAGTTAATCTTGCCAATAACAAGTAACTGCAATACCTTTTCGTGATATAAAATGATTATTTTTTTAAATTGTACAAATTTATTACTAGCCGATACACGATCAAAGATCCTCTCAGAATCCTCGATATTATAACAAAAATCCTTTCAAATTTAAGGAAAATATTATTTTCCAATAAATTAAAAGCACAAACAATTTATATAAAGTTGAATTGATAATTCTAATAAAAACGCATTTGAATATAAATGAAGGGAGATATTTCTTGACTAACATTCCAGTAACTTTTCAATACAAATTTCCTTTATTGGAAGGATATTTTTGGATAGGTGGACAATAACATACTAAAAGGTTTCTGAACGTGTCCATGCTAATTATATGAGCATGTTTGTCTTTGACACATGGCACGAATTATGTGTTAGTTGTGAAAAAAAGAATACTGAAAAAAACTGCTAAGAAATCTACCTTAAAAAATAGTATATCCTTTGATATAAAGATAACAAGTTTCGTTTGATGATCCGATTGAGTGGATATTTCAGAGATTTATCCTTTAATACCGGACATTTTAAAAAGATTTCTTATATTTAAGATTTCTACTTATTTAACGTGGTTTAAGCTCGGTTCAATACTTAAAGCAAGACTGGATGCTGTGATCTGGTTTTTTTTTTAAGTATAAAAGTGAATATTTTTCCTGGTAATGGTTTATACTCGTAGCGAACAGGAAATTTATGTCAGTTGGTAAAAATATTTTTATTTAAACTGAATGAAACCATCATAATTCAACCATTAGGTAAAACATGTTTCTCTGATCCATTTAACTAGTATCTGATAATATTTCACTCATTTAGAGATGTTTAGCGAATTTCACACATTTAGAGTTGTTTAGTAAATTTGCAAAAAAAAAATATGATTATAAATGAATCGATGATAGAAAGAACAGTATAAGTGCAAAAAGCTACTTTGGAGAAAAACACAAATAAATGTTTTACAGGTAAACAATTAATTTTAGCGTATTATGGTGTATGATGGATTTGAAGTTTTTCACCTTCCCATTATATTGGTAAGAGAAGTTTTAGTAAAGGTGTAAATTGAAAAGAAATATTAAGAAAGAAAAACGCTGAACTTGTACGGTTCTTTCAGTCAATGTAAAAAAAACACATGATTAAATTATTCTTTCCATTTGTTTTATTACCTAAATAAATCATAATAAACTTAAACATTTCAATTTGTTGAATAATATTAGTATTCTGCAGGATCATTACATGTTATTTACCATGATGTTATATGATAGTAAAATTCTAAAGCCTCTCCAGATAAATACTGCATTATTATCTTAATGTCTGCTATTTTCTTTGCATTTATAGGAACTGGTTCCTGGTATGATCTTTCAGTTGGTATTTGTAAATTAACTTTTGGCTTAAGTAATTTAAAACCATGTGATATAAAACCCTCTATGAAGTCGGTTGTTGTAACAAAGCCAGGGCATTCACTGCAATATTCGAACTGCTTATAAAGTGATACCGCAAAATTTATTTTACGGTGATTAACAGATTTGGTTGTCTTTTTAAAAAAACTGGGCCACCAGTTCTTAAAGTCTATAATATCTTTGTAATTAATTTGTGTTATGGTAAACGGATTTTTCTTCCTTGAATTAATGACTATCTGATAGTATTCTTCGGGAAGGTAAATACGATCGAATTTTTTTGTAGACTTTAACTATTCCGAAGTCTCTATCACAAGGTAAAAATGAATGACCTCGAACAGGGAAGTAGTGATAAATCTTTTTAAATCGTTTTGTGGCTGTAAGAGTTATTAGAAATCTAACCATGGTGTTATTTCGGTTTTGACCTGGGCATCCATCTGAGAATAGGTGTAGTTTTGTTATTTCTGAAGGTATTTTATTCAAAATGTAATGAAACAGAAACGTACACACTTCATCTGGACCCTTGTGTGCTTGGCCTTCATGATATGTGTAAAAGTGTCCAGAATCGTCTTTTATGTTGTGTATTTCAAACGCATATACCCACAATTGACGATAATAAAATATTTCTTGAACGGGAATTTCTGGAAGAGGCACATTTTGTATAAAATCAAAAGTAATACCGTACACATCATCTCTCTGAGAACATAAATCTTTTATCTTCTGCATTTGTGTATAAAACTTTCCTGCTTTACGCTTATGAACCATTAGTTCTATTTCGACTTCTCTTTTGGTACTACCGCAAAGATTTTGATCTTTTAGCTTTGTCTCTAATCGTTCACACTCGCTACACACATCTACTTGCGGCCTCCCAAATCTCAACGAATAATTTTCATTAAAATATTTGAGGTAGTACTCGTATTTGACTTTATTCTTTAGGTAGGTATACCTTTTTAGAAAGAGCTCGTACATACTTTTAACAGTGAGCTTAGAATCCAGATATTCAACTTTTTTGGAGCTACTGTAATGGGACATTTTTCTGGGAAATGACTCTATGTGCTCTTTTATTTTTATATCACAATCAGGCGGTAAAACTTGGTAACGATGATTGTGCTTACCTCTTAGGTCAATTGGACTTTTATTTTTTTTAAGAAGAATGCTTAAGCGTTGCAATCTGGAGTTGGTAATACCATGCAAAGCCAGGAACGTTTTTTTACATAGCTTTATACTTACACCTTCTTTTTTTAACAAAGTAGGCAAAAGTTGTGGTCTTAATAATATTTTCAGTAAGTTTTCGGCGCCTCACCACTGGCTTTGCTTCTATGAGGCCCATTAGGTAAATATCTTGTAGATTTTTGGTTTCCATATCCAATATATAGGACCAAAAATGTTCTCTCTTTTTTCGTAAATTTGCTTGCCCAACACCTACACCTACAATTTAAAATTACTTACATAATGACATAATATGTACCTGCATAATATGACAAGCATTATTTTTACTTACAAAATGGGTTGAATTATTTTTCTTGTAACGGTTTTTCCAGCCGTATTTTCATATTTTTGGCCATGAAGCCTAGAATATTTACGTTTGTTTTGCTTCCACTTTTCTGGTTCCCTTTTCCTTTTTTTCGATTTCATAAAATTATCATTTTCACTATCACTACCGCTCATTTTTTTTTGCTATTTATTAGTATTTATATTTAAAGTATTTATATTCAATGAGCAAATATGGTAGCCTAGTTTTGAATGAATTCGACTCTCTAATAAAATATTATTTTGCTGATAAGTAGGTTTACTTTTGATTTATTTTTGGCGCTTGTATTGTTCTTTCACTCATCGATTCAAATAATTTTGTTATATTTCAAGTGCCATTGGGGGTAAACAATCAAAAATGGAGGTTATGGAACTGTCTGATCTGCACCACCCTAATTGCAAGATCAATAGAAAAATCAACAGTACTGGAGACTTAGGTGTTGGAGATTGCCGCCGTGAGAGTGAGTCATCGGACTCAATACTGCTCTCTCCGGAAGCAAGCAAGGCAACTGAAGCAGTCGAATTTATTGCTGAGCACTTACGAAATGAAGATCTCTACATTCAGGTTTGAATATAGTCTTTGTTTTCGAAGTTATTTTGTATATGATTATTAAATTTAACTACTTTTAAAATAAATTTAATTTAAATTGCTCATTTGTTTTATTTTATTTTACTTTTATAGACACGTGAAGATTGGAAATATGTAGCAATGGTCATTGATCGCTTACAGCTGTATATATTCTTCATTGTTACAACAGCTGGAACAGTTGGTATACTAATGGATGCTCCACATATCTTCGAATACGTCGATCAAGACAGAATCATTGAAATTTATCGAGGAAAGTAGATGCCTAATAAAAAAGAGAGTCGTCATTACAAGGAACCCGTTTTTTGAATGCCTTTTATTTTGTTGATGTTAGATATCCTTTTTATTTTTTTTTTTAGTTTGTAAACAAATAAATAGGTATAATAGCGTTGATCCGGTATTCAAATCTCAAGCTGCAAATTGTAACTGTAGATTTTTCAAAAAAATACGAAACGCTCAAATAAAATTACATGCACATATATATTTATATTTATTTATATATACATGTGTATGTTGTTCAAAAATCACAATTAAAAGACCTTTAATATAGAATTTATAATAAAACAAAATACCTAATACGTTAGTGAATTAAAAAAAATGAATGTCAACAAATTTGAACAAAAAAGAAAAAAACTAAAAATGAATAAATTAAAAAACATTTAAAATAAGTGTTAATAATAATGTTTTCAACTATATGGACGGGGTATCTTAAAAGATTTTATACGAATAATTTAGGTGCATTCTAGTTAACTTATGCATTGAAGATATTTTTTTTAATTATTATATTATTATGACATATACTCGTATGTATGTTAAAAGCAATTTTGACATTTAAGTTTAAGAAAGAAGTCTTAATTTTCTAATTTAATTGATTTTTAAATGTGTATGTTTCAATTAAAAAATTATTTGATTTGTCAAATTGTTATTTGACTATATACCTTATAACTAAGTTATTATAAATACATACACATATACGGTTTTGTGTGCCAATTATTGTAAATTTATTTAAAATTGTTTAAATCAATTAACCTAAATACTGAGTTCATTTAAATGACGATAAAAATAAAGCGTTGGGGTTTAACAAACACATAAAAAATGATGAATTTAGCAAACGTTAATTTAAAGCAGAATTTATATAATTTGTTATAAGAAAAAAGATAGGATTAAAGAAACCCCAGAGATCTAATTTATAAGAAAAACTAATAAAAAGAAAAAAATTGTTATTATTTAAGTAGACACCGAATAGAAACAAAAAAATAAGAGATAATAAAAATAATAATGTTTCCAACGAAAACTTGTGTTCCTCACTGACTGGTTAAAGGGTATTTTGATAGTACAACACGGATGTGATAAGCTCCGAAAATCCATGAAATTTCTTTCTCAATTCCGAGTTTTCTAAACTTTTTTGATTCCAATTGAATATATATGTAGCTATCTAAAAAATGGCTTCTTCAGAAAAAATTTTAGTTTTAATAAGTAATCCGACATGTGTTATATTTCAACTCAGTTATGAAATCGAGAACAGAAAATCTCTGGTAAAAACCTTATTCGGAATAGCCAATCGAACATTATTGAGTTTTGAGTATGAGGAGTGGAAAAAGAGTTATCCCGAACCACAGTATAAGGCGTGTTTTTTTCTAAGCCCCGGGGGAATTGGACAAAAAAAACGATGAGTAGCATTAACAATTTGCATGTTAAATCCAACAACAACTAATCCCCGGAGGTGCTTAGCTTAAACCCAGAGAATTCTCGGGGCTTAGCTATTGGAGAGGATAAAAACTGTGCTACCAAAACCTTCTCACTAATTTATCGATAAAATGTATAGAAACTGACATTTTGACATGTCAGATAATTATCAATTTTGTTTGGTTTGGTTGAGCATTTGGTCTAAGTATGTCAGTTGTTTTCCTGACGGCCATGTCAACCCAACCTAACCTATCTTTTAATATACATTCCGCAACACAACAAAAAATCAATTTTACCATTTTTCGCTTTTGTATTACTTCTATGATTTTTTCCACCTCGCCATGAGCACAACATTTTACAGCGATTTTCATTTTTGCGTTTATTTTTATTATAGGTATATTAAAACTTGACTGTGAAATTATTATTAAATAAAAAAGCATTTCCTGAAGTTGATATTCGTTCAATTAACAAGAATTGAATGAACAACAAAAAAAGGTTTCTCTGAGAAGATTGTTTTCGGCTGCGTTTTGTTGTACACGGGAGCAACCCAATACAGATTCTCTGCTACATCCTTGGCATACTTCAATCTTCTTGATCGTCGTCCGCTCTTGCTCAGACCTATATTCCTAATGACATAGGAACTGAGCGCCCCGCCCGAATAAGCAACTCGTCCACTACTATCATGTCACCAGTGACCGACGAATAGAGTAGTTTTCAGGTAGTTGAATTCTATGTACCACTGGATTTGTGAAAATTAAATTAAAAGAAAATCACATCGACTAAAAACAATTACCAAAATACTTGATTTCAATTTTCAAATTACTTGATTCACAACCCGATGATTTTCAGAAGAATGAGGATGAGGCAAACAATGATGTTAATTTTTTTCTTGCATTACAGCTGTTCTTCAAATGTCATCTTGCAAATTAATAGTGCTACCAAGTATTTCACTAAGCGCCTTGGTCGTTTTTTTCAACCAATTCCCCGGGGATTGCAAGAAATCGCACCTATAATAAAGTTAATCATACCCAGCGTTGACGAAAGTACATCTATAGTACTATTGTACTACTTTCGACACCACTGCACTACCGTACTCCTCTTTTCACACTTGTACTACTATTTTCAAAAGCCAGACAAATCTTGTACATGCAGTAAAGTGAAACATTACCCTTTAAACATGTTTTTCCTTTTTAAATTTAATTAACTTTGGCAGCATTTTAATTAAAAAGTCGTTAAAAAGGGAATTACCCTCTATTTATTAATTTTTTTTGTCGTTGCGTTGGCACAGACAATGCTGCTGTCATGGTTGACCAAAAAAGTGGAGTTCTATCTTTGTTTCTAAAGGAGAATCCAAACATGCTTATGTTAGGCTATGTGTGCCATTCCTTACATCTTTGGGTGCTCTAATTAATGCATGATTGCTTTGTTTACATGCTATCATGTTCAGTTCAGAAAAACTATTTGCGCATGCATTTTAATATAGATGTATAAATACTTTCTCTGATTTGCTTCATTTTCCTGTGGAGCAGAAGCAATTCTGATGTGTATTTTCAATTTTGAGTTCAACTTTGAATTTTCTAGCGGAAATTTGGACCAATGTGATCATAAGGGAAGGTGTACCACCGTTTATATCATGCTGTCTCTTCTTTAAGAAAAAAATCCGAATGCATGTGAAATTTTATATTTGCGCATTTGCGATGAAAATATTTGCGTTTTACATTTATGAAACTCTGACATTCATCATATGCATTTATGAATGCTATGCATTCGTCGGACTTTCGTAACCATTCGTTTATGAAATCATCTTTTGTTCCTCAGCCGCAGCTAAAAAAATGCCACAGAATATTGATTTAACAAAAAAAAAAATCTATGTATACTCTGCACATAGCCCAAAAACAAATTGAATTTAAAGAGTTTCAGGACTATTTCAACGTTGAAAAACATAAGATTTTAAAATAATCCCTTACTCGGTGGCTAGCTCTTGAACAGGTTACGGCAAGAACATTGAAACAGTGGCCTGCATTGGTACACTACTTTTTGCAGAATTCCTTTGAATCTTCTGACAGCAACCTATATCTTGTCCACAAGATTCAATAATAGTTGAATGATACAACGAAATGTTATTTATTATTTTTAGCCTATGTTCTTCAGTTAACTAAACAGCCTAACTCAGAGTTCCAGTACGAATACATATATTTTTGCCATGTATTAAAACATTTTACAAAACCATTTTACAAAATTTCATCAAATCGGAGTTTTTAAGTGACGGCCTTATATCTAATCCAAGTTTTTCTGATTTTTTTTTTAATATCAATTATGTGTATGTTTGGGCAAAAGCTGAGCTTTGTCTAATAACAAAAAAATTTCAAATAAATGAAATAATTGAAATTAAAGGAGTTTGTCGAAAATATTACATGAACTTATGTGAGCTTTCAAGTGCATTGATTTTGATGATAAAATTTAAAAATCAATTCAAGGTAAAAACCTGCAAACTTAGCAAAAGCACAACTTCTATAATTTCATCTATGCCTGATTTGATAGAAACCAATATTGAAAGCCTCGATTTGGAATGGCGAAATTTCTTAATCAAAGCATTGTATCCAATTCATTACATATCGAAGAATTTTGTTCAGAGATATTTATTTTAAAAAAAATGCTATTAATAAAATACTTTTTCCTCTAACACGGGATTTTGTGAGTGCATTATTAAGTTTTTTCTCAACTTTTCCTTAGAAACGATAAAAAACGAAATAGATTTGACATAAGCACAGTAAACGCAATTATGAGTTTCAAAGAATTACTAAATGGATTTGATTGCAGTAAATGGAATCCTTCAAAAAGCCTTTTGAAATCATATAAAAAATAGGTTTCGTTTCTTATTTAATACTTTTCGTAACCTTTGAATATTATGATAATATTGATAAATCGAAATACCTTAACACATTATAGCTATTTTCGATCTAGGTATTTAATACTGATATTATATATATATGTCCCTATATATTTAGACAAGAAAGATGATAGTTTTTTCCGAAAAATAAAATTTTAAAATACAAATTTTTTTCACAAGCCCCAATTTTAAAACTCTTACAATTCCGTAAAAGTACTACTATTTTATTCAAAATACTACTTTTTTTGGCTTCTGTGCTTCTTTTGAACATTTCTCCAGCAACACTAATCATACCCCTATCACAGATTCCCTCGTAGCAAAGTTCCGAATGTTTTGTTACGCTACGAATACGAATAAATTCACATCATAAGCCCCGAACGAAATCAAAACATCTTTGCCTCACAGCAACACATTTTATATATGGCAAGAAAAATGGATTTCGATTTTTGTTCTTAATCTTTTGACAATTTAATTGTTTTTTTAATCAAAAATAGATTTAATAGGAATTTTGGGCGATTTCAGGATTTTCTTGGAGCATTTAAAAAAGCCTTTTATATTGAATGTGATTTGTAATTGCTTTGTTTGCCTTTGAAAATTAAAATTATTAGATACACACTTAATTTCGCAATAAACTTACATTTCTCTATTAGTTCAATATTTTTGTGCGATGTGCCTATTTGTCTGCAAGTAATTTTTTTATTTTTGCTTCCACTTCCACAGGCTAATATGAAAATAACTTCGTAGAAAAAACAGTGAAACTACCTCTTCATTCGGGGCTAGTGTTGCCAATTTTCCCGAACTCCGAATTTCGTAGGGAATATTTTATTAGTACGAGGGCCTATAAAACATTTGATTCGTAGTACGAATATATTACGACGGGGCCTGTGATAAGGCTGAATATATTCCGGTTTTCATTATCGTTCAAGCTCGCGCATGTGGCAAAACTCAGAGATACTCGTATCACATTTGGCATGCGCATAGGCTTAGGCAAGGGCCAAACTGCTAGTTGCAATATATGTATGTTGCTGCTACTTTTAAATAACATTTATTCCTGTTACTGAAATAAAAATTATGGAACAAAAATTGTCAGTGAAATTACAATTTTAATAAACTATTTTCCACTAACATTTTAAAATGAATTAGTCATCACTTTTTCATCTATATTCCGCTGTTTGGTTTGATCAAAATACAAATTAAGAAATTTTAAATGTTATTTCAATAAGAGTTATTTTTGATATACTGCTACATCTTACTGAACACATCTTACTGAAATATTGATATGTGTACTGTGTTCCGAACAACCAATCATATACCGCTTTCACACGCCACATCGATCTATCATGTCGTCGAATTATTTCGCTGTTGCATGAGCATTTACACGCGCATACGCCGATGTATAATTGTAGGTTAAAACCAGCTGGCAAATAGAAAAGTGGTCAAATTTACTTTGAAAAAATAAATTATTTAAGTGAAAATGTCTGTACGCCATATTATTTTCAAGAAGTAGATTAATTTTATATGAAAGAAAAATGCAAATAAGATAACTTCAAATTATGAACATGAGCAAACAAGAACAAAACAGATACTGTGCTGGTGTACTAGTTCGATACTTTTTACACGCCATATCGACATACCACTTCAATCTCCAGAAAACGAACTGCTGAGTCGACACAGTTTCTTTTCACACGACCAAAAAACCGTGCCGACACTATAGATCGACGAAGTATATTGTGGCGTGTGAAAGCGGTAATAATGGATTCAACAGATATAATGAAGTTTTCGATTGGACGTTCGGAGTCACTCTTTTTCCATTCTTTTATTTTACTATTCCTATATAATATGGAAAATTCGAAGTAAAACAGAGTAACTCTTTAGCGAGTTTCATTCAAGAAAAGATTGGCTCTTTCTGTCAAAAGATTGGATCTTTTTGAATTTTCAGAGTTTCATTCCAACAAAAATTGTAGATCTACATCAAATCTTAACACGAAAGATCTGATCTCTGATGGGTTGGCAGATTTGTTCTGAATGCACACATAGGTGTAAAAAGTATTTTCTGTCAAGGTCAAGTGGTAAATATTTTGTTATTAATTTGTTGAGAATTAGTGCTCAAAAAATTTAAAAAATTATCAAATAATTGATTTTTAGATTTTATAAATTTAGTGGAGTATTTGATTGCTTCATCTTCGTCTTACTTGTCATCTGATGATGAAGATATGTTTTTTTTCAGTAACAATGTTTGTGTCAGTAATTAGAGCCCTACACACGATCAATTTTGACTGTCAACTTTCATTGAACAAGTCATTGTTGTCGTCAATGTTTATTGACAATTTTTTGATCGTGTGGTGCTACTTTCAATTTTTATGTGAACGTTGAAGTTTCGCTTATATAAAAAATAAAACAAAACAATTAAAAATTACTTAAACGAATGGCAGCTTCAAATCATAGTTGTTTGCAGCTAATTCAATTAAGAAATGTTCGTCCATATTTTGGAAGAATGGAACTATCAATGTTGAGGCTTGCAAAATGTCAATGGCGATTTTTCTTCAAAGTTTGTTGAGAAAAAAATTGTTCAATGAAAATTGACAATTAACATTGATCGTGTTTAGTATGTAGGGCACTTCATTCACCAATACTACAATTAAATCTGGAAATAAGTTTCATTGAAAAGATCAAATCTAGGTTTCGAGAGCAGATTTTTGAAATTTAAATGAAACTCGCTACTAAGGCTGTTTTCACACAAATAAACTGAGTTGCCGCAACTGGGAGTTTGATGGCGAGAAGGGCAAGAAATAAGGGTAATGAAAAACTCCCCGGTCAACGATTTGAAGAGATTTTTTTGACGTTTTGATCTGCATTCCAATAACCCCAACATTGGGAGCGTTCGGTAGCGCACAGCTTTGCTGTGCAATACGTTCGTTGTTGTTGTAACACGTGTTAAATATCTGTGAATTAACATCTGGCGACCATAACAACGAACAAAACATATGATTTCCAAATCGAAGCCAAGCTGGCGCTAAATTTCTGGTATACTTAGGTATCGTAGTGCAAAGCTGACCACGAAATCAGCTGTCTTTTCAATTGTTGTTTGTGAACTTTAATTACGTACCTAATACATTATCTTCTTCTTCTGAATCGGTAGAAACATTTGTGGTTCTTACTTCCTGATTCATTTTAAATTTATATTTTAGCCAACAAATGTATGTTTAATTCACTTTGAGCCGAAGCGTAATCATAAGTAAATAGTTTTTTTTTCTGTTTTGACTTTTGACAGAAATGGTTATCTATTTTGTTTTTTTACGTTCACAAACGCACAATATATTTTTCAGCAATGTATCAGAAAGCTGTGCGACACCGAACGCCCTCATTATCTTCCCAGTTTCCTCCTCAGTTTCTTGGTGCCAGTATCTTCGTCAAAACGCCATGACAGCAACTGGTTTCCCTGTGTGAAAGGAGACTTACCTACACCTCAACTTCTATTGCATGAATGAATTGTCAAGACTTGAATTGCCCAGCCAACACAAGACGACAGATATTTCGTTGGCGATACAGTGGAGTCGGCTTGTTATTCTTTGTAAATTTTCGTTTAGGGTACGATTGACCTTAAATTAGGTGGAGTAAAGAGTGCGGATTGTTTGAAGAAAGTAAGCATCTATTAAATATCGCAGTGTTTAAAACTATCTTTGCAACCGAGGATAACTCTGCAAATTGTCAACCTGAAAAAATTGTCTACCCCGTACGTCCCTAACCAACATGCTTAAAAATCGCAAGATGAAATAGATTAATGTAAAAGCAGAATTTTAAATGATGCAATATCGTTTTGCGATTTTTAAGAACGTTGGTGAGTCAATATTGAACAATTTAAAAAATTGCAGAGTTCCCGCCATTTCTTATTTGTGATTTTTTTTATGGTACGAATAAACTGCTAAATTCATTGGAGTAAAGAGTACGGAGATATGTTTGAATAAAATTAACATTAATTAAATATCGCATTGCTTAGCCCAGGGGCTCCACATGTAATATTTAAGGCAATAAATTGCCTCACATATTGCCATTGGGGACGTTCACTCAATTATTCTCAGCTATCTGGAATAACTTTCTGTTGTTGTAATGCGTGCAAAACCAAATCTGATGAAAAAACAGCTGCTCTCATGAAAGCTATCTTGAGTTATCCCAAAAAAATTGGAATAACTAGCTATCCGAGACCAAATGTATAGAACCAGCTGACTGCAAAATTCGTTGGTATGCGTTTTGCGTTGATTTTTTGACAGCTTTCAGCTAACCTATCTGATTCGTCCACAGATATACCCCGATAGCTTGGTATCCGAGATAACATATCTAATAAGTGAGTGATCGCCCGCATTGTCTTGAATATTGCCCGTTCGATGAAATGCAATAATAGAGACAATATATTGATGCATTAAAAAATGGCTTAAATTTGACTGCCTTCCCGTTATTTTTAAAGGGTGTCGTGCATGAAACAATTTACTGACTGAACAAAAACGGACAAAAATAAATAAATGTTCCTAACAATACAAAACACAATTTAAATTAAAAATTAGTGAGCTTAACAAAAATAGAAACGATAAGGTTTATTGAAATTCAAATTGCCAGCAAAGTCCACCAAATATTTTTATTGACATTGGCATTGCTATTGTCATTAACTGATATATTACAAGAAGAACTTAAGTAAAGTACAAACAATGGAGGAACACAACAGGATTACAAATCCTTAAATAAATAAAAAGTATCTGGCAGGTCCTTGTTTTTACGATCTACGATCTAAATACGAACTTCCCCTCTAGTTTTGACATTTCTATTTTGTTTATTTTTATTAGCTTGTGTAATTTGTTTTGGTGTTTTTTAATTTGTTGTTATTGTGGAAATAACATTTCCAAATGTAAGTAATTATAAACATGTCTTCAACAAGAAATTTTATTAACATTAACAATAAATATGACCGAGTAATTATACTCATTGATATGGATTGTTTCTACTGCCAAGTCGAAGAAAAGCTAGATCCAAGTTTGGCGGGAAAACCTCTTGCCGTAGTTCAGTACAATGCATGGCGTGGAGGAGGGTAATTACCAAATATAAATAAATATATATTGCTTTTATTTGCGAAATAAACACTTCAAAATTACATGCAGTATAATTGCCGTAAATTATGCCGCCAGAGCTAAAGGTGTTACTCGTCATATGCGAGGTGACGAAGCCAAAGAACAGTGTCCTGAAATCGAACTAGTCAAGGTGCCAAATGTCCGCGAAAAGGCCGACTTGTCTAAATATCGTGATGCGGGCAAGGATGTTGCTAATGTGCTCCAAAAATTCACCACCCTTATGGAAAGGGCCAGTGTAGATGAAGCTTATTTAGATATAACAGCAGAAGTCAATAAAAGAATGGAGAACATGAATTCCGTAAGAATTGAATCGACATTAGTTCGCATTTTGTCCAAGCTTTATTTAATTGTTTAGGGAACATTTTTTCTTCAACCGGAAATCATAGTCAATACTTATGCTGTTGGATACGATAATATTGGACAGTACATCAGTGAGATTACTTCCAAGATAAGCAATCCATGTGACGATGAAGAATTCTCTCTTACTTATGATGCTGACGATACTCCGGCGGTTAGAAAAAGTGACCTAAGATTGCTCCTTGGAGCTGCCATTAGCAGCGAAATACGTGCAGCGGTCAAAAAGGAGACGAAATTCGAATGTTCTGCTGGCATAGCACATAACAAAATTCTGGCTAAGCTGGGATGTGGCATGAACAAACCCAACAAACAAACCATTTTGCCCCTGTCTCAGATTAATGCTCTCTTCCTTAACCTCCCTGTAAGTAAAATCAAAGGACTCGGAGGTAAATTTGGATTCGATGTTTGCGAAAGACTAAAAATCAAATATCTTGGGGAATTGTTGAATTTTTCTGAAGTTGAACTGCAGAGGAAACTAGATGGTAAGAGCGGGTAAGTCAATATTTAAACTTTCATCACAGTGGTAAAAATTTCTCCATTCAGATCCTGGTTGTATCTCATGTGTCGAGGCATAGACTTAGAAGCTGTTACACCTCGATTCTACTCAAAGAGTATAGGATGTTGTAAAAAGTTTCCAGGTCGGAATTCTATCACGGGCTTAAAGACGCTCGAGCATTGGCTAGGGGAGTTAGCAAATGAAATCTCCGATCGATTGGAGAAGGACTTTGAGGAAAACAACCGCCGCGCAAAGCAAATGGTTGTGGGTTATGTTCAAGAAATCAACGCAGATGATATTTCAAGTTCAAGAAGCATTCCACTTGTAGCTTATGACTCCGAGTCTATACGAAAATCAGCACTGGAAGTTATCAAACGAAATACCGATCAATTTTTTAAACCAGGCAGTGATTTGGCTTTGAATAATGCAATTAAATTCTTGAGCATTAGTGTAGGTAAGTTTGAGAGTAATAGTGGTTGTAATGAGCAAAACACCCTCCAGCAGATGTTTGCCAAACAAAAGAAAAAAGAACCTACTGCCATTTCTTGTAAGCTGCAGGAAAAAAATGAAACTATCAATGTTCATGAAGCAAATGTTACTGATAAAGAAGACCACAACGAACAAGTGGCTGTTATAAAAATGAGTGCTATGGAGAAAATGTTTGCCAATCAAAAAGCAAAGACTTTTCTCACCGTCGATTCTTCAAAAAGTGCTGATAAAGATAATTCATTATTAGACAAAAGAAATCCAAAGCCGACGCCAAAGAGCTTTTTTGCTGCTCATCTGAATAAAAGTAAACAACAACAAGTAGCACTAGAAACTAAAACAGAGACTCCAATTTTAGTTGAAGAAGACAACCTATTTTGTGATGAAGCCTTACCAACCTCAGAAGAAAACTCTGTATCAGCTCAAAGTGAGGAAGAAGTTCCATCAACGTCGTACTTCGTAAGGGGTATCAAGCCAATTCCAAAAACAGCTTCGATTGAAGAAAGTCCAAACAAACTTAACGCTCCG
This sequence comes from Philhelius pedissequus, assembly GCA_910595825.1. Classification (NCBI taxonomy): domain Eukaryota; kingdom Metazoa; phylum Arthropoda; class Insecta; order Diptera; family Syrphidae; genus Philhelius; species Philhelius pedissequus. Next base: position 75,131,781 of record OU343162.1, read on the forward strand.
TCAACATCATTCTTTTCACGAGCAATCAAATCAGTTTCACCAGCATCTCTGGTTAAGGCAAGTCCGACTAAAGGAGAAGCTCCGTCAACATCATTCTTTGCACGTGCAATAAAATCAGTTTCACCAGCATCTCTGATTGAGGCAACTCCCGCCAAACAAGAAGCAGCGACAACATCATTTTTTCCACTTCCGGTTAAATCGGTTTCTCCAGCAATTCAATCAGAGAAGCCTATTAAATCTCTCAAGAGAAAATCTGACTCGCCAGAAAAAGCAATCGAGATGACTTATCAAACAGAATATGCAGAATTTGCTATACCAGAATTACAAAATGATTACTTTATAAAATGTGAAACATGTGGACAGAAAATACTTTCTGATGAGGTAACAATTCAGTTCCATCAAGATCACCATTTAGCAGAAGAGTTAAGTCGTCAACAGAGGGAAGAATATCGAAAACACGTTCAGACAAAAATTTCTCAAAATGTATTGCAAAAAAAAACAAAAGAACCTACTTCTGGTGCCAATGCAGCTAAGAAGGCCAAGTGCACTTCACCAAAACCTGCAGCTAGTGGTACTAGCATAATGAAATTTATGCAGCCTCTAACGCAAAATAATGATGGCCCATCTACTTCAGCTCACACAACTTGCGATAAATGTGGTAAGTTACTGCATAGAGATTTGATGCCAGAGCATTTGGACTATCACTATGCCAAAGATTTGCAAGTTAGTCTTAATCGCTCGGATATGGTAAAAGTTACTGTACAAGGATCTGGCTTAAATAAAACTATAAACTCACCTGGCACAATTAAAAAGTCTTCCTCAAGTGCGGTTGCAGCTAGTAAGTCAAAACCTATAACGCACTTTTTTTCCCAGTTATAATTTATAATGATGTTAAGTTTTAATAATTAAGTTTGACAGACATTTAATGTGTACATAAAATTCCGAAATAAATAATTAAATTTCCTAAGCTAAACTGTTTTTAGGCTAAAGTGACTTTTAACGTAGAGAATTTTATTTTTTTTTACTAACAATTGCTAATATATTGCTGTGGGTAAAACATATGGCATCCTTCGAACCATGTGGGCCACACAATCCTTTACGCCTTTAAGAGTGCGGATGTTATTAGTAAGAACGTTGGTCTTACCTACACTAATTTATGGTTGCGAGATTTATTCACATTGGGATTCCGTCAGCAAAAGAAAACTAAACGTAGCCTTTAACAGCCTGGTACGTTATATTTACGGCTTAAGAAGATATGACAGTGTATCCAATTTTTCTAAAAATCTTTTAGATATGACTTGAAAATTTCCTAAAGTACCGAGCATTAAACTTACTCTCAAAGATACTCCTCAATCGTGAACCCCAATATCTCAGTGATATGATAACTAGGTCATCCTCGCAAAGGACGCGAATGCTTATCCACCCGCGCTATGCCTCTCTCACATCCGAACGTCAGTTTTTTTATATATACAATTCTATTATGGAATTCTCTCCCACGAAACATAAGAGAAATAGACGATGTTTTGAAGCTACATGCAAGAATTAAGCTTCAATTTTCACAACGATGATTACTTTTTGATAATAACTTTATTCCCTCTTCTCCTTCTTTTTCGTTTGTTTTTTTTTTTGTTTTCTTTCTTGTTTTAATTTTTGTTTTAAATTTTTTTTTGGTTTATATAAATTTTCTTTTTCTTTAAATGTATCTTATGGCGTTTTTATTTGGCAATCCGGAATTGTTTTCCGATCCGGGATCCCAACTGAACACTTTTGTGTGATTCTGTCGATTCTGAATTTTAATGAGATTGTATATGTGAAAATAATTGTGTACGTGAGAATATTCAAATTCAAAAAAAAATGTTTGCTGCACAATTATGATACAAAAAATGACAGCAGTCGAGTTTGACGTTTAAGTATATGAATGTGTGAGTGCTTCTGGTTCTGATTCTGATTTAAAATCCAGAAGCAAAATTCTCTTCTTTTCAGGATTAGAACTGTAATTTTTTCGCAAGTGAACGCTTTCAGAAGAGTCCGGAAGGCTTCCGGATTGCCAAATAAAAACGACATGAGTAACAAAAACTATCGAATCCTAGCTTTCATAAAATGTTTAACTGTAGCCTGTGCCTAAGTTATAAGACAATATGTCTTAATGTGTATAGGTTTTTCATGAAATAAATAAATAATTTTTATTTATTCAATTAAAAAAAAGACCGAAAGGATTGCGTTATCGCATTAAAATAATTACAATAAACCAAATTAGTGGAGCTATAAGTTTTATTGAAAAAAAAAACAAAAGTTTTCAGGAGACTATATTAATAAGGTATAAAGGCAAGTATCACTGGCGCAAAATTTTGAACAGCCTGATATTAAGTTATTCAGCGCTATCACATATTCCATCGTTACGCTACGAACCCCGAAAAATTGTGTTCACAGAATCCGAACGGAATCGAACAAAGCTTTTCTCATTAAATCCTCTCACTCTCAATTTCGAAATGAGCTTTTACATCAAATCACCTTCAATTATAAAGAAACAAATTTCAGTTCATATCAATTGTTAATATATGTCGTTTAGTGTTTATTTTTGTTATTTACACATAAAATGAATTCCATAGAGATTGCAATAATTGCTGCAAATAACGAGGCTGTAAGACGAAGGCAAAAGCTTATTTGCTTAAAATCCAAAGAAAACAATGAGATACATGAATGCATTTGATATGGATGAACACTTGTAGATACCTACGTATAGATATGAATCAACAAATTTAAAAATAATTAAATCGAAAACTTTTCAGTTTTATACGAAATAAACTGAATATAAATAAACAAGCATTTAAGTACGTTTAAGAGGCAACAGTAGTTTAAAGAAGTTGGATTTTCCTCATCATAAAACTTGGTTTGTCGACTGGCTGCGCTGAGATCTTTGGGATAAGGTAGCTATCGACATGGCGCAATCTACATTTTCTTTTAATTTAAAAAAAAGTGCTCAATGCACTGGAGAGAAAGAAATTCATTAATAATTATTACATTTTTACTAAGATAACCGTTTTTCACCTGACTACGGTGAGTGAATAACTTGTCGTAGAGAAAGCTTAAATATTTCCGTTTCACTCGTATTCAGTGATACGAAATTCTACAAATTTGGAAATTCGTATCAGATTTTCCACTACGAATCTAGTTCGAATGAATTATAAGATAGATTTTTATCTGCTATTAGTAACAGATTTTCGGTTACGATGGATTCTGTGATAAGGCCGATTAGCATGATAAATATATATAAAGAGCTTTACTAAAATATTCCTAATTTTAAATACTTTTTAATTAGCACAATAGTAAACATCATTTCTTGATAAACTGCAGCTGAACACGCCCAAAAGAGTGCAAAAAACTAATGTCGAATTCCAAGCAACTATTTCAAATCGATTTCAGATCGATTTTTACTTGCGATATATTTACATATGTATGCATGTAGATCTATAGGACAAGCTTTGCATTTGGAAAAAATCGTACTCGAGATTTTAATCAAACTTAACATTACGATGATAGATAACATAAAAAAATTGTCCGCCTGTGTGTCTGTTTGTCTGCCTGTCTGTAGAACAATCTACAGCCTAAATGGTTGAAGCGATTTTTTTCAAACTTGGTACCTACTTAAGCATTTTAGGTGATTGTCTTAAATAGATTTTTGAATCGCTTTTTTAGCCCGAAACCTTACGGTACCTGCCATGCAATTTTTATAAAAAAATATTAGTTTTTGATACAAAAAAAAAATATGTCGACTACTATAAGTAATGGGTTATCCATTTTGCGGTTTCAAAAGTAAACGTAAATCAAACGCATATAAAATATTTTTTTTTCATGATATTTCTTTTTTATTATAAAGTTTGAACGTTGATATTATGTGTGAAACACTACATCATTTAAGTGACCACCACGCGAATTGTTGCAAGCATCGATTCTTTTGAGGTAATTTTCGACCACTTTTTGACACCTATTGGGCGGTATCTCAGACATAACTTGACGAATGTTGGTTTTCAAGTGAACAAGAGTTAAAGGTTTATGTGCATAAACACGGTCTTTCGCGTAGCCCCACAAAAAAAGTTCAGCGGTGTCAAATCGCATGATCTTGGTGGCCAGTTGATGTCGCCACGACGAGAAATTACGCGACCAGGAAATGTTTTGTAATAAAGCCATATTTGCTCGAGTTGTGTGGCGTGTGGCACCGTCGTTGTTGTGTGACCTGGACTTTATATGGATGTAGGTGTAGATCCAAATGCAAAATACGCCATAATGTGCCGTAAGACAGTCCTAATTCCTGAGAACGACGAGGAATCGACACATTCGGGTCTTCGGCAACACTTTCACTTACAGCAGCGATATTTTCAGTGGTACGAGCGAAACGATGATGCACAGGCCTTACAATATCTGTAACCAATCCAGTCTCTTCAAATTTCTTCACAATTTTGCCAATTGCTTGCGTAGTTGGACGATTATGTAAACAATAATCTCCTTTTAAAGCGCGATATGTGGCTGTGGCAGAATCACCATTTTTGTAGTAGGTTTTAACAATTTTTATGCGTCGTGCGATAGTTAAGCGATCCATTTTTGTAAATGTCAGACTTTCAACTAAAAAAAAAATTGGTTTGACAACTTAGTTTGACAGATGTCGAATTCCAGCCCTATACTTTTGAAACCGCAAAATGGATAGCCCTTTATAGTCTACATTTTGATGAAATTTTGTTTTTACATATTTTGTTAGTAACGGTACCTAGCATACAACAATTTTTTTATTTTCTACTTTTTCATAAATGGCGCCTATATTTTTTTCATAAGAAAACCCAATTCTATTAATATTTCAGCTTCTATAAGGTTTGGGTAATATCTTATCTTATTAAAATGACTTACCGAATCATTATCGAAACTGACATGCTAGTTGGGAACTTATACCGATTTGTCGCAATAGCAAACCGCAGGATGCAATTATGTGAATTATATGTTTTGTTTGATCATTTTCAACAAGGCGTTTTGTCGAATCTTTTTTTAATCATAATAACTTATACTTATACTTAAAACAGTAAAACAAATAAAATAATAAATAGGATCTTTGACCACGCTGAGAAGATGCACCAGACATATTTTTGCCGAACTCAATGAGACATCTTGTTTTTCGGACCCACTACAGAAACGCTTCCTACTCTCCGCTCGTCGTAAACCGGAACGGGTTTGTCATCTTTAACTCCGATCGTCGTCAAGGCGGAAAAATCTCTTGCGGAACTTAATTGGAGTTTATGACCAACATGGTTTAAGTATTTCAACGTAGCCTAAAAAAGTACAAATAAGAAATGTATGTAATTACAAATTTATAAATTCAAAAAAAAAAAAAAAAAAAGATAAACTAAAAAAAACATACCTCATCAAAATTCTTTTCATAACTAACTTCCATTGGAGCTAATTGATGATGTAAACGTCGAGATTGTATCGATTCATTAATATCTTTATCGAAAACCAAATATTTAAGGATTGCTTGGGCGACTGCTGTTGTTATCATTGATCCGCCAGCAGCCCCAATTAACATTCGAGCATTACCGTCTTTGTCTAAAACAATACCAGGACACATTGAAGACAATGGACGTTTTCTTGGCTTAATAAAGTTTGCGGGTGATGCTGGGATGCCGTACGAATTTAAAGTACCAGGTGTTGAGAAGTCATCCATTTCATCGTTTATAATAATGCCAGTCTGTTTCGAGCGCACTCTGCCACCGAAACTGAAAGAAATTTAAATTTATACCCAAGAACAACAATTTTTGATTTAAATCTGAATCTACTATCGATTAACGGTGCTGGTAAGTGTTATAGCGTTACCCTCAAAATCAAGCACAGCCATGTTTGCAGTACCATGGTCATCATTGTTGGCAAATTCTGCTCCATAATAATCATAGTTTTCAAAAGTTTTATCATCGAATATACGCTTTCGAATGTCTTCTGCAAACTTAGGATCAATGAGTTTATTAAAAACAGATTCTATATCTGGCTCGAAATGCATATCGCCAAGTTTGGTTCGTTGGCCGTAGGCATGTTTAAAACTCTCAATAACTTGATGCCAGTAAAGCGATTCATTTCGATGATCATATCCTTTGGCAATGTTTAGAATTATGGCCAATACAGCACCACTACTTGGCAAAGGGGTTGTGTAAAGGGTGTACTCACTTGTAATGTTAACTACCACCGGAGGATCCCATGTTACTCTGAAAACAACGAAAATAAAAGCACAAATAATAGAATACCTCCCACAAATAATAATAAATGTAATATGAAAATTGTGCAGATTAATATAATAAGAAAATTGTTCAGAATAATAACAGCCTACATCTACTGTGGAATAATGAGTTATGTGTGGAGGAGTGTAAGCCTAAAATGCTGGGGTAATTTTTTCAGTGCAAATGGCCGAGTTAAGCCTTGAGCAAATTTGTATGTAAAATTGAATGCCGAGTTTACGCAGGGTTTTTTCACACTTCATATTTTTACATTCCTTATTGTTACGTTTTTTTTATAAAAAAAATTATTTGTCAAAAATACCGTTATTTGCACCCTTAACTATAGGATTGTTCGGTGTGCCTTGAAGTCGACATATTTTTGAAAAACCAAGAGCAAATTCTGTGCCTTTTTGAAAATTATGTGGTTTTTCATTGGTTTCGCTCATTTTGAAATTCATAATCCACTCGAGAAGCATTTACACATTTATACTCACATGTCAAACGTAAACGGCAACATCTGGTTTTCTATGTGGTTGTTTGGCTTCATCTTCATCAGATGATGGATATAATTCTTCTTATTCAGATGTCTGTATAATGTGATGATTTTGACAATATTTCCCTTCGATTGGCCAAATAAATTGATTTATTTTTTGATTTTAAATCAATTTTGCAGATCTGGATTTTTCGGATTTTTTACAAACACCGCTATCCATCATAATTGACAGCCATTAGTCTGACAAAACAGCTGATATCGCTAGCTGGTTCACAGACACAAATATAAACAAATACTATAGCAAATAAAAATCAATCTGAAAATGTATTCGATTCGTTACGAAAAAAATTATTTATAGATCAAAATATAAATTTAACAAACGATAACAACATAAGATTTGTTATGGGGTTTTCTTTTGGTAACAAAAATTAATCTTTTTCCCCTTCAGATCTGTCAAAACACAGATTTTTATAATTAAAGCCTTCCAATGGGTAAACAAATCAATTTATTTTTTGATCGGAAATCAATTTTGCAGATCTAGATTTTTCGGCAGACTTACCCCTCTTTTACTAATAGCATATGACCATCAGAACAATTGACAGCCGTCGTTTTGATAAGATCTTGTTTTCAGTTATTATGTTTATGTTATTGGGGGTGGCCGTGGCGCTATAGTTATGTGCTCGCCTGTCGAACTCGTGGTCGCAGGTTCGATTCCTGCCGTTGTCTATGTCTTCTTATATTACATTAAAAACCAATTCTCAAAATTATCATAAAATAAGTTGCTGCTTTGATCATTACATGCTGTTTAGACATAACACTAACAACATGTGATTGAGTAAAGTACTCATTAATATGTCAACGATATAAATAAAATAATGCGAATTATAAGAGACATAAATAAATAAGACACGGTAATTTTCTCCGCATTAGTTCAGCCGCCATCCCTGGAGATAAAATCTGAGACAACAACCACCGTCTCAATATATCGCTCCACACATCTTTCATATCCTTCTTTCTCTTCTGTCACCGGATGCCCGCGCTGTGTTAAAAACATATAAAGGGTATTCATAATCCCTTGAGCGTGTCCAAAATTAAAAAAAAAAGTGAAATAAGTGAAATAGGGCTTATGTATTAACAATTGTGTAATCCTCCAAATTAATGTCGGCATTTATTTTTTAAGCATTGAGATCGCTACGTGTTATGCCGGTCGTCCACTAGGCGTTCAACGCACAAATTTCGAGTTCAACACACTCAACTCTTATGTACGATGTCCTCAATTCCATCCAACCAACGACTTTAATGCGGTTGGAGATCGTTGCTCAACGAATTATTCAACTAGTGTACGGCTAGTGTAAGAGGTCGTGTTGCTCATTGAAAATGGTGGTTCAACGCGTTGAGCAACGTTTTCAAGATAATGTGTTGCACATTATTTGTTCAACTCGTTGATAAACTTTTTTAATTTTGTTTGGTGATGGTTGCCGTTGACGTTAAATTATGTGTTGTGCGTTGCGTTGGACGAGACAAAATATGTGGGCATGCGTGAGTTTAAGTATTGTATTGACATCAACTTGAAAATTGGTGCAGTGTTTTTAATTGCTTTTTGATTTTTCGTCATCGTCTTTTATCTTTTTTTTTGTAGTTAATTTTCCAATATTGTTAATATGGCAGCCTTTTTTTTTTGCTTTGAGAGGAAATCATGCTTAATATAGATAAAATTTAATTTCAATATTTTTCAACAAAGATGTGTGTGACACCGACATTAAAAATGTTTACAAGTGAAAATTATGTCATCAATATCTGAGACTTATAGTGCGTGCGTTGATTAGGTGCGTCTTGGTTAGGTGTACGAAGGTATCAACAAGTCCATCAAATTATTGAACAACCATATCATAAACGCAGTTGATCAACTTGAAAATCTTTTTTTTTTTCAAAATCGAACAAGTTTATCAACTAGTGTACGAGGTTCTTGAACTTTTGATTAAGTTTGTAAACTATATGTACGAAGCTCTTCAACAATTGAATACGTTGATCAACTAGGTATACGAGGTTATTCAACATTTCACTAAGTTTGTCAACTATGTGTACGAGGCTCCCAACACGTTTTGTTCAATTTTTCTTCTGGCTTCGTTGTCAACGTGAAGAACGAGGTTGTAAGTTTTCACATCCAACGATGGAGTTGAATGAAAAGTTGAATGAAGTTGGTTGAGCTTGTTGCGCACTTAGTGGACGACCGGCATTACAAAACAAAAAAAACTTGAATGAAGAAACAATTTTCCTTTTGGTTCCACAGACACGAATATACACCAATACTGTGATAAAAAAAATGAATCTGAAATCGTATACCATTCGCGACGAAAAAAATCAATTTTGCGATCTAAATCTGAAATTACCAAAAGAAAACCCTATTAGTATCCACTGAAGTTCCTGAACAACCAACATCGAATAGGTTAAATTTGTATGGGTTTGTGCATATGTTTTTGACATTTCTCATGTGATACAGAAATATACCAACATTTTTCGGATAGCTTAAGATTTGTTTTTCAGCAGCAGTTGTTTTGTCATCAGCTGTATTCTTACATGGGAATACAACAACACCAACCTCTATCCGCATAGCTATAGTTCTGTTATTGGATTAGGCCATTATAAACGATAGACACATACAAAGATAAAACGTCAGAAATGAGTAGAAACAATTAGCAATGTTCCTTTGGATTTCAGAATGAGTGAATAACTGAGTGAAACCAATGGAAAGCCATATATGTATATGTCAAGAACATAAACATTGATGGCTTTTGAGTGTTTTTTAAAAACCGAAAAACCCAGGTTTTCTTGACAACCGGGATCAACCCTAGTTTAAGTTCAACGAACGGATTTTAAATAATCATGAAATATTTATTGAATCCAACATTCTAAGGCAACTGAATCACGTTAAACGTACTAGTACAACGAACAAACCTTATATTTTTATGTTAATTCTTCATAGAATTTGAAAAATGCACATATGAAGAGAAAACTTACTTGTATTGTATTAAATCTTCTTCAGTCATAATACCACCTAATTCTTTCATATCCTCTACGAGCATCTTTCCAATTTCACCACCTTTTCCGTAAATTGCGCTCATTCCCTTATTAGATATTATTTCAAGAGTCTCAGCAAGTTTGGGACGTTTCATAATGTCGCCAGTATTCCAAATGCCACCTGTTTTTGGATCCACAAATACTTCAACCATTGAGGGTTCGTTGAGTATTCGCTGTTCATGTTGTTTTAAAGCATTATGTAGGTAAATGGAGACAGGATGTCCATTTCTACAAAGATCAATTGTTGGCGGAAACAATTGCTTCCACGGAAGCTTGCCATATTTTTGATGGAGACTCCAATAGCCTAGCATTTCACCTGGAACAGCACCCGCAATAGCACCTAAAAAAGAATAACATTACTATAAGGACTCGTTAATATTGAACTTTCCGTTACTTTTCAGAATAAGACAAACATGATACCTTTAGAGTATTTTGTGAAATGAGTAAAAATATATCTTCGAAAATAGGCTCGTTCGTTGAACCTTACAGAGGGTCGAATTTGTTCACTAGGGTGCCATCAGGGTTTTCAAAAACACGCTTTAGGTGACGTCAGTGCTCAATGAACAAACCTAACCATTATCTAACCGTTAATTACGCTTTAAAAAAAGGAAAACGTTATATGTATATACTTATGGCCTTTTCGATTGGTCGTCCGGAAGGCTTCCGAATGCTTCTGAAACTGTTCGATTGGTATCAAATGACAGTTCTTCTCCTGGATGGAAGAGAAATTTCCTTCTGGATTTGAAGTCAGAATCAAAACCAGAAGCACGCATACACTCACACCCACTAAATTTCAAATTCAAATTAATTTATTCACGTCATTGTTTTGTTTTGGTTTGTCTGTAATTTTGTAGTTTCAATTTCTTCTCTTTAGAGAATTGAAATTATGGATATTTGTTCCGAAGACAAATTTTCCCTTCAATAACTGTAATTTCGCATTTTCATCAGCAATAACTTCGAAATCTTCTACATTTGTGTCAGCCATGTTTACAAAATAATATAATCACAAATGTGAGTTGGACAACTTTCCGTCTTACACATGCAATCAAATAAATTTTCAGAATCTAGAATCTAGTGTTTACTTGTTCGATTGGAATCCCGGATCGGAGAGTTCTTCCGGATTACCAATCGAAAAGGACGTTAGGTACATACAGTAGGTAATACACATAAGAATTTTTAACAACGGATCAATATTTGAACCATCTTACAACTTGACTGGCCCTCAGGCAGTTTGTGTTGAAGAGCATTTTGCAAATAATGCAAACGTCTGACTATTTCACAAGAAGTAAAAAAAATTCGATGGGATATTAATGATATTTCATGTAGTAACTTCGGACGACAAATTTCAAATCGAAACTTTGAAAAGTATAAAAAAAAAGCAAAATCATTTGGATAAATCTATCTTTAAAAGTATCTGACTTTTATAAAATATATGATTCAGTTTTTACAGTTTTCATTCCCAAAAATAAAAATACAAAAAAAACAAAAGTTTTTTAAACAAAATAAAGTTATGAAAGTCAATAGACAGTGAATAGTGGCTCCGTTTCTGTAGAGAGGTGGTCAGTATTAAATAAAATCTAAACTAAATAACTAAAAATAGTAACACGGTCGAGCCGTATATGTGCGAAAAGATGTTGCTTATCAACTTCAACCGCAATATATGGCCCTTGTTTGAATAATTCACCGTCATTAAGCACATCATTCACACATGATATTTTTTTTTTTGTCAGAAATATCTGGAAACAAAGTTTCATTGAAAAGATCGAATCTCGGTTTTAAGAGGAGATTTTTGAAATTTTAATGAAACTCGCTATTTATTAGAAATAGCTACATTTATTTTTAAAGTAATTTTTTACTTAATTTTGTATACCTACTCAAAAATGTATTTATTTTGTTTATAAAAAAATATTGCTTTTTTCTTATTTTTATCTATTTATTTATTAATTTAGTTATATATTAAATGTTTATATATTTATTTATCATATGTATTTGTTTATTATTTATTTATTTAATTAATTATCTATTTATGTATTTATCTAATTATTTACTTATTAATTTATTTATTTATTTATATATCTATGTTTGCTTATTTATTTATTTACTTTTTTCTTATTAATTAATACCCATCTAGTCATTATTTTATAATATATACTAATAAAACCATAAGAAATTATATATATTTTTTTTAAATATTTTAAAGAAAAACAAAAATGGAAAAATAAACAAAAATAAAAAATTAAAGGAACCAAATAACTTTATTATTTTGCATAATTCCTCTAAAGAAGGCAGCAACCCCTGTCGAAACGTTGGGAAGTTAATGTAATTCCGGTCGTCCACTAGGCATTCAACTCACAAATTTCAAGTTCAACACATTCAACTCAATTTCATTCAACCAACGAGTTTAATCCAACGAATTGTTCGACAAGTGTACGGCTAGCGTACGAGCTCGTGTTGCTCGTTGAAAATGGTGGTTCAACGCGTTGAGCAACGTTTTCAAGATAATGGGGGTATTCACGATTCGATGCAACAAAAAGGTGCAAAATTGCAAAATTTTATTTTTTTCTGTAAATCGTGAACGCACCTTTTCTATTCTATTGCAACTCTGGAGTAAAAATGCAAAATCAGTTTGAACACAAACATTTCTGACAGAAAATCAACTTTTTTAATTTTGTTTGGTTTGGTTGCCTTGACGTGAAAATATTTGTTGTGCATTGCGTTGGATGAGACAAAATTTGTGTGCGTGACTGAGTTGAAGTATTGTGTTGACATCAACTTGAAAATTGGTACAGTGTTGTACATTGTGTTTTGATTTTTCGTCATCGTCTCTTATCTTATTTTTTTGTAGTTAATTTTCCAATATTATTAACATGGCAGCCACTTTTTTTTCTTTGAGAAGAAATAATGCTAAATCTAGACAAAGTTTAATTTCAATATTTCTCAACAAAGATGTGTGTGACACTGACATTAAAAATGTTTACAAGTAAAAATTATGTCATCAATACCTGAGCAGCTATAGTGCGTGCGTTGAACGCGTTCCTCAACGAGTGCGTCTTGGTTAGGTCAAAAACGCAGTTGATCAACTTGAAAAACTTTTTTTTGTCAAAATCGAAAAAAGTTTATCAACTAGTGTAGGAGGTTATTTAACTTTTGAGTAAGTTTGTAAACTATATGTTCGAAGCTATTCAACAATTGAATACTCTGATCAACTAGGTGTACGGAGTTCTCTAACAATTGAACGAGTTGATTAACTAAGTGTAGGAGGTTATTCAACATTTCGCTAAGTTTGTCAACTATGTGTACGAGGCTCCCAACTAATTTTGTTCAATTTTCCCTCTGGCTTGGTTGCTCAACGTGAGGAACGCAAATTTGTGCACTAGTGTAAGAGGTTGTAAATTTTGACATCCAACGATGGAGTTGAATGAAGTTGGTTCAGCTTCTCTCACATTATTAATCTTCAAATTGGTCAATAAATCTTCTTTATTATATGTATATTTTTTCTACAATTTAAATTGGAGGTTTTTTCGTATTTCCTTCAAATGCAAGTTTATCTCTTAAATATCGTTACGTAATTAAATATAAGATAATGTTTAAGTAGAAAGATAAAACGTATAAAAAATAAAAAACGTATGTATACGAAATAAAAAATAACTAACTAATTAGTTGGGCAATTATAAGCATTTAACAATATAAATTTAAAAACACGATTAAAAAGAATATTTTTTTCGAAAATGTTGGTATGCTGAATTAGGTATTTAAAACTCGAAGGACCTACTATATAATAGCTATTTAGGCTGCAGATCGATCTACAGAAAGACTGGGGCAAAATGCGGGACCCCCCTCTTTGGTGTGCCATATCGTCGTAGTTTCAAGTTTGATAAGAATCTCGAGTTCGCAAGAAATTAATTATTTATGTATTTATTAGGCGTACACGTTGTTCTTATGGTTGATTCGTCTCTTAGCTGAACTGTCAAAAAATTTCGATTTAAGTGATAAAGCACATACTTATATGAAAAAAAGTATTTGCCACTAAAAATTAAATAATATCCAATCAAATGAACCCTAGCTGAACCTCAGTTAATCCGCCCAATCGGCGGTCTAAACTATTTCAGCAACACTTCATAGGAGCTAAACCGAGTTCAAATCTTGAACCAAGATTGTACAGTATATTATATGCCTTTTTTAATACTCCTCAATGTTCCGATTGCTGGTCAATGGGCAATGCACTGAGTCTACTTCGCACAATTAGGAAGATTTATTGCACTACGAGTCAAACAAGGGAAAACCACACTTTAAGTAAGACGAGATAAAAGTTATTTATAATTTTTATATTGTTTGCGTTTGGGATAAATTAACATACAGTCGAACTTCGATAACTCAAACCATCACCTGCCAAAAAAATAATTCGAGTTATCAAGACTTCGAGTTATCAAGTAAAACAGAAAACTAATATAAATTACGTAATATTTATTTGCGAATAAAAAAAGTACAGTTGTGATTATTTAAAATATTCTGTTATACTTGACTGACGAATGGATTTGCGGGAATGCTATATTTAATAGCCACATCCTTCTTTCTTGACCCACTCTCCACCTCTTTTATTAATTTAAATTTATCTTCAAACGATGTTTTTAATGCTCGTTTAACGACATATCCACGTTAGCTTTACTTTTAATAAAAACTTCACATTGCACTATTAATATCTACGTCAGTTTCTTAACACTTCTTATTTCTTCTTTTTTTTAATTTTTAAAATAAGACTTTGAATTCCTGTGTGTTCTAACACCGGGTATGACAGCTTTTACTCAGACTTAATATGATCACAATTTTCAACACACACATATGCAGACAAAGTCATAGAACATACAAGCACAGTTCCCACAAACGCAATGCATTATGAAATGAACTTGTAAGAATATACAAAATTTGTGATTTTCTAAAAAAATCGACTTATCGAAGGTGACGCCAAATAATATATCTTCGAGTTATCGAGACATTCAATTATCAAGACATTCCAGTTATAGAAGTTCGAGTTATAAAACAAAATCTACATGTAAACTTCAGGCTTCCCGCTATTGCCAACCAATTATCAAATATTCGAGTTATCGAAGTTCGACTGTATTTCTTTTGGGGTTAATGATAATAATTTATTAAATTATTTTACAACAGGTTAGAACTTGATTAAAAGCTCGTGCTAGATATAAATTAATAAAAACGCAATAAAATATGAATATTGTGTTAAAATGTTTGACTTTAATACGATGTCATGATTAAATGAAACAAGATAAAAAAAAATAATAAACGGAATAACCATTTATTAGAACCATTATTTTAGAAACAATGTGTGTATTTCAATTTCAATTATTCAGCATACACAATGCCTCTGCCAGCAACGTCAACGTTCGTTAGGCCAAAGCCACAAAATATTGTTGTTGATGGTACATTGCTGACAACTTTTTCACAGCTGTTGAAGATGTTAGTGCTGGTTTAATCTTTTCAGGCATTATAGGGAGTTTCCATTGCACGATGATAGTAAAAATACCTCTTTTTTTGCATTTTTTTATGTTAAATGAAAATCGAAAAGCATCAAATAGCCGCTGAGCATAACATTTTTTGATGTAAAAAACTGTAGTTTTTTTTTTAATTCAATCTAAATTATTTGAATAGGAAATTAACTATTTTGTAAAATAGTGAGTTAAGTTGCAATGCAATTTTTATAAGCTCCGACCTTCAAGGCATAACACTGCCACATTTTTCTTGTGAAATAGAAATAAAGAAGTTTAATTCCCTTACGAGCATTTTCTCCGCATTATAGGTACTTTCCAACTAAAGATAAGCGCAACTTATAATTAGGTAGATACTTATAACTACACAGGTATACAAGCACTTCAATCTTAAAACAAATTTTGTTCAATGACACACACCCAACACAATGTAGACGAGACCTGTCTCAAAATTCCAAGGCTATTAAAAAGTTATAAGAAGATAATATATGTACATATATATGTGAATGGGTTTACGTGGTTGGTACGTGCTTTTTGAATATACACATACACTATACATTACAAACAAGTTAGTTATCTATTCTAATTAATTCAAATGCTTGTTTTAGTTGTAGAGTTATTTTATCTCTGATAACATTTTACTAAATTGTTTTTATTTGTAAATACACATGGACAATGTCTATTACCATTAAATGCATAGGCCAGGCATTATTCAACGGATATTAAACGGTGTTTGCATTTGACTGACTCCGCATATAATATTCGTCTTATTTTGAATTCATAATTCTCTCCTTATTAAGTTAAAAGGACAGATTAATGTCGTTTTTATTTGGCAATCCGGAAGCCTTCCGGGCTCTTCTGAAAGCGTTCACTTGGGGAAAAAACGACAGTTCTAATTCTGAAAAGAAGAGAATTTTGCTTCTGGATTTGAAATCAGAATCAGAACCAGAAGCACTCACACATTCATATACTTGAACGTCAAACTCTGCTGTTGTTATTTTTGTTCATCATAATTAATTATTTTCACACATACAATCTCATTAAAATTCAGAATCGTCAGAATCACACAAAAGTGTTCAGTTGGAATCCCGGATCGGAGAATATTTCCGGATTGCCAAACAAAAACGCCATAAGTTCAATTCTTTTTAAAATAAAATGCACAACAGGATCGCATGGATTTGCTCTTATGTTCGATCAATTCGTATGCACAAGATTCTTTAATAATAATAATAACAGTTTTAATAATTTTAACTATTTGCCTGTAAGACCTAAGGTTTTTTTAAATGCAACCTGTATTGCACGCCGCTAGTTAGATGGAATATAAAGATAGGAAAGCATTTTTTATTGGCACAGTGAATTTGAGAAATAGGTCTTTACTATCTCATTATAACCCATGTGCTGCATCCAATTAAAACTGGAGTTATATAGAAACGAATGCTGTTAGCGTGGGGATCGAACCCACACGTATAAGTTAGGAGTCAAACACTATATCCATTGCGCCAGTGCCACCCGCCAAAAAAATATTGGTATGACAATTTTTAAGTATTAAAAAGTATTAAAATGTAAATTTGAAAACAGAATTTCAACAAAAATCGTCAGAAGTTTTAGAAATATTGAATTTTCAAAAAAAAAATCATTTTTTTTTTTAAATTCAAACAAAATATTTTTCACAAATTTTGGTAGACAGTATTATTTAGAATTCAAAGGGCCTCCTGTATAAGAAGTTTGATCGAAATCCGTCAAGACGTTTATGAGAAAGTCGAAAATGCTGGCACTTATACCGTTAATAATAAAATGCCTATGTAAACAAAAGTTAAACCAAACTGTACCTATCAATAATAGTGCACAGATTTTTTTTTATCAAAATCGTTGGAGCCGTTATCTAGATAATTAAATAGCAAAAGCATAATGATAACTTATAAGCACCAAATTTCAAGAAAATCGCTTTAGCCGTTAAGGCTGTAGATCGATCTACATACAGAATTGTGGAACCCACTTTTTTGGTGTTTCTCCATTATCGTAATTTCAAGTTTGATTAATTTGATTAATTCTTTAAATGAGTGAAAAGAAAAATATTTACAGCTTCTACTCTTATTATGTTATTGCTTGGACTATCACCTATATCCATTGTATATCTCTGGCGTTAAAATACTCGTAGTAACGGTTCTTTTCTTACGAGGCCATAATGCGAAAATCCCATTTTTTGTGCGGTAAAAATAATAGCACTGTAACGCAGTTTTCGTTACAAAAAAATATTTTTTCTTGTGCATATTTCAAGGTAAGGCGGTCAAGTGTTAGAATTTGCTTATATTAAAAACAAAATTAACAGTTTTCCAAAGAAAATGTGTCGTGGAAAGCATTGTACCAACGAAAAGCGGGAAATTTTTGGCTGTTCCAACAAAATGATTCGAAATGCAATAACATACACACCTAAAACAGAATATTGTTTAGTGGACGAAAACCTGTTATTACGACAACTCTCATCAGGCGCCGAGTCCGAAAAAGCCATACAAATCCCTTTAAGCCTGCTACTGAGCTAAAAAAAGAGCTGAATATTGCAGCTTGGGTGGGAACCGTTCGCCACAGATTGAAGGAACATAATTTAACTGATTTTAGTACAAGAAAAGTCCCTCTTTTAACTGCAAAACATGCTAAAAAGGGCGTTTAATATTTGCAAGACATCATTTGGATTTGCCAGTAGAGAAATGGCGCAACGTTCTATGGACAGATGAAAGTAAAATCGTATTGTTTGGCGGTAAAGGATCTCGTTCCTACGTGAGAAGACCTCCGAAAGTGGAATATAATCCCAAATACACAAATAAAGTATTTAAGCACGGATGTTCAAGCATAATAGTGTAGGCTTGTTTTTCCTACTATGGAGTTCGGCCCATATATTGGATTAATCCCATCATGGGTCAACACGTTGAAGTTAATATACTCGAAAACGCCATGCTCCCTTATGCAGAATAAAATATGCCCCTTTTATGGGTCTTCCAACGGGACAATGACCCCAAGCGCACCAGTAAAACGGCTAAAAAATGTTTTGGAGATCATTCAATTATTGTGATGGTGTGGCCAGCGCAATCGCCTGACCTAAATCCGATTGAAAATCTGTTGGCTGACGTGAAGAAAGCAGTCTCTGAAACCAAACCGACTAGTAACACAGAACTTTGGGCTGCAGTAAAGGTCTCCTGGTAGTATATTCCGGTAGAAAGGTGCCAAATTTGGTAAATTCAATGACCAGACTTTGTAGGGCAGTAATAGCCAACAAACGCTATTCAACGAAATACTAATTTAGCTGTAAATTTATTTAAATTTAGAATAAAATCACAGAAAAAGATTTTTTATTTGTATGATGTTTTAGTTTTAAGTTGTATGATGAAGCAATGGTTCTAATTTTTTTACCGCTAATTTATGTGAGTTTTTTCGAAAAAAAATTAATTTTTTTAATAAGTTGATCAATAAAAGTTGGAATTCTTTTTTAAATGTGAATTTTTGGACTTTAATATAAGATTTTCGCATATTTAAAATGTTCCTCAAAAGATTATCTTTAACTTCATTTTTAAACGAAATATGGTTTTCGTATAATGGTGCTATTTTTTTACAGCAGCTGTAGGTATTAATTTTTTTTTCAAAAATTCAATTTTTTTTTTTTCAAAAATGTTGGTATGCAGTATTATATCGAGGAGTTTCTTTGAGGCCTTATTAAGAAAGGCAAAAATAAAAACAAATGTCGCTCTACAGCCAAAACGGCTGAAGCGATTTCGTTCCAACTTGGTACTTTTCAGCGTTTTTGATTCTTTTTTTTTTCATTTTTTTTTACAAATTTTTGAGGCATATTATAGTATTCATTCGTTAAGAATTGAAAGAATCTAGAAACGATTCACTAGAATAGCTATCAGGACCTTGCGTTAGAATATCGATATGCCCTCTTACAATTCGAGATGTTTGTTATTAGGGATCCAATATCTGGAGGTTCGCAGGTCATATTTTGAAACAATGTTTGTCAGAGATCTAATTAATTATAAAATCAACTGTCCTTCTTTGCTTCCAATGATTACTTTTAATGTAGCTGCGCGAGATTTTCGCTCTTGTTCCCATTTCTTTATCCCTTTCCACAGGCTTAATTATGGAACTAATGAGCCATTTACACGCTGGCTGTTTAAGGCAAACTCTGTGTGCAGTGTTCTTGAATTTAATATGTTCTTAAGTAGAGATTGCTTGAAGAAAAATTGTTATCTTTTAAACCTTTTGGTGGTTAAACTTAAGTATTTGATTATTGTTATGATTTTTAGTAGTCTATAAGAGATTTTTTATACGCTCTGTTTGATGAATAAATAAATAAATAAATAAAACCTGCCACATAACATTTTTTTTCGGTTATCTCATGAACGACTCAACCGATTTCGATCAACATTTTTGTGCAGAACGACCTTCAAATTCTAAATGATACTCCATGCCAAAATTTGCGAAAAATATTTTTTAGATTTTTTGAAAAATAATAACATTTTTTTTGAAAATTCAATATTTCGAAAACGATTGGATTTTTTTTTTGATATTAGGTTTTCAAGTTTATATTATTTAATACCTAAAATTGCCATAGCAAATTAAGAAAAAAATAATTAGAAAAACGACTTTAAAAATTTATTTAGTTATTTCTAATAAGCATCTTGTGCTTACGAATTGATAAAATATAAGACCAAGTACGCGCCATCCAGTCGTGCATTTTATTTTTATTAAAATCATTATAGCTGTTTTCGAGGCAATCAAGATTTGCTTTTTTCGCTACAAAAAATGTATGGCAATTGACGTTATTTGTTTGGTCTAAATATCAAGGCAATAACCAAAGACGCTTAAGTACCAAGTTTGAAAATAAAAAAACGTTTCAGTGGTTTAGGCTGTGAACGAAAATGCGGAACTCACTTTTTTGGTGTTCTCTATGATCGCAATGTTAAGTTTGATAAAAATCTCGAGTTCTACATTTTTCCAAATGTAAAACTTGCCCTATAGTACCTACACATGTATGTATGCAAATCGCAAGCAAACAATGCAGCCTGCACAGTGGTAATGTGAAAACAAGTTTAATTGTGTACTCTTGATTAAAAATTCTTAACTAACAGGTTCACAAAAATTTCATAATGCCTTAACATTATGTACAACTCCTTTGCTTATGAAGTAATTCAGAATTTAGAATAAAATTTGAGTAAAATTTGAAGAGATTTTTTTTAATAAATAACTTGCTCACTTACCAGCATACGTTATAGTTTAAATGCGTTATTTTTTATTTGGCTTACCTGTTATAGTTTTATTTATAAACATGTCTTTTGTTGAAGCTAGAGGTGCTGATTCGCGTGCATTGAGCGTTTCAATTGTTCTTGTTGTTCTATTATAGACTGTTGCAAAAAATCCACCACCTAATCCCATACTCTGTGGTAACATTACTCCTTCACAGAGCAGTGTTGCGATAGCAGCATCTACTGCTGATCCACCATCATCAAGCATAGAACTACAATTTGACAAGAACATTTAAAAAAAAAACTTATAAAATTACAATATAATTAACATTTACCTTCCAATTGCAGCACATCCTTGTCCATTGGAGACAACGGCTGCATGGTGAACTGAATTTATTCTAGAACTTGAGGAGCCTTTTAGGCCAAAAACCAAGCCAAGCACCACACCAACCACCACAATGGCAGCTATTATTACCCATATCACAGCTTTTTTGTTGAATTTTATTCTGTAAAAAAAGGTGGATTAGTGAAATAAGTTTTTGAGAAAATCAATATTTTTATACTTCGGGAATGTTCATGAACAAAAAAAAAAACATAAAATGTACGAATGGATCCCACGTACTTGCTCCTATGTTCGATCACAATATATGCAAAGGATTCTTAATAGAAACGGCTAAATGTATTTTCACTTAATTTTGTATGTATACAAATTCTTAAATTTTTTCCAAAAAAAATTGGTATGGAAATTTTAAATATTTAATAATATATATTCAAAGACAAAATTTCAGAAAAAATCGTCCACCAGTTTTAGAAATTTTGAATGTTAAAAAAAAAGAAAATTTTGAAATGCAGAATTATTTAGAATTTGAAGGAGCTCCAGTATAAAAAATTTTGATCGGAATCCGTTGAACAGTTTATGAGAACTTCGAAAATCAATATAATGGTTGTATGGCAGGTACCGTTAATAACAAATCATTTGAAAAAAAATGTTGGCCAAAATGACCATATCCAAAGTACTACACACATTAATTTTTATCAAAATCGTTAGAGCCGTTTTGGAGATAATTAAGATGGTAGACAAATTTGTATGGCAAGTACCATTATTTTTAGGGCTAACATAACGATTCAAAAATCTATTTTGTAAAATCACCTAAAACGTCTAAGTACCAAGTTTGAACGAAATCGGTTCAGCGGCTTAGGCGGTATATCGTTCTATTGCGGGACCCACTTTTTTGGTGCTCTCTATCATCGTAATGTCAACTTTGATTAAAATCTCGAGATCGATTTTTTTTCCAAATGCAAAACTTGCCCTATAGTACCTTTATCGAAAGTAAAAACAGCTATATAACGGCATTGATTTTGAAGTCATTTTAATTTCAAAGGATCAATGTGGTGACTATTTACAGTGATCGTGTCTAATGGCGTTTTTATTTGGCAATCCGGAATTCTTCTCCGATCCGGGATCCCAACTGAACACTTTTGTGTGATTCTGACGATTCTGAATTTTAATGAGATTGTATGTGTGAAAATAATTGTGTACGTGAAAATATTCAAATTAAAAAAAAACGTTAGTTGCACAATTATGGTACAAAAAATGATAACAGTCCAGATTGACATTCAAGTACATATATGAATGTGTGATTTCAAATCCAAAAGCAAAATTCTTTTCTTTTCAAAATCAGAAATGTCATTTTTTCAGAAGAGTCGGGAAGTTTTCCGAATGTTCAAATAAAAACGACATTATCTATTCCTTCGTTAACCCATTGAAGAATGGTTTAGCGAATGAATACAAATTGACATTTGGAACAAAATTTACAGAACCATAGAACAAAAAAAGATGGACCTCATACTTATTCAGACGCATCACAGATTCCATCGTAACAAATCTCCGAACGGATTGTTACACTACGAATTCCGAAAAATTGTAAACAGAATCCGAATGGAGTCAAAAAAAAGCATTGCCCCATTGAACGCTCTCACTCTCAATTTCGAAATCAGCTGTTACGTCAAATCACCTTCAATTATAAAGAAACACATTTCAGTTCGTTAGCGTTTATTTTTGTTATTTACACATAAAATGGATTCCATATAAAACAGCATAACTCCATTTGATATGGATGAAAACTTGTACCCGCGTATAGATATGAATCAACAAATTTAAAAATAATTAAATCTAATTTTTTTCAGTTTTATACGAAATTTCCGACTGAATAAACAAGTATTTAAGTTCGTTTTAGAGTAGCTGCAACCGGAGTTTCAAGGAGATAGATTTTCGTCAACAACAAAATTGGTTTGTCGGCTGGCTGCTGCACTGAGATTTTCGGGAGATGCTCTGTGGATTCCGAAATTTAAATGGGCAGTATACATTTTCTTTCAATTTAAAAAGAGTGCTCAATGCACTTGAGAGAAGACTTGAATTTGAATAAAAATTAATTAAAAATACTTAGGTACATTTTTACTAAGAAACGGTTTTCCCCCTGACTACGGTGAGTGAATAACTTGTCGTAGAGAAATATAAAATATTTCCGTTCCATTCGGATTCAGTGTTACCAAATTCTCAGTGTTACCAAATTCTACGAATTTCGAAATTCGTACCAGATCTTTCACTACGAATGGTTTTTGTAATGGCTTTTCGAGATTCGTAGCAGATTTTCGATTAGAATGGATTCTGTCGTGATAGGGCCGATTGAAGTATATTCTGTTCGTACCTATATCGCAAGTAAAAAAACAGCTTATGAACTAAACATCTGTTTTCAAACCAAAATTTCAAATTATTAGGTATGTTCCCGTACTCCATAAGACTACGAATATCTACGAAAAAGAGTCAAATTCTGTTTCCGTACACCAAATTTTCGAAGTTTCTCACAGCAGCAGCAGTGGACGCTCATAAGAGAGTAAAATATTTGTCCAATCTGCGAATGATAGTACAAGAAATTTCTTTGGAGAAAATTATGAGGACTGTCAAATGAAGAAAAACTGAAAAAAAAGAATGTGTGTGTTTTTAGCTAGGTACATGAGAAGTTTCGGTGGTTGTTGTCTATGGTTCAAACTCTGTTGACATTTCTGTTCAGTAAGCTTTGCCATCAATTCATCATGAATCGTTTAACGCCGGAACAACTCAACGCTTCCAAATTGTGGAAATTTACTTTGAAAAAATAAATCTGTTCTCGAAGTTCATAGAGTATTTTTACCAAAGAATTGTTCTTAGTGATGAAGCTTATCACTGGTTAGATGGCTTCGTCAATGTTTGGTGCGGTTTACACGCTGGCGACATCATCGGTCCTTAATTATATCGAATTGAGGAAGGAGCTGACTGATTTTTTATTCCAAAAATTAATTAGCTAAACATCCACGACATTTGGTTCCAACCAGACGGTGCAACTCCCCATACAGTTCACTTAACCATAAATTCATTGCATAATCAATTTGGTGACAGGTTTATTTCCAGAAGTGATCCTCTGTTAACTCACCCCGTCGTTCGCGGGACTTAACGCCTCTCGAATACTTTTTATGCGGTTGTGTTAAGTCAATGGTTTATGCCGACAACACCAGCAATTCTTGAAGCATTGGAAGCCAATATTCAAGCCACCATTGACGCCATAATGGCCAGAATTATTGATCGAATGGACTATGTAACTCATAAGAAATAAATGCCATTAAATTATCTACCAGATTGTAACAATAAAAAAATCATTCCAACAATATAAAAATTGCCTAATATTTTGTTCAATGCCTTCTAGTACTTTATTGAAACTTTGTCACATTGTGAAAGATTTTTACCCACATTCTTGCAAAAAAGGACAATTTTCACATTTTTGAAGATTTTTAAATTCATTTGGAAATTTGAGGAACAACTGATTCAAAACTGTAACAGTATATGCAAGAAGTAAGGGGAATGAAAAAAATTTCACCGGTCAAAGATTTGAAGAGATTTTTTTGACGTTTTGCTTTGCATTCCAATAAGCCAACACAATCTTCCCAGTTTCCTAATCAGTTTCTTGGTGCAGTTTCTTCGTGTGAAAGCAACAAGGCAATTAAGGAAAACGTCAAAAAAAATTTCAACAATTGGTTTCCCTGTGTGAAAGGGGACAAATGTAAAATCCTATCTAATATCCTACGACCTTCGGATCTAGCAGGAACTTACGTAAAAGCTTAAGCAAATCCATTCACACCCTTAGAATGTACTACAGGTATACAAACCGATATTGAACGGACGATGAAACTAATGTCGTTTTTATTTGGCAATCCGGAAGCCATCAGGACTCTTATAAAAGTATAGGTTCGTTCGTTGAACTTTCACGCAGGTTTTCTTGACAACCTCGAGAGTTATTAAAAAGCACTGGGTTTTTCGGTTCCCCACAAAATATACGAGGGCCATTAATATGGCTTTTTTCTACCATATCTGTTATGCTGCTATTAATTTTCTTTTGTAATTGGTATTAAGGAGTTCGAAATTTTATAAAAGCCTGTTATGAAAATTCGAAACTGAAATTCTGTTATAAAAAAGCAAATAGGGCTAAGATCAATCTGTTATTATAATCAGCTGTTATAAAATATATTTTTTCTGACAAATAAATAAAAATAAAGAATCCTAAACAAACAAAATGGATATGTATTAGCAGCAACATCAACGGAATTGTTGTATTTGTGGTTTGCGTAAATGGTTGTAGGGGAGTAGGGGAAAACCGCAAATGGGGCAAAACCGTTTTTGTATTTTTTTTGGTTTAATCTAAAAACGTGGTAAAACGAATGACGCATCATGTCCTTGAAGATAATGTAGTTTGTGAAAAGTAAATTGGGTTTTAGTAAGTAAAATAATCAAAAAAATAAGTGTTTTTTTGCACGGTAGATATTGGAAAGTAGTATAATCTATACAAAAAAAGTCGACAAAAATTTACATTTTAGGGACAAAATTTCTATAATTCAGGTGAGATTCATGTGGGGCAAAACTGCCCAGTGTGCGGTTTGTTGTGTAGCTAAATTATTTATTTTTTCTTAATACAATTGTTTGTTTAATTAATTTATTTTATTAAATGTAGGTGAACGACGGTGCGAAACTACATTTGCAAAACAACGCGATAATTCTGGGACGAATGGGCGATGAGAAATACGATTGATGCCGTTCTTAAAAATGAGACGGGATACCAGAAGGCAAGTATGATCTTTCATGTCCCCAGGATCACCCTCAGGGACAGATATGCAAAAGTGCTCAACAACTCTAAGAACCTTGACAACTGTGCACAGAAGAGCCTTGGGAGATTCAAAGTGTTTTTACAACAGTGTTGTGCTTTCCGCCGCATTGTTCAAACCGAATGCAACCACTTGACGTTTTCTTTATGCCACCGCTAAGTCAATATTATTCAAAGAATGTAAAAAGATGGATGCGTACTAACTCACCGTTGATGCGTTACCGAGTATCAAATTCCAGAGCTCTTTGGCATTGCATATATGAAATCCGCTGTCATCCAGACTGCAGTCAACGGGTTCAAAAAGACTGGAATTTATACCCTCAACAGCGACGTTTTCGAAGACTAGATGTTCGAGCCATCTGAAACAACAAATAGGCCATTGTCTGAAGTGCAAGCTTCTGCAGCGGAACCATCCACAAATTCGTTGCTAGAATGAGTGCTTCTATCATCCTCTGAGAGAAATCGTTCTATATTGAACTCACAGCAGTATCATCAACTTCCAAACCTGAAGAAAAAATTCCTAATACAGATTTTGTTGAGGCTGCCTTAGAAGACATTCCATAAATGTCAACTGCTTATCTTATCTTCACCAAAAGAGCTTGTCAAAATTCCTGTTAGGAAAAGATTTGTTACTCTGAGAAAAACTAGGCGAGGAAACGCTGCAATTTTGACAAGTTTACCATACAAGCAGCCAAAAAAGCTAAGCTACCACCAAGAAGAATTGAAACCGAAAGTGAGGATGAAAATTAAACCAATGCTGACAACAATTGCAAGTGCAACTTCTGTCAAGAACTTTTTTCTAAATCCAAAACATCAGATGGCTGGATTAAGTGCGCTCAATGCCTCACGAAGCTTGTGCAGGAATTGGAGTCAATAAGGACATCGCATATGTTTGTGACTTTTGCGCCCAACTTCCTATTTAAGGAAAAAGCAGTTTTGCCAACAGTTTAATATAGTAGGTCTGCCTTGCCTCCACAAGTCATATAACTTTTTTTCACTAACTTATTTATTTATAATATTGCTCAAACTACCTTAATGAATAAACATACTTGCAAAATAAATACTTTATTTTCATTTAAATTTTTTTTAATAGTTTTTAAAGCGGGCAAACACTAAATATGTGGTTTTGCACCCACTTCCCCTAATTTGTCCATTAAAATTGTTGTATTGCATTTGAAAAGTTTGGCTTTTATTCTTTTATAATTTATAACAAATTTCACAACAGATTTTGGCATGCTGAATAACAAAAATGCGATTCGTAAAAGATTTTCTTGTGATTTCGATTTCATACTGAATACCAAAATTTAATGTTTTTGTTCTTAGAAATCAAGTTATGCCATCTAATTATTAAGACTTCAAATATGTTTGAACTTAATTCTTAATTGCATTTGCCCTGGCCCTATGCAAAATACCCAAATTCAAAGAAAGGTTTCTCTTTTCTATTTCTGTGTATGAAAATAAATTTGAGTATTTTTTCCATTTTCCAATTCAAAAATAACAAATTGCATATAAAACGCGAATCCACAACAAAATAAATGCTTAAGATTAGGGATGAGCGATATTCGTTAACATCTATGTTAATAAAAAAATCGATTCTTCAATATCGATGTTGAAGGAAGGATTTAAGGAAATTCGTTAAAAACATCGATGTTTTCGATTCGATAATTATCTTTTGTCTTTTGTGTTTTCTAAATATAGCTCACTCCTACTTCAGATCACATATGAGAATTGAAAGTGAATTGGACAGTTTATTCGTTTACCTTAACTTACCCTAGCTAATCTCCTAAATCTACTACATGGCGACCCTAGGCTTAAAAAAGCACATAATTTGCTTTCAGACTTCAGGAAAAAAAAAGTATTTAGGGCTACCCTAGGCTGACCTCAGGGCTTAAGGAACAAACCAAGTGTTCACTTGGGAAAAATGCCAGTTCTGTTTTTGAAAAGAAGAGAATTTTGTTTCTGGATTTGAAATAAGAATAGAAACTTGGGCCCATGTAACTTTAGAATCGATAAAAGTAGTCGAGAAACAAAAAAAAATGTTTGTTTAGTTGTTAAAATGCCAAAATTACTTTTGTCAATTTATCGCCTTCCATTGGAAAATCCCAGTCAAATAAATTAAAAGTTAAGGTATCATCTCAACTTACCAGAAACCCATTTTTTCAGAGGATTTAAGTGAGGAAAAGTTATCGCCTGAGTTACGGAACATGGGCCCAGAAGTACTTTAAACTTGAAATTTGTCACTTCTTTTATCCTAATTGTACAACAAACATTATTTTTGATTATGATTATTTTCTAGTATGGATAAAATTATTTTCACATATAAAATCACACCAAACTTCACAATGGTCAGAATAAAAAAAGTGTTCATTTGGGATTCCGGATTGCCAAAAAAAAACCCAAACCAGGTATTTTTTTACACAAATCCAATACTTGTCCTTTATATGAATTTAGAAAGTTAAACGTTTTTTTAATTAAGACCCGAACAATAATTTATTCCTTAACAGCATTTCCATTATATCCATTGTTTATTCTAATTTGTTGTTTTAAAACAAAAGAAAACACAAACAGAATAATAATTAGAGTGCAATATATTAACAACAAATTAAAAAAAAAACTTTCTCATAAATGAAACAACTCATATTAACACTTATTTGCAAAATCCTACAATAATGAATATCTAAATTATATAAAACAAGGTCACTTGAATTATAAACGTGGATTGTTTGTAAAGTGTTAAACAAACAAAAAAAAATAAATTCACCGGCAATATATATACACTGTTTAACAACAAATTAGCTAACATAATTATTAAAAAAAAAAACATGTTTGTTTAAGTGTGAAATTGTTTCGCTTTGTTTGTTTAGTATACGTGGAGGTATTTAAATTGGATAAAAAAAACTTACAACATTTTGGCGGTACCTAGCTGGTTTTGGTTTTAAACAAGTTGATATTAGAAAAAAGAAAAAAATTAAATGGGTAGGTGGAAATTTGGTGTTTAAAAAGCTTCGATTCGAAACCCCAGATACATATAGCACCACCGACCGTTTTGTCGCGCAAACCAAGATCAACTGAAATCAATTTGGTTGGTCTAAAAGATACGAGCATACGACGCGACGTACATACGCGTATCGGTATCGTTTAACTTTTGATGGTTCTGCCTACGTCTATACGTCTGATATTTTGTTGTTGCTTTATTGTAAGACTTTTGCCAACTGTTGTAAAAAGATAAGTTTAAGGTAACGAGCGCAGGGACAGAAACGTTTTTACAATCATTAATGGAAGCACCAGTGCCAATGTACTCCATATAATTGTTTCGATATTGTATTCAAATTTAAAAACGTTTTCCAAATGTTTGGCATTGATAAGAATTTATAGACGTAGTTCGCATGAGACGGGAAAAAGAGGCTTGCCACCGTACACAAATCGAGATTAGATTTTATTTAATGGGAAAACCAAAATACGGAATCAGATAATGATCAAAGTTATTTTTAAATTTTACCGGTTTTTAGAGATAATCTGACCAATAAATGAAAGAAGCTTTAAACGGTTTTAAGTTGACTATGGTAAATGTTAATTGGCGAACGATTGAGTATGTATGGGTTCTTATAAGTATACTAACTTTTGATAGATATCATAATTCCTATCAATTTCAACACTTGAGCTAAATGGAGAATGAAACATGTTCACCATTTTAGTGAATGAATAATATTCATAAAAAAACCTTTTCGAAAAACGAAGTGGTAAGCCATGTTTAAAGAGGAATGCTAAGTATACACGATTCGAAGATCTGACAATATTGGCAGATTTTTCGAAAAAAAAATTGACCAATTTTTCGTCAACCATGTAAGCATCCAATTTTATCTGTCAAAAGTAGCAGACAATAAATTGGCAGCCAGGTTAGGTTGACGTGGCCGTCAGGAAAGCAACTGACACCTTAGATAGATCCATTGTGATACCACATGAAGAGATATTATGCCTTGGTAACTAGATATTTTCACCAAGCTTATTAAACCTGGGTTTTTTTCCTATGGCTTTTGACAGCAACACAACCTATTTACTCTTTAATTAAACCAATTGGTATCTGGTGTATCTGGGTGTGAAACTGAACCGAACTCTTGATTTCAGCTTGCACCTTACAGAGAAATCAAATACTTCACAAAGTCTACTGAATGTGACATGGCGAAACATATTTTCAAATAATCGAATCAACCTTTCAGCGAAATATAAAATATTCGAAGCCGTGGTGAGATCGACATTGTGTTACGCTGGCCAAGTTTGGGGAAGTGATGAATACGAGTCCCTCGAAAAATTCCAAAGGAATTTCTTAAAAAATCTTTTCAACTTGCCTTTGAAAACGCCAACTTACGCACTTCATCTTGAAACAGGACTTCCTAAATTGTATACATACACACTAAAGCTACAGGCCGATTACATCGTGAAAACGCTCTCTTATCAGGAAAATCGTCTTCCCAAGAAAATGGTGTTATATGAATTGAGGAATGAGGATTGGTGGTTGTCCAATTGGAAACGTTTGGGAATCGCTTGTGATGTTATTGTCTTGATTGATACAAGTAATCCAATTTTGGTTAAAGATCAACTATATCGTGTTATCCAGAAGCATGAAAATCTTGTTCGAGAGGAGTTTATAGTGAGAGCTCGGGAATCGGAGAGTAGAATTATTTACTCACAGCTTAATACCAACTTAATGGAGAAAAACTACTTTCATGACAAATATAGTTACAAAGAAATATCTCTTCTTTTTAAAGCCAGATGCGAACTCCTTGGTCAAATGGAAGCCCATACAATGGAAGTTTCTACCAGTTTTGCTCCTTGTGTAACCTTAGGGCAAAAGAAGACTGCTTTCACTTTCTAAGTATATGACCAATTTTCACTGCACAGCGCCTTGTATACTTCGGAAAGAGAACTTTGTCGATGCAGGAAACGATTGCGATTTTGAACGATTTCAACTGGAAAGACCTTTACAACTACTTAAAAGAAATTTCAACATATAAAATGTTACTGATAACAGAATTCGCATAGTGAATATAAATTTGTACTTACTATTTAATTGAAAAAAAAATGTATATAATAAATTTTGCTAACCGAGCTGACGGCAAAGTCATAGCTTTAAATTCGTTGTATTGTATCAAATGAAATAAGAAAATTTGAAATAAATGAATTCATTACTTAGTCCCCTTTCACTCAGGAAAACCAGTTGCTGGAGATTTTTTTGACGTTTTCCTTTAATTGCCTTGTAGCTTTCACATGAAGAAACTGGCACCGAGAAACTGAGGAGGAAACTGGGAAGATTTTGTTGGTTAATTGGAATGCAAAGCAAAACGTCAAAAAAACGTTCAAACGTTCTTGCCCTTCTCGTCAACACACTCCCAGTTGCCGGCAACTCAGTTTCCTTGTGTGAAAGGGGACTTACTTACTTAATTACATTACTTACTTAAACCAATTGGAGCCTCTAATGAAGCTGTGTAGCAGGTGTATCTCTATTTGTTTAAGATCAGTGGTGTCGTCGAAAAAGTATTCCCCCAGGTGCAATCTACGTCCTTGGGAGAGAGCAGAACATGAGCAAAGAAAATGGGAGATAGTCTCCTCTTCCTCCTCATCCATATACAGCTTCTGCAAAAGTCATTGGAGAAAACATCTTTTGGCGTTTCTACCAATTAAACAGTGTCCAGTTACGACACCTATTACGGAGCCAAGATGTTAACTGCTCAAAGAGAATAGACCTTTTGAGGGCCTTGGGTCTATTGCTGGCCAGATTTGTCTGGTAGCCAGGCAAGTTGTGATGTTTGACCACCTAAAATTTATTTGATTTATGGAGTTTTGATGTAACAAGAGTTTGCTTGTAGCGATATACATACCGATTTCTTCCATTTTCGGTAGAATAGGTATTTGGGTTCCTTTACTGGCGAGTTCATCGGCTTTTCTGTTTTACAAAATATCTCTATGTCCCGGCATTTAAATCAAGTGAATGTTAAACTGTTCTGCCATCTTCCTGAGAGATGATCGACAGTTGATTTGATGCTGCTTGGCTGTCAGAGAATATGCGGATATCCCTTAGCCAGATTAACACTTCTTTACTCGCCCGAATTTCCGCTGGAAATCGCTACAAAGGTCAGGGAGACGGAAAGAGAGACTAAGATTTAGTCTGTCCGAGTACACACTGCCACCCATTCCCTCTTCGGTTTTTCAACCGTCGCGTCGCGTGCGTCGTCCGTATAAAAGATCTTTTAAGATTCTCTCATCCTCACAATCTGATCTTGGTGGGATGGTAACTTGGAAGTTCTTGTCAAAGATTAGATGGTGTGTGGTGTAGTCGGAACGTCCTAGTTTTGGTCCGAATTTGTTCAGAATATTAGAGTGGCCTATCGAATTGATAGTCCACATCTTTCCTATCCTTCTTTCTCTTCCTTAACCTCACGCCCGCGCTGTGTTGACAAATTTAAAAGGGTAGTATAATCCCTTGAGCGCGTGTAGATTATAAAAAAAAGATGGCTTTGAGACTAGAGCCTTTACTGTAGACATAAATTTATTGAATAGGTATGATCACATTTCTAAATTGCGATATAGGTACTATAAAAATTCCGACAAAGCTGAATTTTGGTGGAGAGTTTCATTCTTATGTCCTAAGCATTTTCTAAAAAGTGCCCTAAATTTTTAGCCGTGCAAAAATTTATAGGGGGGGGGGGGGGGGAGGGGGAACAATTCAGTTTTTTTCCAAATTACTCGAAAGCTATAGGTTCTTTTGAAAAAAGTTGTAGGTACGCATTGTAGCTTATGTTATTCTACACAAAAAAGATTAACACACCTTTTATCGTACAATTAATAGATTTGGAGAAAAATGGCCGAGAACATTGGAGAATACATTTTTTTCAAAAAGTGTAGTACATTTTTGTTTTTGAGTGGGGAAATTTTTTTGTTTTTAGTTAGGTTTGGACAAATATGTTCTTTAAAAAAACAAAGTTTTAAGTTTTGAACCGGAAGGGAAATGCTGCCATCTTAAAAATAATAATTTATTTTAATTTGTTCAATAACTCCCATAACTCTCAAAATTTTCGAAGAACAGATAGTAGAATTATCTACAAAATGACATATTAATGAATGAATTGACATACAGGAGGCTCTAAAAACATATTAAGCCTTTTCTATTAAGAATCTTTTGCATACAATATTATCGAATATAAAACCAAGTACGTGTGCGATCCAGTCGTGTCGTCGAAAAATGAATTCAGTTTCTTTGGTTTTTTTTTTGTTGGCATCGCCCAAGCCAACAAACAATATCAACAACATCTATAATGCGATAGAAATAAAATGCACGACTGGATCGCACGAACATGCGCTTGTAGCTCACAACTTTAATGTACTCGTAGCTAACCATTGAGGTTTAGTTAGTTAGGTGTAGTTATCCTATGCAGGTTTAAAGCCTATGTAGGTAAGATTAACTTGATTATTAGTATAATGTAAAAACCTACAAATGTATATTTAAATCTAAGTTATGAATTTAAATTATGTAAGTTAGGAGAGTAAAATGTATCTACAATACATATTGATGGAACCTAGGTATGTAAACATGTACATATAATAATGAAAATGAAGGACGTAGGTGGGTAGGTAGCTATATACATACGACTTCATCATATGCAATATGCATACATAAGATTCATGCGATTTTTAAAGACACATATGTACATATAAATGTATGAGGTCCTACATTGTATTTAGTATTAAGTGACATACGCAAAAATTCGTTAAAAGGGAATAATAATAAGGTAGAAATAAATGAATAATACACATAATTAAATTTTTTATATCGCTTAGTCGTTATAGTTTGAGGGAAAACAAAGATGCACTTTGAATTCTTGGACAAATAGGAATATATCAAACAAAAAAATCAAAAATCGTTGGAGCGGTTTTTTAAAAAAAATAATTTTTTATGTATGAAATTTTGAAAACATTTTTTGAAAAAAAGTTTTAAACGCCATTTTGAAGATATTATTAATATACAAATAAAATTCAAATTTAAAAAAAAATCTGTGACTGGTTTTTGAAAAATGGATTATTCAAAAAAAAAATTATTTATTTTTTAAAAATCGAAAACAATATTTTTTTTTGAAAACTTGAGTATGCAGTCTTATTAAAAATTTTAGGGAGCATTTGTATAAAAAAAATTATTTTAATCGGTTTATCCAATATTGAGAAAGTCGAAAATATGAAAAGTGGTTCTATGGGAAGTACCGTTAATAAGTACGCAAAAAAAATATTTTTATATTTAAAAGTGAACTGTACTAATCTGAGAACACACAAATTCTCTTATAAAAATTCTTGGAGCAGTTTTCGTGAAATAATTTTTTTTCTTAACGGTTTTTTAACATTTGTGTGGGAGGTACCGTTGTTTTTTATTTTAGAAAAATAGAAAAATAGTTTTTTTAACTATTCAAGATAATGTCAAAAAATCACCAAATACGAAGTTTTGAAAAATCTATTAATTCGTTTTCGAAATTTTGAGTTTTCGAAAAACAAAATGATTTCCAAAAAAAATTGGTACACAGTAGTGTTTAAATTCTCTAGGATCTTCTGCGTAAAAAAATTAAAAAAAAAATCAAATTAACCGTTTCCGAGAAAATCGAAAACTAAAACAATGGCTCTACTAGAGGTACCAAAAATAACAATTTTTTTCCCAAAAAAAAATTATCAAAGGGTACAATTTCCTTTCGTTAATGAACTGATTTCTTTTTTATGAAAATCGTTGGAGCCGTTTTTGAGAAAAATAAGATTTTTGTTTTTGGCCAAAAAAATGTATGGGAGCTACTGTTATTTGTCGTCTTAAAAAAATGAAAAAAAAAATGTGGGTATATTACCGAAAAAACAATATGTACCAAGTTTGAATCAAATCCACCGAACCGTTTAGGCTACAGACTCGAGGATAGACAGACGGAATTGGGGGACCCAATTTTTTGGTGTTCTCTATGATCGTTATGTCATGTTTGATTGTTAAATTTGTTTTTTACGAATACATAACTTGCCTTATAGTACCTATAATCGCAAGTGAAAATATTTTCTTCAAAACACAGAATGAATTAAATAAAACGGCTAGCGTGGCCAGAAGCTAGAGATTGCAATACAGTGAACATTGGAAAACGTGAACTAATTAAAACCGAGGGTGTTCATGTTTTTGGGATTGTTCATGTTTTGGAATGTAACACTTTATGATTTAAATTGTATTTCTACCGTATTGTCTTACTATTGCTCTTAAAATAAAACACATTTTCATTATTTTTGCTTGAACTTCATATATTCACAGTGGAACGTTGCAAATATGTATATTACGGGATCCGCTGAAGTTTTAAAAATTAATTCAGTGCATTTTTATGTAGAAATGTTGAAAAAAATTCTGTTCATGTTTTAGAGCTTTTAGTTTTGTTCACGTTTTAGAGCATTTAATGTTTAAAATACAGTGTTCACGTTTTGGCGTAGTTCACATTTTGGGGGTTCACGTTTTCCAATGTTTAAATATAATATAATATATATAAGATTAGATCTATTTAAAAAAAACATAGGCGCACAATCTTAAGCAACCTAATATAAAGGCCTTAACACGATACTATAGTTAACAATTTACTATATACAAGTAGTCTACTAACTTTTCATAAATTTTAAACCTTTTGTTAACTAGAAAGATGCTAATTAAGCAGATAGCAGAACATTTGTACGGTTGGGATTTTGATAAACACAATTACAATTATATTATATCTTTCGTTATGGAAACCCGACATGTGCTCTAAATAAGTATTCGATGTTTATATTTTCATCATTTTATCTTCATTATTTATAAAATAAGACCAAAAATAGTTGTGTACCAGCAGGACTCGAATGAGTGACCCTCGGGTACATCGGTGATATACAATCAAATGCCATATGGATTTAGTACGATACTAAAAAAGAAAGTAGCCATTTAGTAATTTTAACTTCGTTAAAATGTTAAGAACATAGTACGGAACTAAGCTAGTTTATAAAATTAGCAAAATCCTCTTTTTAGCCTAGTATCATAATAAAAATGATCTAACATATTATTACCAAGTCGTTTAAAATTTTCCGCCATACATTTTAAGACATGTTGATTTCGTTATCACATTTGATGTAGAATTCACTGCTTTTAACATTAAAAAACGAGCTATGATGTACCAAATTTTTAATTTCGTAATTGTAAATCCGAAAATTGTAGATTCTATTCCGCATTGAAAGTAGGAAGTACAAAATATTCGTTATCGTAAATCACGAAATACATACAGAGTAGGCCCCATATTTATGTTGTTCAAATAAATTTCCACAACTTTGAAGCGTTGCGTTGTTCCGGTGCTAAACGATTCATGATTAATTGCCAAACTCAACTGAACAATGTCAATAGAGTTTGACATTCTCAACTGTCAAACCTTAGACAACAACAAGCCAAACATCTCATGCACCTAAAAGAACAGCCGTTATAAATAATTGAATAAATGAAGAACAGCAAATGTCAGGCATAGTTGCAAATTAAGCGACTGCTTTTCGCAGTCCATATCCTCGTGTTTATACATATATAAAAACCATAGTACATTTATGATGGCGATATCTACAGTTGGAACATAACCGATTCGTCAGAAACTTCAGAACTAGATAGAACAACCTAGAACAGTCAGTCATCTGACAGAGATAATTGTATTCAATACAAAAAAAATTATTGTTGTTTTTACCTACAATTCGAGTTCGTTTGTTCTTAAAGAAAAAATTTTAAAAATAATCTGATATGGAGTTAAATTTAATGATTAAAGTGATTTATTAACTAAATGTAAATGTAACACCGAATTGGTTTTTTTTCACAACAGGTGGTTTTGACAGTTCTCTAAGCTGTTCTACCTAAAAAGCAAGTGCAGAAAATCCTGCAATCCAGAACAGTTTAGAACTGTAGCAGTTAGCAGCTAATCATTTATTATTATAAATTTACTAAATTTCGATTCAAAATAATCAACTCTTAGATATTCAAAATTCACTCCTCTTAAATAAATTAACGTAGTAACCTTTGACAAATCATTTGCTGAGATTTGATTTTTTCGTTTTTAATAATTCAGTCTGGTATAGATTTTGTTAGAACAAACTTTGTTTAATTAATAAATAATTAGTTATAATTTTTTATATACACTTTTGTGTTTTAATTGTTTATTAAAATATATTGAATGGATATTGGTTAATTCCAGATCTGAATAAACAACCAAAATCCATAGAACAAAAAAATTCTCATTAAACAGCAAAATCTTGTACTTTTCTGTTCTAAGACTGCTTTTACACAAGGAACTGAGTTGCCGGCAACTGGGTGTTTTGATGGTGAGAAGGCCAAGAAGCAAGGGGAATTCCATCTCCTTCAAACTCCCAGTTGCCGGCGACTCAATTTCATTGTGTGAAAGCAGTCAAAGGTGTTCTAAACTTTTTCGAACAGCCTCATTGAACACACATAATAATACAGTAATAACCGGATAAGTGCCTCTCGCTTATGCTACGTTTTCACCTAAAGATAATCCGGTTTAAATTGAGAAGATTAAAAATTAATCTTCAAGTGTTTTCACCAGTGATAAAAAGATTAGTTTGACGTTTTCACTATGAATTGTCATTCAAAAGTCAATACAACAAGACAAAAACAAAATAATTGGGAAGAAGAATAATAATTTCGGTGCAGTGAACAAATTTAATTTCAATAAATAAAAATGAGTAATAACCTTACAATATTGTTATCCCAACATCTTGCAGCATATAGATATATTTACATAAATACTGTAATCGCCTTTGAGCGGTTTTCGTTTTTATATATTTGGGAAAGAACAACTTCAAAGTATTACTGTAGGATAGCTAAAATATTTTCCATTAAAAATTCGAGGCACCGACCGCTTTGGTCTTTGTAGCTTAATTGCATTTTTATTTTTATACTTATTTATAAACAAAAACAGAATTTAAAGGCAACGAAAAATTATAACAGACAAAAACAAATTAAATAATGTTGGACAGTTTTTTTTTTATTGAATGTCAATGGAGAAAATATGACGTTAGAATAGGCGCGTTCTATGAAATAAGGTTTGTTTCTTTTGCGAATCTTCTACTTCGAAGAAGATTTCAACGAGATTAATTTCTAATCTTCATTTAAGGAGATTACAATTTGTATGGGAAATCTTCAAGATTTAGAAGATTTCAAAGAGGATTTATGGTTAATCTACTTAAATCTGGATTAAGTGGTAGGTGAAAACGTAGTATTATGTGCTTAACCCGCATAAGTACCTTTATTTTTTTTTTAGAACAAAAATTCTGAGGACTTTTTCATATAAAACTCATCTTATAAATACCTTCCGCTTAACTACCTTTCCCGCTTAATTGCCTTTTATTTTATATACTACTTTTATTGAAATTTACCTGACAAAAATTCTTTTAAGTAAACATTTGAAATTTGCTGATAAAATACAACAGTTTGTTTTCCTTAGCGCTTCCTTTTGTTTTATGCTTCAAAATTCATAAATCGAAAAGTAATAATCTTAATCTATTATAATGATTCGTGGACTAAAAGCCGTTAAAATCTATTTTGAATCAATAATTCAACACGTCCGATTAAATATAATACAAAACGCACCTATGCCAAATTCCTAAACGCAAGATTTTCGAAGTAAGTCTTATGCTAAGCAAATGCACGAACCCGATAAAAATTGAAAAGCAAGTGAAGTACGCAACACAAGTTTAAGACTTGCACAATTGCAATGAAGTTTGCCCAAGAACAAAGAATGAATTGCGTTTTGGGACAGTGTGTTTAACAGAGTTTTTCTGTTTGCATTTAGGGACAGTTTGTTTGCATATTATGCGCAAGATTTGCGTTTAGGAATTTGCCAAATGCAAGATGAACTGAACTTAACAAAAAGTGCGCATTGGTAGGGCCCTCACCAGCCAACTGATGAATCGAAGTGATATCGGCGTGACGAAACTCAAATTGTATGTACCGTTACAATTGTATGGCCGTTAAAAGCAATTTTGAATTAAATGTTTTTTTTATCAAAAATGTTTGTTTTAATTTTTGTATATGTAAATATGAGATAAGTACCTATGTGCACTTAAGCGGGTTTTTTATAACTGCCCAACCCGCATAAGTGCATATTAAAGTGGCGCATTTAGCGTGAGGCACTTATCCGGGTTTTACTGTACTATGAATTTTATATACATACAAAGTTCTCAACGTCAACAAAGTCCATAAACGTGGTAATATCGAATATGTACAAATCTGGTAAGTTTTTTGTTTCCAGTTTTTCGTTGAAAAAAATTCAGATTAGTTTTCTCCAATTTATTTGTTTTATTGGTTATATTTAAATAAATGTTCACAGTTTAGTTCAGTAAATTTTTTAAAAATTCTTTTTGTTCCTGTTTGTATGCATGTTCTGTTAAAAAATATGACACTTTTCAAATAGTTATACACAATGTAGTATATGCCTAAAGAATATTAATTTTGCAAGTATAAAAAATATTGTTTTTTTTTTGTTGTTTGAATCTTAAATTTATCAGAATATACATAATGCAATTTGCATTGTAAATTGTTTTTATTTTTATTTATTTATTTAACTAAGTTAGCATTTTATATCTAACTGCTAAATATTTTTATACAGTACAATCGCGATAACATGAACAATATGAAAATAAAGCCCGTAGTAAAATTGTAGAATTTTAAAAATTTATAAAAAAAAAAACATTTTATTTGAAAATTTAGCCAGTTTGTAAATTAGGTTGTGTAGTAAACAATAATTACAAAAATATAAAACAATGACGAAAATAAAATTCGCAATGCAATGTCCATCTTTTTCATTTATTATAAAAAAAGCGTTAATTTTCACGTTAACGGGAGTGTACTGTAAAAAGTTGTGTTTATTTTATTTTAATATGTATAATGTACATTTGGTTAATTATATAAATTAGTTATACAAATTTTATACATTATTATTGGAATGAATTCACAATACAAATCATTTGAACAGTTTTTTTTTTAATTTGTTACATAAAATTAATTAGATTTTTAGTTATAAGAAAGTAAATAATATATCCATTTCTTTTTTCTATTTAAATCAAATATTATTCGGATGTTATTTATATGAGAACGTGAATGAAACTTAATACTTAATAAAGATTTTCTATTATGTAATGTGTATTTAACTAGATAAAATGAAAATAAACTAAATTTAAGATAAATATGAATTTATAGTACTTAAATTTTATATAAAAGAAATTATTTCTTATTTTAATTGTTTTAAGTTTTTTTTTTTGTTTAACAGCGTTGTTTTTTTTTTAGTCACAAACTTTGAATTGATTTATTTAATTTTAATTTTTTGTTAAAACAAAATAACAGTTTACATGAAAGACAAGTTATTGTAGCTAACAGAAAAATGTAAATTTAACAAGAAATTATATCACCATTTTTGTATATCAAATATTTTCTTTTTTTTTTGAGTTAACATATCACGGCATTCAGCTGAGGTTTTCTATTTTCTTTCTTAATGTTTCTTCTTTAAATTTTTATTTATGTTTTCCAATTTTTGAAACTTACAAGAAATAAATGTGTATTTTTTCTAGAAATATAAATATAAAATAGATTTTAATATTAAAAAGGCCATTTAATTGTTTTATTTAATAATAAGGGAGCACCTATTGAATGTTTTTGATTTTATGTTCTGGTTTTTTGTTGTTAGTGTTTTTGTTAGGAATTAGGTTTTGTATTTATGATTAAAGATTTAATTTAAAAAAATTGGGATTACGAATGTTGTTCTCAACACAAGTCGAAGGTTTTATGATTCATATTTATTTTTTATGACGAAACATTTTAAATTAAATGATTTAAATAGTTTGTTTATTATTGAGCTGATATTAGATGTCCTAGTGAATTTATAATTGGCATAAATAAAATCGATTGGTCCTTTTTATAATACTACACTCCGCATACCTTTTAACGAAATGCTAGTCTCCCGAGAATGATTTTCGAAAGTTTAGCACGGAACTAATTGGTACAGGGAATAAACTTCCCAGGGGATTTTTGCTATAAATTTCATGGAAATTTATCCAGGAGAAGATATTTCTAGGGAAATAAAATTCTTCTAGAGAATACCGAAAAGACGCATTGTCAGATTAAATGCCTGAGAAAACTCCCTTGGGTGACATTTGAATGACGTTTATGACTATCACATAATAACAAGCCTGAAGAAATATATTGAAATATAAATTTGATCTAAATCTAAATCATGTGTTTTATTTAAATTCCAAATCATAAAAAAAGAATGACCCTAACGAAACGAATTCAGTCAAAAACGATTTTACCATATCTCATGTGATTTTCCATTGGTGAATTCAAGATTTCAATTTATATTTTGCTTTTTTTCGAGCCCAACGGAACATGAATTTAGATTTCATTTTTTTTTTGTTATTGTATTTGTTTTAAATTGTCGAGTCTAAATTTGTTTATTATGTTTGTTCAAGTTTTGATAAGTGAACAAGAAAATATTATTAAGATATTTTATTTTTCAAAAAAGACAACATTTAAAATTAATAGCTCAAAATTTTACAAAATTAACACCTTCTCTAAATCAGTTTTAAAACGGATGTCGGCTCTAAAAATA
Organism: Philhelius pedissequus; assembly: GCA_910595825.1. Lineage (NCBI taxonomy): Eukaryota > Metazoa > Arthropoda > Insecta > Diptera > Syrphidae > Philhelius > Philhelius pedissequus. Next base: position 75,173,198 of record OU343162.1, read on the forward strand.
AATTTTAAAATGAGAGTCGACTTTTTGATAATTTTAAACGACAAAAAGTAAACTTTAACGTTAAAGAGGTCGTCTAACTTTAAAAGCAGTAACACGCTTCTTAATCTTTTTTAGAGTATATTTTCACCAGTTGTTGACGTTTGAAATAACAAAAATTTAAAGAAAAATGTTTTGAAATTTATAAAAAGCCAAAAATATATTTAGTTCCAAATTCTCAAAATAAACACGAAAGCAAATAAAAATGCATTCATTTTTTAATTCTGGTTCTGTTTGATTCCTATATCTGTGAAAAATATGCGCGTTCTTCTGAGATCGCATTAAAAACATACAGTAGTTAGAAGAGTCGTTTACAGTGTTTAAAATTTGCAAAATTTAGATAGGGGTCCCAAATAAACGACTTCTTTAACTAGAGTCGTGTTTTTCTTTAAGACGGTACTGATTGAAATTTAGCACTAACGAAATTAATATGGATGATTATAGCATCACCACTAATGATAAATGAAGCTTTTGTTGGAACACCATCATACTTTCTGAATCCAATGGAATAAATTGAAATTATATTCGTATTTTTAATCTGGCGAAAAATCTAGATCTGTAAAAAATTATCTAGCTTCAAAAATAAATCAATTTATTATGCCCAATGGAACACAAAAAAAAATGTTTATTTGACAGATCCCGATCCAAAATAAATTGATTTATTTTACCAATGGAAAACCTCATCAATATTAAAATAGTCAGAAAAGTGCGATCATATCATTAGTCAATCGTATTTAATTGTGAAACAAAAAATATTATAAAATTCATACCTACAAAATCAACAGACGCGGAATGTAATATGTACCTACTTGTGTATAGTTTGTTTGTATTCTTGCCAATACCTATTTACACCAACCAATTTTAAAATATGTAAAACACCATTAAATAATTACAATTTAAAACAAAAACCCCATTATTTATCTGTTTACAACCAATAAGGAAATAAGTGAAGATGAATTACTTTCCAAACTAATTTACTCACAATGAATATGTAAACGATTTATAGTTTTTATAATCAAACAAAATTGTTTTCGGTTTCCAAGCGATTATAAGTTTGTTAGTCAATAGTAAATATGTAGCAATTAATTTGGCACATTAATTAAGCCAGATATAATTAGCTTACAGAAAATATTTTTTGTTTGTTTAAATATTTGGAATAGAATAGAGAGTATATATGTAAACTTAAATGTGCATTTAATTATATAGATATACGAGTACATAAATTATTGGCGCATAATAGTCTTTTAACATTTTACTAAAATTAAAATCACCAGAGGCCTATTTTATCTTTTTAGTATCATACTAAATTATGACACTTTGACAATTTATAAACGCCAAAAAGTCATGTTCGCTTAGTTTTGTTTGAACTGTTTTAGGCGCGTTCAGCTGGTGTTTGTCAAATGAATAGCTTTAGTATGGTGCTAGTTAAAAAATGTTTAAAATCATGAAAATTTAGTGAAGTCCTTTAATATTAGCAAACTGTTAAATAGTATCATGCTAAAATATTTATATCCAGGCTGTTTAAAATTTTGCTCCATATTGGTTTTAAAATTGCAAATTGATAATTTTTATTTAATTATTGTTTAATACATGTTTGATTTTGAACAATTTAAATTTCCAAGGAAGACAACCAATACACAGTTTATAATGCCAAATTAATTTAATTTGTTAGTCATTCAAAATACAACAACAAAAACAAATCGTAAAACATAATAAAATGTATATATCAAATAAAACTTACAACTAGACTAGACATGTGAAAATTGTAAAAAAAAAACTAACAATATGAAATTTAACAAAAAAAAACCTTAAAATGTACTCGGTACCTGGCAACACTCTACGAGTAGTAAGCAAAATTCTTGTTTACTTAATTGAAGGAAAACCTTCATAGCCGAGACAAAATAAGATATTCTCTTGTCATCAATAATAAAATGCCCTTAAGGAATTTGTGAGGTGTTTTTTTTTTGTTTTAATTAATAAATCATTTATTATAAAAAGATCAGATTTTTGTTTAAGTATTCAAACTTTGTAAGATAAAATCATTTTGATCGCGGTTTAAGTTAAGTTAACCTGTATATAGTGTACATACATACAATGTATTCTCCTTTATGTATGCATTGATTAAAGTTTATTCAGATACATATATTATAAGTATATTAAAATTTAAATACATATAAGTTTAAGACATGCACATACATTAATTTTTATAGTTTTTTTCGTCCATTTTTTTTTTGTTTTATAAAATTATTTTGTTTTCTTATTTAAGAATATAAATATTGTATTTTATAACGAATTACTTGAATCGGCTGGAAAATGCATTAAATTATCACCAGTTATGCTCATCGTTGGGGATGATGACGGTGGGTCCAATGAGGCACGACTTCCGGTACTGAGACTGCTCGAGCTGAGATCTCCTCCATCGATGTGATCAATCGATTGGGTACCGCCACCTTCTGTGATATGGAGATGTTGAAGAACCTGAATTTTTCCTAAAAACAAATCAAACGCAAACTTATGGTTTTGAAAATAAAAAAAAAATAAATAAGAAGGAGAAAGAAAAAATTATAAAAAAAACGCTGGTTAGTGCATGGAATTCTGAAATGAATGATGATGGATTTCTCTCTTCCTGATTTTTTTTTGTTGTTTTATGAATGAACAACTTATAAATGAAAGAACATACGTGGGTAAATATGAAAATAAATTAAACTTAATTTGCAACATAAAATTTAAGCTTGTGCAAATCGTTTTTATCTCTTGAGCTTAAATAAATGACTTAACAAAAAAAAAAAAACAGGATAATAATATAGGAAATCTTCTAAAGTTAACTTAAAATATTCTTTTTGAAATTTAATGGTTATTTTAATATATTTTCTGTGCAATCGTTTTCATTTCTAACAAAATGGCCGCCAAACACATTATGTGAGTATATGAGATAAAAATCGAACACGATATTTTGATCAAAATTAACATTACGATGATAGCGAAGACGAAAGGGGTAGGTCCCGCAATTCTGCCTGTCTGTCTGTCTGTCCTCGATTCTACAGTCTAAGCGGTTCGATAGATTTGATTCAAACTTGGTACATATTTTTTACTTGCGATTATAGTTACTACAGGGTGATTTTTTTGCTACTTGGTTTTTGACGTTTATATTTTTGACAGATCACACATGACAAATTCCACGAACATTTGACTTTTCGATTCAGTATTGTTTGCCATTTCATCATGAATAGACTTACGCCTGAACAACGTTTGCAAATTATTGAAATTTATTATCAAAATTCGTGCTCTGTGAAAAATGTGTTTCGCAACTACACGCGAAACCATGCATCAATTGAGAGGCGAATTTGGTGAGCAGTTGATCTCACGTTTTGGCGCAGTCAATTGGCCACCAAGATCATGTGATTTGACCCCGTTAGACTATTTTTTGTGGGACTATGTTAAGTCTATTGTCTATGGGGACAAGCCAAACACGATTGCTGCCTTGGAAGCCAACATTGAACGCGTCATTGGTGAGATTCCGGCCGAAATGTGTGAAAAAGTTTGCCAAAATTGGACCTTCAGAATGGACCACCTGAAGCGTAGCCGCGGGCAACATTTAAGTGAAATTATTTTTAAAAAGTAAATGGCAGAAATTGATTTATCGATCAAAATAAAAATTTCATTCACTTTTTACAAGTTTCTGTGTTTTTTTGAATTTTCAAAAACCAAGCTCTTAAAAAACACCGTTTATAAGGCAAGTTATGCATTTGTCGAAAAAGAAAGTTTTGAGATAACAATTAAGAATGACTTTAGGATGATAGCGAAGACGAAAAAAATTCAGTACTTTTGTAGTCTGTCTGTGTGTATGTATAGACAACTACAGCCCAAACGGTTTGGCCGTTTTGCTTCAAACTTGGTATAACGGTACCTGAAATATAACCGTTACGTTAAAGCCTATTTTTCTCGGAAACGACTCAAACGATTTTGACTAAAAAAATCAGTGCAGCTTTTTAGGTACGAGCGATCATATGGTTGAAAAAAAAATGTTTTTAATGTCTAAAAATGGTACCCTCCATAGGACCGTTTTTTTTTGCTTTCGACTATCTCATAAATGGCTAACTGATTCTTTGGAAATTTCACTTAACTTAGATGTAGGTTTAGGTTGTCCAATTTATACTGCGTACCAATATTTTTAATTAATATTTTTTTATATTTTTAAAAGCATTTACAAATTTTTTTTTTAAATTTATATTTTAAAATCTGCTCATTAAATTTTTTTTCATAAATTATAGTTATATGTATTTGCTGAATACCTATAAATTGCCGTTTTTTAATTTTTTTCTCAAAAACCACTCAACAGATTTTTAAATTTTTTTCTCATAATTCAAATTTATCCAAGAAATAAAATGGCTTACATTTTTTGAGTTTAAATTAGTTTAAGTATTTATTTCAGAATTTTGAATTATTTTTTTTTTTGATTAAGACGATTTAATCTTTTGTTTTTAAGTTTATATTATAAAATATTTAAGAAAAAAAAAATAAAGACATTTTGTATATATATATATATAAAAAATTAAGTAAAAAACGACTTTGAAAATATATTTAGATTTTAAATAGAAATCTTTTGCATACGATGTGATCGAACATAAGAGCAAGTTCGTGCGATCCAGTCGTGCATTTTATTTTTTTTCGGCAATATACCCGCACGTCTTTTTTTTATTTATTTTTTCAAGACGAAAAATAACGGTACCTGTCTACATTTCTTTTGCCAAAAATAAAAATCTTATTTTTCTCCAAAACATTTCCAACGATTTTTTATAAAACAAAAATCAGTTCACTAATGAAGGGAAAATGTACTTTTTGGTATTTTTTTTTTTGGAAAAAACGTTTTTTTTTTTGATTTTCTGGAAAACTGTTCTCTTACAATTTTTTCATGCAGACGCTCCTGGAAGGTTTAAATACTAATGTAAACTAAAATTTTTCAAAATAAATTTTTGAAATAAAAAAAATAGGTACTTTTCTTTTTGAAAACTCAATTTCGAGAAAACGAATTTATCGATTTTTTCGAGACTAAGTATTTAATAGTTTTTTGACATTATCTTGAATAGTTAAAAAACCATGTTCTTAAAATAAAAAACAACGGTACCTCCCTTTCAAAAAAGCTCCAATTTTTATAAAAAGAACACGGTATTTGTTCTTAAATTAGTACAGTCCACTTTTAAGTATAAAAATATTGTATTTTGCGTACTTATTAATGGTACTTCCCATAGAACCACTTTTCATTTTTTCCACTTTCTCATTATTATTGGATGAACCGATTAAAATTATTATGTATAAAAAAACAAATGCTTCCCATAAGTGTTAATCAAACTGCATAATTATGTACTCAAATTTGCAAAAAAAAGTGTTTTGATTTTTAAAAAATAAATATTTACCAGTTACTGAAATTTTTTGAAATTAAAATTTTATATGTATATTAATAATTAATTACAAAATTAAAATCCATAACCTACATTTAAATATACAAGGTAATCTCACCTACATCGGCTGTAAACCTGCATTGTATAACTAGACTACCTATCTACTAAACACCGTCAATGTTTAGCTACATTAAAGTTATTAGCTACAAGAGCAAGTTCGTACGATCCAGTCGTGCATTAGGTCAAAGCTAAGTAATGCATTCTGGAAGTAACTTAGGAGGTAAGTTCCAGGAAGGTCTGGAAAGTCGTGTTGTACAACTAAAACCATAAGCCGAATTGGTTATTCTTTTCTTCAATCATACAACAATATTTAACAAGAAATCTATAAATCAAATATGAACTACAGTAATACCAGCATAAGTGCCTCTCGCTTAAGTGCCTAACCCGCATAAGTACGTTAGCCTTTATTTTGTATTTTTTTAATGAAATTAACATGAGAAAACTTCTTTTAAATACACATTTGAAATCAGCAAATGCAACAGTTTGTTTACATTTATGGCTGCCTTTTGTTTCATGCTTTAAAATTCATAAATAAAAAAGAAATGATCTTAATCTACTACAATGATTCGTGGACCAAAGGCGTTAAAATCTATTTTCAATCAATAATTCAACAAGTTCGATTAAATATAAAACAAAACACTGTCCTTATTAAATATGCCTATACAAATTTTAATATTGTTGGATATAGTTCACATTGTTTTTTTTTGTCAAGAAATCCATGTATAAGATTAACCGAACTTAACAAAAAGGCCAACTGTCGAGTCCAAGTAAGATCGCCGGGACGAAACGCAAATTTTGTGGACTAAAAACCGTTAAAAGCTATTTTGAATGGGCAAATTCCTAAACGCAAATCATGCGCATAATATGGTAAGCAAACGGTCCCTAAATGCAAACAGAAAAATCTCTGCTAAGCACACTGTCCTTGCGCAAACTTAATGCAATTGTGCAAGTTTTAAACTTGTGTTGCGCACTTCACTTGCTTTCCAATTTTTATCTTGTTTTGCAAATCTTGCGTTTAGGAATTTGGCCAATTACTTAAATGTTTTTTATAAAAAATATTTGTTTTAATTTTTGTATATGTAAATATAGATTTTTATAACTGCCTAACTCGCATAAGTGCCTATTAAAGTGGCGCATTTAATTTGAGGCACTTACCCATGTTTTACTGTATTTCATTAATTGTTTGTTTACAAGTAATTTATTATTGTTATGTTCAAAGTCGAAATATTCTTGTTATAACATATAGACCGATTACAATTTACCAAAATGGATGCATAGAAATATTCCCAGCAGAACCTTTATTTATTTATTTATTTGATAGTGTTTTCGATTGGTAAATTCAGATTTCAATTTAAAAATTGATTTTTTTCGTGGGGAATGGAATACAATAAGCATTGATTTTTGTTGACATTATATTAGTGTAATTTCGTGTCTGTGAAACTAATAATAGTTCATTACTGCTTACATTTTGATATTTGGATTAATTTTCTTTCCAAACAAATTACAAATTCAAAACCATTTGTCAAGCTGACAGCTGAAAAGGCAAGGAGTGGTAAATCTGCCGAAAAATCTAGATTTGCAAAAATGATATAGATTCAAAAATAAATTAATTTATTATGCCCAATGGTACATACAAAATGGTAAAATCTGTGTTTTGACAGATTTAGATGTAAAATAAATTAATTTATTTTACGAAAGGAAAACCACATGAATCAAGCTAATTATATCTAGCGTATATGTAACTTATAATTTTTTTTTAATTTTAACTATATGCCTGTAAGACCTAAGGCCTTTTATATGCAACTTGTATTACACGGCATTAGTTTGGCACAGTGGATTTGAGAAACAGGTATTGACTGTCTCATTTTTAACCCATGGGCGGCATCCAATTAAAATTGGAGGTATAGAAAAGAATGCACCTAGCGTGGGGATCGAACCCACACGTCTAAGTTAGCAATCAAGCACTTTATCCACTGCGCCATTGCCACCCAATTTATATGTTATAAAATATTGTAAAATATGTATATATATGTATATACCCAAACTACAAACGTGCGCAGTTTCATCAAGGTGTATTGTCGACCATAGTTCTTTGAAGAAAACGGTGTAACACAAACTGTAAATGGGGACCGTTATTTAAAGATGTTGAATTAGTTTTTTTTTACCCAGAACTTCGCCGAAGAAGTATCCCTTTCAGCAGGATTTGGTTTCAACAAGATGGAGCAAGTGCTCCAACGAAAATTCCCAAACAAATTGATATCCAGAAACTGCACTTTCCGCTGGCCCTCAAGGTCACCTGACCTGACTGCACCATACTTTGTTTTATGGGGTTGTTTCAAGCAGGAAGTGTACAAAACGAAACCCAGGAATTTGACTGAATTGAAGCAGTCCATCCAGACAATAATTGAGGCGATCCCAATTCCAACCCTTCAGGCCGCAATGAATAATTTTCTGATCAGGTGCCGTGGATTAGCATGGAGGTCATTTGCGGTCTATCATCTTTAAAAACCATTTTAAATAAAATTTAATGTTTAATCCAATAAAAAAAATTAATGAAATACATCGATTAAAATAAAAGCTATTTAAATTTCTTATTGTAGCACGATTCGTGGGCCACCCTGTATTCACGTTATACATCCATTATTGTTTAAACTTTCAATCTGTTAGTCAGCTTGATCAACAGCCCCACTACATTACTTTAGAAGGCTAGTAAATTACTCAAAGACTTATACTTGCTCAGATTTCTTTAATTTAAATTATTATAATTTAAACTTAAATTTAACTCTGTGAAAAACCCCTTAGTTTAGTACTCTCAGTTTTATAAAAAAAAATTCTCCATACTGATTTTGTTTTAATTTTTATTTTTTTTTTCACTTTTTGATTTTTTTTTGGTTACATTTTTTCTTGTTTTATTTTGAGTTAACTTAATATTTATACAATTTTTCGTTTACACATTGTTTATACGTGTTTTTTGTTATTGTAAATTTTATTTAAATCATAAATACTGTTTTTTTTTACATTTTATTTTTGTTATTGATTTTATTTATTTTTTTAGGAATTTTAATTTTATTTTTATTTTCATAGCTGAACAGCAACTCAATACTTTATTAATTAAAATTAATTATTTTACACACGCATTTTTGATTTATTTCTCATCCAAACAATCAAGCAAAACTTGTAAATTTGCTTCTATACATGTAATGAGTAAGAATTTAAATAATAAATAGATTAATGTTTTTTTTTTGTCGTGATTAAGTGAGATTTTCGAAAGTTATTCTAGTAATTACCATATTTTGTCTTTGATATGTGGTCACAAAATCACATTTTTTTTTTAGCAAAAAACAAACAAAAAAATTATATTTTACCTATAATTGGAGTTATAGAATAAATAAATGTTGTTGGTTTAATAAATTACAAATAAATTAACACCAATATTGAGTGCTTTTTTCTATAAATATACAAACAAAAATTGCTTTTAATAATAATAAAAAAAAATAATTAAATTAAAAAATACATTTTGTAAAATACTTGTAAAATTTCACTATAGCAATACAATATACTTATTTCTGCAACAACAACCATATTAATACCTAAATATACACATCGTTTTGATAAATAATATTTTTAAATGTTATGTAAATATATATATACGTTTCTTTATGTCGTGATCGAAGGCGGTAAAATATTTTGTTGGTTTTTTTATCAGTTTAATTTTAATATTTTTTTTGTTATACATTATGTAATATTTTTATTAGTTTTTTGTTATTTTTTTTTATTTTATATATTTTGTTTTTTTTTACATTTTTTTTTTATTATCGAATATTATATGGAAGTTGTTAAAGCACAACAAAATATTTGAAAACATACAGTGACACATGTTAACCAGTTAACGAATTGGTTACACGGGTTTTGTTTTCCAATAATTAAGCATTATTTTTTATATGAATATACATTGTTTTAATAAAAAGTTTTTTTTTGTCTCCAAAGCATGATTTGTTTGAATTGTATTTTTATATTGTGTGATGGTTGAAAAAAAAAGAAGAAAATAAATTGAAGTTTAGGAAAAAAACTAATTTTGAACTGAGACACGGAATATTCTGATGACGAAAATCGAGGTGGAACTGACGTTGAGGAAAAAAAATACTAAGACGTTGACAAGTTTTCCACCATTTTGGAAAATGAATAGTTTTATTTTGTATAAAAGAGACTGATGTTTTTCTCTTCAAGCCTAAAAGTGGTTATGAAATAGATTCCCTTGTACAAATGAACACGAGGTGGAGATTAGTTGGCTTTACATTTTACTAATTTTCAAAGAGGACTAACCGAAAACGAAGTATTTAAATGGGATTATATATTCAACTAACATCAGTCATAGTGGTTAAATGATCTATTGTGAATATACTGTGAGCGTCAAAAAAATGTCATAAACTTCATTTTTGCAACTCTGTTAATGAAAGTGGTTTCAAAGGGCAAGTAAAAACTTATCTTATTTTGTAAGGCGATTTATTTTTAATAAACTGACATATACAACTTAACAAAATATATAATACAAAAATACAAAAAAAAAAATACTTTATTTTTATGGCGTCAAGAGTAAGTGTACAACTTGCCGAACATACTGTTCAAGGTTCTGCTTATCGCAAAAACTACCGATAAATTTATTTTGTTTGTTTTTCTTTCTAACGCAAAACTTGTTCATCAGTGTATTTTATTGAGTTAATTTCCGCAGAAAAGTGCTTATTTAAAATTATTAAATAAAATAACTTGAAACACGAGAACTTATGTGATAAAATTAAGAAAGGAAGGAAAATCTTACAGCGAAATAGCCATATAGTGGACAGGATGCCATAACACGGTGAACAAAATTTTGGACAAATTTCACAAATTCAAAAACGTTGATCGACCTCGTTCCGGGAAGGCAACAAAGACTGTCAATTTTAGTTGAAAAGTGGCAAAAAATCCTAGCCGAATTTGACAAAAAAGCCAGTAGAGTTAATACCCAGACGCATATTAGCTGTCGTTGAGACGAAATGGAAAGTGGAAGAGGTTTAAGTTTTTTTCTTTAATTGAATATTGTACACTTTTTTGACAGCATAAAAATGAAGTATTTTTGTAATTGTTATTGTCTTTTTTTGTATCCTACATATATATTTCGTTAAGTCGTATATGCCAATTTATTAAAAATAAATCCGGCTTACAAAATAAGATAAGTTTTTTACTTAAGCCAGTTCTCATGATTTAGCATTACTACTATCATGCTTTTTGGACCCGAAAAAAGTTCTAATGCTTTTGAGTCGAATAGGTATCACGTTTTTTTTTATAAAATTTTTATTTTCTATCACTCTACTGTAAAACAACATTACTGCCAAACCAAACATGTCCAACTTACCCGCTACTCGAAAATGAAATCACATTCTTTCGCACCTATTCTGTCGTTGTTTTACCATTAAATCATGTTTTTGAACTCAAATCATGCATTCATTAACACAAGGGGCGTTTTTTTTACAAACCCTGGGGAAATTGGATGAAAAACGACCAACTGGCTTAGTGAGAAAGCTTGGCAGCACTGTTATATTTGCAAGATGCCATTAGAAAACAGCTGTGAAAACATTGACACACTAATGGGGTTTTCGTTTGGTAAATTTATATTTTGATCTATAAATTGATTTTTTTTTAACGAATCGAATGCTTTTTCAGATTGATTTTTATTTGCTATAGTATTGATGTTTATTTGTGTCTGTGAACCAGCTAGCGGTATCAGCTGTTTTGTCAAACTGATGGCTGTCAATTTGATACATAGTGGTGTTAGTAAAAGAGGGGTATATCTGCTGAAAAATCCAAAAATGCAAAATTGATCTAAAATCAAAAAATAAATCAATTTGTTTGGCCAATCGAGGACAAATATGGTCAAAATCAGTTTTTTGACAGATATTAATCAAAAATAAATTGATTTTTGTTACCAAACGAAAAGCCCATAAGTGAACTGCTAGTCGACTGTCATTTTATTTATTCAAGGACTTAAGTGAGAAAAAGCAATATTCCGAGAAGGATTATGATGGCCGCCCACTGATTCAAAAGTGGCAAGCAAGTAATTTGCCAAAAGGATGTTGTAGCCCATGGGTAAACAAGCCACGTCCAAACCGTGTTATAAACTTGGATGACGATTACGCTGCCTAGGATGTTTTCGAAATTTCTCTGACTGTCGTCGTTCACAATGGAAGCGATCAAAAACAATGGACCCAAAAACTGAGATGCTCCAATTTAGATTCTGTGATACAATAATCACTGACTAAACAACTGGGCGTGGCAAAAGCAACAAAAAAGACTGCAATGTCAAAGACACCACTGACAGTTGCCAGCTAAAGTTCGTCGCTTCATGGAGACTATTCGGCGATTCGCATAAATAAACTTAATCGGTTGTCGATAAACAAAAAAAAATGTTATGTTTAACATTTCACAATGATCGATTAAATCAAACAAAATTAATAATTAACTGACATCTTAAAATGTCATTTTTGAAGTTTCTATACATTTTATCGGTAACTTATAGCGAGTTTCATTCAAATTCCAAAGATCTCCTCTCAAAAGCGATATTTGATATTTTCAATGAAACTTTGTTTTCGGATTTAATTGTAGTATTGGTGCATGGCTGACACTCACATTTCTGACAAAAAAAACATATCTTCTTCATCAGATGACGAGGAAGAAGAAGACCAAGCAATTAAAAAACGCCACTACTAAATTTATAAATCTAAATTATTAACTTTTTCGTGCATTATTTTTTATCACGGACTGGCACAAGTTCACAAAAAATCAATAACAAAATATTTTCCATTTGACGGAAAAGATTTTTTACATGTATATGCGCATTCAGATCAAATCTGCTTAAGATTTAAGATTTGCTCTTTTAGTTGCAATGAAACTCAAACATTCAAAACCATCCAATCTTTTGACAGAAGGAGCAAATCTTTTCTTGAATAAAATTTGCTATTAATGAAAAAGAATTTTGTTGCCCAGTTTTCATTCTCTCCAAAAGCTAAGCCTCGATAATTCTCTGAATTTAAGCTAAGGACCCCCGGGGGTGAGTTGTTGTTGAAACATGCAAATTGTCAATCCCACTGGCCGTTTTGTTCCTCCAATTTCCCCAGGGACTAGAAAAAACAACACGTCTGGAGTTGCAAAAATGAAGTTCATAGTTGTACACTTTTTTGAAAGAATCTGATGGCAAGGCGATTAAATTGATTTTTAAGTTAATCAAGTCAAGAATTGATAATAGTACGAGCATTCTCAAATAGTTCCAGTCTATTAAATTTAAAAAAAGTGTGTAGGAGAATATATACCGATGTATTTGTAAATTAAAATAGAATATTTTCTTAACTAGCCGAACAGGTCATTTAAAAGCAAAAAAAGGACACACAGGTATGAAAAACGGAATGACACATCACACAATATTGTTTTTTTTTTTTTTTAAAATAAGATCCGAAACGAATGCAAACTATGAAAATTCGCAAGCAAAAAATGAATGATATTTTATACATAAGCGATTAACTTACTCATTCCATGGATCTAGAAAAAAGGACAAAATACAAGTAGTATGTAATTAGGCAAAAAATACAAATCAAACAAATCACTAATTCTTATCTCTTACGTCGTTTGAATTTCTTTTTTGACGAATTGGGTTGTTGCTGTAGGCATTGTGCTTGTTCTGATGATTGAATAGAAGATCCAGCTAAATCAGCTTCATCTTCGGCAGATTTATTCAAGCCATCTAAAGACTTACCTGTTGAATTCGAACCCGTTTGACCATCGGTGTCTTCCGATGTCATCGCCTGATCACTAGACGAAGAATCGTTATTTACCTGGTTGCTGTCCATGTCGTCCAACAAAGTTGGCAGTGGCAGTGTATTATGCACTAAAGTCATATCAGATGTTTTAGCTTTGGTCATGCTGCAGGTCATCAGATTGACATCGTCATTTTTGCTTATTAACGGACGTAGCTCTTCGTCATCGTCTTGAGCGGCAGTAATTAGTTGTTTCTTGCGGCGCTGCTTGTTCTTTGTTTTACCGATGGCAAGGCTGATATTCTCGCCACCAACACCGCCACCGCCACCCGATGAGTAGGTAGCTTCGGTGACATCCTCGCACGTGGACGACGATGTTGATTGATTATTTTCTTGGGAGCTCTGCTCCATACTTAAATATTGATCATCGTTCTCGGTTAAACTCTTATATTCCGCTGTTGTGTGAGCGGTCGAATCGGAGAAGGATAAAGTCAGCGGAGAGTCAACTGGCTTCCCTGAGTTTTCATTTTCATAATGCAAACTTCCACACAGTGCGAAAATTATATTATCAGCTGGAAATCCTTTTGGGAATTGAGGCGATACTACTTTCTCAATTTCAGTGTCTGATTTTATTGGTTTTGAAGTCTCCTGCAGGGGACTTTCAAAATTTATGAGACTAACATTTTCGTCGGGTTCTTCCAGAGGCTCCAAATGTTCGAGAGGTGGCAGAAAATCAATTGGAAGTTCTTGTAGTGGCTGCAAAGGCGGTATGTCATCTAAAATTTTTGATCGATTTTTAAACGACTTTTTATTGTCCTTCTTTTCATCGTGTATATCCATAGTGAAAGGAGGTAACTCCGACTTATCCATTGGTGAACTTTGAGATTTCTTAGTTTTTGTTGATTTTGCAAGTGTGGGAAAATCGGTATTCAATAACATTGTTTTCTCCTCTACCTTGACTATGGGTTTCCATGGAGTTGTATCTTCTACAGATGAAGTTCCACAACCTTCTTGTAGAAAAGCATCAAAAAATTGAATGCCATCACAAGATTTAAGAGCTGATTCCAATTTATCCAAGGGTTTCTCTGTTTTAACCGAAATTTGTTTCTTCTTTGATTTTTCCTTTTTCGAAGGAATTTCCGGTGCAATAAAATTATCTCCGTAAGTATCAACAAATTTCAATGGTGAGCTAATTGTTTTTTCAGGCGAGTCTTTGCTATGCCCAGGTGAATTTTTCGATTTAATAGTTTTCTGGGTATCAACTAAGTCATTTGAAAAACTGGGTTCTATGGTGGTGACTTTCATGTCTTCTGGCTTTGTCGGATTATCAGAAAACTCTATTGGTTTATCAAATTTAGTGGAAATAATACTGTTACTGCGTGAAGGTAGCAAATCATCGGACTGTTTTCTGTTTTGTTCGGGCAGTTTTTCCGGGTTAGTTATTTCTTTTGGTGTCTTTTTCGAAGACTTATATGATATTTTGTCTGTGGTTTCTGGTAAACTAATTTTCTCAGATCTTGGGCTTAAAAGCTTATCGGGCCGAGATTTTTTTGAAGATTTCTTTGACTCTTTGTCTGATAGGTTTACAGGGAGACTTGATATGTCAGATTCTGAACTTTGTTTAGCTTTCTGATCAATTGTATCATTGCGAATGACCGCCTCTTCATTTGTTTTTAATTTGTCAATATCTACTGAAGAAGTCTTCACAGTGTCTGTTTCCTCCCTATGAAAATCTAGCAAGCTATCTGCTAGATCGGATGCATTCGATAATTCAATAGCTAATGGTATTCCTGCTGTTTTGATATCGGGGCTAGATTTTTTTAAGGACTCACCCCGATTCTTCTTTTTAGATTTTCCAATTTCAGATAAATCCTTTGCATCAGCTAAAGATTCAATTTTGCATTCTTGAGATATTACTTTTGTTTTAGATTCTGACTTCACTTGATTTGTTTTGTCAGTTGTTTTTGAATTTTTATAAGAAATCTTAGTTGTCATTCTTTTAAATTCAATTGGTTTTTCATCTTCAAAATCTTCGGGTTGAAGAACAATTGATGCATTTATATCTTCATCTTCGGTTGACTTTTTTGTTTTGGTTAATTTTGGAACTTTAACCGCATTCTTAAATGTCACTTCTTCGAAT
This sequence comes from Philhelius pedissequus, assembly GCA_910595825.1. NCBI lineage: Eukaryota > Metazoa > Arthropoda > Insecta > Diptera > Syrphidae > Philhelius > Philhelius pedissequus. Next base: position 75,188,614 of record OU343162.1, read on the forward strand.
GAATCCTTTTTATTTAATTTTTGCTCATCATCCATTGGAGAAGTTCTAACAGTTTCATCTGTACGACGTTCTTTCTTTGTCTTTTTTGTTCTGTCCTCTTCTTCTTCTAGAGAATTTGATTTTTTAATTGCAATCACTTCTTTTTCTTCACTTTTGCGAGATTTTCTTGACTTTTTTGTTGATGATTCTTCTTCTAACGGCATTTCGACAACAGAAGATTTTCGACTATTACAACAGTGTTTGGCAGAATTTTCTGTCGACTTTTCTGGAGTTATTATATCGCTTTCTACACTCTTGCGTGTTTTTAAAGCTTTCGATTTTGAATCATTCTTTTCAATAATTAAAGGTGGTTCATTGTCAAAATGTGTCTCTAAAGCGTTTAATTCATCATATATTAATTCCTTCTCTACTCTCTTACGAGTTTTTAAGGATTTTGGTTTTGAATCAATATCTCGAATATTATCCGAAGTAATTTTCTTCCGACATAATTCATCGGATAAGAAAACATCAGTTTCAGAATTCTTTTGAGATCTTAAAGACTGTGAAGATGAAGATGTTTGACTATCCGAACTACTTTCAAGAACGGTAATTTCGTCCGATGGTAACTCCTTTTCAACACTCTTTCGTCCTTTAGACATTTTTGATTTTAAAACGACATTTGAAGAATTATCCAAAGTGGTTATTGGATCATCAACTAATATCTCTTTTTCTAAGCTCTTTCGACTTTTAGGGGTTTTTGATTTTGTAATTTTATCTGAACCTGCCTTCTCTATAGACGGTTTCTTACTGCAATCAACTTCATCAGATGAAACGTCTCTTTCTAAGCTTTTTCGGGATTTTGAAGTTTTGGGTATATCATCGTTATCCAAAGGCTTTTTGTTACTGTTAACTTCCCCGGGGGATAAAATATCTCTTTCTACACTTTTTCGAGATTTCGTTGATTTCGGTTTAGAATCTTTAACCGAAGATGATTTAACCTCAAAATAATCTGAATGTTTCTCCAAAACAGGTGTCACTTCGGCCGGTTCTTCCTTATCAGTGTTCTTATTATTAAATTTGTTTGTTTTGGATAATGTATTAGAAGGTTTCGACTTCGTCGTTTCATCCTCGAATTGTTTCTTTGATTTCAATTTAGAAATTGGAGATGTCGCCGATGAATCCCTATCAATGATCGGTTTGTTTAAGATTTTTTTTATTTCCGACTTATCTTCTTGCTCTTCAGATTTTTGTTTTTTCTTGTCAACTTTTTGCCTTCGTTTTACATCTGCAATGTTAAATTGAACTACCTCATCGTCAGACTCTTCCTTTACTTGCTGAATTTGTTGCTGCTGCTGTTGCCTCCTGCCTCGGTTCTTTAAAGATTCCTTCTTCGTTAATTCCAAGTCAACAGCTTTTTCTATAACCGGCACCACTAACTTATTTCCAATTGCTTCGGGTGGTTTGGTAAATTCACTATCCTCGTCAAATCGCTCTGTGTCTAAGCAAATGTTCTCATCACAAAATATCGCCACAACCGGACGAAACAATGATTCATCACAATTCTCGTGAATTACATAACTTTGAGCACTAACACCTTTCAAAATATCATCTGTATCCAAATCACTGTCACAACTACCGGTAATTGTTGTTACAGTGCCCAACGGATTAACTACTTTCTCAATTGACATTGACTTCATATGAATATGTTGTTGTTGTTGCTGCTGCTGTATTAAGGACTCAAGTGATTCGTATTTTGAAGTATATTCATTAGCGACACCACAACCACCAACCAATGTAGCAGCTGACGACGAAGAAGTAGAGCTTCCTGAAGAAACACCACCACTACCTCTTCTTGCTTTCGGGGAAGACGATGGGGATGCAGTTGCACGACTTGAACCCGCGGTAGAAAGTCTACGCCGTTGAGGGTGACCACCTTTAATAGACATTGATAGGGAGAGAAGAAAGAGAAGAAGAAAAAAAAAGAGAAAAGCCAAAGGCAGTGTGTTATTTTCTTTTGCTCGTTTTATTTAAACAAAAAATTATTGCAAAAAAGCAACAAAAACATAATGCTTAAAAAGTTCTATAAACAAATCAGATGCAACCAAAAAGCAAAGAAAAATGTAAGTACGCAAAAAATTTTGGATTTATTTTAAAACTTTCGTTTTTCAAACTATGTGTGATAATGAACAAAGAAAAAGCAGATCCATGCTACAAAAGCCTTTCTGCAAGCGAAACGACTCCTTTTATTTTGATGAAAATATAAAACAGAGATGCGTGGCAAATAAGATAAGTAAGTTAAATGAATTTAGTTTTGTTTATCTTTTTTTGTAAAAAAAAATAAAATATCTGTGGTATATGTTTTTCTGTTAAATACAAAAATGTACAAAGTATTTTAGTTATTGACTGACATGATTTAAAAAAAAAGAAACCGTTAACACCTGCCGTTGGCTATTTCTTTCTCTTTAGTGTTTCTTTTCTTTTTTTTTTTTGTTTACTTAAGCAAGTCTTTGGTTTTGAGGTTTCAAAAAAGCAGTACTTTGAAAGATAGTCGACCGACCTATTGCTTGAGAAAATAGTTGACTGTGGTTGGTGGTGAAGTGGTGATGGTAAAATGTACGAATAATTTTAGTAAGATATTTTGAGCTTCTACATTTATGAATTACAAGGCTAAGGACCAGTTTTCCTTACTGAATTACCACTTAGTTGGTTTACTCTGCAGGTAAAATTAATGTTATCATATGGCTGCCAAAAATATGTCGCCAGTAAACTCAGAGCTACCTTACCAAATTTGGTGAGGTAACTCTGAAATAATTTAAGATTGTAGTAGTAATTGATTGAGGCCAGTTTGCTGATACGAATCATCTTCCACGAATCTTTTCCCATTGCGTAAACTGCTACATAGGTACATATGTTGACCTAAAATGATTAAGTTCTCTATCAGCAAACAGGCCTAAATGAATCCAAAAATCAGTAGTTCTCACACTGAAAAACTGGCCCAAAAAAAATTGAAATCAAATTTCAGCAAATAAGTACAATTTTACTAAAAAAAAAAGTAAATTTAACATAATAATGTAATTTGGTTATTAATCAATTAGGATTTATGTGAATTTAAATGTCGTCAAACGGTTAAAACCACTTAAAGGCTGTGATTACTGGAAATGATGTTTACTTTAGCAACATTCCTACATACAAACAAGGCTCTGTCAAAAAGACGAGATATAATATTTTATTTAAGTTTTAAGTGCAATAATTTTACACATTTAAAAAATTATTTATATGTTAAATATATAAAATTAATTTTTGTTTTTCGAAATTTGATTTCATTTTAATCCGCAACAATAAGGAATAATTTTTGTCCGGAAATTGAAACACATATTTTATACAGGGGAGATTATTTTGAATGAAAAGCACTTAAATTAAATATAAATAGAAAATAGTTTAAAATAACATGCAAAAGATTAATTGTTAGTCGTGCTATATATTTGATCTAAGTGTGAAATATATTTGTATACATTATTACATTATATATTTGACAAAATAATATATATATATATGTATATACATTTATGTATATGTATGTTTAAGTGTAATAGTGTTATGTTTACTCTACGAGCACAAACATGTTTTTGGGCCCATACACAACACAGACACGTCGTTGAAGACCTTAATAACCTTAATAAAAAAACACTATTTAATGACAGTTCATCAACTAAACTAAACTAATGTAGCGTCTTTCTGGCTGAGATTTAAGCTATTGGAAAAGCAGCCGAAATGATCTTTAGGAGAAAACTGATCAGGGATCACTATTTTTTCGTGGGGCTATCAAAGCACTTTAGACAATAAAATGCAAGAAACTGGCAAAGTGCCGAAGCATACTGAATATCATCGGTAACTCTAACCAAGTCAAACTCTGTTGGGTTCCTTTCCTGGACATAGCAATATAAAATATGAACAAAATATACTGCCCTATCGAGGTAACCGTCGGAGCGGAGTTTTCTCCGCAACGCATCTTCGTCGCAAATACAATTTCAGTTCGTAGTAGCATTAATCGGAAGAAATTTCAAAGAAATACGACGACGCATTGCGTTGGATATAAACTTAAGGCAGAGATGTGCAACTTAACTGATATATCGAAAATGCGATATATTTCCGATAGTTTTTTATTAAATGAACACTATAAACGTTTTAAACCATGAAAAATTGGCGAGAGAGTGTAATTTATTGTATATAGAAAGTATTTTTTTCAATTATAATGCGCTAGCGTTTTTAAGAAATGTAATTAGATAAAGTCCCCTCCCTATTTCCAAGCATATGTGTTTTGTTTCCGTTTGAACTGTCAACAAAAGAATACTTTGAAAAAAAAAAAAAAAAACTTTTGAAATACAATATTATTTATTTAGAACATAAAAGAACATTGCAAGAACGAAACCAATATACGCGAACTACCTGACCCAGCTCTAATTCTATAATTCCCTTCAAGATCGAAGAAAAACTTTCGCCTAAATAAAAATGCGTTTTCTTTTGTATTTGAGCAGATTCAACACAAATACAAAACAAATTATAGGTCTGATGGTGTCACTCCAAACCTTTAAAAAATATATGATGTATTCAAAACTAAAACACAGCCACAACTTCTGGTGTCCTTCTTGTGTAATGTTAGATATGCAATATCGGGATATTCCCTCGGCAGATTCATCATCCTCTCATATTGCTGTGAACTAGTTTTTTCGTTCTGCCTAAAAGTCCACAAGTTAACGTACATAAGTTTTTTTTCTTCATTATTTACATTTTAATTAACAATTTCTTTCAAAAGAAAACACTTTCCGCAACGAGAACTTGTCGGAGGACTTCGGAGAATATTTTGTTTGTATCTGTCATAATTAAAAGCATTAAAAGCCAATCGGAGAATTACCTCGAGCAAAATGTCCCGATTCGTAGTAAATCGGAGTGAATTCGCTCCGACGGTTACCTCGATAGGGCAGATAGAGAGTACGGTCTGGTTCTTAAATGAACCAGTCTTCATGAAACATTAATAAGGGGCATCTCTGTGTGAAAGGGGATCACAATTGACCAATAGGCCCCGTGTACACAGTAGCCTTTGAGCTGCGCACGCCCCTCTTAACATAACCTAATCCTTCGAAGACGGTGGTTTAGTAAAGGAATAAGAATTGACATTAAGGGCCAATTTTTCAATAGTCAGTTAAGCAGTCTCCAGATATAGCAAAAATCAATTTTTCAACAGTCAGATACAACTTAATCTTGTAATAAATTATCTGCTCATTTTAGAACGGAATAAGGAGTTATCTGAAGAATAAAATAAATAGCTATTTTCGATGTCAAAAACATTTTGAAAAATTATTGCTTTGAAATAAACGTTAAACAAAAATTAAATTCTATGAAAAGTTCGATACTCGAAATAAAAGTGAAGTTCAAATTAAATTATTCTATATATTGTTTTTTCTTGATTGAAAAATTCGATGTTGTTATCCGGTTGTTTAAGAGTCAAGTAAGTTTATTCTTCTAGCAACTTACTGGTTGTTTATCTGGAGATTGAAAAATCTGCTCTAAGAACAAAAAATTACAAGGGATTACATATAATGAAATAAGATAGAGTTGATAATTATTGCAAGAAGTTTAGTTCATGGATATTCGATTTTTTTTATTGATAGAAAATTTGAATCGGCAGATTAACTTCTATTCTATAGTTTAATGAAATCCTAGACAAGAGGTGGAATAAGCATTTTTTTTATTAATAAGGCTTAAGTCTGGTAAATATGCCTTACACACACACAGTGCAGACAATCTGTATATACAATTGTGTAGAGGTACTTTTTTAAACGATTGTTCAGACTACCTAATTCAACCACAACGTATGCTATTCATGTCGAATCCGGTTTACCTCCTATCTATGTGCGAAACCTTAAAGCTCATTCGGACTACCTTATCAGAGTAATGCGAAGGAATGAAAACAGTCTACACAGATCAATTTTAGAAAGGCTACACCTCACCAACGCTTCTTCCATTTAGGGAGTGGAATCATATTGCCTTGTCACACGACCTCAACCTCTCGTTATCGGTATCAAACTTAACCGAATGGAGTGATATATTTGGAAGGGTGATTGTAAAAGTTGATGATCAAATATACAATCAACACATCGTATGAGCATGCTCATCAAATTCCAGATCATTATATAGAAACTTTAGCCATCAATTGCTAACGGAAAACAAGTACTTCAATGACTGCTATTCTACCGAATTAATAAGTACCATTTTCAAAGCGAGAGTCGAGATATTAGATCTTAATTTTATTCCACACAGATTAGATCGGCAGCAAACTTGTAATCTTTGTAACAGAAGAGAACTTGAGAATGTCCAGCACTTCATCGCAGTATGCTCAATTCTGCAAGAAATCAGAAGGCTACAACTTGGAGAAAGCTTCCTTAATCAAAGTAGTCTGTACGAGGTTTTCAACGGCAATCGGGGTTGAGAGTGCTTGTTCAACTATTGCAAACATGCCCTAGCATATCGCAACAGCTTTTAAATATTCTATCTTTTAAATCATGTGAAAATTAATCGTTGAATCTCGCAAATCATTAAAAGTGCCCAGACCTTAATTCCCTCGCTCTTCCATCCTTCTTAACAGTCAGTTCTCAGTTTTCACTTAAACAATAGGTTCAAAAGTATCAAAAAATTTGAATTTATTTGTAAATTACTTAAACTTTAACGAGTTTCCTTTTTATTATTTAAATACATTTTCTTTATATTATTATTAACTATAATGGAATTTCAATTCCGGCAGACGGCTTATGTAACCAAGTCCGTATTCTTTTATAAAAAAAAATATTGTGCTTATTACTGAGAAATAAAGAAATTTATCTATTTATCTATCTATCTATCTATCTATACACATTAGTTTGTATCGTTTCGTTGTGGTGAAAAATTAAAAAAAAATTAATTCACGCAGACGATCGCTGCAAAACAGTCGACATGGATACACACGACAGATACGCAGACATGTGCACAAAAACAAAATATAGGGTCTGAAATGGCATGCCTGTGTCGTGTATGGGCCCCATAAGAGACACAAAAATACAAATTTAATTCAAGGCACATAGTAAGTTTGGAAATGCGAGATCATCATAGTTTTGGATTGAGATTTGTGAGTTTAATGAAAAATATTTGCAAAAAAACAAAATATAACGAAGTCTGTATGCGACATCCTGAAAAAGGTAATTTCCATAGTCTATGTCGTAATCTCGTTTGCCATAAACAGCGTTTCGTACATTATGTATCTTAAATTTCAAACAATTTAATATCAATTTAAAAATATTTGTATTTATAAGAAAAAAACATTCCTCATCATTTAATTCGCACAGAAAATCATAACCGCCAAATTCCTTTTTTTAAGGCAGTTGCTTTAGTTGTGGTCTTGCCAACTGTTATACATTTATGCAAATTAAAGTTTTAAGTCAACAGTCGAAGAAATTTTAAAGCTGCCCATTTTAATGAGTTAAAATCCGATTCAAGCTATGATAGCTGTGTTTTTACAAGATATTAGTCGGTGAAAATCTAACAGGTTCGATATAAATTTGTAAACTTTACATTACCTTTTTCTTCTGTCAAAGATCGTTGCGATGAATATTTTGTAAATATGAAAGGAAAATACAAAAAGAACTTTATAATCTGATTTGTTCTGATTTGTCTTGTTTTATAATAAAAATCATAGTCTCGCGAAGACTCTGAACGCCTCAAACAATTTGAATCATTTTTTGTTTGTTTTTTTTTTTTTCTAGTTTTAGCAAATAGGGAAAATCGAAATACACGTTTTGCATTGAAATACTGTATGAATGACAATAATGTACTTGGCATTTATGCAGGCACTTCGAATTACTTTCCAGGATAAGACATGCATATACGTACATAACAATAAATGCTTTCAAATATTTTTGTAATGTGACTCGAAGTTTAAAAAAAAATTAAAATAAAAGTAAAAATTGACAAGTGAATTGTGTCGTGTCGTTTTAAAGTGTGCAAACAAAGATAACATGCTAATAAAGGTCATTGCAGTCAGTCAAATCTGCGGATATCTGTTTCACGTGGGACACTGACTGATAATAAAAATAGTCGTATTGATTAACCCCATTACTTCCAAGACCGGGAGCGACTAAAGATGAACGAAAAGCGAATAGAATAATAATGCAATAAGTTCATGCAAATCAAACGCAACTCAAGCGAACACAATGAAATTGACGTATAACGGTGACGAGAAGCAACTACGCGATAGAACGGCATTCTTGTATGCCCTGAAGTCACCTTAACCTGTTGAATAAATTTTATGTTTTTGTTAAATCTATGATCCAACTTTGTCGTTTGCCGTTTTTAAAATGAGTCGCACATGGATAAAGTTCAAGGAACAAACAAATAATTGGAAAAATGTTAATCGTTTGTCTACATTAGCTTTGTTTAGTGAAGTGCTCTGAACTGTTGTGGACAGCAAAGTGCAACTTTTTTGTTCTAATTTGTTCCGACTTGATGTTAAGTGAATTGTTCTAGAACAGATTGGAGCTGAAAAGAACAGGATTCTCTGTTCTCTGGATTTTGAGCAAGAGTAGAACAGAATCGTTAAAACTGTCAAAATCATATATATTATTTTTTTTGTTATTTGGTGGTTTGGTTACTTTTTCGTTTGTGGTTAAGTAAATCGACACCTCCTTTGTTTTAATAATCGTTTATTACGAATAAAATCAAAAGATAGCATTGTTAACAACTCACGAAAAAAAAATGTATGTTTGTTTGTTGTTTTGACAAGTGACGTTTAAATGGCTGCGTTCGGTAGCATTCCCAAAGCAATGTATTGGTCAAACAAAAATCTCAAGCTACCCAAACATTAGCCGTATTTTATTGGTAACCTTTAGGTAGTGTAGTAATGAGAGTCTCAATAAAACAAGTATGCACTTTTTATATACACTGTTATTTTACATCTCCCGGCCAACCATGATGTACAAGTTTTTTTGCCTACACTATTATCGGCACTTTTTTTACTGCATAATTTATTCGCACTTTTCCTTTGTTGTTGCTTACTGAATAAAATTTTGCTCCGCTGCCTATGTATTTACCAATAAAAAAAGGTTATTAATGGATTTGTTTATGGGATTTTCGATTGGTCAATTTATATTTTGATCTATTTTGAACACCAAACCAGAACAGTTTAGAACAGAAAATTTCTCATTGAACAGCAAAATCATGTAATTTTCTGTTCTAAGGTCTTCTAATCTGTCCCGAACAGCCTCATTCAACACACATGATATCAGCTATCTTGTCAAACTGTTAGCTTCGCTTGCAATTATGATGCATAGTGGTGTAAGTAAAAGAGGAGTAGATCTGCCGAAAAATCCAGATCTGCGAAATTGATTTAAAATCAAAAATAAATAATTTTTTTCGGCCAATCGAAGGCAAAAATTGTCAAAATCAGTTTTTGACAGATCTAAATCAAAAATAAATTTATTTTTGTTACCAAGCGAAAACCCAATTAGATTCGTTTGGAAATTTGAGGAACAGTTGATTCAGCTGACACTGCAGATGTGTATGCAATACAACTGACTTAACGGCAAAAGCTTCCTGGATTGTAAGAAAACAAAGCCGCTACTTAGGTATCTTGGCTAGCCTAGCGGCATCGTACTCCAACGCGGTCATTGACTGTTCTATCTTATTCTGACTTTTCTGTTCTAAACTTTTCTTTAGCAAAGCTATTGTAAATTCTTGCGTGTCTTAAAAGCTTTGCATCTGCATTGAATGTTAACCTAATTTCTTTTCATGGAAATTTGTTTGAATTACAAAGATTAAAAGAGTTACAATAATAATAAATTTTCTTAAGTTTTATATAAATCCCACAAAAACACCACTAAGGAATTTTTGAAGCAATTTCAGAAGTGAAAAATCTGCCACTCCTTAAGGGCCCATTTTAATTGTTTTAAAAATAATTGACCTTCAGTTGGACCGTAGCCCTTGATAAAATGCTGTGGAAGTTAAATGCAATTACATAAGCTCTTATAATTGTTTAATAATAAGTATGTATTTTTGATTTGAACATAGTTATTCATTTTTAAAGGAAACTGAATAAATTTGGAGTGTATGACTCGTTACTCATAATAATGCGCATTTAAACGTACAATAAAATAATTTAATTAAAAGAAGAAGAAAAGAATGAGTTCATAGAAAAATATCTGCAAAAGCAAAGTTAGCACACACATCTATAATTTGATTTTTTCAGTATGTACATATATAAATACAATACATACAAAAACAAAGCAAAAAAAAAAGATATTTAAAACAAAGCTAGGAAAAACTCTATGTATATGTACACACATACATACCTTATTTAGTAAATAGAAAAAGAAATTTAATCACCTGAATCTTTATGCGACACCGATGGCGATTCGCGCATTGCATCAGCTAGATCTTCTTTTAGGCGGTTATCGCCATGTGCAACGGAGAAGTCCGAATTCATATGTTCATGGCGAAAACGATCCATTAGCTTTGGACTTTGCTCAATGCTACCTGTTAACAAGATGACGAATTATTTAGTCAATAATAAATGTATTAAATACATAAATACATTTCTATGTACATATATATAAGTATACTTACTATATGAACCAGATTCAATGAGAACCGGAACTGCTGATCGACCAGTTGCAGTAAGTGGCATGTTAAGAGGACTTGAGCGTTCAGGACGGCCTGTAGAGCTTGGCCCAGAACTAATACCAATTTCAACAGCTTCAACATCGATATGACTCAGATTAGATCTGCAGATTAGAAGATTTTTTTTTTTAATTTGAATTAAAATTTATTTGCTAATTAAATAAATATTGAAAGCTAACCCGCTAGGTGTGTTGTAGGTTTTGAATACAAATTGCGGTCCCATCCATAGCCGACGATGAGGACCGGCATGAGTTATAATTTCTACTTGTGATAACCAACTGTCATTGCGATCATCACTTTCTTCATATTGTCTAGTACTGTCGATAAGCATGCAAGAATTCTTGTCCTTTAACAGCCAGTTTTCGACAGACAGTGGTGGCATAATTTCTGGAGATCCATCTTTTCGCCCAAGATTCCATTGAGCTTTAGCTTCTACTTCAAGCTCAATGGGAGTATCATCACATATTTTCTCTTTGGCAACATCTGTTATTGTTAAGAAATGTTAGAAGAAAAAAACGTCTTATTTTAATCTATACATACTTGTGGCAAGTTTAGTATCCAAATCGTATTGAATAAGTGCACCATGTCCGGCCATTACGAACAGTGAGTCCACTGCTTTACGTTGAATTTTATGTGGCGCTTCCCTCGCCGCATTTGGTGGATCAAGAAGCCAGGATCGCGATTTGGCAAAAACTGCACAGACGCTTAGTGGCTTCCCATTATCATCAGATAATGAGGACAATCGTTGGCGTGTATTGGCTGTCTTACCGTAAGAAATAGGCGCAGCCGATCCAGGTGGAGAGGATAAAGCAAAGGGTTGTCGAAGCTGAGCCAGAGGAAGAACAACTGTTGGCCGTGGGAAGGGCGGCATCGTCGGATTATGATAGGGCATCAGAATTTGGCTAAAATTTGTGCTATCGGAATGCGAGATGGGACTGCTGGAACGGCCATCTGCAGTGAGGCCAGCAGATCGATGGAACCGAGACAGTTTATTTACCACATGAAGGCTAGTATGAGTACGCACTCCAGCTGGACCACCGTACGGAGTGACAGGGAACACATGAGTGGTTCCACGTAAAGTGGATACAGCGACCCAGCGACTATCCAATGAGAAGGTTATGTTCTGCACTTTAGCACTTGTGTCTCCACGATGCAGGACATAAATATGATGTACAGCAGCCAAACTGGAACCCACAGGATGTGGTTGAATACGAAACAGATGGAAGTCATGACCGCGTTTATCTGCTGTAAGTAGCATCATACCAGAATTGTCAAATTCCATTGCAACAACTGCCTCAGAATGAGCAATAAAATGGGCTACAATAGGATCACTTCCATTTATTGATATGGGAGTACCACTTGTTGGGCTTACATCTTTAACTGGGTGCTGTTAAATTAATTTGAAATATAGTGAATCATTTGAAAATTCAAATTTTAAAATTGTTTACCTTTATATCTAGAATAGTAACAACACCACCTTGACGAACATCCCCAGTGGCCGAATCAAAGCTGCTATTTTTCGAACTACCACCAGAGCCAGTTGTACCTGTAAGTCCAGCTGCTACTTGTTCACCAAGCTCACGCAGACCTTTACCGAAACTTTTTGCAGCATTGAGCACAGTGGCTGTGTAGCTGGCGACGCCATCACCATCGCAGCCACCACCACTGCGCTTAGAATGCAGCAATTTGTTTTCAGAATAGGCCATCCAACGAGTTCCCAGAGCGACAGGATTCGGATTTATCCTAGCAAAAAAATAAAGTCTTATTTAAGATGATCATCAAAAATTGGTTTTTAAGCTCACCCGGGACTGGGAAAGCATGTGGTGACTGATAGGCGGTCCTCGAGGCTACGTGCATCAAACACAGCAATGCGTTCGTGAAATGTTATCACAATCGATGAACGATTTGCCAAAATATCTAACACAGGATTCTTGAACTTAATAGTCTTCACCTGGGCGCCAGATTTTAGAGAGACAAAATTCACAGCACAGAATTGTGGATTATTGCCGGCGGATGTAGTGCCATCACATATGGCCATAAGTGGTCGTTTCTCAGAATAGGCATCGATGGGCTCATCAGCACGACCATTTTCAGCATAGCTGGGTGTGGGAAGCACTCTCAATGCCGATACAATACCATGACGCCAAGATAGCACCTCCACAGCTTCACCGTTTGCAGGTATAGCCCAGACTTGAACACCCTGACCATACCCAAGTATCAGAAGTAAAGGTGGCGCAACATTTCCCTCCAACTCCCAATCATCACAAAAACGTGTGTCACTTATGTCTGCTGCAGTTTCGAAACGAGCCCAAGTTATTGTGTCCTTGGGATCGCATTGTGGCTGGTTGTTAAGTGTTACGTCATTTATAAATCCGGCTACTGAGTCAATTATTGAGCGATCGCTAACCACCTGTGGAGGTACTATGGCTGGTATACCGCGCGCATTGCGCCTCGGCGAATCAGCTGACATTCTGTTTGGCCAACAGAGCCGATTTATTGTAGCAGCAACTTTACTTCTATCAAATTTATGAGTGATTTTTGGATAAACCGCTCTTTTGAAAGAAGTAACAAAATGGGGAGTTTTGTTTCTTGAGAGACCTTTGTACCTCACAGCGCGGCGCCGGATGAATGTTTAGGCTATTACTTTCCTTTTAACTGTAAATAAAAATGAAAGGAATTATCTTTAATATATTTTAATTATTATAAGTGTTTAAAGCAGGGTTTGAAAAAATGTGTTGTTTTTCAAAAATCAAAAAAAAAAAATATTTTTCGAAAATTTTAGCATAATATATAATTGTATGATAGTAGTACATAATGTACATAAATTTAGTGGCGTACGCAAAAATGCTTAAAAATAAAATATAATTAAATATAAATATTTATGATAAACATAATAAAATTCTTTATATTGCTTGCTCTTATAGTTTTAGGGAAAAAAATAGATGAGGAGAATGATGAATGATATAATAATAAAAAAATCGTTGAAGTGATTTAAACAAAAAAAAGTTTTTTCTATCAAATTTTGAACATATTTTTAGAAACAAAAATTGAAACGTCAATTTATAGTAATTATTAATTAAATTCGAATACACAATATTATTTATACTTTTGGGAGCATGTGCACAAAAAAATAAAATTATTTTAATCGGAAAGTCGAAAATATGGAAAGTTCCGTTAATAATTACCAACGCAAAATAAAATATTTTTTTTTTCACTTTAAGTGAACTGCCATTATTTAGGAACACACACATTTTAATTAAAATTCTTGGAGCCGTTGTTTTTTTTTTTTTTTTTTTTTTTGAGAAAACAAAAACGGTTTAACATTATGTGGGATTGTAGTATCGTCGTATTTCGTTTTAGGAAAATAATTTTTTTCAACTATTCAAGATAATGTCAGAAAACTACTACTACTACTACTACTACTACTACTACTAATTCAAAAATATTGTTTTATAATGCTGTTTATAATTTTTAGGAGCTTTTCCAAAAATTAAATTAACCAAAAAAAAAAACAAAAAATCAAAAACAACAAAAAAAAATTGAGTTACTAGAGGTACTAAGAATAACTTTTTTTTCTAAAAATAAAATGCACGACTTGATCGTACGTATTTGCTCTTATTTTCGATCGTAAACACTAAAGTCTTAGTAAAAAGCTAAATATATTTCTTTTAAATCTTTTTAGATAGGTACCTACCTAAAAATTTTCTTTTTATTTTCTAAGAGAATAAAATGCACGACTGGATCGCACGTACTTGTTCCTATGTTCGATTACATTATATGCAAAATATTCTTAATAGAAACGGCTAAATGTATGTTTAAAGATGTCTTTCACTTAATTTTTTATATAAAAAATTGGTATGAACATTTTAAATATTTAATAATATAAATTCAAAAACAAAATTTCAGAAAAAATCGTCCACCCGTTTTCGAAATATGTATTGAACATTAAAAAAAATTTGTTTTCAAAAATCCAAAAAAGCTATTTTTCGAAAATTTTGAAATGCAGTATTATTTAGAATTTGAAGGAGCTCCTGTATAAAAATTTTGATCGAAATCCGTTGAGCCGTTTATGAGAAATGTTGTATGGCAGGTACCGTTAATAACAAAGTATTTAAACAAAATTTTTGCCCAAAATGTAGACCATCCACAATGTAGTAGACACACCAATTTTTATAAAAACCGTTAGATCCGTTTTCGAGATAATTAAGATGATAGAACATTTTGTATGGCAAGTACCGTTATTTTTTGGGCTAAAACAACGATTCAAAAACCTATTTTCGGCACTCACCTGAAACGCTTAAATACCAAGTTTGAAGAAAATCGCTTCCGCTGTTTAAGCTGTAGGTCGAAGCACAGGAAGACAGACAGACGGAAGAGCGGGACCCACTTTTTTCGTCTTAGCTGTCAAGTTTGATCAAAATCTCGAGTTCGACTTTTCGACATATGTATGTAGTACCTAAGCGTAAAAAAAGAGTTCTGAAATCAATTTGACATAATTAATTTTCACCAAACAAACGTCAAATCCTTATATGTATATATATATGTATGTACATACATATGTAAATCTTACTAATAAAATTTTCCATAGAAGATAAAGTTAACTTACAAAAAATGACTTTAGTCAGCTGTGATCTTTGGTACAAAACGAAAAACATTGAAGAATAAAAGCTTGTTGAATCAGTTTTATTATTCTGTATAAAATTTGAAGAAATTTACCAACTTAACAAAAATTGCATATTGGTAAGTCGCTAACTAAACAACTGATGAGTCCAAGTGAGATTGCCGGGACGAAAGGCAAATTTTGAGCACTAAAGGCCGTTAAAAGCTATTTTGAATCAATAATTCGACAAGTCAAATTAAATATAATGCTAAGTCTTCTACTTGGCTGAATAATTTCAGTATTATATAGAATTGTATTATAATAAAATGCACGACTGGATCGTACGAACTTGCACTTGTAGCTAACAACTTTAATGTAGCTATAACCATTGAGGTTAAGTTAGTTAGGTGTAGTTATTCTATGCAGGTTTAAACCCTTTAAGGTAAAAATAAATGGATAATACACATATTTAAATGTTTTTATATTGCTTAGTCGTTATAGTTTGAGGGAAAACAAAGATGCAGTTTGAATTCGTTGATAAATAAGAATATATAAAAAAAAATTCAAAAATCGTTGAATCGGTTTTTTAATAAATTAATTTTTTATATATAAAATTTTGAAAACATTTTTTTACAAAAAAAATTTGAAACGCCATTTTGAAGATATTGTTAAT
This sequence comes from Philhelius pedissequus, assembly GCA_910595825.1. Classification (NCBI taxonomy): domain Eukaryota; kingdom Metazoa; phylum Arthropoda; class Insecta; order Diptera; family Syrphidae; genus Philhelius; species Philhelius pedissequus. Next base: position 75,204,567 of record OU343162.1, read on the forward strand.
ATACATATAAAATTCAAATTTAAAAAAAAATTCTGATTGCTTTTTGAAAAATCGATTTTTCAAAAAAAAATTTTTATTTATTTTTTAAACATCGAAAAACTTTTTTTTTGAAAATTTGGGTATGCAGTTTTTTTTTACAATTTTAGGGAGCATTTGTCCAAAAAAAATTATTTTAATCGGTTCATCCAATATTGAGAAAGTCGAAAATATGAAAAGTGTTTCTATGGGAAGTACCGTTAATAAGTACGCAAAAAGAAATATTTTTATACTTAAAAGTGAACTGTACTAATTTAAGAACACACAAGTTTTTTTATAAAAATTCTTGGAGCCGTTTTCGAGAAATACATTTTTTTCTTAACGGTTTTTTGACAGTTGTATGGGAGGTACCGTTGTTTTTTATTTTAGAAAAATAATTTTTTTAAACTATTTAAGATAATGTCAAAAATCTACTAAATACGGTTTCGAAAAAATATATTGAGTCGTTTTCGAAATTTTTAATTTTCAAAAAAAATGTATTTCCAAAAAAAATATTTTTGAAAAATTTTGGTATACAATAGTATTTAAACTTTCTACGAGCTTCTGCGTAAAAAAATTCAAAAAATCAGATTAACCGTTTCCGAGAAAATCGTAAGCCAAAAAAATGGTTGTGCTAGAGGTACCAAAAATACCATTTGTTTCAAAAAAAAAAAATGATTAATTGGTACCCTTTCCCTTCATTAATGAACTGATTTTTTTTATAAAAATCGTTGGAGCCGTTTTTGAGAAAAATAAGATATTTGTTTTTGGCAAAAAAGAAATGTATGGGAGCTACTGTTATTTGTCGCCTTAAAAAAATGAAAAAAACGTGTGGGCATGTACCAAGTTAGAAGCAAATCTATCAAAGCGTTTAGGCTACAGACTCGAGGACAGACAGACAGACAGACGGAATTGGGGGACCCACTTTTTTGGTGTTCTCTATGATCGTTATGTCATGTTTAATTGTTAGAAACAAATTTTTTTTTCTAACGCAAGTAAAAAACACCTTCTTATTAATTATGTCCGGCTAAGGACAAAATATTCCAATTTTAATGATTAAAATTTTAATCTTGTTGGATATAGTTCACATTGTTTTTTGGTCAAAAAATTAATGTAAGTTGAACTGAAAAATTGCGTATTGGTAAGGCGCTCACTAACCAACTGATGAGTCCAAGTGTGATTGCCGGGGCGAAACGCAAAGCTTGTGGACTAAAGGCCGTTAAAAGCTATTTTGAATAGAAATTTACCAACTACAAATTTGAGTAATCTAATTTGTTTAATTTTAAGAGTTCACAATTATAAGTAAACGGGAATAATCTCGAAAGCTTGAACTGGCTTTTATTATTTGTTCACCTTATCACAGCATAAAGTTGTATTTTTAATTGAGTTAATATTGTTTTAATAAAATATAACAAAAATCCCCAATCTGCATCTGCACCATGCAAATGCAATCAGTCTTTATTGTTTTATTCAAATAAATTAAGATTTGTAAATATACATATATGTATATTAGTGTGTATGTAGTCGAGCATACTTTACTTTAAAGCAAGATTTGAGGTGCAGATGCAGTTCTATTGAATTTAGCTTCTTTTATTTTATTTTTATTGTTTCCTACAATAAAAATCCATAATTAAATATATATGTACAATCATATAATATTTAATTGTTTTTGTTATCAATTTATTTGTATAGCATATTGTTGGGTGAACAATTGAAATTGTCGCCAAACCTAGGTTTGGATTAAGTTAAGGCAAGCAATCATGTACTGCTCCATTGCAGTCTGAAGTAAATAAAATGCATGACTGGATCGCACGAACTTGCTCTTATGTTCGATCACATCGAATGCAAAAGATTTCTGGTAAAAATCTAAATATATATTTAAAGCAGTTTTTTACTTCATTTTTTATATATACAAAATATCTTTAATTTTTTTAATAATATAAACTTAAAAACAAAATATTAAATCGGCTTAATCAAAGAAAAAATAATTCAAAATTCTGAAATAAATACTTAAACTAATTTAAACTCAAAAAAAAGTACGCCATTTTATTTGTTAGATAAATTTGAATTTATAAGAAAAAAAATTTTAAAATCTGTAGAGCGGTTTTTGAGAAAAAGTTTTTTTTCAAAACTTTTTGAAAATATTTTTCAAGAAAAATTCAAAAACGCCAATTCATAGGTATTCAATAAATGCATATAAATATTATTTTTGAAAAAAATTAATGAGCAGTTTTCGAAATATAAATTTAAATTTTTTTTAAATGATTTTAAAAATAACGGGTCCGCCATCTAACGTTTTTTTTCAACTAGTGCTTATTTCGTGAATGGTAACACTTAGCTAATGTCTGATTTGACAGATAATTAGTTTTATCCTTCCGCTGAACGAATATGGTTGTGTATAAGCTTGAACAACGCTCGCTAAGTGGGCGTGCGATCGACTTAGAGAAGATGCCGATTTTGCCAAAAAAAATCATCTTTTCAAATGAAGCTCATTTTGATCTTGGCGGGTATGTAAACCAGCAAAATTGTCGCATTTGGGGCACAGAAAACCCGCACGCATACATTGAAAAGCCGATACACCCAAAACGAGTCATTGTTTGGTGGGGATTTTGGTCCAGAGGCATAATTCGAAAATGAGCAAGGAGTGGCCGTTACAGTAAATGGCGATCATTATCGGGCCATGTTGAACGAATTTTTATTCACAAAAATTGAAGAGGAGGATATCGGCAATATTTGGTTTCAAGAGGACGGCGCTACGTGCCACACAGCCGAAGCTACACTCCATGTTTTGCGCCCATTTTCAAAAAAAAAAAAGAAGTTATTTGCCGGACCTTATACAAAAAAATACTAATTAAAAATATTGGTACGGGGTATAATTTGGGCAACCTAAATCTATATATGTGTGAAATTATGAAAGAATCGGTTGAGCCGTTTATGAGATAGTCGAAAGCAAAAAAAAACGGTCCTATGGAAAGTACCGTTTTTAGACATTTTTCTATTTTTTTTTCAACCATATGATCAGTCGAAGCTAAAAAGCCGCACTGATTTTTTTTATCAAAATTGTTAGAGCCGTTTCCGAGAAAAATAGGTTTGAACTCAACGGTTATATGGTAGGTACCGTTATTTTTTGAGCTAAAAAAAATTTCAATTTCCCCTCTGTACAATACCTAAAAAACTCTATATATCAAGTATGAGCAATTCGGCCCACCCGTTTGGGCTGTAGGTGTCTATACATACATACACACAGCCTGACAGACATACAGACGGATGGAATTTTTAGACCATCTTTTTTCGACGATAGCGAACGTCGTAATGTCATATTTGATTGTTATCTCAAAACTTTTTTTTTTCGACGAATGCATAACTTGCCTTATATACATAGTTCCTATAATCGCAAGTAAAAAATTGTTAAAAAACAAATAAGAAGATCGTTAATCCTGTTGGTGTAGCTTTTCCTATGCGATATTTCGTCTTTGTGTGATTTTAATTACATATATAAGCAATAACAGACATGCCCTATACATATAACGGGTGATTTTTTTGCTACTTGGTTTTTGACGTTTATATTTTTGACAGATCACACATGACAAATTCCACGAACATTTGACATTTCGATTCAGTATTGTTTGCCATTTCATCATGAATAGACTTACGCCTGAACAACGTTTGCAAATTATTGAAATTTATTATCAAAATTCGTGCTCTGTGAAAAATGTGTTTCGCAAGCTACGTCCGTTTCAGCGACGAGGCTCATTTTTGGCTAAATGGATACGTGAATAAGCAGAATTGCCGTATTTGGAGTGAAGAGCAGCCAGAGGCAATTCAGCAGCTACCAATGCATCCCGAAAAATGCACTGTTTGGTGCGGTTTATGGGCAGGCGGCATCATTGGGCCGTACTTCTTCAAGGACGATGAAGGCCGCAGGGTTACGGTCAATGGAGAAAGGTACCGTTCGATGAATACAGATTTTTTTTTGCCGAAAATGCAAGAATTGAACTCGGTCGACATGTGGTTCCAACAGGACGGTGCCACATGCCACACTGCACGCGAAACTATGCATCAATTGAGAGGAGAATTTGGTGAGCAGTTGATCTCACGTTTTGGCGCAGTCAATTGGCCACCAAGATCATGTGATTTGACCCCGTTAGACTATTTTTTGTGGGGCTATGTTAAGTCTATTGTCTATGGGGACAAGCCAAACACGATTGCTGCCTTGGAAGCTAACATTGAACGCGTCATTGGTGAGATTCCGGCCGAAATGTGTGCAAAAGTTTGCCAAAATTGGACCTTCAGAATGGACCACCTGAAGCGTAGCCGCGGGCAACATTTAAGTGAAATTATTTTTAAAAAGTAAATGGCAGAAATTGATTTATCGATCCAAATAAAAATTTCATTCACTTTTTACAAGTTTCTGTGTTTTTTTGAATTTTCAAAAACCAAGCTCTTAAAAAATCACCGTTTAGTACCTATAATCGCAAGTAAACATTTTATTAACGGTACCAGCCATATAACCGTGCTTTTCGACTTGGTACTATCTTATTAACGGTTGAACGGATTTCGATCAAAATTTTTATACAGGAGGTCCTTCAAAATCTAAATGAGTTTTTAAGTTTGGTTTGATTTTTTAAGAGCTTGGTTTTTGAAAATTCAAAAAACACAGAAACTTGTAAAAAGTGAATGAAATTTTTATTTGGATCGATAAATCAATTTCTGCCATTTACTTTTTAAAAATAATTTCACTTAAATGTTGCCCGGGGCTACGCTTCAGGTGGTCCATTCCGAAGGTCCAATTTTGGCAAACTTTTTCACACATTTTGGCCGGAATCTCACCAATGACGCGTTCAATGTTGGCTTCCAAGGCAGCAATCGTGTTTGGCTTGTCCCCATAGACAATAGACTTAACATAGCCCACAAAAAATAGTCTAACGGGGTCAAATCACATGATCTTGGTGGCCAATTGACTGCGCCAAAACGTGAGATCAACTGCTCACCAAATTCGCCTCTCAATTGATGCATGGTTTCGCGTGCAGTGTGGCATGTGGCACCGTCCTGTTGGAACCACATGTCGACCGAGTTCAATTCTTGCATTTTCGGCAAAAAAAAATCTGTTATCATCGAACGGTACCTTTCTCCATTGACCGTAACCCTGCGGCCTTCATCGTCCTTGAAGAAGTACGGCTCAATGATGCCGCCTGCCCATAAACCGCACCAAACAGTGCATTTTTCGGGATGCATTGGTAGCTGCTGAATTGCCTCTGGCTGCTCTTCACTCCAAATACGGCAATTCTGCTTATTCACGTATCCATTTAGCCAAAAATGAGCGGAAAAAAAAACGGACGTAGCTTGTGAAACACATTTTTCACAGAGCACGAATTTTGATAAATAATTTGCAAACGTTGTTCAGGCGTAAGTCTATTCATGATTAAATGGCAAACAATACTGAATCGAAATGTCAAATGTTCGTGGAATTTGTCATGTGTGATCTGTCAAAAATATAAACGTCAAAAACCAAGTAGCAAAAAAATCACCCGTTATTATTAAATACTTAAAATTTGAATACCAAATTTTTTTAGAAACAAATTTAAAAAAATGTATGTACAAAACTAAGTAAAAAAAAAACAATTTAAAAGTATATTAAACCGTTTCTTCTAAGAACCTTGGGCATACGATGTGATCGAACATAAGAGCAAGTAGGTAAGATCCAGTCGTGCATTTTATTTTATTATTATTTTGTTAGCTGAAGTGCTTTGGCTTTCATACTGGTTCCTAAGAACTTCAAGTAGATCTGAGTTTTTTACAGGAAATCTCAATCTACTTTTAGCAATGCACGACTGGATCGTACAAAGTTGCTCTTTTAGCTAACAACTTAGATGTAGCTAAGCATTAACGCTGTTAGCAGTTCTCATTACGCAGGCTTAAAGCCGATGTATGTAGTTATGTAAATACATTTATATGGTATGTGCAAGTTAGATATGTTTCTAATGTCCGTTTGCTGATACGAAACTTAAGATTTATGTTCCACATAAGCGCTTAAGTAATACATAGCGCTTTGCACCAAACTCAATCCTAAACATAAAAGTCGTTAAGTGGAACATAGTTTATGTTTTAGAAAAAGTAGCACATAAAATTTAAGTATGACATACGGCATTGAAGAATTTTTAAAAATAATGTTTGGATATTTGGTTTTTAGCTATTAACGCATTTAACAAACAAAATAAATAAAAAACAGATTTTGATTAGGCAAATGCCGATGATGGTGGGGACAATTCCATGGATTCTGATAACGGTACAACTTGTTGCAGCCGCCAGATATCGAAGACCTTTTCGGCTTCGATGAGCAAACTGCCAAAACTAAATACGGAATATTGGATGGTGAAGAAATATCCGAAGAAACTGACTGAAGAAAAAATTATCAATAAAAGCCGTGTTTTATTATCGCCAATAACCCATATGGGTCACCCCGTAAAAATAAAACGATCTGTGTTATGTACTCTCATTCGCCGAATTGAATACTTATATTTCAAGCCCAGATAGAAACCCTGATGGAAACCTAGATCTCGTGTTGTTTTTGTAATACGTGTTAAAAAACAACCTAGACCCAGATCCGTAGATAATAAAACGCAGCTAAGGTCGAAGAAATAACGTTTGTCTCGCCATCGCCTACACCATCTCAAGAAGCTGTACAAGTTGAGGTTTCTCCAACTGTTCGGGAAGTACCGGATGCTCCGCCACGCACACCGGTCGCCGTCACGAATAAGTCGCGATTGCCAACACAAAACTTCTGCAAGAACCATTTGAATTGGCGTGAATTGGTGTACAGCTCTAAAACCAACATTTTTGAACTTTATAAATAAAAATAAACAATTTCACAGTTTCAATTTTAAATTTGTTTGCAATATCTTCAAATTTTGATATATCGCACAATTATGTTAAGATTTATAAGGGGCAGCATATGTATTTATTTTTAAAAAAATAATTTTTTTTTCGTTTAAAAATTTTAACACATTTTTAGAAATAAAATGTTGATCGCTAATATAAAGCAGTTAATATGCGTGTAAAATTTTAATTTCAAAATAATGCACTAAGTCCTTTTTGAAAAATCGATTTTTTTTTTAAATCAACAGTCTTCAGCTTTTAACATTTGTATTGTAAGAACCACTGTTTTTTTTAGAAAAATTGTTTTTTTCAAATATTCAAAAACAAGCAAAAAACTACTAAAAACAAAGTTTCGCTAAGATCATTAAATCGTTTTAGAAGTATGTATTGAGTTTTCAAAAGAAAAAATGTTTTTATTTTCAATTTAAAGCTTTTGAAAAATTTTGGTTTTCAATATCAACTGATTTCGATTTTTCCAGAAAATCGAAAACCAAAAAGATTGTCCTGCAAAAGGTACCAAAAATAATAATTTTTTGACCAACAAAATTACGACAAAGTATATTTTTCTCTGTTCTTTTAGCTCAAAAAATAACGGTACATGCCATATAACCGTTACGTTAAAGCCTATTTTTATCGGAAACGGCTCTAACGATTTCGATTTAAGGTAGCTTTTTAGGTACGACCGATCATATCGTTGAATTTTTTTTCAATGTCTAAAAACGGTACTTTCCATAGGACCGTTTTTTTTTTTCTTTCAAATATTTCGTAAACGGCTTAACCGATTCTTTCGAAATTTTACACATATGTAGGTTTGGGTTGACCAATTTATACTGCGTACCAATATTTTTAATTATTATTTTGTTGTAGTTTTAAAAGCATTTTAAAAACAAAATTTTTAATTTATATTTTTAAAACTGTTCGTTAAATTTTTTTCAAAACTTATAGTTTATGTATTTACTTAATACCTATGAATTGGCGTTTTCGATTTTTTTTAAACTTTTTTTCTCAAAAACCGCTCCACAGATTTTTAAAATTCTTTTCTCGAAAATTCAAATTTATCCAAGAAATAAAATGGCGTACTTTTTTTGAGCTCAAACTAGTTTAAGTATTTATTTCAGAATTTTGAATTATTTTTTCTTAGATTAAGCAGATTTAATCTTTTGTTTTTTAAGTTTATATTAATAAATATTTAAGATTCTCATATCAATTTTTTTTAGAAATAAATTAAAGAAATTTTGTATATATACAAAATTAAGTAAAACACGACTTCAAAAATATATTTAGATTTTTAATAGAAATCTTTTGCATACGATGTGATCGAACATATAGCAAGTTCGTGCGATCCAGTCGTGCATTTTATTTCTTTTAACTTCCAATAGACATACCTACTTCAAAAACAATTTTACTTTTCTTACTGTTGTTTATAAATTAAAAAAAAATAAAAGATTTAAAGAAACTTTGTTGAACTTATGAATGTTGTTCCCATAAGGCATATAAAAGGGTTATCTTATACAATCAATAGAAACTTTATAGAAAGCAGTAAATGAAAAACCTTTAATATTCTTTTAGATTTTTTTAGTGTAGCAAAATCTACTGGAATCAATTAGTCTAACAAATAAATTAGATTTCAAAAAGTTTCAGTCAGAATTGCTTGCCTGGTAACAATCATTATTTAACACAAGTTCTATGGAAACCTCGAAGTCGGTTATTTTTTTTTAATATGATTTTATTAAAATAATATGAATAGCCTTTAGTTTTTAAACAAATTGTCAAGATCAAAAGTCTTAAATGATTACTCACTTGACATCTATCGTCAAAACTGCATTCTTTTTCACTACGGACACGTATTTTAAATTGTGCTTAAACTAATATCTAGGGAGCTAAAAACCTTTTTAAAGTTGACATGCATTCACAAAAACCAAGAACTCAACTTCAACGTCAATTCAAAGTATTTCCTTTGAAAACATGTTCCCAGGTATACCTTCCCCTTAGCTATCTATTTGCAAAACAGACAAAACAAAAAATTAAGCTTGCTTCCGTTATTTTATTATTGTTTCCCATTTGGAAACAAATTCATTGATTCTTCTTCAACGAAGCATCAACTCAAGTCCTATTTTTCCTATTTCCGAATCAAAAAATCTAAACTATTTTTCCCACCTGAAGCGTAGCCGCGGGCAACATTTAAGTGAAATTATTTTTAAAAAGTAAATGGCAGAAATTGTTTTATCGATCCAAATAAAAATTTCATTCACTTTTTACAAGTTTCTGTGTTTTTTGAATTTTCAAAAACCAAGCTCTTAAAAAATCACCGTTTATATACGACTTTTACTAAGAGATTTGTTTCTAATTAAAAAACTATGAATTGTAATACAAATTTTACATTGCTATAATTAAATACCAACTTGATGCTTGAATGATGATATTTTTGAAAACAAAAAAACAAGTACAAGTAGTTTGTATAAACTAGTTCACATATAAGGTGTAATTGCACCTAAGCTAAGTGCATATTGTTATTAATATTTTATTGATATGCGCTGGTTTCATGGTGTGTTGTTTCTATTTTGTTGTTATTAACTGCAATAAATATGATAACAGTTTATAATTTCATCACCAAAAAGGGAGTGTGTGTTTTTGCATTTTTATTTAAGCGTAAGTATTACACGTGTAGAAAAAAACATAATAAGATAGTTGGTAATATCTGTTTTTCTGTTGTTTTTATTTAAAAATAAGAATAAGTAATTGTTTTAGAGTGTTTGCGGTCGTGCAATTAAGTTTTGTTTTAAGCAAGTCAAGTTTTTGAAAATAGTTTACAAAAATAATTTTTACGACAACTAATTGCATGGACATGCATGTAAGCTGATTTGCCAATTCTGAATAAAAGTTAGTAGTGATTAGGGGTTCACAATCAGCAATATTCTGAGTTTTGCCCGAACAACGTTCCACCCGGAAAATTTGACATTTCACTTTTCCCATATTGTGAGTTTCACCCAAAAAATCGTTCATGTTCGAAAAATATTCCTTATTAGGCGTTTTTATTTTTTGGTTCAGAACAGATATTGAGTTGTCAAACATTTTGTTTGTGTTTACTTTTCACTCAGTGCATTTAGAGCTCCGAATGTAAGTTTCTCTTTTCGTTCTGAACATTTGCAGAGCGCGCTCGATGTGATTGAACATAATCGTCTGAGCATTTTGAGTTAATTGCTGAGCACACGAAATGTCATGTGTGTCAAGAAGGAAAATGTGAAGAAAAAATAATCAGATACAATTAAAATGTAGAAATGAGATACACGCTTGTTTATTTTCTGTATCTGTGTACAAAATAAAGGTAGTTTTGTGTTATATTGCTTTTTATGATTAAAATGAAAATTTATTCTGGTTGGTGTGGTTCAAGTTTGTTGAAAAAACAAATCAGTGTTATGAGCTTGTTCTGTTCGGAACAAGTTCACACCATAAGCGCCCTACAGACGACCAATGTTACTTGACAAGTATTATTGACGTTTTCGTTTGTCAAGTAACATTGATAAAAAATAGCCAACACAAGTTTAAAGAACATTGACAAAATTGCCTGAAAATCAGACACCTTTATCACAATAATTCCCCCTACACAATGACAAGTGACAATGAACATTGATGAAATCGAAATCAGATCTGATTTTGGTCAATGATTCAATTTTACTTGACAGTAACATTGAAGAGCCTTCAGACGATCAATTTTACTTGAGCAACAGCTCCTTCAAGGTGCTTCATTTCGGGCGAAATTTAACGCCATTAAAGGTTAAAATATCCACTTAATTTTTTTGAGCTGAACGAAAGAATAACAATTAGCATAATGTAGGATATTTCTTTATTTTTGTCAAAAAGGGGTATAAATTGAGATTTTATTATATTAAGAACAAAACAATCAATAAATTAAAAATAAGGAATGTATTCCATAGATGTAAAAAAGACAACTTTTGATAGTTTCAACTAAGCGTTCAAATCTTGAGTAATATTATTTGAACCGCATTTCTTTATAATAATCGGTTTTTTTTACACAAATTGCAACATTTTTCTTGTACTTATTTGTATGGTAATTAGTTTTTTCTTCCTTATTAAATATACAATTTTATGAAATGTTTTTATTGGCTCTTTGGTTGGCACTTCATATCTCAAAACTTTCAAATGTCAACTCAATCCATCGCAGTCCTAATTCCTTTGCTTATAGGAATTTTTTGATTTTATTTTTTATAACAAATCTATTTCAAAGTTTTGATTAATGTGTGTTAATTTAATTAAAATTTTGATTGAATTTGAATAGCAGACTAAAACTAAATTGGAAGCGCAACACTGCAATGATGCTCAATCATTTTCATCCAACGTTAACAAACGTAAACTTTTGCATTCACTTTAGAATTTTACTGATCAACAGATTAAATAAAATAAAATTAACAAACAACCATCAAGAATATCGTGATTAGCTGATATAAATAAACATGGCGAAATAAAGTAAAATAAAAATTAAATTAATGAAATTGTATTAGGTTCGTTCGTTGAACTTTACCTAGGGTCGACCCTCAAAAAACACCCCAGGGCCATTAAATTTATGTTGCAGAAAAGCAAGTTATGTTATTTAATAATTAAAACTTAAAATATGTTAAATTGAAATTCTTAGTACATTTTTTATGGCACTATGCACAATCCACAACTTCAAAGCTTCCCATTTTTCATGTCTGTGTCTAAAAATTAATTTGAGTATTGTTTTATTTACATTCTTAAAATAACAATTTGCATACAAAACGAGAATTCACAACAAAACAAATGCTTCAGATTAGGGATGATGGATAAGTCCATCTATGTTATTGAAACATCGATATTAAAACAAAAAATCGATTATTCAATATCGATGTTGAAGGTATAATAAGGCAAAGTACTTCAACACATTGATGTTTTCGATTCGATAACTATTAACATCGATGATTAGTACTCGATATTCTCCTCAATATCGCCCATTCCTACCTCAGATCTCATGTGACTTTGACGTTTATTCATTTACCTCAAGTTGCCCCTGCTAAAAACCTAGTTCTACTTCAGTGCGAGTTGAGGGCGACCCTAGGTTTAAAAAAACACAGAATTTGTTTATCAGGGTCAAATCGAAATAATAAATAACAAAACCGTGGCTATTTTGAATTTCATATAATAGCGTTTTTTATTTGACAATCCGGAATCCCTTTCCGATCAAGGATCCCAACTCAACACTTTTTTTCGATTCTGACTGTGAAAATAATTGTGTACGTGAAAATAAACAAAATCAAAAATAATGCTTGTTGCACAATTATGATACAAAAAATCACACAAGTCGAGCATATGAATGTGTGAGGGCTTCTGGTTTCAATTCTGATTTCAAATCCAGAAGTAAAAATTCGGCACGAGTACGATAACTTTGGCGCCAACAACTTTATTTAAAATTAATTATAAATTGTAGAGTTCGGACTTTTGAAAAAGGTATAATTTATAACTGTAAGTGTTGCCGTTCTTTTTTAATATTTTTTTAAAGATTTTAAGTAAATTTTTATAAAATTGCCCCTCCCGCCTAAACAAGGGGAGATAGACCCCCCCCTAACATAGTAAAGCCCCTCTACCAAAAACTGTTATTATATCTTGGCGCCATAGTTATCGTACTCTCCCCAAAAATTCTCTTCTTTTCAGAATCAGAACTGTCATTTTTTTCCCAAGTGAAAACTTTGAGAAGAGTGTAAGAGCATTCCGGATTGACAAAAAAAAACGACATAAGTTTACGCATATATTATTTGAAAATTTAAAACAACCTTGTGGTCCAAGAATATTAAATTCGCCTTTTAAAATTTCCCAGAAATTTTGAACTTCTTTGCCAGTTTTGTACAACCCTGGACTAGGTCATCTCTCTCGATCATTATCTAAAAAAGTCTATCATATTGGACTTTGTTAGTTGTTTTTTGTGTTTTAAGCTCAAATATTATTTATAAAACCATTGAATTTGTAAAAACACTTTCATTTTTCTTTAAAATAACTCTTAACGATGCCTTACTTAAAGTGTCCAACACAAATATATTTATATTCATATTTATATTTTTTCATCATTTAACAGCATAACTTTAACATTTTGGTTGTAACCGCACAAATGACATACAGAGTTATGATAATAATATCTTGCTATTGAAAAAATGTTTTAATGTTAAATAAACAATAATTATGTATTTGAAAGGAACCGACAAAAATAGTTTGTCGTAGAAAAAGTTTGTTCTCTTCCATTCCGTTCGTAGTCAGTGATACCAATTTATACGAACTTCGAACATCGTAAGCGATTTTTTCACTCCTAATCCACTACAATGGAATTTGTGATAGTTTTATCGGGAAACATAGAATATTTTCGATTACGATGGAAGCTTTGATAGGGATGAATAGTCCGTCATTACAAACATTTGCCAAATTGCTGACGTTTGTGAACTTACCCACTAACTTTATGCGAGTAGTTTTTTTGAAAATAGTTTTGGGAACTAGACGAACATGGACGAACCTTATCATAATGCATGTTTATTTCAGAAATTATCAATTAACTTTAATTGTCTCTGGTTTATGTGAAGTATCCTTAAATACAACAAACGTACCGAAAAATATTTTTTTGTACTTTAGTGAATTCTATTGCTAAAGAGAAAAATTTGGGATTTTTTTTAAATGATGACCTAAAGCGTTTTTTCAAAAACCTAAAGTCACCCTGATAAACAAATTCAAAACAACAAACAAACAAATTTTTTTTAAATCTATGGTCGCCTTCAACTCGCCCTGAAGTAGAACTAGGTTTTTAGCAGGGGCAACTTGAGATTAATGAATAAACGTCAAAGTCACATGAGATCTGAGGTAGGAATGGGCGAATCGAAAACATCGATGTGTTGAAGTGTTTTGCCTTATTATACCTTCAACATCGATATTGAATAATCGATTTTTTGTTTTAATATCGATATTTCAATAACATAGATGGACTTATCCATCATCCCTAATCTGAAGCATTTGTTTTGTTGTGAATTCTCGTTTTGTATGCAAATTGTTATTTTTAAAATGGAAATAAAACAATACTCAAATTAATTTTCAGACGCAGACATGAAAATTGGAAAGCTTTGAAGTTGTGGATTGTGCATAGGGTCACAAAAAATGTACTAAGAACTTAAATTTAACATATTTTAAGTTGTCATTATTAAATGACATAACTTGCTTTTCCGCAACATAAATTTAATGGCCCTCGGGTGTTTTTGAGAACCGAAAAACACAGGTTTTTTTGACAGCTCTTGGGGTTGTCAAAAAAACCTGGGTCGACATTAGGTAAAGTTCAACGAACGAACCTACTATCACAGGCATTATCCCATATGTTTATTCGAAATGTCATTTCTTATTCGAAGTGGAATTTTATTCGAGCGAAACTCGCAATGTCTTTTAAAATTCCGGGCGAACAATAATATTTCGGGTAAAAAATATTCCGGGCAAAACTCACAATAAGGCTGAATATTTTAAAGATTTAGTTGTAGATAAAGGTTGTATTATGATAAACTCGATGACCAAAAATTTTGTTTTTCTAATTTAGTCTCATACCTACATAAACCGTCTAAGCCTTTTTGGATAAATATAGAAAAAAATATCAACGTTATGCATATTTATTCAAATGTTTAGATAAAAATTAAATCTTGAACGATATACCGCAGTTGGTAGTGAGGCGTCACGTTCAAAATTATATATACATAGGTATAACTGTGGCTAAAATGGTCATGCAATCATTTTATAGGTACCTATCCATTTATACGCATATAGCTAAGTGTTAGGTTTTATTCTAACAACTTTCGATTTAAAAACCCTTGAAATAACTTAATCACAATGCCATAATTAATTCCAGGTATCTACTTATACTGTTTGCGCATTTTATTTTTCTGTTAGAAACATTTCACAATATGTAATAACATTTTGCAATCGAAGAACACTTTAGGTTACACAATATTTTTTTTTATTAAATTATCTTCAAATATTGTGTAACATGTAGGTAAGTAGATAGATACCTACCTTAAAGTGTAAGTTAAATATGCTTTACATTTCGTATAAGCTGCAAGTGCAACAACCTTTTCACTTAATTTAATGTCACATTACATTGACATTGCTGCTATCAGCTACGATTGCCAGAAATAAAAAAAAAGTTGCCGCAATGTGGTAACTCAGCCTTCAGATCTTGCTGTTCAAAAAAAAAAAAAAAAAAAAAATGTGTTTATTTTTAAACCAAAACGTAGGTACCTACCTCATCATCAAGTTTCACAAACTTAAATTCGAATGTTACCTACGTATAGGTACCTACTTGCTTGATCGAGGACAAGTGTAGGTTTCTAACCTAGGTAACAAAATAGGTACAGTGAACATTGGAAAACGTGAACCCCCCAAAATATGAACTACGCCAAAACGTGAACACTGTATTTTTTTACATTGGGGACGTTCACTCAATTATTCTCAGCAATCTGGAATAACTTTCTGTTAGTGTAATGCGTGCAAAACCACATTTGATGAACAAACAGCTGCTCTCATGAAAGCTATCTTAAGTTATCCCAAAAAAATTGGAATAAATAGCTATCCGAGAACAAATGTATAGAACCAGCTGACTGTAAACTTCATTGGTATGCGTTTTGCTTTGAATTTTTGACAGCTTTCAGCTAACCTATCTGATTCGCCCACAGATATACCCCGATAGCTTGGTATCCGAGATAACATATCTAATAAGTGAGTGATCGCCCGCATTGCCAAATAAAAACTCCATAAGATAGGTATACTACTATTATAGGTACAAATTTAGGGAGGTGTCCGAATAGTGTCGTTCTCTACTTTAATTTTAATATACAATACCCAATTACTCATTCCTACACAACTGTAGAAAAATATTTGACATTTCTCTTCCATTTCTAAAACGTTCTTTGTTTACTTTTTTTTTTATTTAAAAAAAATATATAGATATATGCACACACATATATAAATTAAATTGAAATTCTAGAGAGGGACAAGCATATTTTCAACACACAAACACAAATGCACATTTCAAATTTGTACTTGAATATGATTTTGCAGTTATGATTTGTATAGGTATACAACTATAGGGATTGTTCTTTATATTTCGGAGTTACCAGCTACAACCAGAGGGTGAGATAAATAAGATATGTAAAATATTTTAATTATTTATATAATTTATGTAAAGATAAAAAAAAAACGTAGTCCTTTTACACATAAACGTTGCTGGAGATTTTTGAATTTCCTTGTGTGAAAGCGGTCTTAAATGCTTTTCAATGCAGACAAAGTGAACCCCATCCGAAATTTTAGACTAGGTAAAAAAGTAGATTCTTCTTATACCTACAAGTATAAGGGAATTTCTGAGTTTATTTAATCTTTTTTTTAAATTTTGATTGTTTAAACAATTTTCTGGACGATTTATGATTTTAGTCTTCTGGGAAAATACTTTTTCATTTATTTAAAAATACAAACAAATTTCAATATTAAACAAAATCGCGACTCCTGAGTTTAAAATTAAAAAAAATTGAGTGTTCACTAGTCACGTTTTCCTCAATTATGTAGCAAATAATTAGTATAAAGAAAACTTGTTAAGTATGCCAAATTTTAGTTTAGTGTTTTTTTCGATATAATTTTATTATTCGACCTAATATATTTTATATTTACCATTCGTAAGCTTAGAACTTGGAATTTTTTAAGTGTCACTTCTTGCAATGGAAGACTTCATTTTTTTGAGATTTCACTACTTTTTGTAGTTTTTTTTATGTGAAAATTTTAAAAGACAATAAGCTAGCAGACATTCTTCGAAAATGTATTATTGATAATAATTCTGAAAACGTTGATGGATGCCACACCCCTGAATAACACTCCTTTAGTGATTATTCCGTTATATGCGTCAGACCTACCACTCTTACAAGTTTCATCATTCTACGATAAAATATCATAAATGCTCCATATAATTTATATCAATTCTGTGAAAATCGAAATTCTGTAACGAGAAATTCCTAAATTTAATTTTTCGTCTTTGTTTGCATTCTTGAAAAAAATTATTCGTGGCTACGGTTTGATGGTTCAAATCTGGCACAAATCTAAGGACTATGAAGATATCCTTGAGATGCAAAGTTTGGTGCTTTGTATTAAATTAAAAAAATTGATTAGGTATAAGGTATACAAAAATAAAAAATAAATAAAAATAAAATGAAAATAAACTAGTATTTGTTTGTAGCCGCCGATTTTTATATCGTTTTAAACTTTAAAAATATGTTAAAAATAGAAGAAAATATATTTTCACATTAAACTATTTTACTTATTACTTAAAATGAGAAACCTATCGCTAACCTAGTGCTAAAATTCGTATTATTTTAAGGAAAAAATGACTCAAAAAACGAAAACTAAAAAATTGAAAAACAAAATTATCATTTTTTAATCACATTTAACAGTGTTCACCATAATATTTTAAACCTAAAAAAATGCACGACTAGGTCGCAGGAACTTTCACTAAAGTTCGATCACATCGTATGCAAAAGGTTTCTATTAGGAATCTAAATATATTTTCAAAGTCGGTTTTTACTTAATTTTGTATATAAGATTTTTCAAAAAATTTATTCTAAAAAAAACTATGTAGGTATGACAATTCTAAATATTTAATGATATAAACTTAACACCAAAATATCAACAAAATAGCTTCCACCCGTTTTCAAAATATTGAATTTTCCAAAAAAAATATTTTTTTTTTCAAAAATCTAAAAAACACATATTTTTTGAAAAATTTTTAAAGGAAAAATTGATCGAAGTCCGTCGAATCGTTTCAAAATCAAAAATATGGTTGTATGGCAGGTACCGTTAATAACAAAATATTAAAAAAAAAGCTATGTGACCATATAATGGAGCAAACCCAAAATAGTGCACACACTTTTTTTTATCAAAATCGTTAGAGATGGTTTCGAAATAATTGATATGGTAGAGAAAATTGTATGGCAAGTACCGTTAATTTTGACCCTAAAAAAAACGATTCTAAAATCTATTTTAGACAATCACCTAAAACGCTTAAATACCAAATTTGAAGAATTTCGCTTCTACCGTTTAGGCTGAAGAGCGTTGTACAGACAGACCGACAGATACACGGTCGTCTCTTATATTTTGAAACGATATCCAGCTGCGGTAAAAAAATAGCACAATTACGAAAACCAAATTTCGTTTAAAAATGAAGTTTAAGATAATCTTTTGAAGAACATTTTGAATATGGGAAAAGCTTATATTAAGTCCAAAAATTCAAATTTAAAAAAGAATTCCAACTTTTATTCATCAACTTATTAAAAAAATTTATTTTTATCCGAAACACTCAAATAAATAAGCCGTAAAAACAATAGCACCATTGCTTCATCATACAACTTAAAACTAAAACATCATTTTCTATGATTTTATTCTATGATTTTATTCTTTAGGGGTAGTCTAGCTTAGTATTTTGTTGAATAGCCTTTGTTGGCGGCTATTACTGCTTCAAAACGTCTGGTCATTGAATTTACAAAATGTTGGCCCTTTCTACCGGAATATTCTCCCAGGAGACCTTTACTGCAGTCCGTAGTTTTGTGTTACTAGTCGGTTTGGTTTCAGAGACTGCTTTCTTCACGTCAGCCAACGGATTTTCAATCGTATATAGGTAATGTCAGGCGATTGCGCTGGCCACTCCATCACATTAATTAAATGATCTCCAAACCATTTTCTAGCCTTCTTACTGGTGTGCTTGGGGTCATTGTCAGGTTGGAAAACCCACAAAAGGGGAATATCTTCTTCTGCATAAGGGAGCATGAAGTTTTCGAGTATATTAACGTCAACGTGTTGATCCATGATGAAACTCATCCAATATATGGGCCCAACTCCATAAAACGAAAAACAAGCCCACACCATTATGCTTGAACATCCGTGCTTAAATACTTTATTTGTGTATTTGGGATTATATTCCACTTTCGGAGGTCTTCTCACGTAGGAACGAGATCGTTTAATAATAGTACCTAGAAGCTGTAAATACTTTTCTATTCAGTCATTTAAAGAAGTTAAAATGAAACTTGTACCAGTGGTGTTATTTTTTTTACCGGCACTGTATGTATATACATATTTAAATATACTTTCGCACAAGCGCTTTCTTCTGCCCAAAACTAGGTAAGTCTGGAAGAGAATTTGTTCTAATTGGTGCTAATTGGCATTTTTGGGCCGAGTGTTGAGCACAAATATACTGTGCGTGCATACAATTTTGTATGAAAAGTGAATTTTTTAAATTAATTAAAAATAAAAGTCTCCTCACTTTAAACTTGCGATATTTACTAATTACTTTTAACCATAAATCTACCGAATAAAAGTATCCGCTTGTTAAAATTTATACTCTCTTAAAGAAAAGTTCAGCCTTAATTAAAAATAGAAATAAAGGGCCATCCAAATAAAGGACATCCCGTCTAGAATTCTGATTTGTTTTACAGTAGCTAGTGGTCTCTATAGAATAGCTTTAAAATATAACGGCGAGTAAATACTGTTGAATATGATTAAAAAATGTTTTTCAATGTTGGCCTTTTTAGTAAAACACTTTTGTTCAATTTGTCTTTAAATTACAACGAATTTGAACACACTGATACTTTTATTCAACACATTTATTATTAAAGATTACAATTAAAACGATTTTAATATCAAAATATTAGTTTATCTATTTTTAACATATTTTTAAAGTTTCCCATTAATACACTGTTTTTACAGTTCTTATTAATACTTCCCTATGGTTAGTGTTCTGATATTAGTTTTCTTTTTTGGTACTTTTTTTTTGGGGACATTTTAATGGAAACAATTTTTCGATTAAAAGTAGGTACATTTGTATTAAACAATATTTAAAAAAAAACGTATAGATAAAAACCTACTTTTGTAAAGTTTTTCTGTAATTAAGTTCACGGCGTACACAAAGCTCGGTGTGTAAGGGCGGCATGCTGCACACCTGCACACCCCTGCTTCCCCCAAGTATAGGATTTGCAGTGGGGTCAAGGTTGGGTGTATGCAAGGTTTTTTTTTAGGATTTGACATGAAATAAAAGAACAATAGTAGTTTTAAATCAATTTATATTATCCCAAGAAAATTGCACATACCACAACACTTATCATACAGAAGTTGCATTCAGTGATCTGTGTATTGGCAAACAACAGTGAAAACAAAAAAAGAATGCTGTCAGTTAGTCATCATTTGTATACATTTTGTATGAAAAATGGAAACTTTAAAAATTAATTAAAATAGAAATAAAAGTTTTCTCACTTTAAAATTCTTATATTTATTGTTTTCAAGCATAAGCCCATCGAATAAAAGTATCCGCGTGTGAAAATTCAGGGTGTCATAAAGGAAAGTGGAGCAGAAATAAAAGTTAACTTTAAGTCCTGTTTGTTATGATCTCATAAGTCTAAAAGTTGATTGCAAATCTCTTTTTTAAAACAAGTTTTTAAAAATTCCAACCTGGCAACAATTTGTTTGTTTCATTTCATTTGTTTTTTTTTTTCTGATGCAATCTTTTCATTCTTTATCTTCTTTTTCATGTTTATTTATTTATTTATATTTTTTTTCATTATTATTTATTACTTTGTGCTTTAACCTTAAACTATTCAAAATGAGAATTCCATCCATAGAGAATGAACAACAAGCAAACAATTTTGAAGGACAAACTAGAGCCCTTTTGTCTCGAACTTTTTTTCGAACGAAAGAAACAAAAGAAACTTTCTAATCTCCTTGAATAACGAACAAAAAAAAACATACGACATAATCTACATAATTAGGTATACATCATTTTTTCACATCCGTTTTAAAAATAATTTTGTCAAATAGCTAGGTAGACAGATTTTGATTTATAATAAACTCACCTTTTTTATTGCAATAGTTTGACATGAGAAACCATATCTCTATGACGACGATAACTTTTCCAAAGTTTGTTTGCAATTCTTTAGAAAAGTATAATCCTTTTTGCGTAGGTGGTGGGCAGATAGGATGCGAGAAAATCAAAGGAAGAAATTTTCCGTCGTCTTGTTCTTGATTTCTCCGTTCAAAAAGAAGTCTTTACAGGTGCGTCATAACGACTTTATAACTTCATACAGAGAAGTTTTATTTCCGATCGATAATACTAATTGTTAAACGACAAATTATTATTAATTAACTTTTATAAATTCTGAATTTTCACAGCAAAATAAAAAAAACTGCCAGAAAAAAACTGTTCTACCAACAAACTCAGCTGTCAGTGGAATAATGTGAGAAAAAAAGCCAACGAAAATGCATAGATTGTGAAATTAAAAAAAAAATTACATAAACACTATGATCATCTTTATTGCACTATTGGTATTAGGTCTGTTATTGTCTCTCTTTGTTATACTTGCGCAAAAAATGTTTCTTTGCCGTTTACCACCACCCCCGAAAACTCTGAAACTAGGTAGAAGAAAACAATCCAAAACACAACTAGCTACCTTAACTGTTCAGGTTCACTGTTGCTTTTTTTTTCCAACACTTCACTTCACACTTGTTTTCTAATACAATGAAATTGGAGCCCTTCTCTCTCTCATCCGAGGTTTCCTTTGTTTGAAAAAAAAAAACAAATTTTTACATAAAAACTCATTCACGATGTTTAAATTTCAAGTCGATTAGCAATAAACCATTTTCAAGGTAAAATTATGGAAATTTATGTCCGAAAACTGCCACTGATTTGTAAAGAAAAAAAATGATCACTGAAAACAAAGAACAGTGTTTCAATTCCAAAATTCAACTTGCAAGAGATGGGATGTTGAATAGTTGATGGTGTGTTGACGTCTCCTCTCTATTTCTTCACCAATGCTAATCGATGACGTCTTAACTATAATTTTTTCACTTCTCCAATTCTTTGCCAGAAAAATACTTTTTGTTTTATTAAATACGCAGTGAGATTAGATAAAAAAAAATGTAGGTAATCCAAATGTCAATGGCAATAACAAAAAAAAAACAATTTTTTCACTTTAATTAGTTGTCCGATAGGTACATGGAATTAATTTAAAGGGTTTGGATAGAGGCAATGAAAAAAATTCATACTGAACACATATAGGTAGCCATGTATGTACGAATGGATAATTAAGTTGGAAAATTTCCTTTCGATACGCGCAAACAATATTAATTCTAATTAGCTATTTTTCTTTTCTAATAAATGTTTTTTTTTAACTATCCATTTTGAACGTCTCTTTATACTTTATGTTAGTCTTTTTTTTAAAATCTTTTCTCCTTTGTCTCTTGTTAGTGTTGCCTTCTGGTCGTCACTCGTCACGAAGCCAAAACTCGACTTGTTCTAGGCTAGGGCCTATCTTTGGTTTATTTCGTAGGTATTTTTCTTAGTATAACGAATATTCTGCTTTGTCGCGCAGTATTTTTTTTCTTTATTTTATTTTGTATCATTTTGCTTTGGTGCTATCTTTTATATTTGATTTTGTTATTCACCCAGCTGTTAATTTTGTTTTTTTTAGCCTGTGTGAGTGAGTATTCGAATGGGAATTGGTATGTGTTCAGTTGTATGGTTGGGAAAAATGATAGATTTTGGTTGCAAGTGTACCCCAGTGTGGACACTTTGGTTTTTTGCCAAAAAATGAAATTATTGAATTGAAAAAATCAAACTGAAAATCCATTGTAGCTTATGATTTTTTGTTTTAAGATTTTTATTTCGGCTATTAGTGCAGAAATTTGCATTTCTTCGTTCAGTAGGAAAATTATTTCATGATTCCTTATTGACTATGTAAACAACACAGAATTATTGGCCTGGAATTCCAACTCAACCCATCAATATATGTACATTATGTACCATATTATGTAGTCAGTCGAATTGACATTTGACGTGAAATTATTTCTTCATTTATTTCCGTAGAGATGGTAAGAAATAAATGCTGAAATCGATTTAATAAAATAATTTATTGCATGAAATTTGTGGTCTGCGTTGTGAATTTCCATTGCGTGTTCTATTTTAAAAAAAATACTAATGTGGAGGCCCATTGATAGATAATGTTATTTAGATTATACCTACCTACCCATTATTTGCAATGTGAATGAATTTTGAATTGAATTGATTTTTATACAGTATATAATAACAAAATCATTTTAACAAAGGTTTGGCCTTCTGCCAGTTTGCCGATTTTTACAAACTACCTATAAGTAGTAAGCTAGCTGTGAAAAATATTTTGAGTCTAGAAATATAATGTACATTTATTTAGATACCTAAGCTCAAACAGCTTCACCGCTAGTAGCATTCTTTTGCATTATTTATCACAATTAAAACAAATGAAAAACAACAACTTTTGCCTGTTCTCGAACAATAATTGTATCCCAAAGCCCAACACAGTTTCCTTATTTCGACCACCAGAGTTATATGAGCTTTTCTCGAATGTAAAGTAATTGAAAACAATTTCAGTGTAATAATTAAGGGCGTTGCACTTTTAAATTTAGTATTTCTATAATAATATTATTAAGCCCAAAAAATGCGGTCATAATAATTTTCTGAAAAATGCCCAACATATTTTAGGAAAATTCGCCGAAATGTATGGAAATTACACCGATATTTAGGAAAGAGCCATAAAGTAAAGATTGAAATTACGCCGAAAAAATAATTTCCTAACTTTGTTTGGAAATAAAACCAGAAAAAAAGCTTATGAGGGGCCAAGCAGGCTTCCTTGCCCGTCGTTCTTTTTGCACCTTTTGTTGATTAAAGAAGCGGGAGATTAATATTGTAAACTGGTGGTAAGAAAAACACTTGCGTTGGCTTTCGATTTGAAACAAATAATGGAGAATTCTCTGGCGTGTTTTCCTTTTCGATATGGAAAATTTTTCTGGCGTTTTTTTCATTGTTCTTAAAGGAAAAAAAGGTAAAAAAAAAATATGAAAAAACCCAAAATTCCTGGCAAAAACGCCAAAAAAGTTTGGACCATTTTCGTATGGAGTCTTGTATGCGTTTTTTCATTTTATTTTCTTGGCGTAATTTCATGGAGCACCAAATTGGTTTGAATAAATTTTTTTTTAAATCAATGGAATGTGGATAAAATGGAAATATTCCACGTTTTCTAAGCGAATTCCTTATAATGGTTGATCTAGCTGACTTGTCCACTACAAACTTCATTAACACTGACAAAAGGTTGATTTTGTAACGGATTTCCTAGTTTTTCGGTAAACTGCTCTAATCTCTACTAACCGTTTGGCCTAACGTAATTTTCCGTCATGCTCTTACCAATTTTGAACGTCACTTTTTTTACGGAGAAACAACAACCGGAGAATTTATAAATGTTTAATTAAAAGGTACTTTGTCGCCATTTAAAATACGTTGGGTATCATCCAAAATGTCTTTAACGGTTTTCTTTTTCCAAATTGGTCTTTACGTCGGTCGTTTGCGAATTGTCTCTTTCTTAATACATATTCTGTCTTTCGGACGTTCTCGAGAATACTTATAGAAAGGTCGGTATGATGGCGTTTTAGGAAACTATAATATTATCTTACCTCGTCTACCGTTTTTAACATTATGACGTTTAATTGTCTGTTCTATCTTGTTTTAACTTGTTTTGAAATGTCTGTACTTTTCCACGAATTCCTAAATAAAATAACCAAAAAATAATAATGGAGCAGTTGTTCGGAATAAGGAAACTCGACAAAAATTGGTTTCGTATTCTCGAACAGTTAAAAAAACAAATTAAGGCTACATTTATTTTGAAAATGTTTATCTAGAAACAAATGCATATACGAGTATTTTTTGATAAGTAAAATTTTTGCAAGTACTAACATTGACAATTTCCTGACTAAATGTGTAGTTTCCCGACAGTTCACAACAAGTTTTTTTTTTAAATGAAAATTGAAAATCTAACGAACCGCACCTTTTAGAAATCTTTTTGTGAATTGACAATTTTTATTCATATAATATCTAATTGCAATTCCGTCTGGCCCCAAACATAACGGTACATACAGTTTTAATTATTCTGAAAACGGCTCTAAGGATTTTGATTTATAGGAGCCCGACTATAGGTTTACATATTTTGTTATTTTTTCTTTTTTTACTTTTCTCATAAACAGCTTGACGGACTTCGATCTAAATTTTTATATAAGAGGTCAACCGTATTGTAAATAATACTGGACACTATTTCGTAATACGATTATCGTTTAAATTGGCTGGTTAACATTGAAATATGGGATTACTTAAAACGAGGATCGTCTTAGGCTTAACGGTTCTTGTTTTAATTTGACTATGACATTTTGCCTTCGTATAACTTACGTTTTTGTTTTCTGTTCTTAATCAATTTTCGACAAAAACATATATGTCGGTATGAAGTTAGTTGCGCTTGAAAAAAAATGTGTTCTTTCGTGGATGAATTATCTTTTTCGATAACAGCTCTGTGTTGCGACAAGTCAATCAAGTTTGACCTAGCGACGGCTGTTGACATTGCTGGTGCTGATGATCTGGTATTTGCTGAACATTTGAAATACATTGGTTCTAAAATAACAATGACTGACGCTGTTGCTGTCAATGGTTTAATCCGTTTCACGCATAAGACATTTTTTGTATTATTTTGTTCAGACATTAGAAATATTCAAAAAATTCAAAAATAATGCCACATTTATACGATTTCTTACCATGTTTATTTGTCATATCCTAACATATGATTATATGAAAATATTATTTTTTCTATTTTTAACATATTTTTAAAGTTTCCAATTAATACACGATATAAAAGATTCGCGGCAACGAAAAACTGTTTTGACAGTTCTTGTTAATACTTCCCTATGGTTTAGTGCTCTGATATTAGGTTTCTTTTTGGTACTTTTTTTGGGGAAATTTTAATACATAGAAACAATATTTGGATTAAGAGTACTATACAAGTGTATTTCTTTTCCAATAATAAAACATATGTATATTTAACTTTTTTTTAAATTTAACTATATGCTTGTGAGATGATAGGAAGGAATTTTAAACGAAATTTCATATTTTTCGAAAAGAATGCACTGCTTTTAATATATGTAGGTAGTGAAAACCAATTGCAACCTACTTATGTGAAGTTTTTCTGTAATTAAGTAATTAAGTTCATAGCGTACAAAAACCTCCCTACTTAGCCCAATTATAGGATTTGGGGTGGGGTTGAGGTTTGGCGTATGCAAAGTTTTTTTTGGAATATAACATGAAACAAAAAAAGAACAATAGTAGTTTGAAATCAACTTATATTATCCCAAGAAAAATGCACATACCACAACACTTATGCCGGATTTACACGAGTGACAAATTGTCATTATATTTTCCATTAGTGACAAAATCGTGTAAATGGTTTTAAAATTTATCGTTATTTTCGTCATTAAATAAATGGCAGGGAAAACTGGCATTAAATATTGCCATTGAGTTTTTTTGTAACCTTTAGTCCAAATTATGCGTTTCGACCAGGTACTACAGTTGGGCTCATCAGTTAGATGCTGTAGTACCTTTCTAAGATGCAAGATATTAGTCGATGGATACAGACACAAATAAATTGTACAGTTTTCAAACACTGTGAATTATAATTTTCTAGGGGAATTCGGTCGAATTCAGACACATAGAAAATAATGCCCGTGGTCCGGCTTGTTTAATTTTAAAAAGAAATACAATAACAAAAACAATACAAACGCAAATTTTGTGGACTGTGCTTTTTAATCTTTATTGAGTTTTTTTTGTTTTGTTTTATTATATTACAATGCAGTCATGTAAATGTACAATGATACCATTTTGAAAATTATGGCACACCGCGAGGAAAAATGAACCTGCTCATTCTTTAATGGCAGATTGCCATTATCAATCAAACAGTCATTATTTCGCTTCGTGTAAATGCATGAATTAATGGCAATTTGTCACTCGTGTAAGTCCGGCATTACCATAGCGAAGATGCATACAGTCATCTATGTATTGGCAAACAACTGTCAAAACAAATAAAAAATAGTTATCCGCAGTCATTATTTGCATACATTTGTATGAAAAATGAAAACCTTAAGAATTACCTAATCAAAAATAGAAATAAAAGTTTCTTCACTTTAAAATTGTTATATTTAGTTTTTAAGCATAACTATACGGAATAAAATCATCCGCGTGTGAAAATTCATGGTGTCATAAATAAAAGTAGATCTCTAGCTCGTGTTGCCTCAGGGTTCCTAAACCAAAAGTAACAGCTTAAGGTTACAGAGACAATTGAATTTTACGTCATGCTGGAAAATATGTTTGAATTAATAAATTGAGGAAAATGTCCTATGTTGGTCTCGTTTGTCTAAAAGGTGGCGTTGCGGTTGGCCGGCGACAACAGTATAAACCATTGTGTATTTTCCCTGTAGGATTACTCAAAGTATACAATTTCAATTTTTAACATTTTTAAGAAGACATTGCAACTCGAATATCTGAAGACGTGAACGATAAAGTTCGATAGTTTTAATACAAGATATCAGCCGTCTTCTAAATTGTCAAAAAATTGTTACTAATCATTTGCACATAAACAGGATTATACTACGTTTTCACCTACCACTTAATCCAGATTTATGTGGATTTACCATAAATCTTCTTAATTTTGAAGATTTCCCATACAAATTTTATTCTCCTTAAACGAAGATTAGAAATTAATCTCATTGAAATCTTCTTAAAAGTAGGGAATTATTTTCTCAACAGACCCCAAACAAACTTTATTTTGTGGAACGCGGCCAGAATGCGCACATCCAAATATCAATTCTCCATACAGAAAGCAAGGACGCCATCTTGCTAGAGTGGTCACTTAGCAATCATCTCCGAGTTTTAACTTTATATGTGTGTTAGAAAGCGATGGAGGTATAGAGAAGGTCAAAATAACCTCTTTTTTCTATGGTGAATACACTTTTTTTAAACCGGATTATCTCTAGGTGAAAACGTAGTATTAATCATCTCTAAATTTCTCATTTTTATGCCAAACAAATTTCGAATTCACCGTCTCAATTTTTGACAGAAGGAAATTTATGAGATCTCAGTTTTCTGAACTGGCCTATTGACTGATTGTGGACTGCTGTGTCATTTTCATACAGAAAATTTGCAAAGAAAACGGCTTCATTCTTTTAATCAATATCATCGACTTAATTTCAGGCTAAACAACAAAAAATAAGAAAAAATAATACTTAGCACAATTGTAGTGATAACACCATATAGAAACTAAGATCATTAGAAAAATTCATTAAGTTTTATTTTATTAAAATTATTGCTTAATTTTGTATTCAAATTTATTATATATTTAAAAAAAATATGTTCTCAATATGGGGAGATTCTCCAGAATAATCTAAATAACGATGCTAAAAAGACAGGGATTTTTAAAATGAATGAAAAAAATAATTAAGTTTTCTTCCAAAAAATATCAAAACAAAAATATTTTTCGAGAAAATGTTGGTAGTATTATTTAGAATTTGAAGGGCCTCCTGAAAAAAATGATATTTACATACAGGCATCGATATCGAAAGGGTAATTCACCCTGGTAAAACAGTTTTCTTCGGAATAATATATAAGTTCGTTATCTTTTCGTTAGTTGGAATTATTGGAATTACATTAGAATTAGTTGTACATATTTATCATGTAATTTGTTTAGTCAATTTATATGATTTTTCATCCAATATTCTTCGGGCTTGGAAAAAAACACCGGATATACCGATTGCTAAAAATCAATAGCAAAAAATATTAGACCCATTTCACACAAGGAAACTGTGTTGCCGGCAACTGGGAGTATGTTGGTGAGAGGGGCAAGAGGTAAGGGGAATGAAAAAAATCTCCCCGTCGACGATTTGAAGAGATTTTTTTGACGTTTATGCTTTGAAATTTTCTTAGGTTTCTATTTTGACTTCTGTCTCTGGTAGATGTCAAACATAATTTTCTTAAAGATGAATTGTTTCTTACAATTATATTAGGCGTGTTTTTTTCTAAGCACCGGGGAAATTGGACGAAAAAAACGATGAGTAGGATTAACAATTTGCATGTGAAATCCAACAACAACTAATCCCCGGGGGTGCTTAGCTTAAGCCCAGAGAATTCTCGGGGCTTAGCTATTGGAGAGGATAAAAACTGTGCTACCAAAAACTTTTTCACTAAGTTATCGATAAAATGTATAGAAACTTCAAAACTGACATTTTGACATGTCAGATAATTATCAATTTTGTTTGGTTTGGTTGAGCATTTGGTCTAAGTGTGTCAGTTGTTTTCCTCATGACCATGTCAACCTAACCTAACCTACCTTTTAATATACATTCCGCAACACAACAACAAATCAATTTTAACAATTTTCGCTTTTGTATTGCCTCTATGTTTTTTTAACCCCGCCCGCCATAAGCACAACCTTCTACAACGATTTTCATTTTTGCGTTTATTTTTATTATAGCTAACTTGACTGTGAAATTATTATTAAATAAAAAAGCATTTCCTGAAGTAGATATTCGTTCAATTAACAAGAATTGAATGAACAACAAAACAAAGTTTTCTCTGAGAAGATTGTTTTCGGTTGCGTTTTGTTGTACACAGGAGCAACCCAATACAGATTCTCTGCTACATCCTTGGCATACTTCAATCTTCTTGATCGTCGTCCGCTCTGGCTCAGACCTATATTCCTAATGACCGCCCGAATAAGCAACTTGTCCACTAATATCATGTCACCAGCGACCGACGAATGGGGTAGTTTTCAAGTAGTTGAATTCTATGTACCACTGTATTTGTGAAAATTAAATTAAAAGAAAATCACATCGGCTAAAAACAATTTCCAAAATACTTGATTTCAATTTTCAAATTACTTGATTCACATTTTTTTGTATAAATAATAATTAACTTGGTTCTTTGTATGTTATTTTAATAGAAAAGTAGTTTAAATTCAATAAATACGAGTATATCGAAATTACACAAAACAAATCTACCCGATGATTTTTAGAAGAATGAAGATGAGGCAAACAGTAATGTTTATTTTTTTCTTGCATTACAGCTGTTCTTCAAATGTCATCTTGCAAATTAATAAATAGTGCTTCCAATTTTTTCACTAAGCGCCTTGGTCGTTTTTTTTCAACCAATTCCCCCGGGGATTGCAAAAAAACGCACCTATTATTACATTAAACCAAACCAAGTAAGCTACTTAAATTAATTCATTGTGAAAGAAAATTTTAAGTTTTAATTCATGTAGCCAAGGTTTCCCGGCGGCAGTTCCCGTGATGATTGTGGCAATGCTATTGGCCGCATTTAATTCAATCCATCACGAGTTGGTACACATTTCATACATGCAATTATGCGTCTAGACATGGAAAATCGAGAACAAAAACGCACGCAAAAACGGACCAACTAAGCTCTCAGCTTGTGGCTTCATCATCACATTTGGTTTATAATAACGTTCCTGTATTAGCGAGCAGCAGCAGGCAGCACCACAGGTATCAGTCATATCATCCTGTCAGTTGTTTATGTGTCCAACTGTATCAATAAAGATTCGGTACATTCCAATAAGGCCAATATAATCTTCCCATCATCACTATCACGTGTTGGGTCCAAGATTTGGACGGCAAGAGAAACGCACAACAAATCTGCACACAAATCAATTTTCCCCTGGTTCATTGTTTTTCCGAGACCTTTTAATATGTTAATTTAGCAAACCATTATTAACAACCACAATAAAGAAAACAACATTTACTTAAATAATCGCACCAGGTTTCCTTGTTTTGTATTTATTTTTCTAAAAATAAGCTGCGGTTAATTTATAACTCAAAATAATGGGGGCGTTCGGTAGCGCACAGCTTTCTGATACATTGCTGAAAAATATATTGTGCGTTTGTGAACGTATAAAACCAATAGGTAACCATTTCTGTCAAAATTCAAACAACAATTGAAAAGACAGCTGATTTCGTAGTCAGCTTTGCACTACGATACCTAAGTATACCAGAAATTTAGCGCTACCTTGGGTTCGATTTGGAAATCATATGTTTTGTTCGTTGTATGGTCGTCGGCTGTTAATTGACAGATATTTAACACGTATTACAACAAAAACGAACGTATTGCACAGCAAAGCTGTGCGCTGCCGAACGCCCCCAATGTAGAATTTTCCAGCCGCGAAGCAAATTTTTTGTTTACGAAACGCGAATGTCAAATCAAAAGCAATCCAAAAAACGAGCAAATCAGTTTCCTCATCAATTTCTTCGTGTAAAACCTACCTAACTGGTTTCCCTGTGGAAAGGGGACTTACTTGATCAAAATTACGATTTTTTAAAATTCAATTTTAAAAGTGTTCAATATGGATTAATTCTTTTAAAAATGGATCGTCCGAGAAGACAGATGATTTTAACTTTTTTGTTGGGTTATTTCGAGTTAACATTTTATCACACTGCATTTTGAACTAGGTATCAGCTTTTTAATTTTTCCACACCACTTCAAGCGGTATTTTTTAATCGACATTTTTTTATTTGAAAATTCGTATGCTTTCAATCAACAATTCTTTTTACCCTGTCACGGTGTTATTATTGTCACATCAACAAATGTTTCTTATGTGGTTTTCCATTGGTACATGAATTTGATTCTTTTTTTATACAGATCTTTCAAAACATGGATTTCTACAATTAAATCCTTATATTGGGCAACAAACATTTTTAAAAATTCTGAATCGCAGATCCGTGTTTTTCGGTGAAGCTAGTCCTCTTTTTACTACCACCACTAAACCATAGTATAATTGGAAGCAGTCAGTTTGACACTATCAGTTTCACATAAATTAATACGCCAATACCAAACCAACAAAATTTAATTCAAATCGCGTCCCATTCCCAACGAAAAACATCAAATTCCGCATGAAATTTTGAATTTACAACATATAATTTGTTTATCAAAGATATTTTTTTTAAATATGTAAATATAATTATAATTTTATTTGGCATAACTAAAAAATCTCAATTATTATATCTTCGTGTAAATATGTGTAGGAGAAACTAGATCGAGATGAAATGTTTTAACTCATCTCATTAATTTTGAAAGATACACACAATCACTTAACAGGGATGGACTTTGATGGAGTTATGATCGTGGTAAGGCACGAACCATTTTGTTTTAATATGAAGCGGCAGAATTTCGGACACAAATCCCAATATTCGGCCCCCTAGTATCTTCTTACAAAAAGGCGGCCGAATACTTGTTTTAGTGATTTTTAATAGCCGTTTTGCTCTAATGTTCATGTTTTTGCTCATTTATAGGGTGTCCGCCCAGAAAGTAAACTTTGTTTTGCCGCCATTTTGGTAAACATTAGTCTTGATAGTTCATATTTGGCAGTCGCGAAGTAGACACGTGGCAAATTTATTATGGAAAAATATTCGATAAGCTACGTGTTTTAATCGTTAAAACATTTTATCAAAATCAATCATCGATTACTGTGACGATGAGAAAGTTGCGTGAAATTTGTGGGAGAAACAGCGTGCCAACAAAACGCACTATTTACCGTGTAGTGAATCATTTCGAAGAAAGAGGGTCTGTAGGTGATAGGTCCAAGCATGGACTACAACGTACGGCTGAAAACATTACTGCTGCTCAAGGAAGTGTTCAAAACAATCCATCAACCTCAATTCGACGCCGTGCTCAGGAGCTTGTTCTTCAAAGAACAACTTTGGCCACAATTTTGCACAAGGATTTGAATTTGTTTCCATTTAAGATTCAGTTGACACAAGAGCTTCTTCCACAAGACCATTTACGCCGGCGTACATATGCCAATAGGATTTTACAGCTAGCAAATGCCAACCCTGATTTCATGAAAAAATTATAATGAGTGACGAGGCACATTTTCATTTGAATGAATATGTGAATAAGCGGAATAGTCGGTTCTGGGCAATGGAAAACCCTCAAATTATTCATCAGTCACCTTTGCATCCATTAAAAGTTATAGTCTGGTGTGCAATTCGGTCAGCAGGAATCATTGGACCTTACTTCTTTGAAAATGAAAACGGCGTAACGGTAACTGTGAATGGGCAACGATATCGTGATATGATTGAAAACTTTTGAATGCCACAACTGCTTGGGCTTGATTAACATTCGGTATCAACAAGACAGTGCCACATCGCATACAGCCATACATACATTCCATGCAACCGAAATAAAAAACTGATCAGTATGAAAAAATGCTCTCCAAATACAGAGAAAGATATCCGGAGGCTGATAAACAGCAATTAATCCAGAAACTCAATTCCTTGCGCACTAATTTTAGAAAAGAATTTAATAAAATTTCTGACTGAAAAGAGTGGTGCAGGCGTGCAGGTATAGACGACGTTGTGGTACCTTGAAGCGATGTAGTTTCTCAGAACTGCAGAGGAACCATGCACGTCGCAAAGCAGTTTCCTAACAGATGAAGGAGGAGAGCAAGAATCTGAAGGATCCAAAGTAAGTATTCATTTGTTTCTTTATATGTATTTATTTATATGTTATTATACAAATTTATGCTGCCATGGAACGTGACCTTCATTATTAAAGAAATTACAGAAGCTCTCTCTGATAGTTTTTGCACTGGCAACTGAATTTCGCTCCTTGAAATACATTTTTGTGGCTTTTCTTCTTAAATATTTATGCAAATAGCAACACGTTAAGACGATTGTTTGAGCTTTCCGAGGAGATAACTGAATAGGTCGCTGAAATACACAGAATCTTGAAACCAGGATCCCAAATGCGTTTTCTACAATACGACTCGCACGGCTTAGCCGATAATTAAAAACTCGTTTTTCCATAGTTAAGCATGTTTGGCCATAGGGTTTCATAAAATTATCTGTCAGAGGGAAAGCGTCATCTCCAATAAAAACAAATGGTAGTTTTTTTCACTATTTGGTAATGTACAAGGTAATGGTATTTGAAGTGATTTATTTAATAATGCTTTTCCAAATGCCGTATTTCCTAAAACCCCTCCGTCTGATATACGTCCGTTAACACCGGCATCTACCATAATAAATCCATAATATAACTTTACAACCGCCATCAGCTCAATGCTGATATTTTTTGCGATTGAAGTAATATGAGCCCGCATTTGGTGGCTTTCATGTTTTCCTTCTACAGCCCCAAACAATTTGGGAAATTCCATCGATTATTATATTTATTCGCAATCATTTTCTATTCAGTTTCCATTTCTGGCATCTATAATTTTGAAGAAAAGCTTTTATAATAAAGTTCCACAAATGTTATTATGTTTTAAATATTTATTTGTAATCCTTCAGGCCATGTAATAAAGCTGTGCAAGTTTATAAAACAATTATGCCTGATTGCGGGGATATAGCACTGGTAAATTTTAGATCCTCGAAAGTATTTCCAGTAGCGAGGAATCGTAGTGTAATTGACAATCGCTGGGAAGAGTAATCATTTCCAGCTGTTCATTGAATAATGTACGTTCTAGTCGCAGAAAATTCTGAAAATCGTTCACTCCAGCTCATTAAATAAATTTTCATGAGTAAACAGATTTTTTTTTGGACCAATCTTTCATCCATCTGCGCTTTTTTTTTTCCTTTTTAAGCAGACAGCGATTGCTATAGCCACACAACAAACTTCGTTATCACTTAACATGTTGTCTAGACAAATATCAGCGGTTAAATAAATCATGGAAGAAATATTCTACCGTTTGGGGCACCTAGCCAATAATATTGTGCAATATTTTGGGCAATTATATTGAGCGTCTAGGGAGCGCTTAATAGAGGCGGACATTTACCTGATATTGTATTCCATACATAATTGCCGACATTAGATAAAACATTTATCAATATAAGATCCATTCCCTTTTATTTAATCAAAAATTATAAACAAACAAAGTAGTATACCTTCCAGGCGGACACCCTCTTTTTATTTTAGTAATTTTCTCAAAAAAAAATAATGATGATTTTAAGAAACTCCAATTTACTATGTTTCCTTTGTCCGGCCTCTTGAAAACGACCTGAATTAGAAAATATTTTTCAATTTTAAAGCAAATTTTAGTTGAATTATACATAATACTCTACTTTTACTATATAAACCCCATTTAAAATCAATATTTACTAGTTACTAGTGTTTCCATAACAGTTATCCTGTGTAAATATATTTTTACTTGCGATATATGTAGGTATTATAGGGAAAGTTTTGCATTTGGAAAAAAATCGAACTCGAGATTTTAATCAAAGTTGACATTACGATGATAGTGAACACCAAAAAGTGGGTCGCGCAATTCCGTTTGCCTGTCTGTCTGTACAACTCCTCTGCAGCCTAAACGGCTGAAGCGATTTCCTTCAAACTTGGTATTCAAGCGTTTAAGGTGATTGTCCAAAATGGATTTTTGAATCGTTGTTTTAGCCCCAAAAATAACGGTATTTTGGCTGATTTTTTTTTAAAATATTTTGTTATTAACGGTACCTGCCATACAACCAATTTATTGATTTTCGACTTTCTCACAAACGGCTTAACTGATTTCGACCAAAATTCTTATACAGGAGCTCCTAAAAATTCTAAATAATAATGTACTTCAAAATTTTCGAAAAATATTTTTTTTTTGATTTTTGAAAAAAAAAATATTTTTTGAAAATTCAATATTTCGAAAACGAGTGGACGATTTTTTCTGAAATTTTGTTTTTAAATTTATATTATTAAATATTTAAAATGTTCATACCAATCTTTTTTAAGAAAGAAAATCAAGAATTTTTATACACAAAAATTAAGTGAAAAACGACTTTAAAAATACATTTAGCCGCTTCTATTAAAAATCTTTTGCATATAATGTGAGGTAACGTATGGGCAAAATACGTGCGATCCAGTCGTGCATTTTATTTGTCAGGCGTTCGCATTTAATTAGCTCATAACCCAGAAAGTACTGTACATAGTACCTACCTATTGAAAATGTTTGATATATTATTATTAATTTTGATAAGTAAAGGGTTATCCATTTTGCGGTTTCAAAAGTATAGGGCTGGAATTCGAAATCTGTCAAACTAAGTTGTTAAACGAATTTTTTTTTCAGTTGAAAGACTGACATTTACGAAAATGGACCGCTTAACTATCGCACAACGCATAAAAATTGTTAAAACCTACTACAAAAATGGTGATTCTGCCACACCCACATATCGTTCTTTAAGAGGAGATTATGGTTTACATAATCGTCCAACTACGCAAGCAATTGGCAAAATTGTGAAGAAATTTGAAGAGACTGGATTGGTTACAGATATTGTAAGGCCTGTGCATCATCATTTCGCTCGTACCACTGAAAATATCACTGCTGTAAGTGAAAGTGTTGCCGAAGACCCGAAAGTGTCGATTCCTCGTCGTTCTGAGAAATTAGGACTGTCTTACGGCACATTATGGCGTATTTTGTATTTGGATTTACACCTACATCTATTTAGATTCCAGCTCACACAACAACTGAAGCCAGCTGACCATTCACAACGTCGTAGATACGTCGAATGGGTGCTTGAACAACAGGCGGTGGACGGCGATTTTTCGAACAGAATTTTCTTCAGCGACGAAGCACATTTCTCACTCGGTGGGTATGTTAATAAACAAATTTTTCCTATTTGGGGTTCTGAGAATCCTCAAGTAATTGAAGAGAGGCCATTACATCCACAAAAAGTCACTGTTTGGGGCGCTCTTTTGTCCGGAGGTGTGATTGGACTTTACTTCTTCGAAAGCGACGATGGAACGACTGTCACCGTCAATTCGGAGCGTTATGGTCATATGATAACCGACTTTTTTTTGCCTGCTATTGAAGAATACGACTTGGAGAATATGTGGTTTCAACAAGACGGTGCCACATGCCACACAACTCGAGCGAATATGGCTTTATTGCAAGAGACATTTCCTGGCCGCGTAATTTCTCGTCGGGGCGATATCAACTGGCCACCAAGATCATGCGATTTGACACCGCTGGACTTTTTTTTTACGCGAAAGACCGTGTTTATGCAGATAAACCTTTAACTCTTGAGCACTTGAAAACCAACATTCGTCAAGTTATGGCTGAGATACCGCCCAATATGTGTCAAAAAGTGGTCGAAAATTACCTCAAAAGAATCGATGCTTGCAATTAATTTATCATTTAATTACATGGTGTAGTATTTCGCACATAATGTCAACGTTCAAACTTTATAATACAAATATTTTATATGTGTTTTATTCACGTTTACTTTTGAAAAAATGGATAACCCGTAATAAGAAAGAGATGTAAAATCGTTAAAAGGCTCTAACCTCTAACCAGAGAAGTAGGTCTTTAGATTTCTTAATTACAACCCTTTTCTGTGAAAGGGGACGGCTACTGGAGGGGCTGACAATAGGCGGCTCTACCCAATGTCATCTTACCCGGATGTATGTCATCTTAAGCAGCTACCTATGTAATTTTTTTTTTAAATAATTCCCGCATATATGTTTCAATTACTTTTGTCGTTTTTAATTCGCTGTTTGGAGTTACTCTTTTTTCAATCCTGTTACTCCAAAAACGTTCGATGGGCTTTTCGGAGTTTTTTTCTGTTCTCAATTTCATAAGGGAGTAAAAATGTAAACATTCAACGTAAACAATTGTATGACGAAGTCATTTTTTTAGATGGCGGGCGTTAAGTGTATGTAGTGTATCCGTAAATTTGTGAATACGACATTTTCATATTCGATTTTAATAAAAAAGGGATATCATTACAAATCATGTTAATTGTCCACCT
Source organism: Philhelius pedissequus (assembly GCA_910595825.1). Classification (NCBI taxonomy): domain Eukaryota; kingdom Metazoa; phylum Arthropoda; class Insecta; order Diptera; family Syrphidae; genus Philhelius; species Philhelius pedissequus. The sequence goes on from OU343162.1 coordinate 75,242,157, forward strand.
CTAGCAGCTCTAGTCCATGAGGGTAATGCTCCTCTAAGAATTACACGAGAACGGTTTCTAATTTATGAGCAGTTTCACCGCACAAACAACGGTCGCAATGAACCCATTTCTCGTTGCATCAGAGAAAGCAATTTAGTTTGCTCTGGGATTAACTTTTATATGGATTGCACCAGAGAAACTTTTAAATCAATAGTTTTAAACAAAATTTAAATATCGTTATTTATTATACATATGTATACCATTTTTTATTATTTAATAGCCGTGTTTTATTGGGGGATTTATCCGCCGTAAGTTTATCCGTCGTAGCAGTTTTCATACAATTCGCTACGGTAAATAAAAAGCTAAAGTAGAAGCTACGATGGATGGCTGGTTGACGTTCAGTCGAGTCTCGATTCTGATATTGTTAGTTTTGTTGGTACGATTGATAATTGAATTGAATCTCGATGGATGTGTTCATGGAGTGTTATAATTATTAATTTCATTCGTAAGACAAATCGATCTTTTTGATTCTTTTTTTTTAATAGCTGGCCAGTTTATATTTCCCAAATCTTAGATAACTCCATTTTTTAATAAATTATAAGCTGTTCTTCTGAAAAGTTTCTGACTTTTACTATTAAAAACTATATTCTTTGCTCAATTATTTTCTGAAGTACGTCTAAAATTGACATTAGGGGTATGCAATTTTGCATACCCCTAATGTCAATTAATCAATTTTAACAAAAGTAATTTGAGAAGACAAACCGCATTCGGTGGAACTGCACTATAGAGGAATGCTCCACAGTCCGCCGCAAAATATTTATTCGTATGAAATTCTATGAGCTATAAGGCTAGGCGCGCAAATATGCAATTTTCAGTTTTGCAACAGTTTGGTTGCTAAAGTGAATACCATTTTCATCGTTGATTAATTCTAAGTTGGTAATGTGCGCGATCACTACTGATTAAACTATTGCGTTTCGGAAAAAATGCATGTGAGCGCCTAGCTTAAACGCACTAAGCGGTAACTGAACTTCACAAAATGTGCTTTTTCTTCACTGTTTAATGGACGTTGGCCATGGACGGTATTCGATTCACTACATGCAAATGGACTGGGCGTACATTTTTGTGATCCCATTGTTTTTTTTTTCTGGATATGTGCATGGAAATGGGAAACCAAATGTTAACTACTTTTTCCTTACTCCGCGTATGTTAAGTACAACCTGATGAGTGAATATTGAATTGAAAGCAAAACATAATCAGAAAATAAATTTATAAATTGACTTGAAAAATAAAATTCTAGCTATCGATCTACTCAGAAAATAAATAAAAGCATGAAATATAAAGGGGAAGTACAATGGGAGTGAACAATTTAAACTACGCTGTAGTGTGCGTTCAAAACCAAGAAACATTTACAGGAAACAGGCAAATCTCTGTCAATTTTGTTTCCTCGTGTGAAAGGCATAGACGATTTTTAAAGCAATAAAAAAATTGTCCTGTGTAAAAAGGGACTTGACCATAGTCTATGAACAAACCCATTCACTTATCACTTCCTTTATATTGGTGCAAATTAAAATTGCAAATGCAGTAAAAATGAAAACAAGAAATAGGTTTGTAACAAAAATTAAATATTGGTACGTTTTTCTACTTTCTATTTTATATGAATAAAAGCTAATTATTGTTCATTACTCGAATTTTGATATTTTCTTAATTTTACTTTGCAAAAGACTCTTTCATTACTTGTGACTGCTGTACAGGGGTACCATTTTTACAAAAATAAAAAAGCTACGGTCCATGCTACGGTCGATGCGTTTTTTTGGGAATTACTTACGGTACAATGGAAAGATTCCCAATAAAACACACCTAATAATAGATTAACTATATGTAAATCAATTAAATGTAATTTGAATTGTATATACCCACCCACAAATTTGTTAAAACATTTTTACTTATGTATCTTAGTCTGTAAGAGTACAATATGCTCTGATTGATGAATAAATTAAACTGAATATGTATGTAGGGGTACAACTTAGGTGTATTCATGTATTTCTAAATTTTGAATAGAAACAACGGGTTTCACTCCGGGAGTGCCGGCAGAAGTGAAAACAAACATTAACATTGTGCATTTTTGATATTTTGGAATGGTTAGGGAATAATTTTACACGAATTCCTTTTATTATCAGTATAAAAGTACTTTATTTTATGTGGTTAAATGCAATATTCATTCATTGCGCTATCGTACACAAACATGACAATTTTATAACATATTTAATTTTTAGGATAAGCCGCGTTATAACTATTTAGTATTTAGCGAGTTCAATTCTGTACTCACCCCCAATGTTTCGCTACGAATTACATCGAGCGTGATCACCGGGAAACTGCCAAAGAGATGTTAAGAGCGAATTTGGCTACGCAGGTTGTAACTAGAAAGATGAAAGTATATCGCACTAATAAATATCTTAATTATATGAATGCATTTAGGAGCAACAAAAGGCATGCACTTTAAAAATTCCACAAAAAAATAAAAAAGGCTATTAATACCAAATTTGAGTAACGGTGTTTACATATGTATGTGACTTATTTCATATAATAAATTATTTTAAAATATTCTACATACATTGTTCTCTTAAATCCATCACTTTAATTTAAAAAAATAGTAATAAAAAAAAACTTATAACAAATGCATTGAACCAGCCAAAAAAAATGACAAAAACAACCAACTTGCGTGATCAATTTCACCGTAATAAATGTTATTTAGAGAAGTAACTTGGCTGCGATTAAGTTGTACCGTTATTATAGATAATATTTTCACACAAAAAAATAAGCAACCAGTATGGGAGCGGCGGTCTACTCACCCTCCATCTTACGAATTTTCGATCAGGTCCCGTGTCCTGATGCGAGTATAACATTTTTTACCAATCCCAAAAAGTGCACAACGCCTCTAAAGAATTTTTTACTTTTCACTTCAAAAAATTATACCAAAAACAAATTTGATGCATTGCAATGTAATTAATAAATAAAACATTTAGATATATATATATAAACAGAAACACAAACTAAATAAAAAATAACCACGAATAGGTATCTATTACCTGCATACTGTCCAGTATACTTAAGCCCGTTTTCTTGAATCTCAATTCCCAAAATTTGATGTCGACATAATTACGACAGAACAAGCATAGGATTATCTTTTGACCTCCCTTCATGCCAAGTTTATTTTAAGTTTAGTATTTTGGGTAGGTAGGTAGGTACCAATAGTTATTTCTAAAAATACCAAAATACCACCAAAGCCTGCTGCCCATTATAACTGATAACTGTAATATTCATGGTTCAAATCTAAACTAAAAATAGATACCAACCTACTTCAAACAAAAACAATCTTCATATTTCCAATTAGAAAATACCTCCACTAAAAATGACAGGTGCGCATTAAATAGGTTTATATCAGAATTTCACCTGAAAAATCACTACCAACTGTAAAATATAAAAATTCAAGTAAGAACCAGAACATAATGTCAGCACTTATTCAACTTTATTCTAGGAAAACACTTCGTATTGCGACGAATCCACCATACAACCTACCTTTATACTAACAATTAATTTATAATGACACCTGTCAACATTTTTTACACTCCAATAATACCCAACTTCAGCCGAGTGCAATATCCAGAGAAGAGTGCAAAATGTATATCCAAAGCAAATTCACTCAACACCTTTCCAATAGAGAACCAATTTATTCCAATTTACGGTGAAAAAATCCAAGAGAGACAAGAGTATGTGTCATCCATTCTCTAGCCACCACTACTTTTAACCACCTTCACCATTTAGCCAACTTCCCTGTAGTGAATTTCGTTTTTCGTTGACTTCGCGACAGGGTAACCACCAACACACCATACAGTAGGCAGCAAGATAAAAACCAAAATGGTCGATGGCTGTACGTGATCGTCCGAGTTTTTCTTCCTGCGTGTCAAAAATATAAAGTAAAAAAATTATTCATCTTGTTTATTGTTGCAATACAACAAAACTAAAGTGATAATTGAGATAAAACTTGAAAAAAAAAATGTAGATTCTTAATTCTGTCGCAAAATAAGTGTGAAAAAACATAATCTTTCTTTAGTTTTCGTTTTCTGTGCTTCCACACCACACACAACACACACTCGTCTCAAATCGATTTATCACAAAAAAGCGAAAAGAGTGATTTTATCCGACTTATACGTACTTCACATAATTTTCAATTGTTCGTTTTTTTTTAATCAATCTTGTGTAAATATATGGATTGTGTTTTCTGAAAATAATAAAATTTTAACAAAACGAGTAGTAATACAATGCTATTGGAAGTTTAACAAATTTTTCATTCACATTGCACTCAGGCATTTGAAACGTCAGATTGTAATTTTCTTTCGCGATGATTCTTGTGTTATGGTTTACTTCAGCTACGATTTTGGAGTTTAAAATTGTTATTTTTTTTTTGTGTTTTGTGAAAATTACGCAACTATTTTGCTAGAAAATCCTCGTTGACAGTCGATTCGTTTAAAGTATCAGCATTTGTCGTATTCGTTCGATCGCTCCTTTATTTTCGTCCTTTTTTTTATATACGGTGTACGGGAAACAATTGCAAGTAAATTTGACAGATCGATGGAGTTTTGAATGTTTATTAACAAATCTGCCAACATTATAAAGTTAAAAAAAAGTAGAAAATTATAAGTGTCCGATTCCTTTTCTTCATTGTTTTCCCATGCGGCAGCCACCCCTAGATTTTGTTTTTCCTGCAAACCCCCCAACCCTTGACGAAGTTTATCGTTGGTGAAATACTAAAATTTCCACTTTTTTTTTTTAATTCTTGCCTGGCAGAGTGCGTTCGACGCTCTTTTCGCTCTCGTTTTTTTTCAAGTCCTCCTGACTGTAATCCACCCTATTGCCACCCTCCCTTTTAGTTTTTTTTCCTGTATTCTTCGTATGGGAAATGGAAAAGCGGATGAAAAAAGACAGGAAAACCAAGTGTGTTTCTCTTTATGTTGTCCTTCATTCATAATAATAAATCTGCTTGCAATTTCTTCGTCCTTGCGTTCGCGTTCGTGCTTCCTTTATATACCTACACTACACCCAACAAAATTTATATATTCTTAAATTTAATATTTTACTGCCATTTCTCGCAGATTGAAATTATTGAATTTGTGAATTTTAGTGTGATTAAAAAACTCAATAATTGATAAAGTCCAGTAGAAAAAAATTTTAAAAAAAGTGCTTTGCACAAATATAAAAAAAAATTATATCACAACGATTTAACGTTGGAAACCCCCTGTTGTGTGATTTGCAACGTCATAACGTATAACGGATATCAACTACCTACCGTCCCCCCACCAAAAAGGAAAATCCATTTTGAGTTATAGTTAATTTTGTGTGAGCTTAAAAAATTAAAAAAAAGAAGACAAGAGAAGAGTGGAAAACAAAAACAATAATAACAACAACAACATACAAAACTTAACCCTTGTAGTCCTTCCGCTCAATTTGTTCAGCTGAGTTATCTATATCGCTGTCTCTTGAGCTCCAACTTCCTTACTCTTTCTCGCTCAATCTTTGTGTCTCTAAATTTAAAATTCTATACTTGTCAATATTACATAATAGGTATACCTATACCTACCTATTATATATAAAAAAAATAATAATTGTTTATTGAATCGTGTGTAATTGAGACAAAAGTGCAAAGTAAATTTGTGGTAAAAATGGCGGACCTTACGCGTCCGCCGTTTAGTGAAATTAAGCGGCCGGACGAAATTGTCAGGATGACAACGGCGGATAATTTGAAGTTTGCCGTTCTAATCGGATTGATCGAAGTTGGACAAGTCACCAATCGGGAAGTGGTTAATACTGTTTTACATTTGGTAAGTTTTTTCTTCCTTTTTTATTTATGCAAATAAGTACGTAACCTACATTTTTCTATCAGAATGTATACCTATTATTGTATTTTTTGATGGTTTGGTTATATAATATGGGAGTTTCTTTTCAGTAGCTAAAGTTCGAAGTGAATTTTGACAATTTTTAATACAAGTACATTTTTTGAACACATCCTCAATTGCCTACATACAGCTGTGTTCATTGAGTTTATTATGTTCTGGACAAAAAAGTACAACTTTTTATTTTTCAGTGAGGAATTTTCGGTTGTAAATTGTTTGGATTTGATGTTAAGTGAGGTTTTCTATAACAGATGAGAACATAGTTTTCTGTTTTTGCTCTCGAGATAACTATAGAAAAGAATCCTGAGCACTGTCAAAATCATTTTTCTGTTTTGTTTACTTTTTGGTACCTACATATTTTAAGGTTATGGTCTGATGTTAAAGTTATTGGATCTTTTGTTTGGTAATGAAATAAAAAATTGGCACGAACAAAAACTTAGAAAAATTCTATAATTTGTTTGTTTTGACAACTGACGTTTATTTGATTATTTTATCTTTCAATTTATTCTGACATTTCTGTTCTAAGCTCTTCTGATTTTTCAAAGATTATGATTATGACACAATCTTAACTTCAGAGTTGCAATAGGTGTTTAGTCAATATGGCTCCACTACATATTATATGCGCAAACTATCTGATAGAACATAATAAAAAGAAGTCCTTTTTATAAAAGTTACTGCATAATAACTGCACTTGATGTGATGTTTTTTATTTTAACTTTGACAGTGCGACTTTTAAAAACGTTTCGACATAGCACTGATGCTGTTTTTCCAGCTGTGAATCAGGGGCGAACGCTGAAAAAAATTTCGGAGGGGGTTTCAAAAAATAAATGTATTAACTCAATAACGAACGATTTTTGTATTATATACTAGCCGACCCGTGCTTGCGTTGCTTCGCAAGTTTTTAATATATTTTTTAATATGACTAAAAGCATATCAAATGCTCAATGAGACTGACAGAAATTTCTACTATATTATTACCTAACAAAAAATTTATATGCATACTTATATATGCTCTCCGTAATCAAATAAAGATTTGTATGTTCTCTCACAGAAACAGTTTATAAAAAATAGACGTTCCAACACGCATTCGGACATGCATATTTCAAAGCTTCTGGGATACCTATACAATATTAGCAGTGTTATTATTTTCACGAAGAAGTAACTATTGATTATTTTTTGACCCCATTCTTTAAAGGGCTACATAAAGTTGACCATGAGAAAAAACATTTTTCCTAAGATCCTTTTGCACGGAAAGATGTCATTTGAAAAAGTGTATCATACATGATCTCAAATTATCCAGGAATTTCCCTGATTGTGGATGATCTCCATTGAGCATACTTATTAAAGGTTCAGATGGCTCGGCTATTGAAGGAATGCTTACTTTAGCACTAGCAAAATACATGCTATTAAATTCCTTAGCCCATTTTTTGGCTTTGCGAAAATTGCAAATTTTATTAATTTTATGTCATTTTTTGTTCGAATTCGAAAACTGTGGTGCATAATTAAAAGCCACTCTACTCCCCAAAACCTGATTAAGACTTGAAATATTATTACTTGCTGTTCTTACGTTAATCGATGAGCGAAAAATTGAGTGGACTGAAATTTAGAAGCAAATAAACAAAACAAAATGCACAAGAAATGCAACAACCCCGTCATTGCGATTGAATCGAATTCGTAGATGAAAAAATACAAAAATTGATAAATGTATAAAGTCAGCTTATAACTACAGTTTAGAAATGATTTTGGAGCTTAAAATTTGCATAAATCTATTGACATTATACAAAAGAACTAATTTTTTGTAAAATATCTAGCAGGCTTAAGACCAGAATTAAATATGTTTGTCAACTTCGACAAATAATTGTACAATTTTTTCAAAGTTAATAATCTAATTCAACAAACATATTTAACAAATAAAAAATATCCAATTATATTCTTATATATAACAATAAGGAAAATTATTAAATTGTAAAAATAATTATTGCAGCCATAGTTAAATTAACATTGACATAATTTGTATATATGATGTGTATATTATATCAAGAAAATTAAAGAAATACACTTTTACCTGCTCCACATCTTAAATTCGACTAGAAAACTTTTACATCTTCTGGTAATTCTTGAGCAAATACCTCAGCAGACCTTTTTATTTCTACTTTTTCAAGTTTGCCACATTTTTTGAACAAAATATTTTGAATTTTGGAAAGTAATGTTCAAATCTATTTTTTAATTGCATGGATAAATGCTCCAAGAAAGGAACATAGATAGACCGACGAAAATATTATAAATTTGTAATTATCTAGGTTCCTATGGCGACTGGCTTTTAGAAAATGTACTTGCAGGCCCCGTTATTTGTGACCCAACACTAATTTCCCCATTGACCATTGGGGAGGTTCAACCACCCCCACTGTATTCGCCACTCCGAGAAATATATATGATAATTTTGGTTTTCATTTAAAATCAAGAATTGCCCTTTTAAATAAAACATATGCGCTGTCGACTTGTTCTGAACACAAAGGTACCACTTTTATTTTTTTGTTCTGACGTGCTCTAATTTGATTCAGTGAAGTGTTCTGGAACAGATCAGAGCAGAAAAGAGAATAATTTTCTGTTCTGGCTTATGAATAATATCAAACTAGAATAGAATCGTGGCAATGGCGCAGTGAATAAAGTGCTTGATTTTTAACTAAGTCGTGTGAGTTCGATCTCCACGCTAGGCGAATTCTTTTCTTTACCTACGCAAAAATTTCGCTCCCATACAAAATTTTCTCCAAAGTTTAGCCAAGCTCAGATTTAGCCAAGCATTTTAGCGTAGAGGTACGCAGCTCCAGCTAAGAAATCAAATTTTTGGTTTCAAATGTACTTCCAATAAAACGCAGCTATTGTTATGCTGCAATGCGAAAAACAACTAAACTTTTTCCACCACAACTACGAATGTTTGGTGTGGTAAGTCAGGCTACAGATGCAGGAAGTAAGAGTTTTTCTGCAAAAGAAATTACAGCTAAGGGACGTTAAAGAAACCAGAGTTTATGCTGTGAGTTTTGTCTTATAAATTATCATACTATGCGTCTTATGAGTTGAACTTTTGAAATTTAATAATATTTTTTTTTCAGAACAGATGTTTTTGATATATTCTCCACAGAACTCTCGTATCAAATTTTAAACTATCCAAAACTCTAATGTCAAATTTTAGCTAGGATTTTAGCTGATGCTTGTAGATAAAAGTACCAGCGAAATTTTAGCGTGATCTGCATACTAGGCTTTACCAGCGTTTGCCACAGTAAAAAAAAAGAATTTTGAGGGCCATTTCCAAAAAGTGAGAGCCAATACTCGCTTCCGATTTTTTTTTTTGCAAAAAAAATACTTTAGCAATAATTATTATGCAACATAAATATTTATTCATATAGGTAGTCACGTCGCGTCAGTCTGAATGAATGAATTCAGTGCGCTTTCAATAAGCGTTTTTCTTTTTGAGCTCTGAGCAGAGCTTGAACATGTCAAGTACGCTCTGAGCAGAGTTTAATCAGAACTCTCCGATTTATTTATGAAACAAACTGGGGCACTGAACTGGCAAAATAATAAAATATTAAATAGTTATAACCTACAGAGGAATTAGGGGGAACAACCAGCGCGGCGGGCGGAGCAATCTCCATTTGTATGTGTTTATTTTATTCCCATCTGTCTCCGTCTTTTTGTATGTTTTTTGTTTAATGTTAAGTTCCTTATTGATTACAAAACGTTTTTTGTTTAAATAACGTATAAATCAATTAAAGCACGAAATACACAATGTATTTCTGCATGCCATCATCAGCTTCACGCTTTAAAATAAACCAAAGGAACACATTTAAAATAACAAAAACAGTCATTAATTTGTTGACAAAAGGAAAGAATGAGCTTATAGCTCACAGCTAGCTTTGATTGGAAAAAGAAATATAAGTTGAGCGCTCTGATGTGCCTAATGCGGTTTTCCATTGGTAAAATAAATTAATTTATTTTACAGCTAGATCTGTCAAAACACCGATTTACCCCTTTTATGTGTACCTACCATTGGGCAAAATAAATTGATTTATTTTTTAATCTAGATCATTTTTGCAAATCTAAACTGACATGATCATGACTCATTAAAACGAAGTACCATGTTATGCCCAAGAAATCCACGATGCTATTATAATCATCCATTATTAATTCCATTTATTTAAAATGTTTCATTTCTTGAAAAATTAAATTATTCAAAATCTTTTTCTCACTTATCAAATAAACAAATTTAGACAGCTACAAATTCACAGACACGACATTGCACAAATGCAATAAGAACACAAATTAAATTTAAAGTCACGCCCCATTGGATCGAAAAATCAAAATCTAGATTGCAATCTGGATTTACCAATGGAAAACCACATACCTAAGCTAAAAATGAAAAATAGATCTTTTTTTTGACAGCTTAGCTCTCTGCTCTGAGCTTTAAAAGATAAACGCCTTATATGGGAACTTGGTTATGGAGAAAGCACGTTGACATTTTTTGTGATGAAATTTGAAAGATTACCTTAACAAATAATACAAGAGAAGTGATATGCTGGCCATTTCGTTTTGGCCCGGGGCAAAGGGCCAGAATAAAAAAACAGTGGGCCAAATGGCCCGATCGGGCACATTATTATTAGACATTAGTACTGCTTACATTCCTCTTACCTACTAGGTATAGGTACCAACACAGGTATTATGTCAGTGGAAAAAAGAGTCATCAAAATATTATTTGCTTTTGCTTTCAAACTAATTCAAAAGGAAGGTATACTTAGATGGAGGCAAGGCAGTGACACATTTATACAAAATACAAAAAAGCTAAATACTTATCAAAACCCACCATCTAAGTATCTACCTATACCTATGTTGATTTTTTATTTGCCGGCAAGCGAAGACTACGCCAGACGGCGAGATCACTGACACATTTCATGGATTTTTTTTTCATTTCATTTTCATACATAGAAGAACGATTTTTTTGTATGTGTATGTACCCTCATAGGTATAGATATAAGTAATGGGATTGCGAAACGTGGACGCAACAAAATAGGTATAAATACAAATATTATATCGTTCAGGTGCATACTTTGTACATATACAGACAGTTGGACAGAAATAGAAGTAAATAATATACCTATCTACCTGCCGTCCTACCCACTTTGTATTATTTTTATCTCACTTAACAACACTATGGTAGGTATGGCATGACCGGCACACTTATACATAAGCGAATATTAATTGATTTTGTGTATTTGTTTAACTGAGTTTCAGTGATAAGCGGCATAAATAAACAGAAACAGAAAAAAGCCAACTAACCACTTTTTGGTAACAGACAGGGATGCCACTTTATTTAAAAGTTGAAATTTAAGCAATATATAATGTTGCCTATTAAGTGTCTAGGTAAAGTACCTATTTATTAACAATCACAAGAATTTCACTTAATGTAAACTAAATTAGTAATTCAATTATGTAGATTAGAGTCGCCTATTGCCCACCCCTTCAGTAGCCGGCCCCTTCCAAACAAAAGCGTTGTAATTAAGAAATCTAAGGGCCTACTTCTCTGCTTAGAGCCTTATTACGATTTGGCATCTATTCCTTATAATATGTCAAAATTCTCATTAGATATTTACAGTAATTTCAGAGTTATGAGTTAATTAAATGCGCAACCCATTGGGAAAAATTATTTGCACTGGATAACTGTTGAAACCCTTAGTAAACATTGCACCAGAATTTAGTGAATTTGGGGGAATTTTATTGGGTTAATGATTTTATATGGTGTTTATTTTCAATGAAAATTTGCTTTAAAATTGAAAAATATTTTGTAATTATGGTCGTTTTCAAGGGGCCGGACATAGGGAACACAAAAAATTGAAGTTTCGGCCCCCTGCCGAAAATAGGCAACATTTAATTTTTTGAGAAAATTACAGAAATAAATAAATGAGTAATAACACGAACAATCGAGAAAAAACTGCAATTAAAAATCATTAAAATCCAGTATTCGGCCGCCTTTTTGTAAGTAGAGACTAGGGGGCCGAATATTGGGATCTGTGTCCTAAGTTCGGCCGCTTCATATAAAAAAAATTGGTTCAAGTCTAAATATGTGTGGTCGAATTCAGGAGCATAAGTGGCCGGAAATAGGAGCATAGAGGCCGGACACTGGAGAATATGACTTTTTTTGATAAAACCTAAATAAATAATTGTACCATTTAAAAAATCACATTTTTGTTTAGTTTCATCGGTTGAGAGATAAATAAAGAATGAGTGCAAAAGGTTGATATTTGCAGTTTCTGTGCAATATTTTTTTACGAAAAATTCCTTAAGGGGTCGCTCACTGGGGACTCTACCCTACATATATTTCTCTTTAGCTCGTCTTGAGCTTCCTTTGGTGAAGTTCTTCATATCTTATGGGTTTGAATCATTCGAAATATTCGCTATCGCTAACTATCTATTATATTAAAATTTATAAATAGGTATCTATTATTATTCTGATTCTATTGTATTTAATTTAATTTAATTTTAATTTTGTTGGGGGTAAAACCCCCATTTATTTGGCTTAATACAAGCTATTTCTTAATCTAACTTAAAAACTAAGAAACTCAATAGCTAAGACTTAAATTAACTGGTTGAGGCAGGAAGTACTGATATTAAAGTCAAAACAAGAAGAGTTAGAATTGACACCCCAGCATTCGGGAGATGGGTTCATTGGAGCCATAAGAGGTTCGATGGGTGGGAAGATAGAAGGGATTACGAGTGTTACGAGGGTTAGTATTTAGAAAGATGTATTCAATAAGGGCTGCGCAGTCAATGGCACCTGAAAAGATTCAGTGAATGAAGAGAATGTCAAATATTTTTCTTCGATCTTTCAGCGTATTCAGGTTGAGAAGTTGGATTGGGTCTTGATAAAGAGGCAACCTTAAAGGATTACTCCAATTAAGACTTCGAAGAGCAAATCGAACGAAACGGCGTTGTATGCTCTCAATTCTGGCAATGTGCACTTATTAATAAGGCGACCAGACTTGACAAGCATATTAAAGAAGCGGACGAACAAATGATATGTAAAGGGATCGGGCAATGTAGGGGTCCTTTGGACCATCGTTTCACGAAGCCAAGTGCCGAGTTTGCCTTAAGAATTATATCATCGATATGTTTGAGAAAATTCAGCTCATTGTCGCAAATAATCCCAAGGTCACTGATCACCTGTACGGGGGAAATGCTTTGATTGTGTAGAATATTGAGACGGGGAGGATATTTGATGCGTTTGCGTGAGAAGGTAATTGATTGGCACTTGGAAATATTAAGCTCCAAGCAGTTTTTGGAGCACCATATTGAAAAACTGTCGAGATCCTTTTCTAAGTGGGAAGAGACTTCAGAAGAAGAAATTACCTTGTAAAACTTAGTATCGTCTGCGTAGAGTGAGAGGGTAGATACCCAGCTCCTTTTCCCTGTTCCCTTAAGGAACCAGTCCTAACCAGCATTGTTCGTTGAATTTATCCTTAGACAAACCTACTTACGTGGAAATAGCCAATTAATTTAATCAAATCTAATAAGAACGTTTTTCGCTATATTCTGAAAAGAACAGGTAGGTATAGCTACCTATCCAGTTTAAGAATCTAAATTTCAATGTTTGTTCAGTTTATGTAAGTTTAATAATTTCCCAAAACAAAACTTCCATTTCCGAGAAAGTTATCTAGTACCTATCTGATAATAAATAACTCAATTTGTAGACAAAAATAAAATAAGCAATTTTGTCGATATTGCAATTTTTTAATGGTTATTTTTTTATTTGCATTTTTCTTTGTTCTTCACAATTTGAAATTTGATAGACTCAAGGTGCATAATTGAGAACCGGAATAGTTGTTTCTTTTGCGAAAACCAGTTGTCTGACGAGACATTAATTGCTAATACCTACCCAGGTATATGCTGTGCTTAATTAAGATAAACTAGATCAGGACAGATCAGCCAGAAGAGTGTATGAAAATAGCCAGGGCAAGATAGATCTTTTGTGAATTAGATGTCTGGAAATAATGTCTTTTCGTGTCTTTCCTGACATTCCATTAATTTAAAATTAAACTTCATTTGCTTAAAAATAGAATTAATGAATCAATTCTCAAATTATAGTACCTAAGCATAAAAAAATTAATTATCACTTTTGAAAAAACTGCACAGCAGTCTGTTGCTGTTTTGTATAGAGTAAAATAAAGAAAATATGAAAATTATGACCAATAATTAGATTTTATTTATATAAAATAAAAAGTAGTAAAAACATACTAATGCTAATATATATGTAGATATTTAAAAATCATGTCTTGTTTGCCTTTTTTCTTCATTCGCAATTTTAAATTCGAACATTCATTTTGCATAAATAGTAAGAAAATGATAAGTGGATGGGTTTGTTCGTAGACTATGGCCAAAGTCCAAAGCGCATTTTCACTTTTTTTTATTGCTTTAAAAATCTCCTGTGCATTTCACACGATGAAACAAAATTGCTGGGGATTTTTTGTTTCTTTTTAATGTTTCTTGGTTTGAACGCAGAATACACACGTTGTTTACATTGTTCACTTTCATATTTTATGCTTTTACATATTTTCTAAGTAGATAGATAGATAGAGGTTTATTTTTCAAGTCAATTTACAAATTTATTTTCTGAGTAGGTACCTATCTATGTTTTGCTTTCAATTCGATATTCACTGAGCAGACTTCACTTAGCATAAGCGAAGTAAGTTCATGGTCAACGCAGGGGACGTGGTAAAATCACATTTGCGAGTAGAAACAAACACAAATGAAACATTTAACTAAAAGCAGACTTTGATCCTTTATAGTTTTGTGTTGGGGGGTTGCTGAAGCAAACAACTTATTTCCTCGATCCGAATGCCCTTTTTTACCCTACGGGGACGCATAAACTCTACTTTTGTTGTTGGCATGTCTCTAGACATGCGCTTAATAGAGATTAATTTTTTTTCAGAATGGAAATCGAAATTTGTTAGAATTCTTCAATTGACGTTTGTTGGTATAGGGGATATACAAAATTTCGGATATACATATGTGGAATATTAATCGTGCTCCAAAAATAAATGATCAAAGAGTAAAAAAAAATTCACTAACACTTTTTAGTAGTAATAGTTTTTCAGGGAAATAGCTTTTATATTTATTAAAAAAAAACAATAACAAAAAAAAAACAATCAAAAAGATCGATTTATCTGTCGAATGGAAATTAGTAATTATAGTTATTCCATATACACATTCATCGAGATTCAAGTTGGATTGATCAATCGTACTAACAAAACTAATAAAATTTAATTCGACAGTCGAATGAACATCAACCACCTATCCACAGTTAGTCCGGTATTACACAGCGCGTGTTTACCCCTGCGTGAATGAAGTATGAAAGAGAAAGAAAGATCGAAAAGATGAAACAGAAATAAATCTATCTGAACACGCGCGGGTAGGATTTTCCTTGCGTGTTTTTTGACGTTTCTCTTTCTACTCTTTCTTCCTTTTTCCGATTTGCTTCCTTTAATTTTCGCTGTGCGAAGAAAAATCGTCTAAACTTATTTTAAATTACCAAATGAAGCCCATTCTCTTCAATCCTTGTCTTTGTCATTAGGAATACCCATATAAATAACTTTGCCTTCCATTTTTCTTTTAAGAATTATTTTTTGTTCAATATATGCACTGAGCAAAGAAGATAAAATGAAAGATAGCTGTCAAATAAACGCGCACTACTGAAAATGAGAAAAAGGCTTCGTATATTACTATGCGCCTTAGCGAATAGAAGTTCAAAAAAATGACCAAGACTTTGGCATTACAGTCACGCGGTGTGTAATACCTGACTTACATTCTACTTCAGCTTTTTATCGACGAGTCTTATGGAAAACGAAAAAATGAGATACAAAATTTACATGTTAAATGCAACAACAACTTGATAATTCCCTTCAGACTTAGTTACCCAGATTACATGCGCTTGAGACACAACTCCAAAATGTAGAACTCAACCAAAGAGACGAAAAATCCGAGTCGAAAATCCAATCCTACTTTTATTTCTTCGTTCAGTGGGCAAATTATTTCATGAAATCTTATCTTATCAGTGTGCCAAGTAACCAACACCTATTGTATATACAACTAGAATTGCAACTCAACCCATCAATATACACATGTAAGTAAAGGTAAAAATCACACAGTCAGTCGAACTAACATTAGACGTCAAATTATTTCTTCATTTATTTCCAAAGAGATGCTAAGAAATAAATGCTGAAATCGATTTCGTAAAATAATTTACTTAATGAAATGTGTGTTCTGCATTGTAAATTTTCATGGCGTCTTCAATTTTCTAAAATAAATTATTGCTTGTGGAGGCACAGGGTAAGGCTTAGTTAAATTTTGAACGATGACAACTACAGTCAAGTTCTACAGTATAATTCGTTAAGAAATCTCTTATTTCTTATTTAGCCATATTTTCTACTATCAATTCCCATTAATTTCTGAAAATTTGGTATTGACTACACAATTTTTTAGTTTGCAAAACAATTTCCATGGAATTAATTTGTAGTGAAAAAAAAAATAAAAATTTTTTTATTCAGTCATATTTCATAATTTCATATACTTATATTAGTATACGCGTCACGTGTAAAATTATTGAAAATATTTTGCTTTTTTTTTACAACTGAGGGAAAGTCCCATTCCATTAGTGTTAAAAAGCATTCAACCTCTTTGTAGGGTTGATTGATTATATCTATCTATAATGGGACTTTTACGCATCAGTCAACTTCAAGAGTGACGGCCATTATTTTCTTGAGACTGACAGATGCTAAAGTTGATTTTTTTATCTCTAAGAAAGTTTGTATCCAATTTGTATTTACATAGTATAATTTTTTTTGTACAATAATCTGCTATTTATGTGAATAGATTCAGTATTTGTTGTCAAAAAATATATTTGTGTTACTAGTATACTGATATGAACAAATGTCAGTTTCAACAAAGTGAAAATTTTGACGTTTGTGAATAATTGAAAACATCAACAGTTTAAAAACTAAGAAAAAAACTGCTAGGTATTCGTCTATTCGGTGAAAAGTCATATCGACCTGGCCTAAGTCTGAAGTTGAATTAATACATATGTGCCTAGCCTATGGGAGCCTTAGTCGGAAAATTTACCTACATTTTCACCACTTGAAAAAAAAGACATAACATTTATGTTTAATTTAAAATTCAACCTTTAATACCCTTCGTATTCGAATAGTTTGCGAAACATAATAGTCATCAACTTAACTTGCCCACTTGACCTTAACCAGAAGCCTTACGGCATTTAAATTTTTAAGAAAACAACAAAGTTGGTATAAATTTCTGAGAGCAATGTCAAAGACACAAAGTTTGTTGGAGTGTGTCTCTGATACAAGACATGACTTTGATTGAAGTGTAGCAGCTTGAAGGTAGATGGGTAGGTAGATAAATACACATACACATACGTACTATACACATAGGTTTTATATGGAAATCAAAAGACACTTGAACTTGAAGAAGATTCCCCTTCTTCATTTGGAACGTCAACAAAAAATACTTCGCATGCGATGAGATAATATCCCAAGCGATAATGAAATGTATATTTATGAAAATTATAATGTAGGTACAAAAGTTCGCCTTTATATCTGCTACCTCGTATACATACAATCTTATAAGGAAAAACTAAGCCACTTGTCAGCCTAACAACAGCTATAAGAACAAAAAAACATGCACTACCTACAAAGAAGTTAGAACAACAAAAAAATTGCACATCCCACAAAAAAGAATGTGCATTTCCAGAGTGCATGCTCCAGTGATTTTTATCTCCAAGCTCCAACTGGTGGTGGGATCCTTTGCAGTGTGCCTGTTCCTGGGCCTGTATTCCGCTACGGTTGAGATAAGATGCAGTTGCGGCTGTTTCGTTGAGGTGCGGCACGATGAGATTGTGCGGCTAAAGAGAGTGCATAAAAATTCCAGCGCCGCCGTGTTTTCTGCACCCTTGGGATTTTACCGTCTCACAGTGGAACAATATCCTGTCATAATTGGAATTAAAATAAAATATTTATATACCTATGTATATTTAATCTCGATTATTTTAACTCCCAGTTTCAAGTGGGAGTTTAAACTTAAGATCAGCTGAACCTTAAACTGAGTTTAAATTTTTGGTTTAACTCGTCCGGTTCCACAGTGAAATCTGATGTTCAGATCAGTTGAACTTCGTTTAACTAGATATAATGAAAATAATTGGCAGCATTTTTCTTGCCTCGTCCTCCCTTTCTCTTCTGACACAAAAAAAAAACACGCGAAACAAGGAGAATAATAAATAATATAATATTCAAAATCACTATAACAACTCGATAACACTTGAATACACAATTTTGTTTTGTTCATAATATTTTCTGACAAAAAAAAAACAATACAAACGCTGAACTGAATTTTAAACAGCAGAATAATCTCGGTTAACTTAAACTACAAATTGAACTCAGTTTAAGGTTTAAGATACTGTGAAACCGAATAAATTGTTGATTTGTAGTTTAAACCAAAAGCGGATTATAAACTTGCACTCTGAAACTGGGGGTAAATCATATGAATCTGCTGATCGGGCTTGGCAAGTCGTTTAGTTATAATTCGAGTCAAAAACGAAAAACGTAGGGTAGTAATACAATGGTAATAAGAAGTAATGCTATACCTTATTGCAAGCTTTCAATTCCAACTTTTAGCTACATAAGTATTTTGAAATTATTTCAACTTTTTCATATATGTTGTCCCAGTGTGTAGTACGCCATTCTTATGTCTGTATTCTATACAGTCGTCTGGATTTCTTTTGATCATATAGCCATTGCTTCTCTGATTCTCCGGTTTTCTTAAAATAAATAAAATCGAAGAAAAAAAAATCTTCAAAATATTATGACTTTCCAGTTTGTGCGGATTCCAATGAAGTCTGTGTATAAATTTTTAAGCTTAAAGGATTAAGACTTATGGCGAATTTCATAAACAAACACTAAAAGCACTTTTATCAAAAATCCTCTTAAATTTTATCAGACCCTTATATGTGTTTAGTTTCGCCAATCTATGAAAGGAAATTTCAGGGATTTTTTCTTGTAAAAATTGAGTTGTTTGCACATCCCTGGAATAATAAAATGGGTTTTTTTCGAATAACCAAATTCTATGAGAAAAAATGAGAAAGCATAATGTATTGAAATAAATGTCAAGAAACCCAAAAAAGTTGAAGTGTTGGTGAGTGACAACTTTCATATTGTTTTTTTTTATTTGAAAAAGAATTGAAAAGTTTATTGTGAAGAACTTATTTAATTTATTTGTTTAAAAAAATCAAATACTTTAATAATTCAATGCACTTTTTAATGAAAAAGCGTAGAACATTTGACCAGCTATAACATAAACATTGCAATGGCGAAATCCTGTTATTCCTGCCGGATAAGTATTCGGGCGGCTTCATCGTTGGATGAAGACGACCATTCTATTTTCGAATAAAAAAGTAAATCAGTAAAATATTGTTTTTAACATGCAAAGTAGAAATTCCTTTACCTATTTATTTTGTATCTCCAAAAATTGAAAATTAAAATGATTTAAAAGACACAGACTTGTTAACTGCATCTGGTGACATTTGAATGAATCTTTTAAATTTTCTAAATTTTAGAAGTCTGTTAATCGTCTTAAAGCCCTTCGTGAAATCGGCCATTAGTATTTAAGTGTAAGGCCGTGTGTGAATTGCGTTAAAATGTTGGTTAAATTTTCTACCTTGGTTAAATTTTGAAGTTTAGTTTGTGGTGGGATCAAATTTAGCTTTTTGCTGTGTGAATTGCGTTAAGAGGGGTTTATTTAAACACTATTTTGGCTAAAATTCCTTCAAGATTTAAGAAATTTCCCTAAAAATATTTTTTTTTGTTGTTCAAGTTAATTAATTTCTTTCCCAAAATCCGACTTAAAAGATATAAAGTTAATAATTTGGCATGAAAAAGGTAACGAATTCTTAGTTTTACTAATATGTTTCGGTTTTACATCGTTAATTTAATACTTTGAAACAACAATTCCAAATCTTTTCAAAACAATTCCCATTATGGTTAGTTTGTTAATTTAGTATGTAAACACTAGTTTTCACAGCTGAAGAATTTGACAAGCTGACAAATCAATCTATTTGTATTCAATTTGCAAAATGAAATACAATGAGTATTTTAATTAATTATTTTATATTAGTTAAAATATCAACGGATTATATTATTTGTGTTTTCCTCTTGAGACCCTACACAAACAAAAATATTAATGTAATTTTATTTTTCAATTGAATAAATTAAAACTTACATTTATTATATGGCTTACCAGTAGATCTGGACTTTTTGGAATTCATTTTTTTTTTCGGTTATCGTTTACAGTTTCAAATTACTCTATCTTGAGAAACGTTAAATTTTAACGCAAATTTAGCCTGCTCCACAGCTGCCTACATTTTAACCCATTTTATTCACCACGTTAGTGTCAAATTTTAACCAAGTTACAAAATTTAACCAACATTTTAACTCAATTCACACACGGCCTAAGATGAGATTAAAACCGAGTTAACTACTAAGAGATGTTTTTTTTCACTCAGTTAAGATCAAGCGTAGATTCTTCCGTTTTGCTCTTAGGGGCCTTCATTGGGTTGACATTTATAACCTGCCCCCATATCAAGATCTTTTAAGGCTCATTAACTTACAATCTCTCGAAAAGCGCCGTGAGGTGGTTAATATTATTTTTGTACACCAAATTTTATCTGGCGTTACTGATTCTTTTACCTTACTCGCGTTAATGAATATTAACATCAATTTACTCACTCTAAGATCAGTATCCCAATTTCATCAAGCCCCTCACAGAACTGACTATGGTAGAAATGAACCAGTCACAAGAATGTTGAACGAAGTAAATGTAAATTCTGATGTATTTAATTATAATCATAGCAAGATCACACAAAAAAACTTCTACATAGTTCGTCATCTTTTTAATACTAATATAATTGTAGATAATATTAAAAAAATAATTCTCCAGAGAAACTGAAACTGCTAACTATTAAACTTAAATGCATTAGCATGCTATCCTTTTTAATTTTTTAACTTTTACTATTACTACTTCACTATTTATTTCAACTCGAGCTCTCCATCCTGCTTCTAACATGCGGCGTATTTGTTAGTAACTTAATGATAAACGTTATTTATTATAACGGGCTATTTTGCATAAACGTCTTATGTCAAAATCCATCAGAATTGTTTTAGTTGAAGTTTCGAGAAAAAAGTGCCAGCTATACTCTGTTCAATATATATTTTCAGTACAGGCCTTATGGGTGTGCTTTTTCAAACACACTGATGCCTGTTGCTGAAATTCCCACTGAGATGCATACAAATTATTTTTGTAATCTTGTTAAAACCAGTGACCTCCCTACTGCACATCCAGGTGCACACTTTTGCTTGTGTGCCTTCACCCTGCATGAAACCCTCGTTGTTTGCTTTTAAAATAAACATATTCACCCAAATTAATAAACATGGACTAGGGAAAGTTTAGGCCCAATTCAATGGACTAAGTGCGAAATACTATTAATAAAACAAAATTCCTGGTATTTGACGTTTACCAACTTAGTCCTTTGCTAGACCATCTAGGACGGTGGTCTAGCGATGGAAGAATTGTCATTTAAGAACAAAATTTACAGGGACATTTTTTTTTTTAAATAACTTTGCACGCGCTCATTATATGTTTTTAACACAGCGCGGCATCCGGTGAAAGAAGAGAAAAAGGATAGAAAGCTGTGCGGCGCGACGTATTGAGACGGTGCGGTGGTTGTTATCTCCAGGGATGGCGGCTGAACTAATGCGAAGAAAATTACCGTGTCTTATTTATTTATGTCTCTTATAATTCGCATAATTTTATTTTATTTCATTGTCATATTTATGAGTAGTTTACTCAAACACACGTTGTTAGTGTTATGCCTGAACAGCATGTAATGAGTAAACCAGCAACTCATTTTATGACAATTTTTAGAATTGGTTTTTAATGGAATATAAGAAGACATAGGCAACGGCAGGAATCGAACCTGTGACCACGAGGTTGACAGGCGAGCATACAACTATCGCGCCACGGCCACCCCCAAAGAATATTAAACGGCATATGGATTAAGTACGATACTTAAAAAATAAAGTAGTCATTTTGTTATTTTAACTTTAGAAAAATTTTAAGAAAATAGTATGATACTAAACTGGCTTAAAATTAGCAAAATCCTCTTTTTAGCCTAGTATCATACTAAAAGTGATTTAACATATTACTAAATCGTTTAAGATTTTGCCCAATTCTAAGAATAGTCATTTTGACATTTACAAACGTCAAAAAGTTATGTTCGCTTACTTTTTTGCACTATTTTAGGCGTGTTTAGATGTAGTTTATTAAGAAAATGGATTTAGTATTGTGCTAGTTAAAAAGTGTTTAAAATTACGAAAATATTAATAAAGTGCTTTAGTATTAGCAAACTGTTAAGTAGTATCATGCTAAGCCTTTAACATCAGACTGTTTAAAATTTTGCGCCACTGATATTAAGTTATAAGCATGATATTACTTAACAATCTGCTAAATATTAACGCACTTTACTATTTTGTTTTTTTAATTAGCACCATACTAAACCTAATTTCTGGATAAACTGCAGGTGAACACGTCCAAAACACTGCAAACAAAAAACTACGCGAACATAACTTTTTGACGTTTGTAAATGTCAAAGTGGAATATGTTTTCAGTACGATACTTAAAAGATAAAGTAGCCATTTGGTGATTTTAAATTTAGTAAAATGCTAAGAAGATAGTACGATACTAAGCTCGCTTAAAATTAGCAAAATCCTCTTTTTAACCAAGTATCATACTAAAAATAATTTAACATATTACTAAATCGACTAAAATATTGCGCCAATTATGTTTTGAAATTTGACACTTTTCACAATGCCAGCAATAGAAATCTTTGACAACTGAAAGATGGAGGCGAACAATTGACTATAAATAGCCGTATTTTATTTTCGCCGTGATCCAGATCAGATTATCTACTTAGTTGCGTTACAACAAAAAAACTAAATCCTTTTGTTGTTGTAACGCAAATAAATAGGCGATCTGATCTGTATCACGGGGAAAATAAAATACGCCTAATATCTCATGCAAATGTTCTCAAGAATAATATCATATACATACATTTTTCTTAGACTTAAGAATTGACCACTGGTGTTGGATCTTACTAAAAAAAACATAATTTGTAAATCTTAATCCATGTCCGTTCCATTCAACCGAAAGAGCGATACGCGAAACTGTTTTTAATCACAAATATTATCACCTTTTCACCTCAATTCCGAACCGATCGTTCAACATATTTTCTTAAGAACCTAAGTCGAAAATCGAAACACAATTCAACTGCATAATTAGGCTTATTCTGCCACATCTGTTATTCTGCTATGAATTTTCTGTTATGATGCATAACAGATCTCCACCATAAAAGATATTTTATAATTGGTATTCAGGAGTTCGATCTTTTATAAAAGTCTGTTATGGAACTTCGAAAAAGAAACATTTATACGAACAGACCTAAAATCTGCTATCAAACTATCAGCTGTAGTAAATTAAAATTCTCGCCAGTCAGCACTGACGAATGACAATAAATTAACCTGTGGAATTATGGTATTTTGTTTCGCGAAGTTACATTTTTGTTCTCTGTAATTTGTTCATAACAGTGCCTGAATTTAATATATCCAAAACGCACAAAGGCAAGATAAGCGACTACTTTCTTATGTTTCATCCATCAAATGTGTTCTGTGTTTTAGAGGAATTGAAATAATTTAGTTTATAAATTATTTACATATTTTAGTTTGTTATTATGCATTTTAATTATTGTTTGTTATATCTGTCTCCTTTTAACAACAATTCATTAACGAAATAAAAGTTTTTACTACATATGTTGAAATCTTTTATGATAAAAGTAACCAAAAGGTGTCTTTTATTCTTTTATGATTCATAGAAGATTCCATAACAGATTGTGGCATGCTGAATACCAAAAATGCCGTTCGTAAAAGGCTTGTTGAGAACTTCGAAGTTTTGACAGCTCAATAGCAGATTTCTTAACGGATTTCATAGCAGATTTAGCATGCAGAATACCAAAATTATAATTCATAAAAGATTTTTTGACAACTTAAACTTTTGTATGAAAATTCATAACAGAATAGCAGAATAACAGAATAAAAGATCTCGCCGAATAGACCCAAATATTCTAATATCCTATAGTACTCGTACAAAAATGTCACGATGAGAAATTCATTTACTTTTCGTTTTCCAGTACGCAGCTCTGGAACGACGAAATGTGATTATTTAGTGGATAGATGCACTAGATTTCTTAGTGCACTTTTCGCTCTCAATATAATTACCCTGGGCATAATTTTGACATTTCACAAATAGGGATGGGTCAATATTTCAGTAACACTTATTAGCAAATAACGATAACAATTAACTCGTATTACATGAACAAAAATGAATTTACCTTTCATTACTGATTTTGTCTAACTCTGGTTCTTAGTTATATCATTAATTTCAGTCATCGACCAAAAGTTGTTATTATCTCTATACATATTTTGCTTAAATAATATAATTCTGACAATTATTGATTTTAGAGTCATCGTATAAATTCATTGCTGATTTTTCTTGATTTTCACTTTAATTATTTGTGATTTCTGAGCAATCATAAAATTCGAAAATGTCACAACTTTTCAATTGCATTTTTGACAGCTGACAGATTTCTCCACAAATAGTTTCCCTTGTGTTTTTCATTTACATTTTGCTTCTGTACATCGCCATTGTGGTGTTTACATTCTACATTATTAGGAACTTAATAAAAACAAAATAAAAAAGTCTAATCGGTAAAATTGTGTAAAAAAGCCGGTTTTGTATACCTACTTGGTGGTTTTTAATGACTTTTTGTTCTGGAAAGACGCCATTTCGCTTGCAACTGCATAATACACCTATAGGTATTCATTCCATTTCTATATTCAATCCAGTATACCTAACAGTTTAAGTTACCCCAGAGTTTCTATTTCTAGTGCATGCCACTGCTGAAAGTGAATCTTTCTTATGTTTTGTGTTTCTTATATTCTGAGTTCTGATGAAGATGAGTGAGAAGTGAGGTCTTTTGTTTAGCCGCAGCAGCAAAACAAGTAAAACTATACATATAGTAGCTATAGGTATTAAAAAGATAAACTGGTTTTCTTTCATTGAGGATAGGTAGGGGAAACCCCATGAACCTGCTGCTTAAAATAAAAATGCAAGTTACAACCTACGGGTACCTACTTGACTCTTATAGAGTTGAATTTTTGTATTGTTTTTTTTTTTTTTTTTAATAAAGGTACCACTACGTTAGTGAATAATAACATATGTATGTCTTAAAAGATAAATATGCAGATACCTACCTCAAACAAAAAAAAAAGATATGAAAGGAGACTATTTTTGTTCGAGTAGATTGATACCACCATTGGTATGGAATTGCGAAGGCGTGAATCCCCACGCTTGTAAGAAAGTAATTAAGATAATTGCACATTTTTAATTTGTGATATTTACTCAAATTATTAAAAATAACTACGTAGGTACCTAACATGTGGGGTAGAATTAATGTCATAATGGGAATTGGTTGCCATTTTGATAGAAATTACCAAAAAAAAACTTGGGCACTTCCTAGTTTTCATGGAACATTTATTTGAAGGTGTAAAATTGATGACATTTGGGAGAAAACATGAGATCGGCTTAGTCAAATAGCTTTACCTAGCTAATGGGTTGATGAATATAGGGTTACCAACCCCAACATTCTAAAAGAGACAAAAAGCCTGACAAAGTTGGTTTTATTCTTTTTCTCAACTTAAAAAAAGAATTGAAATACAAAATTGATCAATATTTAACTACCAGCTATGATCAATGGGAACCATATTCCTCAGCAATTTAAAATTGATATAAGGAGTTAGTATACGTGTCTATAAGCTTCGAAGTTCAAACTTTCACATTTCATTCATTGTTGCGATAATTGTTCAAGTTAAATGCTTCGCTTCGTAAGAATTATACGACCTGAAAATTGATGTTTCAAAATCCCCATCGTTGCCCGAGCCGCGTGAGTATTTTCCGCATTCTTCCAGAACCATCAATGATCGAAACACAATTTAGTAACGTGCGAAAAAAAACTCGTTTAACACACTTTGTATGGTTCTTTCGTTGTCTGTTAATGTTTGTGGCATTTCTCAGGTCTCACATGTTATCGGTTCCAGCAGTTACATTCGCTGTAGTAGCTAACATGCGGTCTCCATTAGCGATGAATCTAGGGCATGCTTTAAATCATGCTTTCAGTATCGCAAATGCAGACCGAAATCGCAGCTATATTTTCATAGCATGCGATGGAAAGCATGCTTTTATCGCATACTGCCCATCGCTTGCTTTGTCGCTAGGAGAACTCTCATTTTGTTATGGCGTTTCCAAATATCATTTGTTGTTGTTGTTTCTACCAGCATTAGTAGCCTTCGACATTCTTCAGTAACTAAAAAAGTATGCTATGAAATGCCCACCGAAGAAAATTTGCCTGTCCTTCTGCTATCTGCTATTGCTATTGCGTTTGCTTTTAAATTTATCGCTAATGGAGACCGCGTGTAATTTTTACGAAAACGAAATAAATTCGCGCGACACTACATCAGTTAAAATCACAAGGAAATTGCTCGAATGAGAAACATCAAACAGTACCTAACTCTGAAGATGGTATGGCTTCATTACCATGAATGAATGAATACAAGATTACGACACTTCCAATTTTTCGCTTTGTTGTTGTAATTTTTGACAACTCGTGTGACGTCACACGAGATTTAAAATGTAACCGAGAAAAGCGAAACAGTTTGAAATTGAAAAGTTTGGATTTTGTTTTCGAAATTTTATATTTTGTTTTTTTTGTGAAATAGCTTAAAAATGTGGTGTGATGTTTGCAGGTGTAATAACAACAACAATAAAAACAATAAGAAGGACTTTAAAAGCTCTATTAATCGCCCTGCGGCTCATCTGGGTAGGGTCTTATATTGATCTTTACACCTTACCGTTTTCAGCTTACATCATGATTAAGGTCGAAGAGCACCTTGGCTTTCTAAGACATTAAGGAGAGATGATGTGTCATACTACACTTTCCCAAAAGTTTCAGTACTGCTGAAAATTTGGATTCGTTTTTGTAAAAGGATGCTTTTAATAATAAAATTTCGCATCGTGTTCATGGGTGTACCACCTAAGTTCAGGCGGCTTGTCAAAGCCATCACCAAGGACGTTGAATGACTTGATGAACTTGGACAAAATCTTCAAATCCTTCAACGGAAAAGACTTAGTAATTTGTCCAGGCTACCAAACAAATCTACTTGAATTGGCCAAAGACATTAACTGCGATGTGGAATTAAAAAAACTTTTTTTCCAAGCGAGGATGTATTTTAGAATAAGAACACTTAACCGAACCATTGTAGACTTATCAAAATGCAAAAAAACGAAAATACAATAAAATTACAACATAATTAAAACATTTTCCATTTATTTAATCCACAAATATCTACAGAAATTGTTGTGTTTTGCCTAATTTAAGTTAAGTCTTCGATATCCATTAAGCACTCGGACTTTCTTTTATTCTTGATTTTATCGCAATTATTTGAAGTTCAATTAAAGTAAATTTAATTCAACAATATTAAATTATTTAAACAAATTGTATGTTTACTTTATTCACGCACGAAAAATCCATTAATCCACATCGGACCCACAGATTTTTTTAATCTCGGGTGACGTCAGCAAAAAAAACACAAAAAAGAAGTGTCGCAATCTTGTTTTTTTTATTCATGCATCATTCTTTTCTGTCAGATAGAGAATTGTATTTGTCTCCTACTCAAATGGCAAACGTCATTTGCACATTTATATTCTGGCATTACTTTTACACCCACTTTGTAGTACCTACGTGGTAGATCTTTCAAAATTTAAATTTTGAGTTTCTTACTTTTATCTACTTACGAAAATTACTTTTAGCGCCAAAGTGTCATAAAGTATCTAATGACCTGATTAGTGCTTTATTAATAACGATGTTATCTTTCTTTTTTTAAGTACACAGGTACATAATGTATATATATATATATATATATGCAGATACACAAAATCAACAAATTAAAAAGATACAAATATATATAATAAAGCTTTTTAAGTGGATTTTTGGTATTAACGATTGCGGGCTTATGAAGTGTGAGATAAAAATAATAAAAGTCTCTGAACTAAAAATACCATCAATTTCTTAATAAATCTTCCTAAATGACTTTGTGACCATTAACTCAAGGTTACAGCAGAAAGAATTTTATTTTCATGTTTATAATTTAAATAAAAGATTGTATTTTAAAACACATATTACAGTAAAACCCGGATAAGAGCCTGTCGCTTAAGTGCCTAACCCGCATAAGTACCTTAATTTTTTTTAGAACCAAAATTTTTTCATATAAAACTCACCTACCGCTTAACTGCCTTTCCCGCTTAATTGGCTTTTATTTTGTATACTTTTATTGAAATTTACCTGACAAAAATTCTCTTAAGTACACATTTGAAATTAGCTGATAAAATAGAACATTTTGTTTTCCTTTAGCGCTTCCTTTTGTTTTATGCTTCAAAATTCATAAATAAATAAAATGCACGACTGGATCGTACAAACTTGTTCTTGTAGCTAGCAACGTTTGTGTAGCTAACCACTGACGCTGCTAGTAGGTATAGGTAGTCTAGTTATCCTATAAGGGCTTAAATCCGATCGATGTAGGCAAGAATACCTTGATTCTTAATATAATGAATTGTAGAATTCAAGGAATGGTTACATAGAACCTACCTACAAATGTATATTTAAATGTATTTGAATTATGTAAATTAGGAGGGTAATATGTACCTACCTACATATAGTGAACCTAGGTATGTAAATACGTACATACTGATGTATATAATGAAAGTGAATGGTGTCTAGGTTGGTAAAAATCGTTTTTTAAACTTATAAAAACTGCCAAAACCATGACTTTAATCGGTTTCTCCAAAAAAAGTAAGAACACCTTTAGATGCCACGGAATAATGAAAATTTTATAAAAAAGTATCTCGAAAATTGTTGGACGGATTATAATGAAATCCTGGGGCCCTAGCACGTAACTTGATACAATCTAGTTTTGTCGATACAATCGAGCTTCCTCCAAGCTCGATTGTATCGTTAGAGAAAACTCGATTGAACCAAAATAGAATTCGAATTCTCGATTGTATCGACAAAACTCGATTTTATCAAGTTACGTGCTGGACCCCCTGTTTTTTATTTTTAGTTTTTTGAAAACTATTGTTTTTTTTTAATTTTGGTATGCAGTTTTTTAGGGTTTATTAATGTACATGTGATTATAAAATTTAAAATTATCTTTTTTGATTAGTTTTAAAAATATTGATTTTTGAAAAAAAATGTTTCTTAATTAATTTTTATTAGAAAAAAAAGTTATTCAAAATGTTGATATGCAGAATTAGTTTGCCTACATAGATCTTTTCAGATATAAGATTTGAAGGAAATCCACTGTACCGTTATCGAGAAAGCCAAAAATAAAAAAAAAACGTTATATTAAAGGTACCGTTTTTAGAATTTTCCCTTAAACTTGGTTCAGATTATATGATAGCTATTGCCAACAAAAAAAAAAATCTCAAAATTTTGTATCAAAATCGTGGGAGCCGTTTTCGAGAAAAATGTGATCTTGCTAAACAGTTATGTGGCAGGTACCGTTATTTTTAGGCCTAAAAATAAAATTTCAATTTCCCTCTGCCAAAAGAATCACACGTACAAAATTCGAATGTAATCGCTCAAGCCGTTTAGGCTGTAGCTTGTTATACATACAGACTGATAGACTGACAGACTGACAGACAGACATTTTTTGCCAATCACCTTTTTAGACTTCTCTATGATCGTAATGTCATGTCTGAGTTTTTTTTTTTTACGAATGCATATCTTGCCTTATAGTACCTAACGGGTAATTTTTTTGCTACTTGGTTTTTGACGTTTATATTTTTGACAGATTACACATGACAAATTCCACGAACATTTGACATTTCGATTCAGTATTGTTTGCCATTTCATCATGAATAGACTTACGCCTGAACAACGTTTGCAAATTATTGAAATTTATTATCAAAATTCGTGCTCTGTGAAAAATGTGTTTCGCAAGCTACGTCCGTTTTTTTCCCGCTCATTTTTGGCTAAATGGATACGTGAATAAGCAGAATTGCCGTATTTGGAGTGAAGAGCAGCCAGAGGCAATTCAGCAGCTACCAATGCATCCCGAAAAATGCACTGTTTGGTGCGGTTTATGGGCAGGCGGCATCATTGGGCCGTACTTCTTCAAGGACGATGAAGGCCGCAGGGTTACGGTCAATGGAGAAAGGTACCGTTCGATGATAACAGATTTTTTTGTGGTTCCAACAGGACGGTGCCACATGCCACACTGCACGCAAAACCATGCATCAATTGAGAGGCGAATTTGGTGAGCAGTTGATCTCACGTTTTGGCGCAGTCAATTGGCCACCAAGATCATGTGATATGACCCCCTTAGACTATTTTTTGTGGGGCTATGTTAAGTCTATTGTCTATGGGGACAAGCCAAACACGATTGCTGCCTTGGAAGCCAACATTGAACGCGTCATTGGTGAGATTCCGGCCGAAATGTGTGAAAAAGTTTGCCAAAATTGGACCTTCAGAATGGACCACCTGAAGCGTAGCCGCGGGCAACATTTAAGTGAAATTATTTTTAAAAAGTAAATGGCAGAAATTGATTTATCGATCCAAATAAAAATTTCATTCACTTTTTACAAGTTTCTGTGTTTTTTTGAATTTTCAAAAACCAAGCTCTTTAAAAATCACCGTTTATAATCGCAAGTAAAATGTTGACCGAAATGCAGACTATACATTTAGTAGTGCACATATTTTTTTAAATCAAAATCTTTAGAGCCGTTTTCGAGATAATTAAGATGTTAGGCAAAATGGGGAGAGTACGATAACTTTGGCGCCAAGATATAATAACGGTTTTTGGTAGAGGGGCTTAATACTAGCATTTTTTACTATGGTAGGGGGGGGTCTATCTCCCCTCGTTTGGGCGTTTGGGCGGGAGGGGCAATTTTATAAAAATTTACTTAAAATCTTAAAAAAAATATTAAAAAAGAACGGCAACACTTACAGTTATAAATTATACCTTTTTCAAAAGTCAGAACTCTACAATTTATAATTAATTTTAAATAAAGTTGTTTTTGTCAATAGTTTTTTAAATAATTGACTTCAAAGTCAAAATTTGTGAAAAAAAAGTTACAAAAATCACTTTGAATATTATTTTTCTCATGATTATGGATATCGATAAAAAAATAATTGATGTAGTTAACTGCTCCAATTATTTTTTTATTAAACACAGAAAACTACTTCTTTTTATGTCTTCTAGTTTTTAAGATATGTAATTGAAAAATAGTAAAACTATACTTTTTCTTTAAACCCAAAAGATTCTTTAATTTTAAAGAAACTTTGCATATAATAAAATTTTCACCCTCCCCAAAGCCTATAGTGAGCCCAAGCAGGGGGGTTGCAGGGGGCAGCATGCCCCCCCTTAGGCATCTCACTGTTTGCATGGTAAATTTCATATATACCTTTGTGATTTTATTACAGTTAATGCAGTTATTAAGTGTTTCTTTTTTTTATGTACATACGTTTATGTATATAATATCAATTATTTTTTTTAATCCAGATTCTTTAAATGCAAAAGAAACTTTACATGCACCCATCTGATACAAAATTATTTTTTTTTGTTTTTCAATTTTCTCAAAAACTAGAAAACATAGAAACGAGTAGTTTTCAGTGTTTGATTAAAAAATAATTGGAACAGTTAACTACATCAATTACTTCTTTATTGGTATTTATAATCATGAGAAAAATAATACTCAAAGTGATTTTTTTAACTTTTTTTTTCATAAATTTTGAGTTTGAAGTCAATTATTTCAAAAACTATTGAATGAAACAACTTTACTTAAAATTTATTATAAATTGTAGAGTTCTGACTTTTTAAAAAAGTATAATTTATAACTGTAAGTGTTGCCGTTGTTTTTAAATATTTTTTTTTCTAGATTTTAAGTAAATTTTATAAAACTACCCCTCTCGCCTAAACGAGGTGAGATAGACCCCCCCTCCCATAGTAAAAAATGCTTGTATTAAGCCCCTCTACCAAAAACCGTTTTTATATCTTGGCGCCAAAGTTATCGTACTCGTGCCGGCAAAATTGTGTGGCAAGGCCTAAATAAACGATTCACTATTTTAGATTTTAAATAATTTAAGTAAATTAAAGAATTTAAATAACCTATAACGCTAAAGAACCAAGTTTGAAGAAAATCGCTTCAGCCGTTTAGGCTGTAGAGCGTTGTACAGACAGAAATGTAATCATTAAATTTTATTGACATTTTGACATTGCCTTTTAGTATAATGAACTTAGGTACAAACGTTGATATACACAAAATATCATTAACAAATAACGACTAGATACCTTTCCTACTATGTACGTACATATGAACCTACAAAAAAATATATATGTATATATTATTTGCTAAAATAGGCAAATATAATTCACCTACATATTCTCATACAAAAGTTTAATTTCGTCACCGAAAACATACCCTCATTTCAGTCCACCTCTCCCCGACCCAATTTTCACAGTAGCCACATTGAAACAATTCAAACAAAATCGCTAATTTGTTAATTAGGAAAAGTGTTAAAACTAAGCTAACCAAATGCAAGCTAATTCGTTTGCAAAATTAGATTTTTTTAGGTTAATTTTTGTTGGTACTGATTTAGGGATATGTTGCGCATGTAAAATATTTGGTGGTTTTATGAAAGCCTGGTAGGTACAGGTGTGAATTTTAAAACACACAACAACTACCTATGTTAATTAACTTTTTTACAAACCTACTTCGGGGGTACATTGTTTAACTACTTTTTTTTTGTTATGCCTCCCGAAGTGCAATGAACATGTTTCATACTTGTAAATTGTAATGGCAATAATGCTTCTTTATAATTTAGACTAAATGTTTTTTGGCATTAAAATCATCAAATATTTAACAAGCTTCACAAAAAAACAATATGGAAGAAGTGGTTGCTTCTTTAATATGGAAGAAGTGGTTGTTTCTTTAAAGTGAAACGAGGAAGACAATATGGGCAAACTCCTAAACGCAAATCTTGCGCAAAATATGCTAAAGCAAACTGTCCCTAAACGCAAACAGAAAAATCTCTGCTAAGCACACTGTCCCAAAACGCAGTTCTTTCTTTTTTCTTGGGTAAACTTCAATGCAATTGTGCAAGTTTTAAACTTGTGTTGCGCACTTCACTTGCTTTTTAATTTTTATCGGGTTCGTGCATTTGCTTAGCATGAGACTTCTTGCTTTGCAAATCTTGCGATTAGGAATTTGGCCTATTATTTCAAGTCAACAAAAATGTGCAAATCATAAAGTAACTATACTGTAAATAAATTATACCTGAAACAGATTAAACCAGCACCAGCATCGTCAACAGCATTCCACCCCAGTGACTCAATTCTATCAGCTTGACATTTCGTATCGGATCAAATACTTTAGCTATACTTTCCATCCTAAGTTTGCTTATTTTTTGAAATCCGATAGGTGGCGTGCTTTCTTGCAAGTCTGAGGCGAAATGTTCAAAGGAAACTTCTTAAGGGAAATTTTGTCGGTTACACAGTTTTGATGTAACGGGGACCAACAACGGCCGATACGTATATTCGTCAATTTTGACATTTCGTTCGCATGGCTTGGCTTATTACTTGTGATCTACAGATTAAACGGCTGGAGCGATTTTTTCCAAACTTGGTACTTAAGCGTCTTAGATGATTCCCTAGATTCATTTTTTTTAAATATTTTTTTTCAGCCCCATACATTTTTTTCTACCGAAAATGGTAAATCCCAATTATATCGAAAACAACTCGAACCATTTTGATAAAAAAAAAAAAATAAAATGCACGATTGCATTGTGCTTGCTCTTATGTAGAATTACATCGTATGCATAAGATTCTTAGTAGAAACAACGATATATACAATATATTTTAAAATCGTCTTTTACTCAACGTTTTGTTATTAAAAATCTTTAAATTTCTTATACAAACAAATTATTAGAATGTCAATTATTTTTTGTATTTGACAATATAAATTTAAATACTAAAAAATTCTTCCACCCGTTTTTGAAATAAGAAATTTTCAAAGTCCAAAAAACTATTTTTCTAATTATTTAGAATTTGAAGGACCTCTTATAAATATTTTTAAATTGAAATCCGTTCAGCGGTTTATGAGTTATTAATTAATAACTAAATATGTTAAAAATTGCTTGGACTAAAATGTAGGCAATACCTAAAGTAGTGCATATACATAGTTTTATCAAAATCGTTAGATTGGTTTTCGAGATAACTCAAAGGGTAAAAATTGGAAGGCAAGTAACATTATTTTTGGGGCTAAAAAACGGTTCAAAAATCTATTTGAGACAGTCACGTTAAACTCTTCAGTACCAAGTGTGAAGAAACCCGCTTCAGCCGATTAGGCTATAGGTCGATATACAGACGGAAAGATATATGGAATTGTGCGGCCCATTTTGTGTTCTCAATCATCGTAATGCCAAGTTTGATTAAAATCTCTAGTTTGTTTTTTACTTGCTTTTACTTTTTTTTACATGTACTTTAGGGAAGTTTTACATTTGTAAAAAAAATTGAACTCGAGATTTTAATCAAACTTGAAATTACGATGATAGAGAACACCAAAAAAGTGGGTCCCCCAATTCCGCCTGTCTGTCTGTAAATCTATCTATAGGCTAAACGGCTAAACCGATTTTTTTTCAAACTTGGTACTTAGGCATTTAAGTTGATTGTCTAAAATATATTTTTGAATCGTTTTGTAGGCCCCAAAAATAACGGTACTTATCATACACATTTTTCTACAATCTTAATTTTCTCGAAAATGGCTCTAACGATTTTGATAAAAAAAAATTTGCTTACATATTTTGTTATTATTATTAACAACCATTTTTTGATTTTTAATAAGCGAATGAACGTATTTCGAGCGAAATTTGTATACAGGCGGCTATTTCAATTCTTGTCGAAAAATATTTTTTTGGGAGTTTTGAAAAAGAATTTTTTTTTTTGAAAATTCAATATTTGGGAAATGGGTGGACGTTTCTTTTCAAATCTTGTTTTTAAGTTTATATTATTAAATATTTGAAATTGTCATACCAATTTTGTTTAGAAAAAATTTAAGAAATTTTGTATATATGTAGAAAATTAAGTAAAAACGACTTTAAAAATATAATGGGTTATCCATTTTGCGGTTTCAAAAGTAAATGTAAATAAAACATATAAATTTTTTTTTTTCATATTTCTTTTTTGAACGTTTTGAATTGACGGTGACAGTCGTTCCATCGTCGTTTTCGAAGAAGTAAGGTCCAATCACACCTCCGGACTAAGAGCGCCCCAAACAGTGACTTTTTGTGGATGTAATGGCCTCCCTTCAATTACTTCAGGATTCTCAGAACCCCAAATATGAAAATTTTGTTTATTAACATACCCACCGAGTGAGAAATTTGCTTCGTCGCTGAAGAAAATTTTGTTCGCAAAATCGACGTCCACCGCCTGTTGTTCAAGCACGACGTATCTACGACTTTGTGAATGGTCAGCTGGCTTCAGTTGTTGTGTGAGCTGGACTTTATATGGTTGTAGGTGTAGATCCAAATGAAAAATACGTCATAATGTGCCGTAAGACAGTCCTTATTCCTGAGAACGAGGAGGAATCGACACCTTCGGGTCTTCGTCAACACTTTCACTTACAGCAGCTATATTTTCAGTGGTACGAGCGAAAGGATGATGCACAGGCCTTACAATATCTGTAACCAATCCAGTCTTCAAATTTCTTCACACTTTTGCCAATTGCTTGCGTAGTTGGACGATTATGTAAACCACAATCTCTTAAAGCACGATAAGTTACTGTGGCAAAATCACTATTTTTGTAGTAGGTTTTAACAATTTTTATTCGTTGTGCGATAGTTAAGCGATCAAGTTTCGTAACTGTCAGACTTTCAACTGAAAAAAAAAAATTGTTTAACAACTTAGTTTGACAGATGTCGAATTCCAGCCATACATACTTTTGAAACCGCAAAATGGATAACCCTTTATTAGCGGTTTAACATAAATAAAATATATAATCTACTTACAGTATTAGTTAATTATGAGTTTAATTTTTTGATTTTAAGTGATGTTTTTAATTACCTAATTGAAAATTAACAAAATAAAAATTTAATTTTCGATGACAATTCAATGAATGTTTGCACTTAATTAATGAAATGAAGTTTCCGCTAACTTAAACAAAAATAAATGTAAGGCTTGACACTGGAGTAAAAAAACTGAAGGCAGTCTTAAGACGGTCTTACCCGTAAGAGGGTTAAGAATATTTTCGTACAATGTGATTGAACATTAGAGCCAGTACGTGTGATCCATTCGTGCAATTTGTTTTTTTTTTTCCAAAGGCAAAACTTCGCCCTATAGTAAATATATCGCATGTACAAAATCAGTGCGAACTCTAGGTATAGGCAACATTTTCGTTCAAAATATTGTTTTACATAAAATGTTATAATCATTAACGGTACCTGCCATTGAACCATTTTTTTTTTGTTTCGACTTCCTCATCAACGGTTTAACGGATTTTGATTTTTTTTACAGTAATTATCCATATTTTTATACAGGCGGGCCTTCAGATTTTAAATAATACTGCATTCTAAAATGTTCAATATTTCGAAAACGGGTAGACATTTTTTTTTTGAAATTATGTTTTTAAATTTAAATTGTTAAATATATGAAATTGCTGTATATTTTTTTTAGAAATAAAAATTAAAGAAATTTTGTATTATAATTAAATTATAATTAAATAAAAATAATTTTAAAAATATATTTAGCTATTTCTCATAAGAATCTTGTGCTTTTCAGAGATCGAACGTGAGAGCAAGGTCTTTCATTTTATATTTAGTCGTCCCGAAAGACGTTTTATGATTGATAATCTTTCATTTTGATGTTAGTCGTTCGCGAGCACATTATTGGATGAAGTTCGGATGTGAAACGCCAATAGAGTTTGAAAATTGGTAACAATCACATTGCAATTCACGACACCAAATTTGTGTTCTCAAATACAAATTATTTTGCCTAAAAAAAATAAATTATATTGGAACCAGTTTGTTACAGATTTCTGACAAAAAAAAAAAAACAAAGAAATACGTCTGGCAGCAGCAATATAAGAAACTGAAGAGAGCTTGCATTTCACTTCAACCCTATCGATATCGAATTTAAAAACCTTCATCCATGTAATGTGTCTTGTGAAACATCAATAAAGCTGCATACAAAAGTTAAAAATTCGCCAAATGTTGTATCTCCGTATGCAGATGCGTTGTTGTGTTCGTAACTTTAAATTCGTATTTAATATTTTCACAGTTATTGGACATTTCCAATAAAAAAAACTATCTGTCTTTTCAACAGTAATTCATACAACAATTTTTACATCTATAAAACATAATGAAAAGGTCTCTGGAAACAATGTTTTTTTCTACAGATGCGCAAACTTAAACCTTCAATATGTGTACTGTAGTAACCATTATTGCATTACAACTGCCAAATTCGTTGTTTTTAAGTTCTAAGACTAAAAGTTGGTACACCCTGTATTCTCAATGGAAAACAATAAGATCTGTTTCCGTATCCTTTTACCGAATTTACACGGGCTTACACAATTGTATGTCATAAAATGGAAATTATGGTAATTATTGAATCAAATATGGCTGAAATCACGGCATTTTGCCCGTTATATAGTAGATGTAGCATTATGTAATAGATAACCCTTCCAAAAATTATTTCGATTATACCTACATCTCATTTTTTCTTATTTATGTTTTCATAAAATTGCAAAATAAATTCTATTTCTTTCTTTTACATTTTTATTGTACGAGTAAGTGTTATAATTTAATTGATGAGAATTCATAAAAATAAACGGTCGGTCGGAATAAATTGAAAGGAAATATCATTACATATACACTGTATATACATATGTATAGGTAGGGTGTAGGTATCATCTGTCAGCTGCGTGTCTCATCTGTAGTTATGGTTATACAACAAAAAAATGTATGGATATTATGGAATATTATTTATGGGATATTCTTATCTTTGTACCTATATGTATAAACATTCATAGGCAATAAAAGCTGAAGAATGCGTAAGAAATATTTTATTAAATTATATTTGATTTATTGCCTGAATCCAGATGAAAGTGCATATTGAAAATAAGCTTAATATTGAAGTTTAATAATATATGCTTGTAGTTAAAGATATGAATGTATTGGGGATAAACATTTTTACAATTCAAATTGATACGCATATTCATATACAGACTCGCAATTATACAAAATCAATAAAGATATTTAAAGTCTCCATCGCCACTCACAGATATCAAAATACATGCATTGTATAGTAGCTAATACATATTCTTTAAATAAAAAAAAAGCAAATAAAATACAGGTACCTTTACCTCGATAAAATTGCTGGCAATGGCAACTAATTGAATCGGGAATAACTTAAAATTGCCTATAGTACAGGGTGGCGCACGAATCGTGCTACAAAAATAAAACGTAATAACTTTTTTTTCGGTGTGAGTAATCTGCCTTTTTTTTTAATTTTATAGGCTACTATTAAGATTTATCAAAATGAATGCTTGGAATACTGAAAAAATGATTTGGATAGTGCAGCGATACCATTCAGTGGAGTCTGTCATTGCCGTCCAAAGGGAATTTTGGCTGGAGTATGGCGGTACTCCCCCGAGTAGATGGACCATTATGAGAATGGTGAACATGTTTGCCATCTGGAAGCATCGAACGAAGACCGTATCATCGAGATCCCAGGATACAATCGTGGTTGTTGCATCGGCAATACAGGCAAATCCAAGTGTTTCGACTCGAAACTTATCGTCCCAAATTGGAGTTAGCAGACGGTCATTACAACGGATACTTCATGATGACTTAAACTTGTTTCCGTACAAAGTCCAAATTACAAGCAAGTTAAACCCTCAGGATTTGCCTGTTCGCCTGGAATTTTGCCGAAAAATGATTGCAATGGCCGTTGTTGTTCGTTCGTTCATGTCTGCTGATGCCCATTTTGACTTAAACGGCAATGTTAATAAGCAAAATTGCCGTATATGGTGTGAACCTAATCCAGAAATGCTCCATGAGACGGAACTGCACCCAGAACGAGTAACTGTGTGATCCGCAGTTTCATCAAGGTGTATTGTCGGGCCATACTTCTTTGAAGAAAACGGTGTAACATAAACTGTCAATGGGGACCGTTATTTAAAAATGTTGATGGAGTTTTTTTTACCCAGAACTTCGCCAAAGACGTATCCCTTTCAGCAGGATTTGGTTTCAACATGATGGAGCAAGTGCACACGTAGCCACGCAAGTTATGGCGGAGCTCTAACGAAAATACCCAAGCAAATTGATATCCAGAAACTGCACTTTCCGCTGGATCCCAAAAAAAACAGAATTTCATCAAAACCCGTCCTACAATTTTCGAGATACTTTTTTATAAAGTTTTTATTGATCCGTGGCATCCAATGGCGTTCTTTGTTTTTTTCGGAAAACCGATTAAAGTGATGGTTTTGGCAATTTAAGCAAGTTTAAAAAAAAGATTTTTTCCCACCTATACTCCATTCACTTTCATTGTATACATATGTATGTACTTGTACATATTTACATTATTACCCTCCTAATTTGCATAATTAAAATCCATTTAAATATACATTTGTAGGTACCTATTTAACTATTCCTTGAATCATGCATTCGAAAATTCATTATACTAAGAATCAATGTAATATTACCTACATGGGCTTTAAATCTGCATAGAATAACTATAGGCTAGCTACATACCAACAGCTTCAGTGAATAACACTAAAGTTGTTAGCTACAAGAGCAAGTTTGTACGGCCCAGTCGTGCATTTTATTTCATTAGTATCTTCCTTCCTGTCTTATTCATTTTACTGGGAGATAGTAAGAAACAAGGTTGTCTATTTCTTGCAATTGTTGTGAATCTACTTCATTTTTTCCGGTACAAAAATTATTATATTTAAATATTATTTATGAATAAATTAGGCGCGATGTGATAATACGGTAGATCGATCGTCATCGATGTATCTGTAGCTTGACCGCAACATAAAGCTTTGATAGTTGTGGCGGAATAAGTTTTGCTGTTTTTCGCATTGCAGCATAACAATATCGGGAATGCCCACGTGTCCCCAAAGAATCTCGGACAAAAAAAAAAACAATAGGTATGTCAAAATTTAGCTTGCGAATTAATGTGCCGGACATTTATCTCCTGCTCTAAGCTCGTGACAGATAGTGTGGGGGTACATTGGAAACCAAAAATTAGACTTTTTTAGCTAAAGCTACATACTTAACTCTCCGATAAAATGCTTGGCTAAATTTAGCAAAATAAATTGTATTGGAGTAAAATTTTAGCGCGAGCTGCGTTAACATAGCATGAATCAGAGAAAACAAGATTACGACACTTCTTTGTTTTTTTATTTTATTGACGTCATATGTGAAACAAAATCCATTAATCCATAAACAACAACAATTTGCAGAATTTGTTTCACATATGATGTCAATAAAATAAAAAAACAAAGAAGTGTCGTAACCTTGTTTTCTTTAATTCATGTTAATATAGGTACCTAATTTATGCAAGTATGCGCAGTAGTTCAAACTATGGGTTTGAAATTAAACAAGAACACACAATTTAATATTACTGTAATATCAATTAGCTATACCTTTGTTGTATGTTTATATATATACCTATATCACAAGTAAGAAACAATGCAAGCAAAGTAAATAAATCTACAGTACACATACACAAATCAATACAAGTATCAAATGGTAAGTAGGGAAAAAAAAGTAAGAAAAGTTATAGAAGTGAAAAACAAGATCACGAGAAGGTGTCTGGTGCTCAATCGGAAGAATATGACTAGCTTTTTTTGTTTGCGTTTTCCACGAATCACATGGTTTGCATTCTAATATGTTGAAAAAAACAGAAATGCCACTTTATTTTTTTTATAATACACATTATTGTTAAGAAATATTTTTTTTAACCAGATATAATTATTGAAGTCGGATACACGAATTCAAATAATGTTATCATAAATTATCAATAAAAACAAAATGAATGAAAATTAAAAACTAAGAGGCGATTTTTCAATCTCCAGATAAGCATCCAGTTATTTGCCAGAGGAAT
Organism: Philhelius pedissequus; assembly: GCA_910595825.1. Taxonomy (NCBI): domain Eukaryota; kingdom Metazoa; phylum Arthropoda; class Insecta; order Diptera; family Syrphidae; genus Philhelius; species Philhelius pedissequus. Next base: position 75,283,510 of record OU343162.1, read on the forward strand.
AAACTTACTTCACTTTTAAACAACCGGATAACAACATCGAATTCTTCAATTAAGAAAAAACAATCTATAGAATAATTTAATTTAAACGATTTTTTCTCGAGTATCGAACTTTTCATAGAAATAATTTTTGTGTATAACGTATATTTCAAAGCAATAATTTTTCATAGTGTTTTTGACATCGAAAATAGCTATTTATAATATTCCTCAGTTAACTCCTTATTCCGTTCTAAAATGAGCATATAACATTATTACTAGATTAAGTTGTATCTGACTGTTGAAAAAATTATTTATGCTTTATCTATAGAATATGACTGCTTAACTGACTATTGAAAAATTGGCCCTAAGTATTGAAAGGGGAAGGGAAAATAAAACCGGGTAGAGAATTTCACATTCTCGTCGTACGGCTAAAAAAGGAATCTCTATTAACTGTTCTTCCGAAGTTTGGTATACTGAAGAGTATTCCTTACGGTGCCAGTTTTTAATCGGAGGGGAGGAGAGTGATTAAAAAGGATCAATAAAACAGCGAAACAAATGTTTCAGAAATTGAGCTGCTTAAAGAAATTGTGCGTATAAAAAAATAAGCATTTATTTCTTTTTGTGTATAGGAATACAAAATTTTCTTATTTTTTCCAAAAAAAATATTTATGTAACAATTTTTAGTTTGAAAAATGTAAATTTAATAACACAATTAAAAAAAATCGGTCAACATTTTTCCAGTTTTTTTTTCAAAACTCAACAAAAAAGAATTTTGAACATTTTGGTATGCTGTATTATTTAAAATTTGCAGGAGCTTTTGTATAAAATGTTTTAACGAAATCTGTGGAGCTGTTAGTAAAGTAGTAAATTAATTTAGTAAATTAATTTTATGTAGAATTATTATTTTTGGATGAAATGTAGGCATTATGCACTATAATATTGCACAGAATTTTGTTTTCTATATAATTAAGATTTCCAATTATTGGTTTAAAAAATTGTATTTAAGGTACCGTTAGCTTTGGCTAAGAAAAAAGAATCGAGCCAATTACTTAAGATACTTAAGAACCAAGTTTGGATACCGACCTACAGATAGACAGAATTCCGGGACCCACATTTTTCGTGTTCTCTATCATCTTACCTGACATTGGTCAAAATTACTGGTTCGATTTTTTTTCAAATACAAAACTTGCCCAATATTACCTACCTTGGTATGTATATTGTACATATCGCAAGAACACAATTCTAAGATTATAATTCAGTGCACCAACAATTTTTTGGCATATTATATTCTAGTGTGGAGTTGAAATCGGCGGCGTCAGAATTAAAGTTATTAGGTATGCAGATGACATTGTATTATTAGCGGAGTCAGCCGCTTCACTTCAGCTAATGATAAATAGGCTAGTAGATTACTGTAAATTATGGAGTTTAGAAATTATTATAGACAAATCAAAGATTATGATTTTTCAGAATGGTAGTGGAAGAGCTGCAAAAGACGAGAATTGGAAATTCGACCGAAGGGAGCTGGAAGTAGTAAAAGAATACACTTACTTAGGCATGAAGCTAACGTTTAATCTTAATATGGAAAAAAATTTAAATCGAAAGCAAACAAAGACAAAACAGCAACTTGTACAAACTGGCAAAAGATTTTGTATAGTAAAAATATTTCATTGAGTTCTAAATATCGGGTTTTCAACGCAACCGTGGAATCAGTCTTATTTTATAGAGCATAAGTGTGCGGAACATACAAATTTGGAGCTGTAGAAAACATACTATGTTTCTTTCTTAGAAAAATCTTCATGATTCCAATAAGTACTTCAAAGTAAGATGTTGGTCATTTTTTGGGAGTGTCCAGTTTTAAGTGAAATTAGAAGAGCAGTCTGGGCAAAATGTTTTTCCCGAAAGCGAAGTGCTAAGAATGCTTAACTGTGAAAATTGTATGCAGCTTGTGGCGTATTGTAAAGAGGCGGCAGCATACAGAACCAGAATAATAAGTGAAAGCTTTTAAATTTTGTTTGTGTAAACTAAACCAAAAGTCAAAAATAAATTGTAAATTTTAAACTGAAAGCCAAAAGTTAATTGTAAATATAAGCGTTCTGCACATTACTTTTTTCGTGTTAGCTAAACTAAAAATCATTTATTTATAACTGAATTATTTTAAAATAAAATCTTAAATTGAGCAATATCAATCAAAATGCAAAGCCATTCAGGCAGACGACATAAATTGTCATGTCTAAACTATTTATGATGATATAATTTAGACAAAAGCAAATGTATATAATATACTATATAATTTATCTCAATGAATAAAAATCTATTCTTATCTAAAAATATTCTAGTTTCAGCATAACAGAACTCTGTGTTGAACTGACAGCACTGCTTAAAAGCATTCTACTACACATACATACTCTTGTCAAATAAAAGTCTCGTTTTTTTAATTCAAAATTCGAATTTATGTACTTAACGTAACGTGATAAATAAGCAGGAAGTGAAGCTCAATAATCACCCAAAAATCCCTCTCACACATCAATTCATGCATACAGTTAAGTTTTTCTTACTGATACCTACTTATGTTTAACTGAGCCTATCTACTATAAAATTAACCAAAGTGTCGAGTTTTTTCGTTGCAGTTCTATGGCTTCCCCATCAGTGCACACAATACGATCAACGACACAATTGTTTAATTTCTATTAAGTGCCACATAATGTTGCTTAAATACTTTTTATGTAAAAAAATACAACTTTATAGGTTTCCCTAACCCCGGAATTTTGCATATATGAGTTAAGAACCTATACCTATACCTTCCTATCTATTCACATAAGCATTGGTACATACTATGTATGCTTATGTCACCTTGGACCAAGTGTTAAGGACCCCTAAAATATTTTTTTCCTAATATTTCACCCCAATAGCCTGACGAAAAGCGAAATACCTATACATTTACTTTTATCTACAAATGCAATCAATATATGTACATATTATGCACAATGTAAATATATATGCACCTACCCTACTTAATTTTATTAAACAACTGGCTTTAACGTTAACGTTAAGTAGGCGTAGTAGTAAAGCGAAAAAATATTACATTAATATGATAACGTGTCATAATAAATAATATTTTTACACGTAGGTTAGTATATGTATATGTACATAATAAAATGTTTATGTAGTTAATGGGGGGAGATAATAATAATCGAATTATTTTTGAGTTGAGACGAAATAACAGTAATATATTATACGACAATAGAAAACGAGTAGTTTAAGTAAGATTATAGATAACGGAATAAGTGCTGACACTTTTGTGGCTTGTGGAATCGTTAGATCATTTAAAAATTCGAGTATAAGGGCTAACAATATCAAAAAGTTTTATTATTTTTTTTTTTATATTTATTGAACTATGTACATATATGTATAACAAACAAAAATATTTGCAGTGTAAATTTTATTAGAGTCGGTAATCATCGACTAAAAAATATTGCGTCTTGGAAGCGTACGATAGCATCTAACTGATGAGCCCAACTATCGTGCCCGGGCAAAACGCATTTTGGACTAAAGGTCATAAAACTCATTCTATTTGGCTCTAAACCACAAAGTCTACAAAAACAAAACAAAAATAATATTTTACATATTGTTGCGTTTTCTTCTTCATACATAATTGTGTATAATTACGTTTGTTTTTGATAAACCTAGGACTCCTTCTGTATTTCGATTACTACCACAGTCTACCATTGGTTGTTTGCAGTAAGATCACATGAGTTCTCAGTGACCCTGTCAAATTAAGCTTCTATCTTTTGTTCAGTTTACTCTTGAAAATACCTAACTCGATTCATTTTTATTAAACATAAATTATCAATTCGATAACGAGAAAAGAATTGATCATTTGTTTTTGTTTAAATTTTTAAATTGGAATCAAATGACAGTGTATCGAACGCCGAGAGATGAAATCTGGTGTCCGATGGGTTAGAAAGAAATAATGTTTTTAACGAAAGAAAAGCTTTCGTTTTCGTTAAGTTTTATTATGATCGAAAGAATGATCTAAAAATGTTAGCTAGTTAAGTAAGAACCGTAGCCATGGAAAGAATAAATCGTTACAGTGTTTTTTCCTATTTTTTCCACTGTAAAATACTCGTGTTTTTTAAAATGTTTATTGGTTTGTTAGTTTGTCGGTTAATTCACTGCGCGTCGGAGGAGACGGGGTCACTGAAACCAATTTTATTTTTGTATATTGATATATAGTAGTATATAGTATGTCCTAATTGAACTCTCAACACAGTAAAGAAACCTATTTGTATAGGTACCTACTCATACACTATTCGATTGATAGTCAACTTTTTAAGGAAATACTATAGTATCCAGCACCATTTTTGATTACGGAAAAAAAATAGATTTTTCTCAAGCAATTATCTCTCCGATCCAGGATTCCAGTTCGAACATGTTAACATTATAGATTCTAGATTCTGAAGTTCAATGTGAGTTCATGTGAAAGGCGGGGAAATTAAAACAGACATTTGTGATAGTTTCTTACTTACGATGTAGCGCAAATTTTGCATTTAAAAAAATTGAACTCGAGATTTTGATCAATGATAATAGATTAGAGAGATATAGAGAGCATCAACAAGTAGGTTCCGTAATTCCGTCGATCTACAGCCACTGCATCAATTTTCTTTTAACTTAGTATATACCCTGCGCCTGCACAAGCAATAATTTCTTTCAGAAAATCGAACATGCAATGGAAATTTCCAATGCAGACCACAAAATTCATGAAATAATTTATTTTAAGAAATCGATTTTAACATTTTGTTCTTACCATCTCTGTGGAAATAAATGAAGAAATAATTTGACGTTTAATGTTAGTTCGACTGGCATTTGTGTGCTTTTTAACTTTACATGTGTATATTGATGGGTTGAGTTGGAATTCCAGGCCGAAAATGTAAATACAAGAGGTGTTGTTTGCTTGACACTCTGATTGTCAATAAAAATTCATGAAATAACTTGACCACTGAACGAATAAATACAAATGTCTGTAATAATTGCTGAAATGAGAACAAAAATAAAAATTGCTTGTGGAGGCGCAGGTTTTTTTTTTTTTTTTTTTTTTTTTTTTTTTTTTTTTTTTTTTATAACTTTGCACGCGCTCAAGGGATTATGAATACCCTTTTATATGTTTTTCTTAACACAGAGCGGCATCCAGTGGAAGATGGGAAAGATGGATAGGAAAGATGTGTGGTGCGATGTTCTGAGACTAGAGCTGGTTGGTGTCTCAGATTTATCTCCAGGGATGGCGGCTGAACTATTGCGGAGAGAATTACCGTTTCTTATTTATATATGTCCCTTATAATTCGCATTATTTTATTTACTTCGGTATAATATTTTATGGGTATGTTAGTTTATTCAATCACATGTTGTTAGTGTTATGCCTAAACAGCATGTAATGAGCAAAGCAGCAATTTATTTTATGACAATTTTTAGAATTGGTTTTTAATGGAATATAAGAAGACACAGACAACGGCAGGAATCGAACCTGCAACCACGAGGTTGACAGGCGAGCACACAACTATCGCGCCACGGCCACCCCCAGGGTTAAGCTCCTTCGATCCTTGGTATGATTCTTTTTTCTATTTTTTTTTTAACTGCAAAAATAATGGTGCCTGCCCCACAATTTAATTGTAAATAAATTTTAAAGTAAATGTTAATTATCTTGCAAATGGCTCTAACGATTTTGATGAAAAAAAAATCTGAGTTCACTGTTATATATGTTACGAACGCTAGCTGTCACAGAACGGTTTTTTGATTTTGGATTTTCTCATTAATGGGCTCATCGGAGTTCCATAAAAATATTTGTACAGAGGAGGTATTTTAAAATAATATTACGTACCTACTAAAACTTTCGAAAAATATTTTTTTTGGATTTTTGAAAAAAAAACAATACGATAAATGATTTTTTTAATATTAAAATTGAGGTACCAACATTTTTCTTAGAAAAAAAATTGTATATTACAATTTATGAATGTTTTTTCTGCTAGAACATTTTGATAATGATGTGATTGAACATAAGAGCAAGTACGTGCGATTCAGTAGTATATTTTATTTTTGCAAACATGGCCGACAAAAAATTGAATTCGAGATATGTCAATTTTTCCTTCGTTATAATAAAAAAGAGGCACTGTGTGTACGCGGCTCAGAATTTATTTTGAAAATTATAGAAATAATCGTATTCCCAGCACCCGTATACGTACCAATCAATCCTAGCGAAAATCAGAGAAATTATGATCTTGTCGTTAAAACTTCCAAAGTACTAAATAAATCCCGACTTTTGCTACTTGAATCTGATATATGCTTATGGCTGAAATATACTCGTAGGTATATTGAACAATAAAAAACCTGTGAGGGGAAGGTACCTTTAAATATATTACACTCATATTGGTGGGTGAATAAATTAAATATCAAAACGGATAACCTTCGATGAACCTGCTGGGAGATATGTAGGCACCTTGGATCCTTGCCTTATAATTTTCCATTAATTTCCATTTTGACTTTCCCATCATTTGCATTTTTTGATATATCTATCTACCTATGTTTCTATGAAGCTATATGTACAAGCTTCTTCTTCTTAGTAAGGCGAAATGTTGTAAAATTTGTTTGAATGATTATCGAAAATGTATTTTAAGGGATGAACCAACCTGCCTATATGTAGTTGGTTCCAGGATAGGAATACTTAGATTTACGAGAATGAGATTTGTTGTATGTAACTGTAGGTACATATGTACATACATATAACGTAGGTATAAATAACGTCTCTTCGTCATCGTCTCCATTGCGGTATTGGTATTTGTTATCATCGTTTTCTCAAGTCAAAAATGATGCATAAGGTAGTAGTATTATCCATCAACATCATTATTTCCATCAAGGAGGTATCAACCTCAAAAGCAACGCCATTCATAAAGTCTATGTACCTATGTAAATTTATGCAAAAAAAGTACAAATTTGTATATTATATGTACATACCAATCTACAACCAGGATATCTATCTACGTATTTTGTATATCTATGATATTGGAAAAGTATCTAACGATATTCAAATATATAAATAAAAAAAATCCTCTCTTTGTTGCCATGTAAATGTGAGGAGGGACTTAATCTTCTGACATCGAAGAGGGCCGCTGTAAGGGTTTGATCTCTTTGATGTGGTCTTTTTTAAGATAGTTTTTGTGGTTTTCTATTTTCTTTTTTTACTACCTTTAAGTTAGATGTAAGTTTGAAAATAGTTTGTGGCGAGGTTTATCCTATAAGACAAACTTGTATCTGTATGTAAATGTCTAACTATGGTTTCGATGATAGAAAATCTTGGAATTAAAAGTTAAAAGGTTTTAACAAAGTTTTTTTTTTGTTTTTCGTACAAGAGGATGAAATCCATAGTAATTCGTATTTAGAAAAAAAATAATGCACTTAACCTAAAATCTAAAAAAATATTTGAACCAAAATAAACTATGTAGGTATCATATATGCATATATGCATCTATGTATCTTAAATTAAATAAAAAGGACCTTATTGAAAAGTTATACTGTTCACTTAACTTTGATATTTGAACTTTTTATATACAATGAAATTGTATAGGTAATTGACTTTGGAATATTCACGACAAATAAATTTGTTTTAGAAATATTTAATACATAAATTCTACACAATTTCTAAGTAAAATTATAAAAATAAAATTTATATTAATGTTTAGATACTTAAATTAGCTGTTTTAACTGCCAAAATAATAAAAAAATTGAAAAAACCAATTGGTCGTCACAAAACGAATCTGATACTTAAAAACTGTCAAAATACTATATTCGTTTTCCAAATACCATCCACCTCAAAATCAGAGATTATCAATTCAATCAATAAAAAAAATGTGAACAAAATATCAAATCTATGTTGAACATTTATTCGTTGAAGTGTGGATGGTATCTGACATTTGTCACAATCAAATTGCTATTCCCGACGAGCAATTTATTCTCCATTTTTCTATTAGACGTTTTTTTTCTTGGAAGTCTGAAGAAAATTAAATAAGTCATTGACTGCACAATTGTTAAATACAACAACAATTAAGTATCTTCGGGCTTAGATAGCGAAGAAAATTTCTGGCGCTTAGCTTTATAGGGAAAAAACTATGTTACCGACCTGAATTAACTTATTGTTATCGATATCGATAGTTTGATAGTTTATATGGAAATGGAAATGTTCACTTGCACTTCCTTTCGCGCTTACAAAAAAAGTCTATCGAATCTTGCGATTGTTTGAGGCGTTTTAAATAAAAAAATATCTATAAATTAAAAGAAACAGCCTTAAAGGTACTATATTCATCTAAAGATAAAAAAAATACCTTATGTTCCAATGTTATCTATTTTATTAAATAAATGCTTTATTTTCTAATTTCAGGTAAGTTTTCGGGACAACTTACAAGGTTCCTCTGAAATTATACCAAAAGGTATTATAAAATTTAGCTAGTTATATACTGAAAGTATTTAAATTACAAAAAAAAAAACTTTGTGTTAATAATCACAGGTCTCCAATATTTTCGGACAGATTTAGTATCTTCATATTTTAAGGTTACGAATTCAATTCCAGCATATAATTCCTTCTTTAGATCGGGATTTCGAGATATTCCTGTTTGAATTTTTTTCGGGTATTGTTGCAGTTTGTTTAAAAAATTTACCGCGTTGGAGCAAATGCTAAAAAATTTTGCAAAATCGATTTATTTTTGAAAATTGGCTTGCAGCATAAAAGCGCAATTTCACAGACATGAATCCACCACAACTAAACCGATTTAAGGTTTTTGAGATGAAAATTGTTATCTTTTGGCCCTGAATGACTTTTCGTATTTTCACGTATGATTTGCAGATCCGAAAGGACTTCCATTTTGTTCTATGTCTCGGTGGCAAGGTCTTTCACTAACAATTAAAACTGGTTGTTTTTGGTCAACTGAAATCGGCGCATTCCGATCACTTCATTTATCATCTACAATCAGTCAAGTTAGTTCTATGCCTCTATATTTATGTCATGTCAGCAGTGACAGCTGTCAATTGCCATCAAAACCAAGCCTACAATAGCCGTAATGTATAATTAAAGGTTGGTAATAAGACTGCCTTGATTCAATGACAAAATTACAAAACTATTTGTGGGTTACGTATTGGACATTTTTTTTCGTGAGATCAAAATATTGCAGAAGATAAATTTTTAGAAAAAAAATTGCAGTAGATTTACTAAGCTTGCAACAAAGTGACAACACTGTTTTTACGTAAATGGATGAAAGAGAGAAACCAAAAGGTGGCAAAAGGAATATGAAAAGAGTTCAATTTATTGATGTATTCATAAAACTGCATTCATACCAAAATGTGAATTTTTTGTACGTTTCAACCTCCTAAACCCATTTGTTTACATTGTTGTATTTGTAAATAAATTTGACTTTCTATCCATGAAAAGATATGAAATCGAACAACCAAAAAAAAATATATAACTACTAGGGCTGTGTTAAAAAAATCAAATTCTTATGGCGTAGACATGCTTTGTTTGTGGGAAATTTTTTTGCATGAAAGATCTCTGTGGTACTGTTACCAAAATGTTGTTTGTTTCTGTAGAAGCTTACAGATTCGCCATAAGCGATTTTTGATGGCGGATTTTTCTGTGCAAAAACAACGCAAACATTTCTTTTTAATTATATGTTTGTGTATATTATGTGCGGTAGAGTAAACAAAAGCGTTTGAAGTTTCAGCAAATTTACTTTAACTTTGTTGTGTGTGCAAATGCGTGTTTTATGTACAAACTTGGATCTGAACTGGATTTTGATTCCGAAAAAAAACGCGAAAACTGGTATAGGATTATAAAAAATCAATCATGGATCAAATCATCAAAAATAGCCTTGAACTCGGTTTAACTTCTATAAAGTATTGTACAATCGAAATTTAGACATAACTCACCGCTGAATTTTGGATTTTCGTGTTATCTTTTGTATTCGCTTTATACTTTGTCACCACGATTTCGAAATTTCATGCTTGGAATACCATTATTTGGTGTTTTTTCTTATTTACGTGTAAGTTGTTAAAAATTATTACGATTAGATCATGTGAAAATAATACGCAGCTAATTTACAGTTCACTTCTGTAAGATATTAAAACGAAGCTTCAAATTCGAATTCCATACAGATAAAATGGATAGTAAGGATTTGACGTTAGAGAAATTACAAATCTTCCTAGTGTACGTATAAGAGATAAGCTCTTGCTACTACAAATGCAACAGTTCTTTTGACGAAATAAAATCGATTTTATTCATAAAATATTTGATTTTGTCTAGAAAAATTGATGATGAATTGGGAATTCCTCAAAGAACTGACAGTTTTAAATTAGCCTTCTTGATAAGGGGTGTATTTAAATCATACCTCATTTGCACAGAATTTGCTTGTTTGTATTCATTTAAAAGCGTTTGATAAAATGGAAATTGTAAGATGAGCACATGAACTAAATTTTGAACTGTTTGATAAAAAACACTTGTTTTTCAAGATTTATCACAAATATATAAGTTGTAATGTACCATTTTAAGCAATTGCTAAACATATTTAGGCTTCTTTAATAACAGCCGAGACAAGACCGTTTTTTCGGTAAAGAAATGAGCCGAGAGTCTCGCTGGTCTCGGTGGTTTGGTTTCGGGTTTCGCTGGAAGAAATATTTTTCTTCATTGAATTATATTTTAGTACCTACTCATGTTCAATTTTTATAATATATACACTTTTTTTTCGTGCGAAATGTTTCATTCGCGCACTGCGAAAATCGCTGGAATAGAAATCGGTCATTTTTTAAACTTTGTTTCCCCTTCGAAATAAGGTTACTTTAAGGCGTTTAGCTGACACTTAAAAAAACTATTATCGAATCGTCAAAATATAGTTAGTTGCTTACCTATCAAGCTATGTACTGTAAAAATTTACTAAAGGATGGCTCCAATTTAAATAGATTAAAAAAACTACAAAATTCAAATTTTACCTCAGAAAATTCGACATTTTTTCGATTTTATTTTTTGCTTCCGAAAATTTGATTTTAAACATTTTGAGTAACATTTGAAAAAAATATTATCAAAATATCAATACATAGTTTGTTGCCCACTTTTCAAGGCATGAACTGTCAAAATCCGTTGAAGAATGGCTCTGATTTAAATTAATTAATTTAAATTAATTAAATTTTACCTCAGAAAATTCGAAAATTGCCAACAACTGATTATACTTTCAATCTGAACACGTGTCTTTTCTTATCTTATCTTTTGACTACCAAAAATCACGAAAGAAACTAAGACTTAAAGTTGAGACGAAGACCATGACGAGACTAAATATTTTCGATCTTGACGAGACCGAGACAAGACTAACAAAAGTCAGCCCTAAGCATAGTCGATATGAATTTGAGTTTAAAAACATTGATTTATTTATCTTCCATGCAATTCTAAATTGAAATGATATACATTTAAGGTGAGGTTGGCATTAAAAAGAAGTTCATTACATTTACATAGTTTTTCAACATACCCACCGATTTCAACATTCCGGATGGATGTTATTATTAGAAAAAATGGCTGACGGATGGATTAGATTTTAACAAAAATGGCTGGCGGATGGATAATAACCTCTATGTGTGCGTTCTATATGGATAGTTGTTTAGCATTAGCAGCTTGTAAGCAAATCCGTTTGACAGCCGGGGATTCCTATCTTGGTATTACTCATCACTGGTTGCAACCTTGTTAAGCAAATATCTACCTATTAGAATTTAAGTCATTTTAGGTATGAAGAATCTTACTATATTTTCAACTACTACTAAGCCGAGTTTTAAGTAGATTTATACTATCAGCCCGATTCTCCTGATCATATCACTGATAACTCACAAGTCACAAGAAGAGGTGAAATTTATTTTGTGACTTTTTCGGATTCTTACCCAAAGTCACAACTTATGAGAGTCATACAAACAATCGAGATTGTGATCTACCTTAGAGCCGGTCACAACTCACAAATAGTTTTACTTTTGGCATTTCGAATCGGCATTCGATATAGTATAATATTTTGTTAAATAATTTCTTTTATATTCCAACATGAAGTAAATTGAAATATAAAACTTTAATTTAAGATGAAAACTTCAGCAGCGACTACCAGAGAAAAAGGGTCAGAGCATCCTACATAAATTCTTTATTAGTAAGCACACAATAGTGTGATTATCTGTAGGTTCTTTATTCTATACCATTTCACATCAAATATTAATACTGTAACATTTTCTTGTTTGAAAATGAATGAAACGGATTCTATTTGATACTTGTTTATTTGTTTAAACAAAAATAAATTCAAATATACGTATTTGCGTATCTTCATTTTTACGTCTATAATAAATAATCCGCATCAATTTCAATAATGCCACTACGCAATTCACCTTTAGCTGTGGTAAGTTTCGTTGTGAGTTTTCTTGTGACGATTGTGGAGAATTCGATAAATGTTATCCGAGTCACAATAATCCTGACAAGGAATAGTCACAAGGGCTTGTGACTTGTGACTCGTCACAAGGGGGAGAATCGGGCTTTAATACTACGTTTCCACCGAACTTTAATCTCTCGTAGATTTACTAATCTCAAATAGTGTTTCCACCGCTCAAAAAGTAGATTAATTTTGACAGCACTATTCAAAATGCATATATCTTTTCATTTGCTCTTATGATGTAGAAGTGAGACAGGCAGCTTCATCTGTGTCAACCGAAGAGAGAAATTCACTTTCCCGATGAATGTGTTCATTTCGATATGGAAATAGGGTAGTTCGATTGAAGATTTAAATAAGATTTATTTTAAATCTTCATCTCAGAAGATTAAAATTTGTATGGTAAATCCTCAAGATTTGTAGGAGATTTAGCTAAGTCTACTCAAATCTCGGTTTAGTGGTCGGTGGAAACGTAGTATAAGACTCCTATAAATCTTGAAGATTCAGTATACAATTTTTTATCTTTTTAAATGAATATTTAAAATAAATCATAGGACCAAAGCGAAGCGAACTAACCTTTTCCCATATCGAAATGAACATATTTATCGGGAAAGTGAATTTTTCGCTTCGTTTGACACAGATAAGCTGCCTGTCTCACTTCTACATGATACCAGAAAATGAAACACAATTTGCATTTCAAATACTGCTGTCAAAATTAATCTACTTTTTGGATCAGTGAAAACACTATTTGAGATTAGTAAATCTACAACAGATTAACGTTCGGTGGAAACGTAGTACGAATTAAATTGAAATCAAACGAAACTTTAATCTTATTTTTATTTAAACAACATTTTTTCAACGGTCTAAAGTTTTATTTAAAAAAGGGACCCCAAGCCTAAAATATATGAATGTACCTATGGATATGTAAATACCTATAATAAAGCATTATTGTTTCTTTTTATTTTATTATTATAGTGGAAGTAAACAAGCTCTGAAATTATTAAACATAAACATAAAAATAAAAAGAAACATCAAATTCATCTTGCGAAATATTTTCGTTTATTCGTCCTTGAAGGCTTGAACCATGTATGATATAGCAAGGTATGTATATACCTATAACATAGGTATACAATTTATATTTTAATATTTCTACTTTCCCTAAAGGTAGATATATGTATGCAGATAAGGGGAAGCTTCATCTAGTTATGTAGGTACTATAAATAAATACGGGTTTTGCATTTAAGATATAAATAGTATAGTACCTTAGTCCGATAGAGAAAAGTTTATAGTTTAACTAAATTAGATTATTTCATAAATTCCATAGGTATGCAAACTAAGGTTAACTAAGGTTTTTTTTTGAAATTGTATGAGAATACCTATTACATGAGATGAAAAAGATTATAATAAAAATAATCATGCATGTGAGTCTTCTACGTTTGATCTGATTTGGAAAAGGTTGCATTTTGAATAATGATTGAAATATAATTTCAGAGATATGGAAAACAAGGATATTTTGAATAAAATTTATATTCCTTCCTTTATTTCTGCGGACTAAAAACACGTACACTATAGTAATAGTTAAGAGTTGTATATGTCACTAACACTTAGTTTTTGTTTGTTTTATGTAAACCATTAGGAAATTATCTCTCTAACCTGTGTGATGTTTCTATAAGTATCCATTGTATATTTAAGTTGTTTTTAGCTATAACTATGTATAGGTGACAAATCAAGAGTGTGACATGTAGTTAGTAGGGTCATTTCATTTTGGAAATATTTTAATTAAACCATTCACTTCGGATGAACAAAAGTTTTCTCAGAATGAAGGAATCACTTTATATTGTCTATAATTAAAGTGAAAACCCTCTAGTAACATGAACCTGTAAAAGGTCCATTAACTTGAAATTCACTGTTTTTTGAAAAAAAAAAAAAAAAAAATACACGACTGGATCGTACGAACTTGCTCTTATGTTCGATCACATCGTATCCATAAGATTTCTATTAAAAATCTAAATATGTTGTTAAAGTCATACTTCACATTTTGTATATAATTTTTTATATATACAAAATTTCTTTAATTTTTCTCTAAAAAAAAAATTGGTATGACAATCTTAAATATTTAATAATATAACCTTAAAAATAAAAGACTTCATCCGCTTAATCAAAGAAAAAATAGTTAAAAATTCTGAAATAAATACTTAAACTAATTTGGGCTCCAAAAAAGTATGTCTTTTTATTTCTTGGATAAATTTGAATTTATGAGACAAAAATTTGAAAAATCTGTGGAGCGGCTTAAAAAGTTATTTTAAAAAAAAATTCAAAAACGCCATATCCCAAGGTATTCAACAAATACATACATATATATGCTACTATAATTTAAAAAAAAATTAATGAACCGTTTCCAAAATATAAAGTTTTATATATATTTTTTAAATGCTTTTAAAAATACAAAATAATATTAATTACAAATATTGGTACGCAGTATAAACTGGGCAACCCAAACCTACATATGTGTGAAATTTCGAAAGAATCGGTTAAACCATTTATGAGATAGTGGAAAGCAAAAATCCGGTCCTATGAAATGTACCCTTTTTAGACATTTAAATAATTTTTTTATCAACTATTAGATGGGTCGTACCTAAAAAGCAGCACTAATTTTCTTAAAAATCAAAATCGTTAGAGCCGTTTCCGAGAAAAATAAGCTTTAACGTAATGGTTATATGACAGGTACCGTTATTTTTTGAGCTAAACAAAAATTCAATTTCCCCTCTGTTCAATACCTAAAAAAACTATATACCAAGTTTGAAGCCCACCCGTTTGGGCTGTAGGTTGCTATACATACATACAGACAAACTGACAGACAGACATGCAGACGGAAACAATTTTTAGACCATCTTTTCTCGTCTTCGCTATAATCATAATCTCATGTTTGATTGTTATCTCAAAACTTTTTTGTCGACGAATGCGTAAAAACAATATTTAAAATTACAATCAATTTCTAATCACGTTCTCTCTTATTCCTTTCGAGTTTACGATCCGCAAGTTTTGCTATGGCATGCACTTCCGCCCGAAAAATGCTTCTAAGTAGACTGAAGCTGTTTATTGTTTCGCCTACCCACTCGTTCTTAATGCTATTTAACTCCGATTGGAAGTTTTTCTCAAAATTAAATTTTTTAATGCCATCTCTTGGAATGCCAATAAGGATATTTACACTTGAGGCTTATGGATTTCCCAGCCTCAGTCCAATCTTTTGTAAATCTAATTGACAGCTCCCTTTGCAGTACTATCAATACCCTCGTGAAGAGGAGACAAATGAAGCATAACCTCCAAACCTTCCGTAGGGTAAGTTCTCATTGCTCTTAGTTGTTACTAATTCGGTTCTCTTGTACTGTGCGACCGCACCATAGATAATGATGGGTCTTACCATCATGGTGTACCTGTATATCCACCTTAGGATGTTTGGTTTGTAACCCCATGATTTTCCTGCAAGTCGCTTGCATATCATTTGGGCCTTTGTGGTATTCCCGATAATCAGTTCTAAATGTTTTTTCCATAGGAGTTTACTATCTAGTGTAATTCCCAGATAGTCATCGGCAAAACCATAATTGGTTGTCGACTATTTTCGCCAAGGTCTTCACTATAAAGTATAAAGGATGCTAAGCTTATAGCTCTGAAAGACTTTGGACGGGTTGTATATTTTTTCCCAAATTTGGGGATAAAGATAACTTTAGCAATTCTTCGTAGACTTCGAAATGCCGCTACGGTGTAAGGTAATCTTCGTTTCCCTTTTGGAAAAGGGCTAGGAAGATACCATATACGCCTAAATTAAAGGGTTGGAAAGTACTAACACCCAGTCAATTCTCTTACATACTCAAACAGATAGTAACAGTTATCTTCCAGTCTTCTGTGTTTCGTTTTATAGGTATTCTACCAGCAGAGTTGTCTTCGAGTCTAGAAATTGCGTGTTAACCACTTCTTCGTTTTCAGTGAAATTTCCGTCATTGTACCGAAGTTCGAATGGCGTTAGAGTCTTCTCTTTTACAAGTGATTTAAGAACATCTGAATGTAAGTTGTATCTTGTATTTATGTTACAAGCCCAAAGTCCACAAAGTAAATTATGGTGTGCCACAAGGCTCTGTGTTGTCTTCCTTATATTTTCGATCGATCTCCTATTTGAAACCTCTATAGATACTCTTATCTGTTCACATTAATTTCTAGGTTCACTTCTCTTGACCTGAATAAAAAAAACGCATACAATTTGATAATAACATTCTCCGTTAAAGTTTCCGAAATGAATGTGAAATTATTTCACAATACATTGTAAATGATTATTCGAAATGAATAAAATTACAAAAAAGTCTTAGTGTCTTGTTAAAAATCATTTATCTTTTGCTTTAATCTCTACTTTACTTTTATATGCAGTTCTTTAGTGAATTGGCCAGTTGAATCCTTCGCCCAAAATAAGAACTAAGGAATGCTCAGCATTCATAAAATAGTCTGCCACAAGATGCAAGTTTGCTCTTAAAAACGGCCGCATCACCGTGGGAACTAAAAACAAAAATACTTTTCAAAGACAAAGATGTAACTAATCGTTTTAATAAAAAAGGTACTAAATAGTAAAACTGAAAAAATTGCGGAAACAAGAAACAAACGTTTCCGAAGTTATTCGAAATTTTTAACAGTGGGATTTTTCGGGAGGCATCATTCGGGACGTTGATCTTATGATTCTATTATTCAGGACTTTATCATTTTCCTAAAGATCGAAATATTATAATCATTTTAGGGGTAGGAATTAATTACCCTTTATTAAATCAAGACCCTATCCAAGTGATACGTGTTGTATACGGAAGAGTATTAATATCGGAATTGTGTGACTCAAAACAAAAAAATTAATAACACGGTGTCCAATATAGATATAAGCAACACAAAAAACATACGTACAAGAAGATGTAATTTTGTTTGCTGTCATATGAAAAACAAAATCAACAACCAAACCATAACAAGACCACTAGCTCCCCGCCATTAATGTCAACTTGCATATCTCATTTGGAATGCAAAAAATCATTATTTATAGCAAATGAGATTTTTCTTGCGAAATACAAAAACAAAAAAAAAGTTTTCTGTCGTTTGGTGTGGTCGCTTCCAACCACATTTTTTTTTTGCAACAACCCTCGCCCCTGATAATATGCCAACAACAAACATACATGTACGTAATATTATGTGCATTGAACTGGACGAGAAATAGTTAGGTAGGTAGATGTACAATGTACTGTACATAGATAGGATATGATTCGTAAGCTAGACAAGATACAACCCATTAATAAAATGCTTAAAGAGTTTCTCCCCTTGAATAAGATCTGTTAAACTACTATATGTATGTATGTATGTATGTTATTGAAGAGACACCCTTGTGTCTTGTTTTTTTTTTCTCTTTTATATTAGCAAAACATGAGAGATAAATGTATACCTGTCTGCCACTGCCAGTGATATCTGTTATAATACCCCTGTGCAGATAGACTTCACGTGTATTAACACATCAGTGTTCCCTACCTTATTTTATTCATCCCTTGAAGCCGTAATGAGTTTTGCCTTACAGGTGCAACACAGTCAGAAATATCTTTCTTTATATTTCCTATAAAAATGTGCACCAAGGAAGACACATTGTACAGTATGATATGCCAAAAAAGGTTTTCCTTTCCTTGGATAGCTGCGGATATTTTTTTTAATTAATTCAAACTTTATAGTTTACCCTCGTAGGTATCATGAAATAAATAATAATAAAAAAAAGTCAACAGACAAATTAAGTATTTATTTTTTATCGAATTGTGAACAGATCCGAAGAAAAAATAAAATGCACGACTGTATCACACGAACTTGCTCTTATGTTCGATCACATCGGAAATAAAAAAAAAAAAAATATTTTTCAAAAATGTTGGTATACAGTATTATTTATATTTTGAAGGACCTCCTACACAAAAATTTTAATTGAATTCCGTCGAACCGTTTATGAGAAAGATTAAAATAAAAAGAAATGGTTGTATGACAGGTACCGTTAATAACAAAATATTTGAACAAACTTTTTGACCAAAATGTAGAATATACCCAAAATATTGCATATACATTTTTTAAATCAAAATCGTTAGAGCCGTTCTCGAGATAATTGAGATGGTAGAACAAATTGTATGGCAGGTACCGTTAGTTTTGGACCTAAAAAACCGATTCAAAAATCTATTTTAGATAATCACATAAAACGGTCAAATACCAAGTTTGAAGAAATTAGCTTCAGCCGTTTAGGCTGTATAGAGTTGTACAGACAGACAGACAAACAGATAGACGGAATTGAGGGGCCCACTTTTTTGGTGTTCTCTATCATCGTAATGTCAAGTTTGATTAAAATCTCGAAATCGATTTTTTTCCAAATGTAAAACGTGCCCTATAGTACCTATAATCGTAAGTAAAAAATTATACCACTATCAGTGACAGTAACATTGTTTTGTGGGAAAAAGAGAAAAATTCCATGTTTTCACCACAGATATTTTTCTCACGGAAAAAATATCTTTTTCTCACCAGCAATTTTGTTTTACATTTAACAGCCTAATTCAGTAACGCATCATAGCGAGAACTCAAGACTATATTCTCTTTATAATTTACTAAAACAAATTTAATCATTTCATTACCTTATGCGACGTTGCATAGCAGTGACATAAATTAAAAGTGAAAAGTCTTGACATCGCCCATGTCACTTTTTTTTCTGTTCTGTTGTGTGCCACAAAGAGAAAACAAGAGTACCTACACTTGAAGATGATTACTTTGTTTTGACATAAGCACACTTGTAGTAGATTGTAATATTTACAATCAGCTTAGCATATATAACAGAAAGTAGATATAAAAAAAGAAGTAAGTGAAACAACTCAACAAAATTAAAAATTAGTCTAAGTTCAGCATTCAAAGGAGAATAAACCATTTATATTATAACTAGCAACTAGGCGTTTTATTTTATTGATGGAGATCTACAACATTATAACTATACTCTGTTCGACAAAAATAGATAGAACATAATTTATGATTTAATTAAGGTCTTTTCAGAAAATTGTATTTAAAGGGAAAAACCCCAAACAAGGATCTTAAAAAGGCTTGAACTTTTATTTTGTAGTCGCGTTAAATTACTAAGTAAAATAAGAAACACCTTATTGACCACAAACGATTAGAAAATTAAATAATAAAAACAAAACAAAATTTGTAGGTATTACATTTTAATTTTATTGAAAATTGAATGCATTTCGAACCAACTGTGGTTCATCATCAGCAATACACTAATTTGGGGAAAGAACGAAGAAAAAAAGAAAGTAACAATCAAAACATAACAAGGAAATAGAAGAAAGCTTTACATTTAAAAAAAAAAAACAATTAGAGTAAAAGAGAACATTAAACAAAGTTAAACAAAGATGACATAATATTGCCATTATCACTATTCATGGTGTTGTTGTTTTTGTGGATGTAGAGGCTTTCATATGCATCAAGTCGTCGGTGGTTTGTGACTTGTTTAATGAGCTTTACATTTTCCAGGCTTACGTTGAAATGCTTGTTGGTGAGGACGTGTGCAGCGACGGAGGATTTTTCGGGTCTGTTGAACTTGATGTGATTTGAGTGTTCATTGAAACGGACACCAATGCTCCGCTTTGTCTGGCCGATGTAAACAGAGTTACAATCTCCACATTTAATTTCATATATCCCAGATTTGTTAATAACTGTGGATTTGTCTTTGGTTGAACCTAGCATATTTTTTAATTTTCCATTACTCGAGAATACGCATTCTATATTTTGTTGTTTTAATTTTGTGTATATTTTGTTAGTTATCGGTGGGAAATACGTCATCGAAGCTCTTTCTGGGTTGTTGTTTTCGTGAAGTTTTTTGTTTTGTCTGTAAAAAGTAGTTAGTTCTGATTTTTTAAGTTTTTTGGTGTGTTTGTTTATGAGATGGTCTATTACAGATGGGTTGTATCCATTGATGGCAGCAATATCTTTTAGAAGGCTGTATTCCGCGGCATAGTTTGCGATTGAAAGTGGGAGTTTACACAGGCGATGAACCATTGAATGAAATGCAGCGAGTTTGTGTTGAATTGGGCTGTAAGAGTCGTTTGTGATGTATCGGTTGGTTGTTGTTGGTTTTCTATATACAGCAAATTCAATTTTTCCGTTTTTTCTTGACAGGGTTAAGTCCAAGAAATTCAGCTTATGATTTTCTTCTGGTGGTAGATGATATTTTTGCGGTGATAAAAAGTGTAGAAGTAGATTCAGTTTTAAATACACTCAATTCCGAGTTCGCCACCATAAACTTTACTTATGAACCAGAAGAAAATCATAAGCTGAATTTCTTGGACTTAACCCTGTCAAGAAAAAACGGAAAAATTGAATTTGCTGTATATAGAAAACCAACAACAACCAACCGATACATCACAAACGACTCTTACAGCCCAATTCAACACAAACTCGCTGCATTTCATTCAATGGTTCATCGCCTGTGTAAACTCCCACTTTCAATCGCAAACTATGCCGCGGAATACAGCCTTCTCAAAGATATTGCTGCCATCAATGGATACAACCCATCTGTAATAGACCATCTCATAAACAAACACACCAAAAAACTTAAAAAATCAGAACTAACTACTTTTTACAGACAAAACAAAAAACTTCACGAAAACAACAACCCAGAAAGAGCTTCGATGACGTATTTCCCACCGATAACTAACAAAATATACACAAAATTAAAACAACAAAATATAGAATGCGTATTCTCGAGTAATGGAAAATTAAAAAATATGCTAGGTTCAACCAAAGACAAATCCACAGTTATTAACAAATCTGGGATATATGAAATTAAATGTGGAGATTGTAACTCTGTTTACATCGGCCAGACAAAGCGGAGCATTGGTGTCCGTTTCAATGAACACTCAAATCACATCAAGTTCAACAGACCCGAAAAATCCTCCGTCGCTGCACACGTCCTCAACAACAAGCATTTCAACGTAAGCCTGGAAAATGTAAAGCTCATTAAACAAGTCACAAACCACCGACGACTTGATGCATATGAAAGCCTCTACATCCACAAAAACAACAACACCATGAATAGTGATAATGGCAATATTATGTCATCTTTGTTTAACTTTGTTTAATGTTCTCTTTTACTCTAATTGTTTTTTTTTTTTAAATGTAAAGCTTTCTTCTATTTCCTTGTTATGTTTTGATTGTTACTTTCTTTTTTTCTTCGTTCTTTCCCCAAATTAGTGTATTGCTGATGATGAACCACAGTTGGTTCGAAATGCATTCAATTTTCAATAAAATTAAAATGTAATACCTACAAATTTTGTTTTGTTTTTATTATTTAATTTTCTAATCGTTTGTGGTCAATAAGGTGTTTCTTATTTTACTTAGTAACATAATTTATGGGAGAGCTTTTTGAAATATACTGGCGCCTGTTGCTGAAATTGCCACTGAAAATAACCACTGAGTTACATACAAATTGTTTTTGTAATCTTGTTAAAACCAGAGTATAATCCACCATGAGTCCATGACTTTCCTACTGAAAGTAGACACTGCTGCTTTCGTACCTTCACAACACAATGCACTCAACCCTCGTTGTGTGCTTTTTAAATAAACACATTGAAACAGAGCTTTAAAACAGTACGAACTTATTGACATCTATTATAGTCAGAGTGAGAAGCAATCGTCCTTCCCTGTACTGACTATTTTTGTTGGGCAGATTATATATGTACTTAATGGGTAGAAAAATGCCTTTTGTGTAAGGATTTGCATAGCAACTACAAAAGTCCTTGAGCACCGTATAACTATGTACATTTTTAGTGTATTTTAATGAATCAGACCTTAAACTTATAAGAACTGTAAAGTGTGCTTCTAGCTTAAAACAGTGTTACCAGGATGTTGTATTAATTGATTATTTTAACACATGTCGTTGAATTATTTTCTCTCCATTTCTAACAAAATATCAGCCAATTCATAAATGGCATTAGATGGTACACAGACTATATTGAGACTTAAAGTGCGTTTACATTCGATATCATTTTGAAATACAAACGTATTTTTTGCTTTAATTACATTTTAGACTTACTTTCTTACAGGAGCTAATAATGTATGGCTCTCATATATTTTATCATGTATTAGATATGCCAACATTGCACTATTTTGTTAAGCTCTTTTCTTACAGCTGTAATGTTTCTGGCATTGCTATTATTTTGACAACGGGTTTTGGCGGCCA
This sequence comes from Philhelius pedissequus, assembly GCA_910595825.1. Lineage (NCBI taxonomy): Eukaryota > Metazoa > Arthropoda > Insecta > Diptera > Syrphidae > Philhelius > Philhelius pedissequus. The sequence continues at coordinate 75,306,229 of OU343162.1, forward strand.
AGTAGAATTGAGTACAATTGTTTTTTTTTCACTTTCTCCAGCAAATTGGTGACGGATTACAAGTCAGCTGTTGTTTGGTTCTAATTTTCTGAAAATCTTCAATAGAAAATTTAAAGCTAAACTTGTAACAATAAGGTACCAGTAAAATTTTTTTAAACCATAACCAATTTATTGTCTGAATATATCCCAAACGTGTAATTGTCACGTTTGATATTCCGAAAATTACACGATCTCGTCTCATTTTCTTGCGCATTGTAAATTGTGAGTTCTTTTCTTAAATCTCCTCCCGATTTCGGAGATTTTACTGAGGTAAATTGGTTAGTTAAAATCGGTGAGTTGAAATTGCTGTACTACGGATCAAAATTGGACTAACGTTGGACCTCACTTAATTCGCCGAAATCGGTGAACTAAATTTGTTGAACCACGGACCAAAGCTTGAATAATGGTGACAATTGTACAATTGGAAGGTAGAGTCATTAAGGGAGATGTGTTAACCACGTTCACAGCCGAATTAAAAAAATGTCAACTTTGTCGTTCTTTGACCGATTTTCATGAAATTGAAATATGTTGTAGCTGACATAGAATTCTGAAACGAAAAAATAGTTTTAAAATAGGGTGCGCGAAAAAATGCCATTTGAAAAGAAAATAAAGAAACTTGTTCTAAATTCTATGCAAATTTTTATTAAATTTGGTTTGAACTAGAAATGGTGTGTGAAAACAGTTAGCGCTTCAATCAAAAAAATAATGCATATAGTTTTAGAATGTCATTTTTTTGTCTATGAAAGTGACAAACATGTCAAAAGAAAATCATACGAATTCTTGTGTTTGCCATTTGTATTGTCATTTCAAAACTACTTACTTGATTTGGATTATTAAAACGGTTTTTAATTTCAAATTAAGTGCACTAAATGGTAGGGCCCGAAAAATATACATAATTACACTTTTTTTTTATTAAAAGGGCTAAAAGTTTTTTAAAAGCTTTCATCAATATCGGCGAGGCTACTGTCACATACATACAGTAGAATCTCGGAAACACGAGCGGTTCTGCAAGATGAACAGTTCGGAAAGATAAACGTTTTCTTCCACCAAAGATGAACGGGTTGAAATTTAGGAAGGTACTCGAAAAGATGAACACTCGATTTCCAATTTTATTTTTTCCTATTTCATTGCCTCCAGTTTGTTTTGTTATATTTAAGTTACAGTACCTATTTAGTAATTTTGGGCAAGTTTTAACTTTTTAATGTGTGGATATTTATGTTCTTCTTCTCTAATTAAAATTGTATGCTACGAAGGATGAACAATTCGAAAAGATGAACGGGCCCTGATTTATGTCTGTTCATCTCTCTGAGATTCTACTGTATGCGTATCAATTTGAAAAACAATTCACACTGAACTACGACCACTTTATCTTAACCCAACCACCGAAAATCGCAAGTGCACACCCAGCCTTATGCCCTAACAGACGTTGTTTAACATTTTACGTCATTTGCCTTGTCAACTATTTAGGGAACCCATACATTTACATTTTTAAGGTCAATATTGTATTTAAGAGAACAATTATTTTCTTGCTGCACAAACTGTCAAATATCAGAAACCAAATAATATGTAAGTTTTTCCCCACGAGATCGGATTCGAATTAAGAACAAGAAGGGAAAAATGTCTTCTCGAAAACACCAAGCCAGCATATCCTTTCATATATACATATTATCATTCTTCTAAACCGTTTCTCAGTACACACCTGCATACATACATACAAATATGAAGGTAATCTCTAAATGCACATTTTACAACCGTTGAATAGAATATAGCTAGAGAATGACGATTCTGTTCTGTTCCTTTTAGCCGTGAGCGAATTATATGTTAGTACCGTTATACGAATACATTTGTGTAATATACTATGTATACAAATATCTACTATATTTTTCTTTTATCAACCAATATAATACCAGGACAGGCACTCCTTAAGAATGACTTGACTGACTATCTTCCTCTTCTTCATCATGCTCGTATATACATTTGAGTATAGACTCAATCAAGCGAAGTAAATAAGCTTATAGAAACTCTACTTCTTTCAACTTTTGTATAAGTTTTTAGCTGAATGGTGTCGTTTTTGGTGCAGAAATGCAATGAACAGAATCAATGAGTTAATTAAATGCGGTGGCAATTTGAACAAAATTAAGTTTGTTTTAAGTTTTTCATTTTCTTTTTTCTTATTTATTTTTTATTTTCTCTTTAGCTTTTTTCTTCGTATCTTTTTTTTTGTTCTTAGATGAATGGAAAACTGATTCGAATGTGTGTAATAATGGAAAGAAAGCAAATTTTGCGATAGGAGGCGGTGCTGGTGGTTATTCTTCTTCTTATTGAAGAAATTGAAAATAGTTTTTTTTTTGCGGAATTATGTGATTGAATTTATGACAACATTTAAATAAAAATCACAACTGGATCGCACGAACTTGCTTTATGTTCGATCACATCGTGTGCAAAAGATTTCTATTAAGAATCTTAATATATTTTTAAAGTCGTATTTACCTACTTAATTTTTTATACCTATACAAAATTCCATTAATTTTTTCCTAAAAAAAAACAAATAAGCTGTTACACTTTCTAACATTTAATAATATAAACTTATAAACAAAATTTCAAAAAAATCATTCACCCGTTTTCGAAATATTGAACATTTAATAATATAAACTTATAAACAAAATTTCAAAAAAATCATTCACCCGTTTTCGAAATATTGAATTTTCAAAAAAAAAAAAATATTTTTTTTTCAAAAATCCAAAAAAAAATGTTTACGGAAATTTTGGAATGCAGTATTACTTTTAATTCAAGGGTCCAGCTACTCAAAAATTTTTATCCAAGCCCGTTGAGCCGTTTATGAGAAAGTCGAAAATCAAAAAAATTGTATGTATAACAAAATATTAAAAAAAAATTTTTACCAAAATGTAGACTATGCCTAAAGTAGTGCGGACACTTTTTTTTATAAAATCGTTAGAGCCGTTTTCGGGATAATTAATTAGTAGAAAAACTTGTATGTCAGGTACCGTTAGTCTTGGTTCTAAAAAAAAGATTTAAAAATATATTTTAGACAATCACCTAAAACGCTTAAATACCAAGTTTGAACACCCAGAATGAATTAATGAATGATTTTGGGGTATTGATGCACTGCGACCTTGAGATCTATTGTCCCTCCCTACAGAACTGAACGAGATATCTCATTTTACAGTACGTCCTCCAAGTTAATTCCTTTGAGGAACTTAAGTATTTGTGGTATTTCGATAAAAGGTAGTTCCTTTTCCTTTAGTAGGTGGTGTTCCAAGAATTTGAATCTCTGGTGAATGATAGCTTCACAACTCTCTAGTATGTGGTCCGGTGTCTCCTCGTGCACCTTACAGAACCTGCAGAGAGCATTGCTCTCTAATCCCAGGATATTGAGGTGCTTGTTCAGCTTACAGTGGGAGTGCCTGTTATTACCCTTAGTTTGTTCCTACTTAGGTTGATACAGATTAAGAACCGTGTTTGGTTGTAGTTCCCAAGGAGTAATTGAGCCTGTCTTAACCTGGGGAGCTTATTCCAAATACTTGATCTTTTGGACTCCTCTTCGGATCTGATCTTGTTTTTGATCACGTTCTCTCCGATCCGCAATAGGGCTCTGGTCCAATTAAAGGTGACGTTGCTCCTATTTTTGCTAGAGAGTCCGCTTCTTCGTTTCGTTTCCCTGGATTCCAATGTGTCCAGGTACCCAATCAAGCGAGACCTTATTGCACCTTCCCAGCTCATTCATTCTGCAAACTCATTCACATACCAGTTTTGAGCTGATGGAGTAAGCATTTAGTGCCTTTAGTGCAGCTTGGCTATCTGACATGATGGATTTGAGTTAAAGTTTTCACCTACCCATTCTTATTCTTTTTTGGAACTTAACTCCGTTTTGAAGTTTTTCTCGAAGTTATATTTCTTGATCATACCATCTCTTGGAATGTCCAAGAGGTTTGTTCCTGTAGCCCTAAGAATCAAGGTTTTTCCCTAAATCCTATTATTTTCCCCGGCCCAGTACTCTCTTTGGCAAATCTCAATATAGCGCTTTTGGCTGAGTTTTCTACTACAGCGTACAATGGTGTTAAGTTGATAATAAATGCCATTGCAGCTGTGGGGCAGGTTCTCATTGCTGCGGTGATGCATAAGCATGCCAGCCATTGTATCTTTTCAAGTGATTTCCTAGTCGTTACTAGCTCGGTTTTCTTGTGCCATGCTATTACCCCATAGGTAATGATGGGTCTTACTGTTTGGCTTGCATCCCCATGTTTTACTTGCAAGTCTCTTGCATATCATGAGTTCTTTAGTGGTTTTCCCGACACTTACCTCAACATGTTTACTAGATAGTGTGATTCCTAGATATTTTACCTCCTTCTGGCTGTCGATTCCTTCGCCAGCTAATCGAATCGATTTCATTCGTGGCAGAAGCCTCTTTCCGGTCAATGGTACCATTGTTTTTTTGTGGGGCTTATGTTTAATCCCACAGAAAGACATCATTTCCTAGTTATACTCAGTCCTCTTTGAATAATATCACAAACAGTTTCTTAGAACTTTCCTTGAGCTGTTATAACAATGTCATCAGCAAAGCCGATGCAGTTTATACCTTGGAAAGCAGGTAAGGTATCCAAAGGCAAAACTTGCCATATTCAGGGTATCTGGGCGGCATATTTATATTTTCAAAGTTACATAAAAAAATAATATTAGACATATCTTTTTAATTAAAATATTTAACGACATAATAATAATGCGGATTTCATTGTTTGAGGATTATATCATCCAAATGTTTTCCATCGAGTTGCACACAGTCACACGCTTGTTCCAAACGGAGCCTCGTGTTCTGCGTCACACCCTTCAGTAAACTTGGTTCAATTATGCTGATTTCTCGACGAATATTTTCTTATAGGTTCACAAAATGTAAGCTCTGTCTTGAAGGTGGCCTCATACAAAAAATCCATTGGGGTTAAGTCCGGGAACTTCGGTGGCCTAGGCTGTCCCCAAAGCGACTAATCAGTTTTTGAGGAAAAGCTTTCCGAAGCAAATTCATAGGAGCTCTGGCGTGTGTGCGGTTGCACCATCCTGTTGGAACTACGGGTGTGATGAGCAAAAATGGGTGAGCTCGCAGGCCCGGCAAAAAGAAATCCGTTATCATTCGTAGCCCGAGAAATGGTCCAATTATTCTATTTGTGGATAAGCCGCACAAAATATTTACCCTTGGGCAATACAATGGCTTTTGATGTTTCAGTCGAGGGTTTTGGGGTCTTGGAGGCCAGTAACGGCAGTTCTTCTTGTTGATGTGCCCGTTTAAATGGAAATGATCCTCATCGCTCCAAAAAAAAAAATGCGATTCACAGTTCGAAAACGCTCCATCATCGTTTCACAAAATGTTTTGCGTCAAACAAAGTCACTTTCTTTAAGATCTTGAACGATTTAAATTTTAAATAGATGGAACCTTAGATCCTTTTTAAAAATTTCATGCTCTTGTAAGTCGCATTGAGACTGCCCTTATCGAGTTGTGGATTTTCACGTATACCCTATCGATACCGTAATCGACTGGACCCCGACCGTGGGGTTTTCATAGCCGAACCAGTTGTGCGGAACCTCTGCACCCAGGAACGAAATAAATTCATACTCGGCTCATCAGTCGAATATCGAAGTGTGAACAAAATTGTCGACGAGCAATTACATATGAATCGTTACTCTTTAAAAATGCCTCGACGGCGAACACGCGACGCTCACTCGACCACTGCGACGACGTGAGTCGTAACTGAGAAATCCGCACGTTAAATGAATTCAACGACACCAAACTCTCCCCACACACTTTATTACTTGATGTATTCGTATTCCAAAAAATAAATCAGCCCCCAGATTACATGTAGTACCTATGTATATCTCAAGTAAAAATACATGGCTCTGATGAATGGTTTTAGCGGAAGAGTTTTTAGAGAAGTTTTGCAAAAGGAGGTTCTTTTTCCATGAAGATTGCCGATTTTTGCGGACTATGGGCTTGTGTAAATTGTCTGGTAGCTGCTGAAATATTTTGGACTTACTTTCTTCTTTCAAATTAACCCAAGATTCCATTTCCGAACATATCGACTAAGATTTATGTTTCTGTTTCATTTTGGTGGTATCATATTTCTTGGAAATTTTCTACTACAGAGTGCCAAACATTTAAAGCATTACCCTATAGCGTTCTCTAGTATGACAGTCTTCATTATTTACCACTAGAATTCTAAAAGAAGATCTTATCAAGCAATTATTCCAATAATAATTAGTCGGCATTGTGATCGGTGGGTGCTGGCTTCTTGAATGTGGAAAATGTGCACTTTATTAGTTTTTAAATTAAATTAGAGATGTCAATGGCCTTGGCTCTAAAGAAAGCATCGCTTCCCATCGATCAGCGAAATCTAGCATCATTGCGCGTGGGTTAGCACTTTGATGGAGGATCGTTTATAATATGTTTAAGGTGATGGCCTGAGTTGTCCATGACTTCAGTGTCTCTACTACGTAAACTTATGTACGAGGTCACTGTCAAATGTGACAGTGACTTATGGGTCACCCTGTAGTTGAATTGATTAAGAACAAACAGAACGACAATGCATACAAAGGAATGATTTTTATTTGAATTTACGATAACTAGAAAGACCAACCAATTCAACCCAAAAAATCTTCTGTTATTTTTACATTAAAATCTTATTTCTGGTTCCCAACTGCTTCATTTAGAAGAGAGTATGTAGTATGTGGAGAATTTATTCAATGGTTTTTAATTTCACTTTCATGCACATATTTTATTTCCATATTTGAAAAATGCATGTCCTGCCAGGCAAGAGTCATCCTTAAGCTAAGATAAAAATTATAAAAAAAGAATTAAACTTCTTCAACGTTAAGAGGCTAGGAGAGAGTTAGTGGGCAAGCGCCATCTCCGAGGCTTTTGTCAAAACGTATGAATTAAAAATCGAATAAGTACGAGAAGATGACTTTTTTGAGTGTTAGTACACAAAAAAGTCCTTTTTTCAACATAAATCAGCCTCAACGGATATTATACGTCAATTGCCATTAAAGTACGATAAAAGCTAAATCGATTTTTAAGTGTATTTTGTGTGCATCGTCCTCCAAAACCAATTCAAGGAATCACTATTACAACAACAATATTATCAACAACAACAACACAGTAACTACATAATACAATTTCCTCTGCTCTGTAGAAAAGTCCAAGAAAGAGATGCATCACATGGCTTTTTTTTAGCATAAAATGGCAACGACAAGCTGACATTTCACCCAAGCCAGAGCTTAGCATCTATTGGAATAGTAAGCGACACATTTTAGACACTGATTGATAAACGTTTTGCAACTATATGTTGGCATGGCGTCGACGATGATTGTGAACGGTGATGCTGCATAAATATGCTGGTCCTTGTTGGACGGCAAGCCTTTCAAATTTAAATTTTTAAATGAATATTGCAGACCTTTTCCTCCCGGCAACCTGATTTGTACACTCCGTATGACTTGATTAGTGACAATTGTCTAAAATGTTTGTTTGTATTTTGAATCCGTATATTTTTTTTGCTTAACTGAAGTAGTAGGAGGAGCAGTTCTTAGTCGGAGCTCCAATAAGGTGTCATTTCTTGACTTTATATTCACTCGAGAGCTGATGAACTTTTTAACTAGGTACTTCTAAGTTTACGCTTTCAATAGTTGATTTTTGTATAAAACGGTCGGTGGGTAACTGGTCTTAAACGGATGTATTTAAAGGCCAACAGATTTCGACTGTTCCTTAAAGGCCCGTTGGGAGCAGCCGATGATGTCAATAACGGCCAAGTAGCTCATGCAGTTCTGAGAAATGAGGTTAAAGAATTCTGTATACATGTTTAGAATAGTTCGGTTGTGGCAATTATATTAGTTTTCAGGGTTCCCGAATTCGACTTTAGTCCCGCCGCCGATGAGAGCTTTCATACGAGGTTTTGAGTTCGATGAAGTGACGATGTGTTACTTACTTACTTAGGTTCTCAGACCTTTTAAATCCATGGGGACCCCTAGTGGGACATATGGCATCTACAACGCCAGCTCGTCATCGGTTTCGGTTCCTGGATATGAGTCGCAAGTCTCTCCAACTCTTGCCTAGTTGACCTGACTCCTCCTCGACTGTCCTTCTCCATGAGATTCTTGGTCGATCAGCTCTTCTTCCTTCTTGAGTGAGCGGATTCCACTGCATTGCCTGCGCTGCAATACAGTTGTCGCCTATGTTCGATCGATCGACTTCCAATTTGGATGTCGTATAATAGAGTCAATAGCTTCCTGACCCGTTTTCCTGAGGAGCTTTTCGTTTAATATACGATTGGACCAGAAAATCCTAAGGATGTTTCGTAGACATCTATAAATGAACATTTGCAGCATCTTAGTGACTGTTTCTTTCCAAGTGCTGCAACCGTAAGGTAAAACTGATTCGACGTTGGATCGAAACATTCGTAGCTTGGTTCTTAAACTTAGAAAGTTATTCCTCCATATATTTCTAAGCATACCGAAAGCAGGCCTTGCCTTCCCGATTCGGCTCCTTATTTTCTTTTTGGTGCCACCCTCGGTAGAGATGATAATTTCAAGATATTGGAAGCTCTGTACTTTCTCTACCGGTTGTTTAGAAATATTTATGAGAAAAGATGATTGGGTTCCAAGGCTGATGATCTTTGTTTTGCCAGAGTTCATTTTCAGCCCCACGATTTCTGCTGTCTACTATTTTGGCAATGGCAGGCAGGACGCAAACCCCTCTCCAGTTTTCGCACTGTGCTAGGTCTGGTTTTTAGGAAGCTTGACTATCATTACCTTTTTCTATTTATTCGGAAATCATTCGGAGACCCAAACTTTCATTATGAGTTTATGCATTAGTTCGCTCGATGTCGTTGGCGCTGCTTGTACAAACTCTGCAGGAATGCCATCAAGGTCTACTGTTTTGTTGTTCTTCAGTGCTTTGATTGCGTTGCAGATCTCAATGGGGGGTGCAGTGCGGATTCGGGAATTTGTTGTTCCTTTCGTCAATCCGTATCCAGGATTATTCAGAAAGCCTAGCGTTATTGTTTCCCCTCGCTAAGCTGACTATTCTTTCAGCACCTGATATCAGAACATTTTTCACAGCACTCTAGTGGTTTTCGATGGATTCAGGTTCCGTGGTGCTCATTGTCGTCAATACATGTGAAAGGTTGTCTTTCAATTTTTGGCGTGTTGAGGGATCTTTTAGTCTGTCGACGTTGAACCTAGGTTCGTAGTTTTTCCCACGATCCGCCTTAATGTAAAGATTTGGTCAACTGTTTATTTGCGATATAAAGAGCAGTCATTTTAGAGCTAGTCAAATCCTCTGTAAGAGGAATAGTAGACCATACTCAAGAAATCATCGATTTGATTAAGATCGGATTAGAACTGCAACTGCTGGTGTATTTGTTCGAATGAAAGACTATAACCATAAAGTCGGAAGGAGAATATTCTACAATCAGTTCTATTCAGTGATGTATGTTATCAATCTTGTCAAAAAGCAGTCACTTATATTATTAAATAGCAAGTGCATTTCATTAAGCAATTCACTTGGCCATTATACTGAGCAGCTATCTTCAAATTTTTTTGTTTATCTCATTAATTTTGAAAGATAAACCCAATCACCTTTCATGGATGGACTTTATTTACATGAGGGATGATCGTGGATTATTGTGTAGATTTCTAAAGAGTATTTCAACTCTGGCATTGTGCTCAATAAATCTCTTGAATCCTCTCTCTGCCCAACCGACCGTGTTGTGTTGACAGTTGGCCAAGTCATTTGATTCAACCTATACTATCACTCATGCACAGCGTCTGCTGATTAGCTTAGGTAGTCTGTGCTCTTGAATGAACAAGTCTCACAAAAACCCTCACATGCGGCTCTCTTTCTTATTTTTTTGACAGTTTCCGTGAAAATAAAAGAACACAGTTTATGAATTCCATAATCGGCATTAACATAAATGTAATGTAAAGGGTTATCCATTTTGCGGCTTCAAAAGTAAACGTAAATAAAACACATATATGATGACTTTGAATGCCCAACAACAACTTGAGTGTGCTACCACCAAGTTTTTTCTCAATTATTTTTGGCTGGAATTATAGCTATTTCACGACCTGCCAAGATCGATCATCAGAATCCTTTGCTCTAGTGGTGCTGGCCTACTTTTTCATTTTAATTGAACCATGACCAGCCCCTTAGTAGCCAATGCACTTCGCATCACACCAGCACCACTAGAGCAAAAGGAATCTGATGATCGACCTTGGCAGGTCGTCAATTAGTTATAATTCTAGCCAAAAATAATTGAGAAAAAACTTGGTGGTAGCACACTCAAGTTGTTGTTGGGCATTCAAAGTCATCAAATGATACGAAAAATGGCTTTAAAAAGCAAGTATGTAATCATACAAAAACTGAATATAAAACACATATAGATTATTTTTTTCACCATATTTCTTTTTTATTATAAAGTTTGAACGTTGTGTGAAACACTACATCATTTAAATGACCACCAAGCGAATTGTTGCAAGCATCGATTCTTTTGAGGTAATTTTCGACCACTTTTTGACACATATTGGGCGGTATTTCAGCCATAACTTGACGAATGTTGGTTTTCAAGTGCTCAAGAGTTAAATGTTTATCTGCATAAACACGGTCTTTCGCGTAACAAGAAAAAGTCCAGCGGTGTCAAATCGCATGATCTTGGTAGCCAGTTGCGCGGCCAGTTACGCGGCCAGGAAATGTCTCTTGACATGTGGCACCGTCTTGTTGAAACCATATATTCTCCAAGTCGTATTCTTCAATAGCAGGCAAAAAAAAGTCGGTTATCATATGACAATAACGCTCCGAATTGACGGTGACAGTCGTTCCATCGTCGTTTTCGAAGAAGTAAGGTCCAATCACACCTCCGGCCCAAAGAGCGCACCAAACAGTGACTTTTTGTGGATGTAATGGCCTCTTTTAAATTACCTGACTATTCTCAGAACCCCAAATAGGAAAATTTTGTTTATTAACATACCCACCGAGTGAGAAATGTGCTTTGTCGCTGAAGAAAATTTTGTTCGAAAAATCGCCGTCCACGGCCTGTTGTTCAAGCACCAATTCGACGTATCTACGACGTTGTGAATGGTCAGCTGGCTTCAGTTGTTGTGTGAGCTGGACTTTATAGTCCTAATTCCTGAGAACGACGAGGTATTGACACATTCGGGTCTTCGTCAAAATTTCACTTACAGCAGCGATATTTTCAGTGGTACGAGCGAAACGATGATGCACGGCCTTACAGTATCTGCAACCAACCCAATCTCTTCAAATTTCTTCACAATTTTGCCAATTGCTTGCGTAGTTGGACGATTATGTAAACCATAATCTCCTCTTAAATCACTATATGTGGCTGTAGCAGAATCACCATTTTTGTAGTAGGTTTTAACAATTCTTATGCGTTGTGCCATTTTTGTAAATGTCGGACTTTCAGCTGAACAAAAAATTGGTTTAACAACTTAGTTTGACAGATGTCCAATTCCAGCCCTATAATTTTGAAACCGCAAAATGTATAACCCTTTATAACTGAAAGATTTCTAAGTGATCCCTGATACTTCATAGTTTATGATATTTTTGAAAAAAAAAGATTCCCTATTTTAAGATATAATTTCCGAGAGCAAAATTAAAACATGTTCTTTTTTTCGTTTCTTGTCTATATCGGAAGTGTCCATTTTCATTTTCTCTCTCTTTCAAACAAAAATATGTTTCATTCATACATTACTTATTCCCTGTCACCAACAGATGGCGTTGACTTATCATTATGGGATACGTCACATTTAATACTTTACACCAGTGTTTTCCAACCTTTTTGAGTACGCGACCCCTTTGAGAGTAAACATATTTTGGCGACCCACACATTATTAAAAATGCTTAGTCAGATATTTAAAAAGCCACATACGCTGCCCTGTCATACCCAGTCAAGTTATAGGTATGAGATTTTACTTATACGCGATAAAATATGTCCGTGTTGCCAAAAGTTAAAAAAAAAATGGTACAAGCCTTGCAATAATTTTAATCTTTTTTATTCCTACATAATGTGCGCATTAGAATTGTGAATTATTTTTTTTCAAGTGCGAGTACTTATTGATCAAAAGATTAAAGTCGTTTTTATTTTGTAAGCCGGAATACCGGATCCCAACTGAACACTTTTTTTTCGTTTCTGACGATTCTGGATTTGAATGTGATGTGAATTACAATCAAAAATAAGGTTTGTTGCACAATTATGATAGAAAAAACGACAACAGTCGAGTTTGACGTCCAAGCTTATGAATGCATGAATGCTTCTGGATTCGATTCTGATTTCAAATTCAGAAGCAAAATTCTCTTCTTTTCAGAATTAGAAGTGGAAAATGAACACTTTCAGAAGAGTCCAGAAAGCTTCCGGACTACCAAACAAAAACTACAAAAGTATTGTGATGTGTTTCTTACGAATGAGCATAATGGATAAATTTGGTTTTGGTTCCAGCAGCACTTCGAAGCGTCCGGAAGTATTCTAAAACCATTCAATTGACAAAACAATTATCTTCTGACGATGCTGAGAAAAGAAATTCTCTTCTTCAACTCAAGAAGCACTAATACATTCATATTCAAATGTCAAACCACTATTTTCTATTTGGTTTTTCGTCTTCGTCGTCATCAGATGTTAAAAGAAATTCGCAGCATGATCCATCCCTGGATTCCTGCGTTCAGAAGATTTTCGAAGGTATTAAATCAGCCTTCAAGAATCAAGTTACTTTCCAGAACTGGATTCTGGAAATGGATAAAGATGGATAATAAACCGTTTCTTGAATATATCAACCAAACTCTTCGATAAAGTGGAAATCATGTAGATTTAACTGCTGAGAAAGTAGTTCCGTTTAACAACTATTGATAATTTCGAGATAAAGCGAAAATTAGAACATCGGAGCTGGCAAAAGAGGCTTTTATATTGTTAGTGACATTCGCCACTTTATGTCTATGTAAAACTCACGTTCTCTTCAAAAAAATAAAATGCACGACTGGATCGCACGAACTTGCTCTTAATATCTTAATATCCAAATATATTTTTAAAGTCATTTTTTACTTTATTTTTTATACACAGTTTCTTTAATTTTTTTCAAAAAAAAAATTGGTGTGACAATCTTAAATATTTAATAATATAAACTTAAAAACAAAATATTAAATCGGCTTAGTAAAGAAAAAATAATTCAAAATTCTGAAATAAATACTTAAACTAATTTAAGCTCAAAAAAAAGTACGCCATTTTATTTGCTAGATAAATTTGAACTTATGAGAAAAAAATTCTGTGGAGCGGTTTTTGAGAAAAAAAGTTTTTTTTTTAACTTTTTGAAAACATTTTTCAAAAAAAAGCCAAAAACTCCTATTCATAGATATTCAATAAATACATATAAATATAATTTTTGAAAAAAAATTTAATGATCAGTTTTCGAAATATAAATTAATTTTTTTTTTAAATGATTTTAAAAATACAGAAAAATACTAATTAAAAATATTGGTACGCGGTATAATTTGGGCAACCTAAGCCTATATATGTGTGAAATTTCGAAAGAATCGGTTGAGCTGTTTATGAGATAGTCGAAGGCAAAAAAAACGGTCCTATGGAAAGTACATTAGAATAGACATTTTTCTAATTTTTTTTTCAACCATATTATCGGTCGTAGCTAAAAAGCCGCACTGATTTCTTTTTATCAAAATCGTTGGAGCCGTTTCCGAGAAAAATAGGTTTGAACGTAACGGTTATATGGCAGGTACCGTTATTTTTTGAGCAAAAAAAAAATTAAATTTCCCCTCTGTACAATACCTAAAAAACTCTATATACCAAGTTTGAGGCAATTCGGCCCACCCGTTTGGGCTGTAGGTGTCTATACATACATTCAGACAGACTGACAGACAGACATACAGACGGACAGAGTTTTTGTACCATCTTTTTTCGTCTTCGCTATCATCGTAATGCCATGTTTGATTGTTATCTCAAAACTTTTTTTTTCGACGAATGCATAACTTGCCTTATAGTACCTATAATCGCAAGTAAAAAATTAAGAAGAGAAATGGGTTTAATATGGAAAATGATTTAACTGTCAACGTCTTAATGATAAAACCAAAGCTGAAACATTCCTTAAAAAGTAAACAGACACACCCGTCTCACTAAAAAAATTCTGTGTTTTATTTTGTTCACTACAGGACTGATAACAGGCAAATTCCTAAACGCAAATCTTGCGCAAAAAATGCTAACCACATGAGCCTAAATGCAAACATAAGAATCTTTGTAATGCAGACTGTCTCAAAACACAATTTAATTTTTCTTGCGCAAAATCCAGTAAGTTTTAAAGTTATCTTGCGCAATTCACTTGCTTTTCAATTTTAACCGGGTTAGTGCATTTGCTTAACTTGAGAGTTGCTTTGCAAATCTTCCGTTTAGGAATTTGGCCAACAATTCTTCTTTAATCTTACCGACTTGCGACCGCGACCCCGAGTAAGTCTTGACGACTTACCTTGAGGGTCGCCACCAACACTTTGAAAAACACTGCTTTACACTATAAAATAAAAACATCGCGAAAAATGACTGTCAAAAAAGCGACCTCAATTAAATGTTGTGCAATGTTGTTGGAAATGTGTCGGTTGAAAATATTCCACACACAAAAATCTTCTCTAGAAAAGTGAAAGACATTTTTTCCTACCAACTCTCCACTAAGTCGTCCTTCGATGCAATGCCGACTAAATGATATGAAAAAAAAAGTATTTTTGCTTGCAGTGCAAATGAAATTTATTTTTGTTGCTCTTCACTGTGAACAAATGGAAAAAGCTACTTTAATGGCTTGGAATCTGGAAACAAAAAATAGTTTGTATGTGTTAGTTGGAGGATTATGGTATTATGGAGTAATTGGCACCGTTCATTCTAGGAAACTATTTCGGTTCAGTTCAGATTTCCCAAAAAAAAAAATGTGGATTGTTCTGGTTGTGTGCGCTGAGCGCTGGTTGGGATGATGGTGTGTTGCTTTTCAGCTATTTCGGAACAAACAGTTGGGGCGTTTAGCATGTTATTGTAGAGGCAGCCATAGATGATGATGTGCACGTATACCACGTGCTATTGCGAATGAACCACTTAGGAGATTGCATTCAGAAATTATACTCGCACTGCAGTTGAACAATAAAATATTCAAACAGACTCAAGTGGAATTCCATTGGGAGTTACCTACTGTTGTGTTATTTTTGCAAAGCCTTTTGGTTTATTTTTTTATTTGGGGATCAAATGTTTTTAATGAAATTGCATTTTTAATGCGCCCGTCTCGGCGCCTCTCAAAAAAACAAAAAAAAAATGGAATAAAGTGCTCTCGTTTTCTGGTGGCATATAGAGGTCTAGGTACATACTTATACCAAACAATTAGTTGTTTTGAGGATTGTTTGTTTATCCATTGAAAAATTCATTAAAAATGTAAACTTTTTTTTTGGAAAAATCGGGTGGTATTGTGATTTTAAAGATTTTTTTATTTTTTTTTATAACTTTGCACGCGCTCAAGGGATTATGAATACCCTTTATATGTTTTTTCTTAAAACAGCGCGGCATCCGGTGGAAGAAGAGAAAGAAAGATAGGAAAGATGTATGGCGCGATGTTCTGAGACAAGTGCTGGTTGATGTCTCAGATTTATCTCCAGGGATGGCGGCTGAACTAATGCAGAGAGAATTACCGTGTCTTATTTATTTATGTCACTTATAATTCGCATTATTATTTTATTTATTTCGTTGTCATATTTTATGGGTATGCTAGCTTACTCAATCACATGTTGTTAGTGTTATGCCTAAACAGTATGTTATGAGCAAAGCAGCAACTTATTTTATGACAATTATTAGAATCTGTTTTTAATACTACGTTTTCACCTACTACTTAATCCAGATTTAAGTGGATTAACCATAAATCCTCTTTGAAATCTTCTACATCTTGAAGATTTCCCATACAAATTTTAATCTCCTTAAATGAAGATTAGAAATTAATCTCATTGAAATCTTCTTCGAAGTAGAAGATTCGCAAAAGAAACAAACCTTATTTCATAGAACGCGCCTATTCTAACGTCATATTTTCTCCGTTGACATTCAACAAAAAAAAAAAAAACTGTCCTGTTTTTGTTTATAAATAAATATAAAAATAAGAAATGCAATAAAGCTACAAAGGCCAAAGCGGTCGGTGCCTCGAACTTGTAATGGAAAATCTTTTAGCTATCCTAGAGTGATACTTTGAAGTTGTTCTTTCCCAAATATATAAAAACGAAAACCGTGCAAAGTCGATTACAGTATTTATGTAAATATATCTATATGCTGCAAGATGTTGGGATAACAATATTTTAAAGTTATTACTCATTTTTATTTATTGAAATTAAATTTGTTCACTGCACCGAAATTATTATTCTTCTTCCCAATTATTTTGTTTTGTTTTTGTCTTATTGCATTGACTTTTGAATGACAATTCATAGTGAAAACGTCAAACTAATCTTTTTTTTACTGGTGAAAACACTTGAAGATTAATTTTTAATCTTCTCAATTTAAACCGGATTAACTTTAGGTGAAAACGTAGCATAATGGAATATAAGAAGACATAGACAACGGCAGGAATCGAACCTGCAGCTACGAGGTTGACAGGCGATCACACAACTATCGCGCCACGACCACCCCCATAAAAACAGATTTCAAATTTCGCTCAGTTTTTCAATTTTCTTATGAACAGAATATTTTCTTTCGCAGAAATCGAACTGTTGCTGAACACAGTTCAATAAAGGGTTACACACGGTGTTGTTGCTTGTCACTGTAGCTTGTCATTTTTGAATTTAGATAATTGAGCGTGCTGAACATCAATCAATCGATTTTTTCCCTTCAATAGTTTCAATTTTAATACCACTTTTTCGTGGGTGCAGCTTTTAATTCCTTTATTACTAGTCTTCCTTTTTTTATAATGAGCGCACACTCTAAGTGACTTTTGTTACCCCTATTATGCCAAGACAGAGTGTGAGCATTAGGAAACGGAAAGAGGGTTTGAAAGGATATGTCGGTGCACATTGGTTTTAAATTCCTGAACATTGTAATGTGTTGTAAATAATTCCACATTCGCGAAGTACGGGTAAGTAACGAATCTCTGAACTTGACAGAACGACCGAAGTTAGGCTTGCGGGTGTACTGATGAGCATTCCTGGAGACGGGTGTATTATGGTTCAATTGTTTGAGGGGAGGAATGCAACCGGCTATTTCGCTAGAGCATAATCAGTTAAAATAACGCTAGAAAAGTGTGAGACAAGCAACTTTACGACGATGTCCAAGTGACGTAAATGATTCAACGGTAATATTATCACCAATCAATTTAAATAAACTACGTTCATTACTGTCCAAGAGACTTAAGTAAATTACAGGAGCACCAGCCCAGAGATGGGAATTATATACTCTAGCTTTGGAAGTATATAAGTCAAGAAAAACTTCTTGCATAACCTCAGGAAAACCAACCGATGCATTTTTGGCGACACCGCATATGTGACCCTTCCACAGTCCTTCCATAGTCTTCTTATCTCGATTCGGATCTGAGCACTCAAATACACCTGAAAGGTTCACCGGGCCGAAATCAAAAAATGTTGGCAAACTTCTAGTCAATATCCACCTGAGTTAGTCGTGTTGTGTATTTTCGTATTTGGTGGTTTTGACATGAAACCTGCTAACGATCTAGGTGCTTCTAACTCGATCAATCTTTTTAACATCTGGCTTATACGAAACATGTTCATATAATATTTAAGTGCTGGAAGAACAACTGTCAACTGCAGTGTATTAGAGCCTTTAATTCAGAAAACTGTATTTCTTTTGGTCACTGTATTTGTCGAAGTTCTTTCTGCACGATCCAGCTCACGGTTGGCGATAATTGATAAGTTATTGTTTGACAATTTGATGAACTTTTCAGTATTTGAAAGCACTGCTTCATTTTGAATGACTCTTGTAGATGTCCAAAATGTGCCTGTGACTTTGTCTCTTTTCCGCTAATATGATATGTAATACACAGTTTCCCCAAAAATTTCAATAACCATTTATCAAGCAAGGAATTACGGATTCCTCTTCTGTCCGCCATTTTACCACCAAGAAGATATTGAGCAACAATTGTAAATAATAAAAAACTATAAACGTTCTCTTTGTATACAAGAATTTTGATGGAGAATTCGCGGGAGGCCTTAAATGTGTGTTTAACTTGAGCATGTGTCCATATAATTAATTATCCTCAAGTAGATTTTAGGAAATCATTTCTCATATGCCACGCCGGCGGTCTACTTTCCCTCCGTCTTACGAATTTTCGATCAGGCCACGTTTCCTGACGCCAGCTTAACATTTTTTTACCCATCCCGAAAAAGTGCAAAACGCCGCTAAAGAAGTTTCCACTTCGAAAATATTTCTTCTAGCGAAAACCAAAACTAAACCACCCAGGCCGCCAAGACAACCGAGACCTTCTAGACCAGCGAGAGTCTTGGCGAATTTCGCTACCAAAAATACTGTCACGTCTCGTAGTCTCAGGTGCTTTTAAAGTAGTCTCGGTTTCCTTGCCAGTCCTTAATCCAACATACTTTTTACTCCGCCCTCTTCATTTTCAAGTCTGATCACAGAAATGTGGTGCAAAAGTTATGTCATAATATTGACAAATGGTGTAAAATGACATTGTACTTTCACAGCTATTTTGTGGACCGATAGAGATTTAGCTGACAACTTGCAATGGACATGGGGGAACACCCGAGGAACACAGAATTATTGCAACTGCTTATTTGACCAATATCCGATATTTAGCATTAATGGATCAATAAAGCTTATTTCCAATTAAGCGGTTACGTAGATGAAAAAATACGATTTCTTCGATATCTCGTTTTCTTATTTCTGACAAAATGACAGCAAATTCATATTATGACATTACATACCCATCTACTTTTGCTTCACCTTGTATAATTATTTCATTTACTTTCCGCACACAAGTCACTCTTTATCATTTCTAGTTTAATCTTTCTAAGTTTTCACGTTCAAACATTTCCATGAAAAACTATGTTGAAAAGGGTATGTTTCAAAAAAAAAAAAAATAAAAAAACAACTACCCCTTATTACACAAATTATAATCATTAAAAACTAAACCCTCAACACCTCACCACTACAATCACGAAAATCACTGAGTGAAGTCGATTTTCTCCACATTTACCCAACACTTTTCCAACTTCTGGCCACAGTAATTTAAATGTTCCGAATTTCTGAACGAATTCCTCTTGAAGTTCATTTATCAAATTCTTTTCCTACTCTGTGAATATCATACATACATATATATATTTCTGAGTTAAAATAAAAATAAAAAAATAAAAATTCACTGGGGTTTAAAAATCTTTTCGTGCCATTGCCTTGCCTGAATTACCTCCTTTTTTTCGAGGCAATTATCAACGGAAAATATATTTCAGCCCTTTTAGTTTCTTCTTCGGTAAAATCATCGTCATTTCAGAAACGATTTTCTGTGAGTTGTTTCTATTTTTCTTTATTTTTTTTTTTATATTTTCACCAATGATGATGGCTCTTTTTCACTTCACTTCCCTTTTTCCTCTTGCATCACTAAGTTACGCTTGTCTGCATAAATTAATTAAGCATGACACATTAAAAGGATAAAAAAGGAGAAATCCGCTTGGAAAACAAAACCAATGTTTTTTCCCTTTACATACATACATATACGAATTAAATAGAAAGAGAGAGAGATAAAGAAAAAAAAAACAAGTCACTTGCATATTCACACAGGAAATTATGATTCCGAAAAATATTTATTCATTATCCGGTCTCTTCATTTGGAATTTCAATATTATTTCAGCAATTTATTCATTACAAGGAACAACATTACCATTCTCTATCAGTATACGGCAAAAATGAAGGAGCATCGTAAGTTGGGTCCGTTGGGCGATTGCGGCCAACTGTGGTAAGCACTTGAGTTGATGCCGGGGGTTTTTGCCAAAGACAATTAAAGAGGCAACGCAGTAGCGATAACGAGAGATATTTCTCCTTCCGGAACTGGACCTCTCTGATGAACTGGCAAGGACTTTCCAATATTTACTATGCATAGGTATGTATGCATTTACAAATCTGTATATTGCACAACGAATGGTAGGAGTAGTTGTTAAAAGAAGTCAGTTTAAACGATTTGAAATGCATTGAATTGCAAGTAATTTCACACGCCATAGGCCAACACTGCGACCATCGCGTTTCGACATCATTCTCCAACCGCTAATGTCAAGTATCCTTGAAGTTCTTTAGATTGGAATTTCTGCTTAATTTGCTGCATCTCGAACGAAAAATGCCGTTAATTACTCACTCTAGATTCTGAATAAGTATTCAAGTGAATGGTGATTAAATGTGGTTTGCGGCTAAAAAAAGATTCTCTATTACGTAAGAGATTTAATCCAAATGAATTTTTATATATGGATGTAAGAAAGGTGTGGTAGGAAGGTATTGGGTTTTTTTGAATAATCTAGGAGACGAGTAGGGTAGGTAGGTATACTATTTTTATACCGCTGATTATTCATGCTGGGGTAATTGTGCATGTGTCGAGGACCACCCAACACAAGTCATGCCTGCATATTTTTGGAAGGTACATTTCTTTTCCGTTAGGTAAAAATATACCTATACCTACCAGTGGCGAGGCGTGAATAATTTCAAAAGGTAAGTCGAAGAAAAATTAGTCACCAAAAAATTAAATTTCGGAGGTTTACTTGAAATTATTTAATTCTATGCATAACTTAAGCCCTTTTTTATTGGTAAATGTATACGCAGCTTAGTAAATTTTTATTCAGTAAACAACAACAAAGAAAAAGTGCGAATAAATTGAGCAGTAAAAATAGTGCTGATAACGACTCTCTCGAGTTGCAGACAAAAAGCTTGTGCACCATTGTTGGCAGGCAGAGGGAGATGTAAAATATGAGTGTATATAAAAAGTGCATAATAGTTTTATTCAGACTCTCATTACTGCAATACAGGTTACCAATAAAATACGGCCTTAGTATCACACCATAAGGTTGAGCAATTCAAACCAAATTTTTTATAACTACCTTAAGTCATTTAAGTTAAATGTAACAATGAGCTTAACGCATAAGCGGTTTCGAAAGAAAACTTTTTGGCGGATGCAAATACAATATCTGCAATAAATGTATTGTTAAGTTAAAAAATTGCGGGAATGTTTCACGCAATATTTAATTTTTTTTAATTCGTTACGAAGTGCCAAAACTTCAAGTTGTCGAAGAGAAGCAGTGGTATACAAAACTTTAAGTTCATTTTTTAAAGATGTAAAATCAAAACAATCCAGGAAAAAATTTATTAAAGAAAAAATTTTTTCATCTGGATTGGAAATTGCTAAATTATCATATCTTTATTTATTAAGTAAATGTAAAAAAAAAATAAATTCGTGAAAGTTTTATATCTTGTATTTAATTGGGATATAATATTGTCTTTTATTTTTACAAAACGACATTTATAACGTGTTTTGGAATCAATTTCGAGCAATCATCGTTTTCGTGGTGTTTCCGCGCAATGGCTTATGCTTTCCAAAATGTATTCAAATTTATTAAGAAAGTCAGAGCAATGCCAAGACTCAAAAATATCGATCTATCTTTTTGCAAATTCAACACCCGTTTACTTATTTTGAAACAATTGAAAAGAAATGTCAGTCTCAGAAAGAGTATTAAGAAAAAAAACTAAAATCTATTGCCTCTAATATACATAACTAACAAGCTCTCGGCAATAGAAAGCGAGTCAGTGTCCTATTCACTAGGATTGTCTAATATTCTAATAAAAGTTTGAATTATATCTAATCTACAATTTAAAACGGTGTTTATTATCCGCGAATGATAATACCAGCGGGTTTCCGATAACCCAGGCTTTCGTCGGTTGGTTGATTTATTAAAGTTAAATTTATTAAAAAACAATACGGACAATAGTATTAATACTGCCAAAAAAAAACTTTTAATTCCGATATATTTTCAAGTGATCGCGATAGAACTAAATTTAAAACATGAGCACAGCAAGAAATAATCTTAGCCATTGCAAAAGCATCAATGACTTCAATGACAATGGCCGTGGCGCGATAGTTGTGTGCTCGCCTGTCAACCTCGTGGTTGCAGGTTCGATTCCTGCCGTTGTCTATGTCTTCTTATATTCCATTAAAAACCAATTCTAAAAATTGTCATAAAATAAGTTGCTGCTTTGATCATTACATGCTGTTTAGGCATAACACTAACAACATGTGATTGAGTAAACTAGCATACCCATAAAATATGACAACGAAATAAATAAAATAATGCGAATTATAAGGGACATATATAAATAAGACACGGTAATTCTCTCCGCATTAGTTCAGCCGCCATCCCTGGAGATAAATCTGAGACAACAACTAGCTCTAGTCTCAGAAAATCGCGCCACACATCTTTCCTATCCTTCTTTCTCGTGCAAAGTTATAAGAAAAAAAAAAAAAAAAAACCACCCACTTCCCCACACATAACTGCAGCACCATCTTATGATTGACCGATTAGTTTGTCCTTGCAGTATAATATATGAAGATATTTAAAGCTCATCTGCGTTGCGAGACTTACTAACGTCAAAAAAACAAGAAACCTTTCTTCAATTCCATTCTCCGAAAGGTACCGTAGAACAGTACTCCAATCACAACTCCCTGTCAATAAAGTATACTTTTGTTACATTTTTTCTGAATAAAACTAAGCTGATTAAAATTATTTGACTCCTCTAAGAGAAAAAACTGTTAAGTATCATTCTACGGCTATTAAAGCCATAAGCGCGAAATTTTAAACAGTCTGATGTTAAGGGCTGATGATACTACTTAACAGTTTGCTAATACTAAAGCACTTTACAAATGTTTTCCTAATTTTAAACACTTTTTAACTAGCACCATACTAAATCTTTGTTCTTAATAAACTATAACTAAACAAGCCTAAAATAGTGCAAAAATGTAAGCGAACATAACTTTTTGACATAAATGTCAAAGTGGCATATGGATTAAGTACGATACTAAAAAAATAAAGTAGCCATTTTGTGATTTTAACTTTAGTAAAATGTTAAGAAAATACAGAGTGGCGCACGAATCGTGCTACAATAAGAAATTTAAATAACCTTTAATTTTAATCGATGTATTTCATTAATTTTTTTTATTGGATTAGAAATTAAATTTTATTTTAAATAACTAATAATTGTTAAAAATGATAGACCGCAAATGACCTCCACGCATATGCGGCACCTGATCAGAAAA
Organism: Philhelius pedissequus; assembly: GCA_910595825.1. Lineage (NCBI taxonomy): Eukaryota > Metazoa > Arthropoda > Insecta > Diptera > Syrphidae > Philhelius > Philhelius pedissequus. The sequence continues at coordinate 75,329,596 of OU343162.1, forward strand.
TTGTTCATTGCGGCCTGAAGGTTTGAAATTGGGATCGCCTCAATTATTGTCTTAATGGACTGCTTCAATATATTCAAATTCCTGGGTTTCATTACACTTCCTGCTTGACATAACCCTATAAAAAAAAGTCTGGTGCAGTCAGGTCAGGTGACCTTATGGGCCAGCGGAAAGTGCAGTTTCTGGATATAAATTTGCTTGGGAATTTTCGTTGGAGCTCCGCCATAACTTGCGTGGCTACCTGTGCACTTGCTCCATCTTGTTGAAACCAAATCCTGCTGAAAGGGATACGTTTTCGGCGAAGTTCTGGGTAAAATAACTCCCTCAACATCTTTAAATAACGGTCCCCACTGACAGTTTGTGTTTCACCGTTTTCTTCAAAGAAATATGGCCCGACAATACAGCTTGATGAAACTGCGCACCACACAGTGTCACGTTCTGGGTGCAGTTCCGTCTCATGAAGCATTTTTGGATTAGATTCACTCCATATACGGCAATTTTGCTTGTTAACATTGCCGTTTAAGTCAAAATGGGCCTCATCAGACATGAATAAACAATTTATCAAAGTGTTGTCTTCTTCGGCCATTGCAATCATTTTTCGGCAAAATTCCAGGCGAACATGCAAAACCTGAGGGCTTAACTTGCTTGTACTTTGGACTTTGTACGGAAACAAGTTTAAGTCATCATGAAGTATCCGTTGTAATGACCGTCTGCTAACTCCAATTTGGGACGATAAGTTTCGAGTCGAAACACTTGGATTTGCCTGTATTGCCGATGCAACAACCACGATTGTATCCTGGGATCTCGATGATACGGTCTTCGTTCGATGCTTCCAGATGGCAAACATGTTCACCATTCTCATAATGGTCCATCTACTCGGGGGAGTACCGCCAAACTCCAGCCTACATTCCCTTCGGACGGAAATGACGGACTGCAAACAATGGTATCGCTGCACTATCCAAATCATTTTTTCAGTATCCCAAGCATTCATTTTGATAAATCTAAATATTAGCCTATAAAATAAAAAGGAAAAATAAGCAGATTACACACTGAAAAAAAGTTATTACGTTTTATTTTTGTAGCTCGATTCGTGTGCCACCCTGTAGTACGATACTAATCTGGTTGAGAATTTACAAAATCCTCTTTTTAGCCTAGTATCATACTAAAAATGATTTAATCGATTACTAAATCGAATAAAATTTTGCGCCATATTCACTAAAACTTACTACCCAAACATTTTTCACACTTCTAACACTTTGAATTTGAATGTTTCAAATCTAAATGTTCAATATTTTCAAAATTCACAACAAACACAACATCAATTGCACTGTGTTCTTGTAAACTGAATTTTTTAAAAAAAGCTTAAGCCTCATTGGGATTTTCTGAATACATTTGTGCCAGTTGTGCCACATTATTGAAATCGCAGTTATTTTCTTCACTTTCTTCCAAAAATAAATTAAATCTAATATCAATGTTAGTGAATAGTGGAGTGGCAACTTTAAGATACAGGAATCAGCCCAAATGGGAGTTACATATAAATTCATAAAATAAGTAAAAAGGAAGCGGTTTGTTTTTTCTGCTATACCAATTTTTTTCTTTGAATTAACTATTTTTTTCACAAGCAGAATGCAGAAACCTATCTCAACAATTGTATATAAAATCTATTCTAGTATATAAACATGCCTCATACATGATGGTTCATCAGCGCAGCGATTCAGAGAAACAAAATTTCAAAAAAGTCCAGGAAAATCGAGTTATTATTTTTTTATGAAACCCACATAAAGCAACATTGACATGCGCAGCGCAGTACGCAACACATTTGATTCACCAGCTCAGACTCATTTTCAGAATGAATAGCATGAGGGATACATACAAAATCACCTAAAAAAGTCGATGAACAACCGGGTTCTTTTCTTCCATAAGAAACCGTGTATTGACCAGAGAAATATCAAACGCAGTGAATAGTATATGAAAGGAAAAGGAAAGAAAACAAATTTGTTCTACCTAGCTAGAAATTTTATAACCCGAGACATTGCGTGTTATTTTGTTTCTGGTATAGTTTTATGCTTGTTGAGGAGTGAGTTGAAAAGCAAACATGTGTATAGAGAAGCACTGAAAGAAGAATTGGTATAATAATGTTGACAGCGTGTGTATGTGTAGGGTTAAACTGGATTCATGTTGTCAGAAGCTTAAGTTGTTTAGGATCAGATTTTCAAAAGGTAAGCCATAAGGAATCGAGTTATATGGACGCTTCGCCAGTACTTCATACCTATACAAGATTGCTCAAAAACACAAAACAAAAGATCCTTATAGGCACTAAAGCCACAAACCTGTCATTTAATTTTGTATCTGTTTTTACCGTTAAATTAATTACTTAAAATATTTGCCAACACACAAAATGGCGGCCATTAGGGATGATAACTTTGGAATTTCCGAATGATTTGAAAATGCAAATAAAAAAATCATTTTTACTGAACTATGTACATACTTAGTCTTTACCAAAATTATTTTATTCCTTTACTGGTATTTATTTACCACCACATAAAATGATATGGGGCATCGCATACCTACCTTTGTATAAGTTAAAATTAAAAACCACACTAACCCTAACCATCGTGTCCCCTTTTTAAAGGGTTTGTTTTTTTTTCGTGTTAAATCCTAATTCAAACCCTAATCTCTGTGTCTGTGTGATTGGTGTGAGAGAGAAAGGAAAAATTAAAAAAAAAATTAATACATTTTCACAGAATCAGGATAACAAACTGTTTAGTTTTTTTTCTTATTTCACGTAAATATCCATTGAAATCCCTTGTTTTTGCCGTTTTGACTCTCTTACATCCTTCTAGGTAAATGTTGAACTTTTTATTAAAATTAATATTTGTAAAGAAAATACATACATAAAGTCTGCAAAACTCCCTTGGGGAGGACATAGATGATAGTCGTCCGTCTGCTGTAAGTTACCATTACACAGCTATGTACTTAACAACCTGTGCTCTACAACTATATAGGTATAAGGAAGGATATAATTTCACCATCATTCTTCTTTTCGTTTTTTTCTCTTTCCAACTTTCCATCAAACATAGAATGTAATTTGTTAGCAGTTACTGTTCATTGTCCTGTGCGTCCTATAGATAGGAATTCTATGACTGGGAAAGATATGTATTGCGTATCACACGACAACGAAAAGTATTGCATACCCGACAGGAGGTAGGATAGTACCTATAACCTGCTGGTGCTGTCTAAGTCTAAGTCTAGGTAGGTACGATGCTGTGAAACCAATTGCATAATTTTTTATATATACGAGTATAAATAAAATGCATGACTGGATCGCATGAACTTGCTCTTCTTGTTCGCGGATATGACATGGCATTGACAATTGTTACATTTTATTTTAACGAAAAAACGTCAAACGTGCGTCAATTTTTTTTCATTTAATTTTGTATTTATAAACAAAGAGACGTACCGATTTACAAACCTACATACGTATAACGTACAGAGGTAGAAACGTAAGAAAATGATACAGATATACGTAAGTAGGATGTGGGGCCGTTGAGAATGGGAATATTAAAACAAAAAAAATGAATGACAACAAATTTGTCATTCACATGAATATCTATATTTTCAAAAATATTCCCAGTCTCAACCGCCCACTACCTACCTACGGGCATTACGTGCAGAACTGCAGACTACCAGAGGTACAGAGAAAGATGTAAAAATGTACATGACATAGAGACGCAGATACGTACAGGAATATAGATTCAAAGTCGTATAGTCGTAAAGTTAGAAGGACGGTATAATATGAAAACATGTTTTTTTGCTTTCTCCATCATTTCAATAGCAGATTTGATTATTTTTTTTTGTCACACGAAACCAATACTTGCCCTATAGAACCAAGTAAAAAAGGTGAAAGACGGTATCATCTTGAGTTGTTGTTCATGCAATATAATAAAATGTAGCTAACTAGGTGTGTATCTGTGTATAAAGCCATAGATATATAATATACTCTTGGTGTAAAGATGCTTTCAAGATGTTCTTCCGTTATGACAGAGGTGTTGCACCAAACATGATTGAGCATAAATTACTTGAATCTTGCAGAACTTATAAATGTATGTATGGATGTATGTAAAAACCGTATAAGGAGAGTGTAATTTGTTGAAAATTGCATTTTGTACCGGAAGGATGATCCTTGTTCAGTGTTCTTTCTTCATAGATAAGATACCCACATGAAAATGAAATTATGAAAAGATTTACTAAAGAAATTGTTTTTTTTTGTAATTTTATTAGAAAATAATGAACAAATTTTAATTTTCAAGTTTGAAATGAGAAGCATTTTATCAACTGTAACGAGGCGCTCCATACTATACCCACCCTAATTCATGTCGCGAGAGGCCCGCACATTAGCAGGACCAACAAGACTTGACATTTGAAGTATTGATGGACATAATCGAATGATTTTCATAATCGGGATATTTGTATTTGAGAGATCAAAATATGGAATGTTCATTGGAATTATGAAAGAGTAAGAAAGTTGGAATAGTTTACCCCATTTTTTTTACTTGTTCCATATTTCGTTTGAATTTAGAAAGGCCACGTAAATGAATAATGTTAACTACTCACATGCAAACATATACTTAAACATTTAAATTTAAAGTACATAATCTTTCTTTTCCTAAATAAAGAAATAAAATATATATTTGAAATATGTTTTAATTTATTTAAAATAAAATAAAACAAAATATTTTATTATTACGTATACTATTACTAATTCACACACTGCGCATGCACTACAATCCACACTAAGCTAAGACACTCGCAAATCACAATACCTCTTGTGTAATGCTCCTGAACCTTGGTATTGCATTTGCATTACGCTTACGCTTACCCTGCGCCTCTGCAAGCAATAATTTCTTTCATAAAATTGAACATGCAATGGAAATTTACAATGCAGACCACAAATGTCATGAAATGAATTATTTTACGAAATCGATTTCTGCATTTATTTTTTACCATATCTGTGGAAATAAATGAAGAAAGAATTTGACGTCCAATGTCAGCTCGACTGACAATTGTGCTCTTTTTAGCTTTACATGTGTATCTTGATGGGTTGAGCTGGAATTCTATGGATTTAAAATTAAATTTACAAATACAACAATGTAAACAAATGGGTTTTGGAGGGAAAAATGTACGAAAGCTTCCCATCTTTGTCTTGCTTGGCACTCTGACTGTCAATAAGATTTTATAAAATGATTTGCCCACTGAACGAAGAAATAAAAATTTCTGCAATAATTGCTGAAATAAAAACAAAAATAAAAATTGCTTGTGGAGCCGCAGGGTTAGTTTAAATAGTAGTATATTGAAGTAGAAATTGAGAAGATATGTATTTGAGAGATAAGACATCATTCGAATGACGAATGGAAATCATTCGAATGATGTCAAATGAAGTATCGAGATATCTCGAGATAATGTAAGAATCACTAATAATCGATTATTAAAACATAAAAATAAATATTAAAAAATAACGGCAACTATACCTTTAATGCCATGATATATATTATTGTAAAATTATTAAATAAATTTTGTTAAATAAACAATATTTTGAAAAAAAATAAACATAATTTTGAAAAAAAAAACAAATTTAACAAAATTAAAAATAATATTTTTCAAAGTTTTACGAAGTTAAGTATTAATTTTGTTTTAAAAAATTTTAAGCAATATCTAATAAATCGTTTGAGGTTAGTTCCTGTACTGGTGTAAATTGGTATCGGTGTAAATTCTCGCACTTTTCGTTCTCTACTTTGGGGCATTTAAATCATATCAACTATCCTCCTTGTACTAACGGAAGGATTAAATCGGACCAATTCCAAAACTGATCCATCAGCAGCTAGTCATCCATAATCTAACTATCCCTAATCACAAATATGTTATTGGATTCTTAAGAGAAATAGTACGCCTGAGGTACATACCTTTTACAGGGATATCTTTCTCTTTGGACTTTTTAATAGAAACAAAATAATGGTGCTCGTTATTTTTAATTTACTCAAAAATTAATAAGGGCACTAAAATTTTGAAAATAGTACTTAATTATGCAAAATTTTAACAAAAATTTGCTCGAAAATTAATTTTTCAAAAAATGTTTGATAAACTTACTTTATATTTAAAGAATAAATAAAGGAAAATATTTCTAGCTTTACATAAAGGTATAGGATGACATTGTAGGTGTTACTGTTGTTGTTTAATATAAGTTTTCTGTTTTAAGTACGTTTTAAAGAAAATTGCCCCTCCCGGCTAAACGGGCCGAATAAACACAACCTTGTTACACCTTCTACCCTATTCTCCTATTGTCGTGAACTGTGAATTCGGTTCTTCCATTCGATTCCTTTTCGCTTTACCTCTCCATTTAATCCGTCGGGTAAACTACAGTATCCAAAGTTCATTTTGTCATGGTCATGCGAAAATCGAATGAAGTTTGGATAATGTGAATGATTATTTTTTGTTTACATAAGTTTTAATGTATTGGACTTTTTTTTCCGTGCCACAACCTTTAACACTCATGCAGACAACAACAAATAACAAATCAGCTACATTTCTTATGTGCATTTTAATTATTGTAGCGTTCACGTGATTAGCAGAATGGATGATACTCCGCATAAAACCTTTTTAGATTGCTTAGTTATTAAAGTTTGAGGGAAAAAAGGATGCCATTTGAATTATTGGACAAATATGAATAAACAAAAAAAAAATAAAAAATCATTGGAGCGGTTTTAAAAAAAAAATAATTTTTTATGTATACAAAAAAAAAACATTTTTAGAAAAAAAAAAACAAAATCATTTTGAAGTTTGTATTAACAATTTTAATATAAAATAAAATGCACGACTGGATCACATGTACTTGCTCCAATGTTCGATCACATTATATGCAAAACATTCTAAATAAAACGGCTAAATATATTTTTTAAGTTTTACACTTAATTTTTTATATATACAAATTCTTAAACTTTTCTAAAAAAAAATGAACATTTTAAATACTTAATAATATAGATTCAAAAACAGAATTTCAGTAAAAATTGTCCACTCGTTTACGAAATATTAAATTTTTAAAAAAATATATTTTTCGAAAATTTTGAAATGCAATACTATTAGAATTTGAAGGAGCTCCTGTATAAAATTATTTATCGAAATCCGTTAAGCCGTTTATGAGAAAGTCGAAAATCAAGGAAAATGTTTGTATGGCAGGTAACGTTAATAACAAAATATTTTAGAAACTTTTTTTGGCCGAAATGTAGACCATACCCAAAGTAGTACACACACCAATTTTTATCAAAATCATTATTGCCGTTCTTGATATAATTAAGATGGTAGAAAAATTTGTATGGCAAGTACCGTTATTTTTGGGCCTAAAACAACGATTCAAAAATCTATTTTGGACAATCACCTAAAACGCCTAAGTACCGAGTTTGGACCAAATCAGTTCAGCCGCTTAGGCTGTAGATCGTTCTACAGACAGACAGACAGACGGAATTGCGGGACCCACTTTTTTGATGTTCTCTTTGATATTAATGTCATGTTTGATTGTAAGCAAACAATTTTTTTTACGAATACATAACTTGCCTTATAGTACCTAAGGCAAACACCATCAAGTGGTACAATGATGGATAGAGAACGTCGAAAGGGACTGGTGCAGAATTCTTTTAGCCAAGAACCAAACTTTTCATACCGGTAGTCTACTAGTATTTTCCAAGCTGAAGTGCAAGCTATAGGAAAATGTGCAGATCGTAGCCTCGAAAGAAATTACAATAAACAAAATATTGCCATCGTGTCAGAAGTCAGATAGCCAAGCCGCAATCAAAACTTTGAGCTCCTACTCTATCAGTTTTAAACTGTAGGCAGATTAAATTGAATTCGGCAAAAATAATAATGTCACACTTCATTGGGTACCTGTCCTCGTAGGTGTCCAGGGCAATGAGGAGGCAGACTCCTTAGCAAAAATAGGTGCGTCGACTCCCTTAGTGGGACCTGAACCATACTGCGGAATAGGAGAAAATGTGATTAGAAATAAAATCAAAAAAGAAGAGGAGCCATAAGATACAACAATTGGATATTACTCCCCAAACTGAGGCAGTGCAAACTACTACTTGGGAATTATAATCAACAACGTTTCACAGACTGTATAACCTTAAGCAGAAACAACCTCAGAATAATAACGGATCTCCTTACATGACACTATAATTAAAAAGGCACCTCAACATCCTTGGCTTAGTAAGTAGTTCCACATGCATGTTCTGTGATACAAAAGAGGAAACGCCGTACCATATTCTGGGCAATTGTGATGCACTTGTTCATCAAAGGAAAAAACACCTTGGATGATACCAGGTGGAAAAGAGTGACTTACCATTTCCTAAAATATATACTTCAAATACTCAAATTCATGAGGGAAATACATTTGGAGGAAGAGCTGTAAAATGAGCTATCTTCACCCAGCTCTAGGCGGGGACACAATAGTTCTCAATGTGGCAGTGCAAAAACCCCATAGTAATATTCATTTATTCATCCGAGAAAGTCGAAATATGAAAAAGTGTCCTATGGGAAGTACCGTTAATAAGTACGCAAAATAAAAGATGTTTTTACTTAAAAGTGGATTGCACTAATATAAGAACACACACATTTGTTATCAAAATTCTTCGAGCAGTTTTTGAGAAATTAGTTTTTTTTCTTAACGTTTTTTTTAAACATTAGTGTGGGAGGTACCGGTTTTTTTTATTTTAGGAAAACAGTTCTTTTAACTATTCAAGATAATGTCAAGAAACTAACAAATACGAAGTTTCAAAAAAATCGATTCAGCAGGTTTCGATTTTTTTATTTTGAAAAATTCTGGTTTACATTAGTGCTTAATCTTTCTAGGATCTTGTGTATTAAAAAATCGAAAAAAAAATCAAATGAAACGTTTTCCAGAAAATCGCAATAAAATGGTTCTACAAGAACTAGGTACCAAAAATAACAATTTTTCAAAAAAAAAAAGAAAAAATTACCAACAAAGTACCTTTTCCCTTCAAATAATGAAGTGATTTTTTAAAAATAAAAATCGTCGGAGCCGGTTTTAAGAAAAATAGGATTTTTTTTGGCAGTTTCGAACCGTCATTTTTCGTCTTAACAAAATGTAGGGCCTAGTAGGCTGTAGACTCGAAGACAGATAGACGGAATTGTGGGACCCACTGTTTTCGCCTTCGCTACCATCATAATGTCCAGTTTGATCAATATCTCGCGTTCGATTTTTTTTACATATAGCAAGTAAAAAACGGTTCAACACCTCCTAACAAATTCATCTCTGGTAAATCCTTTTAGCTTCGATAAGCCCTTACCGAAACCTTATGGAAGCTGAAATATTAGTAGGGTATGACAAGTACCATTACTAACATTTTTCTTTAACAAAATGAAGACCATGTCTACAGCGTTTTTCTTTTAAAATCGTTGGAGTTTTTGAGTAAGTTAAGGTTTTTTATAACTGTTGTTATTATTGGTCCTAAAGAAAATTAAAATTTCTCCTCAATGTCTAGTGACTCAAATAAAATGCTTACATGCTTAAATGCAAACACTGCCCTACATCAAACTCAAACAAAATACAACTTAGCCTCCATGAACTGTCAAAATCAACTCTTTTATTTGCTAAACCCATGCTGTCCTTTCAGTGAAAATAGATTAATCATTTTTTAAAGAAACTCTTTCTATAAATCTGCTAAAATAAACTTGACAAAATAAATCCATATTCTGTTCGTTGTATAAAAATTCCTTTGATGGCTTAACTTCAAAGGATTTATTCGTTCTTAAGCAAAGCCAAAGCAACATTCACTAACACGTATAAACAAGTACGTTCATACATACATATTTTCTCTTAAATAAGCTTCATTTATAATTCAATGACAAATCGACTGAAAGATAGAATCGTGCCGTTTATTGGAGTGCTATCTGTCAGTTTCCGGAGATTGCTTAGAGCCAAAGGCTTTTTTTGTTTTTTTTTTAAAGGCAAAGGCGGTTTCTGTAATGCGATTTTTAATATCAGAGATCAACTGAATACGAGTGTTCTTATAGAGTTAGTCAAAGTTCCAATAATCAGTCTTCTAAAAATTTTTTGACAACCAGTCATATATCTCCATTTTTAATTATCCAATGTTGTTACATGCCAATATCACCGGCAAATTATATATCCCGAAATTTAAACAAAAATATTACACATACATGTCATGGACCAGGTTCTTTTGGTATTTTTTTACGGTTTTTCATAACCACGACAATTTATTCGTCTTCTAAATGAATCTGAATTTGAGAAAAGAAAATTGGTATATGTCAGTCAGACAGTCAGGCAGACAGGCGTCATATGCAAAATGCCAAGGTATACCTACACTTTTACTCTCGTATAGAATGATGACACGAATGCCTTTGACAGTATTCGAAAGGAATAAAATCATGTTTGGTTGTTCGATATTGTTGGACAGGAAATCAAAGCAAAAATTGAAAAGGAATATGAGGAATTGAATGAAAAGTCATTGTGGTAAGAGGCACAATGTTTGAAAAGATTTAAATCACAAGAAAAAAAAATACAAAACTGATAAAAAACCCATAAGGCATTAAGTAGACTGTACTGTATAGAAGTGTGGAGATGATCAACTGATGTGGGGGTTCTGAAAGCTCTTATTTTTCCCATTGATACGTTTTTCTGTGTTTGTCCTTATGGCGATAAATTGACAATGACCATACAGGAGCTTCTTTAATAGTCATATATGGTTTATTAATAAATAGAATATCCTAAAGTGTTGCCAGATTGAAATTTTGTGTGCCTATTTAAAAAAAAATAAAAGCCAAATCCTTTCACTTTTGGGACAAACCAAAATTATAGCATTACTTAGAATTACAAAAAAAAAACTAAAATTCGGCATGTCTTCGTCCTTTCGACCGTTCATTCGATCCAGAAGTTCAACGCATAGATGATTTAACTTGCGATATAACATGAAGGTCCTATAGGGCAAGTTTTGCGTTTGGAAACAGATCGAATTCGAGTTTTTAATCAAATTTGGCATTACGATGATGGAGAACACCAAAGAAGCTGGTTCCGCAATTCCTTCCCAAGAAACATTTTAAACTGTATAAAAGCATTAATACTCCTTCAAGAGCTAAATCTTAAAGCTGTTTATTTAGCAATGAGCTTTATATGTGAATTTAGAGCAAAAATCAAGCTCCCATATAACTAATTCATTGATTTTGAGAGCTCTTTTTTGCTCTTATTCAGCCTGTTATCAGTGTCAAAAGTGACTTGAAGCTCTGTAGTACATGGGTTTCAAACTATTAAAACACCACTTTTGACATATCATTGTTTGTATTGGTTTGTGTAGTACAAAATAAAAATATATGAAATTCTCAAACTAAAAAAAACTATAAATGAATCGTTTCATAGTATGTAAAATAGAAATAACGAAGATGACAATAACCAAATTAAAAAATATCTTTATGAAAATAAATAAGAAAAAAAATTAAGATTTTCGATTGTTTGATAGTGAATTTCAAGTGCGCGTTTAATATTTTTACAAGTGTAGTGACGATTCTTCTTTAAATTACAGGGCGCCTACATAATTCTGTGTATTAGATCATTAAAAATAATTTTAAAAAATAGTCAGTTATTAAAAATATTTAAAAATTAATTTTCCAGAGCTGAAATTAAATCATTTTTGAAAAATAATAATAATTTCGTGTTTTCTTTAACTACACTCCGAAGATGATTCTTTTTTAAAATGAAAAAAAGAATAATTGAATTAATTTTATATCTCGTCCCATTTTATTGTCAGGCAAGATTTTTCTTCCAATTAAGCTGCAATACTATCTGTTCTGGAGCTGCAATATTAATTACTCTAGATATAGAGCTCTTATGTCGCTTTAAAATTCATTGTAGATTTTCTAGAGCTAGTCCCAACAAGATGGCATTTTCAGCTTTAGAAATTAAAAGTCAAGGAAAGCAAATAAGTTGCAATTTTTAAAGATAACAGTTTGACAACTTTTTTTTTAATAAAGCTGCTTAGATTCTATGTGATATAGAACATTGGTATCCTTATCTTTTCTAAGGGAATTAAAGTAGGATATTTCTTTTTGTGAGTACGCTATTAGAATTAAAGCCCTGAAAAAAAGTTTTTTTTTTTTAAATACTATAAAAAACCTATGTATTTATGTACATTACTATGCAAAACGAGATTTATCAAATTCCTTCCGCATCGTTTAAAAGAGTAAATTTGTAGTTCCAATCTGAACATATCTAACTTACATTAAAAATTGAATAGTTACATACATTCATTTATTTTTTATGCAAAATAATAAATTTTTTCTTTCTTGATAAAATAAATATTTTGGACTTATTTTGGGCAACACCCTTTTATAATATGGGTTCCTGAGTAGAATGTGTTAAGATATTAATACTCAGCTCTACAACCGATTTGAAGTTGGTCTCTTAATGCTATATTTTGACATTTCGAAATGCGCATGCGTTAGTATTTTACTTCTTAAGTTGTTAAGAACTCTTATCACATCTTTTATTACATTTGTGTAGTTGAAAGCTGTACAACGGCCCTTTAGATGAGGGAAATTCAAGAAGCTCGTTCATAGATCGCATAAAAGGTATTATGGAGCTAGTTTGAAAAACTAAACGTTGAACGAGCTGACAGTGCTTTTAAACTTCACTGTAGAGCATGCTTTAAAATAAAAATACATTCAGCTGTGAAATTATACCTTATAAAGCCATATCTTTTGATTTAACTTGTTTGGAGCTGCAGAAGAACAGTTTTTCATCTAATAGCTCTGACGATGTTACTTGGGATTCTATCTGTTGGTCTGTAGATCGATCGACAGCGTTGAAGCGATTTTCTTCAAACTTGATATTTAAGCATTTTAGGTGATTGCGAATTATAAGAGATATAAATAAATAAGACATGGTAATTCTCTCCGCATGAGATAAATCTGAGACAATAACCAGCTCTAGTCTCAGAACATCGCGCCACACATCTTTCCTATCCTTCTTTCTCTTCTTTCGCCGGATTAAAAACATATAAAGGGTATTCATAATCCCTTGAGCGCGTGCAAAATTATAAATAAAATTATTTATCTCGAAAACGGCTCTAACGGTTTTGCTTAGAAAAAGTATGTGCAGTACATTATGTATAGTCTACATTTTAGTCTAAATTTTTGTTCGCATATTTTGTTACTAACGGTACCTGCCATTGATTTTCGACTTTCTCATAGACGGATTTCGATCAAAATTTTTACATAGGAGGCCCTTCTTATTCTAAACAATACCGTAAGCAAAAAATTTCGAAAGATATTTGTTTGAATTTTGAAAAAAACAAAAAAATTCTTTTTTCAAAATTCAATATTTCGAAAACGGATAGACATTTTTTTTGGAAATTCTGTTCTTAAATTTATATTGCTTAATACTTAAAATTGCCATACCAATTTATTTTTTTAATTTAAGAATTTTTTTTAAATCAAAGATTTCTTTTTTTTTCTTTTTCTTTTGGGGAATTAATTAAATATGTTATGTACCAAACAGTGTTACCACAGGTTTAATTTGTAATGAGTCCCAAAGGCTGGAAAAATGAGGCATTTTAAAAATAAATGAGTCCCAAAAAAATTCTCGTTTAAGTTTATAATAATACCTGCCAAATAACTAAAATAAATATGTATGTACTTTGAAAATATACAAAAAATATCAAATTCATAATAGTCCTGCAAAATTAGATAAAAAATGATGTTGGTGGGTAGCTTCATTTTTACGTCGTAAGCATTTTCTAAAAAGTATACTAAATTTGGAAAAATAAATTTGAGTGGGAAAAGGGGGAAAATTCAGTTTTTTTTTCAAATTACTCGAAAACCATAGTTTTTTTTTTGAAAAAAGTGGATACACATTTTAGATGATGTCATTCTAAACAAATGTGAGCTATATTAAGTCAAGTATGGTTGCTTAAACAAATAAATTTAATTTATATATCCGTTTTGACAAAAAAGTTTAATTAAAAATTTAAAAAGTCTTACATCTACGTAATTTCTTGAGAAAGTTCTAACCCCTAAAACTCGGTTTAACGAAAAAATAGAACTTGGTTGAGATCTAACTCATTTCTTCAACAAGTTTTAACGTCTTAGAACTCAGATTTAGAACTTTGTTTTAGTTAGAACTTCGATTTATCTGGGCGCTCAAAATTGGGGGTCTAGCTCGTTAGAACTCGGTTTAACTATAATCTTGTTTATTCAGCAAAAAAAAAATTGTTTCAGCTATGTGGGTATGTGATGTATTCTTTTTATATTAAATAAGATCAGTTCTTATTTTTTTTTTGATTTTGATTAAAAATGGTTTTGGTTTTGAGATCATGAGAAAGAAAATTATGTTGAAGAAATGGGCATTTATTGTATGTCCCAACGTGCTACCATTATTGGGACAATATCGATGACGATTTCGCTTGAGGAAAACCATGCTCATCGATGTGCTTCAGTTAGTTGCAGATGATTTGCTGCATCCGCAGCCAAGAAAAGAACACAGCTGCAATTAATGTTTTTTTCCTTTTTTTAGTTTTAATCATTCTGCCAAAGTACAGAACGCGTTATATATTGGAAGAAAAACAATTGCTTATACTATTGCGCCTAATTTTTAAAACTAAGTTCTAAAGATAAACCGAGAGCTACTAGATCGAGTTTTAAATTGATTTTAGAACTTTGTCAAGAAATTAGCCGTTAAGAACACATTTTTTGAAACGTAACCAAAAGGGAACAATTCAATAAAAAGACAAAAGTTAGGAAACAAATAAACTAAAGCTTAGTTTTTAATCTGGAGTCCAATGTCCAAACTTTATCGTTTGGGGCATATAACTACCTTTCAAACATAATTGCTTCAACAGTTTCTAATTTAAATCGTTTACCCTTAGTTTCACAGTGCGAGCTTAAGCTCCACTTTTGGTTTAAGCTTCAGATCAACAATTTATTCAGTTTCACAGTGTCATTTAAACCTTGAACTAAGTTCAATTTGTAGTTTAAGTTAACCGATATTATTCTGCTGTTTAAAATTCAGTTCATCGTTTGTATTGTTTTTTTTTTTAGAAAATATTATGAACAAAACAAAATTGTATATTCAAGTGTTATCGAGTGATTTTAAATATTATATTAATTATTATTCTAGTTGTTTCGCATGTTTTTTTGTGTCAGAGAGAGAGAAAGGGATGACGAGGCAAGAAAAATGCTGCCAACTATGTTCATAAAATGTACTTAAATGATGTTCAACTGATCTGAAGATCAGATTTCACTATGAAACTGGACGAATTAAACCAAAAATTTAAACCCAGTTTAAGGTTCAGTTGATCTTAAGTTTAAACTCGTGCTCTGAAATTGAGAGCACGAGATCTGAAAATTTTCATACTGCTGCTGCACAACTTTGAGAAAACGTCATCAATTTCATAATAAAATTAGAAATGTTCTCAAAAATAGGCTCTTCACACGCATATCTTAATTTCAAAACATCCATCCAAAACTCTTATATGTTTTATCCAAAGGAAGGAAATTAAATTGAAGCGTAGTTCAGACTATTCAATCTTTTTAAAATATTTTCTGCAGAATGAAATAAAGGTGCCTTTTGAGTCCCCTTTGACTCAAATGAATCCCCGTGGTACCAAGTTGAAAAAAAAATTAAATTGCACGAATTGATCGTACGTAGTTGCTCGTATTTTCGATCACATCGTATGCACAAGATTCTTAGTAGAAGTAGCTAAATATATTTTTTAACGCCTTTTGTTACTAATTTTTTTATTTACAAAACTTATTATTTTTTATTTTCAATTTTATGGATTTTATAATATGAGCTTAAAAATATAGTGAAGTGTGTGAAATTGCGCCAGGATTTTTTTTTTTTTTAAATGCCAACATTTTTTCCAACATTTTCTGGCTCAAAATTGGAAAAAAGAGCAGCATTTTTCTTGGAAAATAAGCCAGAAATATTGGAAATTATGCCAGATAGTTGTGGAAAAAAAACCTGAAAACAAAATAGAAATTAAGCCAGAAGATTTGTATATTCTAGAGTAATTTCCAATTAACGTTTTGGAAGCTTTTTGTACGCCGCGAACCTAATTGCAAAAAACACTTCACACAAGCCCGAATTGTTTTTCCAATTTTTCTTCTTCAGGCGTTTTTCCATTTTAGGAAATGGAAAAAATGACAGCATTTTTTTTTGGAAGAAAGGCCAGAAATTTAGGAAAAAATATCAGAAAACGTTGGCTTTTTTTCCTAGGAAAAAAGGCCAGAATTTTGTATGAAGAATTTTCGGGCGTTTTTCCCAACAAAAATCTGACGTAATTTCCGGGAGCCGCCGTTTGGAAAAAAAGTCATCGTTCATTTTCGTAATTTTGAATTAAAAAAAAAATTCTTTCAAAAATCCAAACAAATATTTTTCGAAAATGTTGGTATGCAGTATTTTTTTTATAATTCTAAGGACGATCTATATGCTTCGAGTCGCTTATGATTTAATTTTGATTGATTAATTGATTTTTATTTTCATTAACAGTTTTACAATAATTTTAAAATTCAATAAAGCATGGCATTGCCGTCTGTCTGATTGACAAAACTTTTCAATACTTATATAGTTAAATCAATAAAGTTACAGTTATTAGCTAAAATTATTCACCTAGTATTCTATAATTAAATGCGATTTTAAAAAATTTTAACATCTTCGATATATCTATTTCGTTGAGTAGATCCACAGTTTCGTTTTCTGATAAATAGTCTGCACCCAGAATGTGAAAAACATCCTCACGTTCTACCAGATTACACATCTCACAATGTAAGGGTAGATCTTCACGATGGGGGGCGAAGTTTAAGTTCAACTGTTCTTCTCTTAGACGAAACATGTTTGAAATTTCTTCGATAGTATAATCATCCTGAAAGTAGTTTCTTTCATTAAGATTATGATTCAGCCTATTATAAATCATCCTATGCAGTGAGTTTGACGCTTCTTCTCTGTATCTCTGTCTCAAGTTTTCATCCAAACTGGTAATTATCTGGTACACTGTCGATTTCCACGTACTCTGGTCGCTGATGTTTTGAGTAACCTCAGTCTCCTCCGCTAGATCGATCCATTCTTGAACCCATCCTGTCTTACAGCTCACGGCATGTAGTGCCGCTTTCTTTGGAAGACGATCATTTGGCATGTTGCAAACTTTGATTATGTAGCCTACTTGAAGTTTTAGCGTCTTCATGAATAGTGGTGGTAAACCTGTTTCCAGCATTATCATATAGTTCGGCGTGCTTGTAGGAAGGCGAAATGTTCTTTTTTAAAAAAATCTCAATAGTTTTCCGACCATCTCTTATTTCGTTGCTTCCCACACTTGAGCCGAGTAGAACATAACTGATTGAGATACTGCTTCAAACACTTTATATTTGCTGCTGTGGGCGATTTACTTGTTACTAAAACACTCTCTCCATGCTACATTAATAGCTGTTCTTGCCTTCGCCATTTTCTTTCCATTTTTATATTCTGGGTTAAATAAACTCCAAGGTACTTATATTCCTTAACCACTTGTATTCTTTCGTTGTTGCAGTACCATTGTTCATTTGTCCCTGATCGTCCCCCTCCTCTCCTGAAGACCATTATTTTAGACCTATTCAATTTAACTACTAAATTCCATCGCAAGTAATATTCAGCCAACCTATTAATTATAAGCTGAAGAGTGATTCATCTGCAAAAAGTAGGTCTATAATCATAGTACCCGCGTAACTTACATCTCCTGGTAATGCATATATGATATCATCAATGTAAAGTGCGAATAAGCTTGGACATCCCTGTCTCACACCTGACTTTGTTTGAAACCAGTCCGATAAATGTTTACCATTCCAGACGGCTGATCTGGTCTCTATGTATAAATTCTGGAGAACTCTTCCGAACTTTAATGACATTCCGGATCTAAGTAATTTATACATCAGCGCATTTCGCGCTTTAAAATCAAAATCGTTAGAGCCGTTTTCGAGATAATTCAAATGGTAGCGAAAATTGTATGGCAGGTACCGTTAGTCTTGGGGCTAAAAAAAAACGATTCAAAAATTTATTTGAGACAATCACCTAAAAGGCTTAAGTACCAAGTTTCATCAAAAACGTTTCAGACGCTTAGGCTGACAGACAGAGAGACGGAATTGCGGGTTCTCTATCATCCTAATGTCAAGTTTTATCAAAATCTTGATTTCGATTTTTTTTCCAAATGAAAATCTTGCCCAATAGTACCTACATATATCTCAAGTAAAATATAGAGGACAAAAGAGAAAATGGCCCACAGTAATTCTGATAGATGATTATTGACCACCACGAAAAACACTTAAATAACCTATGAGTTTGGAGAACTTAACCATGTTTTCCAAATAAATTTGAACAATTTGCAAAACAACGACGAAATGTCAAAAAGCATGTTGCCATATTTAAAGTATGTTCCGTTTCTGAAAAAAAAAACCTTCTACGATTATTGACATTTGCCATTAATTGTGAGAAAATACGTAAGGCGAATGATGCAATTTTGGAGAAAAACGGCTCTTTTCAATTAAAACCAATTGGATACTCTAAAATCTGACAAAATCAGTCAATCGGTATAAAAGTTTAATTTAAAGTTACTTAAACCGATTCCAATTAATTTTAAATAAATAAAATTAAAACAGTAAAAACAAATACAATTTAATAAAATTATAAAAAAAAATATCCTAAAATGTATATACTCCTTTTATCTACGTTTACATCTTCCAGGTGTAAAGATATCTATCCGACATGTTTTAATTATCTTGAGTGTTTTAAGACCTACTCTTTAAATGCAAAGGTATTCGTACGTTTTTTTTTGTATAAAAGAAAAAAAGTCAAATAGCTTTCCATAAGGGTTATCCATTTGTTAAAAGGAAAATATTAATATGTTGATGGGCTTTGAATTTGACAATGTGAAAAGGGTTAGCTTTGGTATGTCAATTAATTAAACTTCTATACTATAATCTTAGGATATGAGAATTTTCTTCCTTGTTTTTTTTTTGTTTTGTTTTGTAAAAAGCTTTTTGGTAATAATATCACGTACGTCCCTTGATTGGGGTATTCATATTATGTATTTATGAAAGGAAATTGGCTAAGCCCCGGAATTAGGTCGCGTTCCTAGGGTATAAAGTCAAAAGCAAAGACTTGAAAGATGTTCTATTTCTACTCAAAGGTAGTATATGTTGCCGAAGGAAGTAGTTTGTATTATCTTTGTGGAAGTATTTTAGTTATAATGATGCCGTCTTGAATAGTTCAAATTTTCAGTCTTTAAGTATTAGTTTTTGAATTTTTTGTCTAAAGCAAGAGTAGGGTAGAGTTGATTTTAAACTTAAACAACCGTATATATGGTTTAACAATTTTGACAAAATTAATGGAGTATTATTAAAACTTAGACTTATAGTTTTTCATAATCGGGACAAGTGGTATTTGAGTGGCTAAAATAGGAGATTGTAAGATTTAGCTTTATGTATGTCAATATTGGAAATTTAAGTGTCTTTTAGCCTTTCTGTATTACTTTTTGTTAGTATCATGAATAGTATACTGTGGATGACCAATATTGGACTCCAGTATACAGATGTACGAAAATAAATATTCCAGCATTAATTCTTATTACCTTTTTGAAGAAACCCAAGTTTCGTCCTTGAAGAAAAAATAACATATTATCGTTTATTTCGTAGGGGGCATACACAACTCAGACATTGTTTTGTTAACGATGAAAGCATTTTTAAAGAAGAGTTCTCGAGATAATAATTATCGGATTGTTGAAAAAAACTTACTGAACCCTGCAATATCCTTTTGAGGATGCTTAGCAGGGATTAACCCCTCGTCAGCCGCCTAGACGATCTTAAAAAACTTGGCAACAATGCCGTTACTCGACTTAAATATTCTGTTTCGGAAACATCTTTTAAGAAAACGAGGACTTTGTACCTATTGTCAGATTCGACAGTAACAATCTACGAACTTCATTTTTTCGATAATGATCCACAGCATTATGGAAAATAAAACAAAAATCTAATAATAAAATAAAATTGTGTCCCTTGTAACTGATATTGGATCCTTCATTGAGAAAGCTGCAGCTCCTTCAGTCAAAATCATAACACAGACAAAAAAAATCTGTGGTAAATTCGAACAAAAAAAAATAAATTTCTTCTAACAAAAGGATATTTTATTATTCAATGCCATATTCTCTATCCATTGCATCCTAGAACCAAATTCAACGACCTTTACATTCTAACCCTGAGAGGATGAAAGCTTAAGTCCCATTCAGGAAGAATCCGCATCACTGATTCTATAGATGCTTGCATCAAATTCTCATCATCATTGCCAAAAAGTTTTCCAATTTTCTTTCTTCAGCATCATGAGGAGGAGGAATTAAAAAGTCATCAATGTGCTTGCTTATGTGTTATGTTCTATTTCGACTATATACAAAATGGATACTTCTTTTTTTTGGCAAAGGAATCCAATTCCACTCGAGTTCCGTTTTTACAAAGTTAAATGAAAAAAAAATCAAACATTATCGGTGTGCCAAAAAACAAAAAAAAAAAACAAAAAAAAAGTCTAAATGAACGCTTAAGTCCTGTGATCCAGAGTCAATTGCAATCTTATTTCTTTTTCAGTGATGTGCAATGTGCTGCCGCAATGCACATCCTTTTTGAAGAGCATCAATTTTCTTTTTCCAGGAAGAAATAGCAAATTAAATTTTCTGAAAAGACAAAGGATATTATAGTGCGATTTCAAGAAAACTTCTTTAATGATTTTTTTTGTTTTAACTTCCTCAATAAAACTGTAGAAAATTAAATACAAAAACACAGGAAGCAATAAAATATGATAAAAAAAATAAATAAACGATGCAAACGAAAACTCAACATTGTTCTACGAGCGGTTGAAGCCAATCCATTATCCTGTTTAGAGCTTAATTCGCTTTGCTATTAAAACAGGGGTGCTGCCAGAGCCAGACACTTGGGCGCTTATCCGTGTGAATTTTTGTTTCTATACATATCCTTTCCTTAATTTGAGGTAGTTTTATTCTTTTTTCCAATCACTTCGCAGGGACCGAAGAGTTTTTCTTGAAAAAGAGGGAAAAGCTGCCTTTAAGGTTTCATTTGAGAAAATTTCTTTATTTTGGGGTTACACTAATTTTGTTTGTTGAAGTTTTCGTTGTTGAAGTTACATTTCGTTACAAAATGTATAAGCCATTTTTTTTAAATTTCAAAGATCAAGCAACAATTCACTTTTTTTTTTAAATAAAAAAAAAATAAAGTAAAATAAATAATATTATTCTAATTATCTATAAATTTTCCATACTAAAATCTTCTTCTTTAAAACGAAAAAAAATTGTATTGCTTGGAAATATTAATCTAATTTGAAGTTAGCATAATTTGTTAATTGAAGAAATTATTTCTCATATTTTTATCTAAATTATAAAATAAGTGGTTCTACGCCACTGCCCCTGTGAAGAATGGACAAAACGCTTACCAATCACATAGACTATTCTGAGCCCCTGGTTGTTTGTTATAGAGAAAATGGAAAACCAATGGAAAAAGGTACACGAAAGAATAAATCGATTAATTCTTTTTTTTCCCTTGAAGAATGTGTATTTTTCGGTGTAAAGGAGTAGCGATCTATCATCATTCATCATTCTGTTCTTCATGCATCAGCTTATCTGTGTGTATGTGTGTCTTGTGTATTTTAAAAGGAAGTGATGATAAAAAGTCCTTTCTTTCCAGCTTAAAGTTAAATCACAAGAAAAAAAAAAATATAAAGCTACAAAAGAGAAAGGAATCGAAATCGAATAATGAATGACATTTGAATATTAAATTCGTTGCATTACAGTCAAAACTCTGATTTACGATAATTTTTCAATTGAAAATTTCAAAAAAATTAGTTTTTACTAAACTAAAGCTAAAGCTATGTACATATGTATCTATATTTGTCAAAAATGGCTCTTGCCAAAAAAAAACTACTTTATACTCAGTGAAACGTCAATGCAGATTTCTGCAAGTCAGTTTCTTATATTCGATGAATTAGAAACCGAATCCAGTTTCCCATACTCGAATCAGTGAATTTGTTTGGGGAACAAAAAAAAAAGTGATGAAAAAATAGAACCAATCATGTGAAATGTCAAAACAAAAATGTGTAATGTTTGGTGTGAGTGCTTTGACAAAAAAGCGTTTATGAAGTGAAAAGAAGGTTTATTCTCTAAACCCTTGGGAAACTTTTACATCTCCCCACATGTATAGTTTTAAGGCTTTTGAATGCGAGATTTAGTTGAAATAATACCGATCCAAGCTTTTCACAATGAACATGTATATTTTGGAATTTCTTATTTCTAGTTCAAAACATTTTACTGTGTAAATTAAAATATCTCACCCCAATTCCACAGACGTTAAAAGAGAGAGTATTATTTTCTTATTCTTATACATAAATTATTTGACATTTAATGTTGATGAGCACGTATATGGCTTACAGTTTTCTTGTATGAACATTGTAATATGTAGTTAATACCGACTTAGCGAAAATTGTACTTATAAAACTTGAAAATTCAATTTAGAGAGTTTACACTGTGCTTCGATTCTTAGAGTTTCTATCCTTTGTTCGTACTACAAAGCTCTTATGTCTCATGTTTTTGGGGATCTATATTGAATTTTTTTTCCTTTTTAATGTTCCTGCTGTGACAAATTGTTCACGAAAATTCCTTTCAACTATGTAAAAGCTATTAAAAACTGATGTCGTGTTGTTGAGATTCCTTTTCTGTCTTTGTTCTCTTAAGGTATAATATTCTTTAAATTATGATTTAAAAAATGTCTATTATAAGATTAAATTTGATTCTTGAAATGTTTTTCTATTATAATTGAAAATGATTTAAAAATACAATTAAAGATTTATTTGATATGATAAAGATACATTATTTACATAATTTTTGCCCAGTTATTCATTAACACACATAATTTCTTTTTTTTTTCTAGGTAAGTCGTAAGAACTTCTCAGCCAACAATTTCACCTTTTCAGAGTAAGTTGACATAAAAACAAAAATTAAATTAAGGAACTCCGTGACTACTAATCCACATACAATGCACATGACCATTAATATTATTTTTAAAGGTCAATTACCACAACAAATCTCTGAAGAATTTCCGCACTTACCCGCCCCCTGTCTACACAGCGAAAAGGGAAATAAAATAAAACAAACAGGAAAACCCTTAGCTTTTTATATAAGCAGTTTTTTATTTAAAGCTCAAACAGTTAACATCCGATTAGATTCATGACAAAAAGCAAAAATAAAACACCGAACAAATAATACAAGAATAAACAAAAACCGGAAATGTTGTATAATTAATTCGGAACACACCCGAAAACAATTACAAGAGGTAATTGTTTTCGGGTGTTGTTTGTTGCTTCTGCTCTCTGTAAGGCGCCACAACCTCCCAAAGTCTACCTTTGTTTTGTAGAGTTTTTTGTTTTAATTTCCTTAGTTTTAGCTATATCTTTATGTGTATGGGATGTACCTATATAGTCGACTCAGGCTGTTATTTTTTAAGAGGATTTTAATTAATATTTAAATAAACGGTGCTTTAAAAGTAAATACTTAGGTCCATATTTTGACAAAAGGATTGATCTGGAAAAAATATTATTTTCATTATTTCATACAAAATTTGGTGGTGCAACAGCTCGTGAGATCAGGAGGAGTTTAATCATACCTTGACAGAAATGGGGGTGATTCACAAGGTTTTGTGGAAGTTGTTTCATCGTAAATGATAACATACTCGTATTCGTCCCTACCTGCAGTTTTGCTGCATAAATATGTATGTAAGGAACAACCATACACAGAATTACAGTGTTTTGTATGAAAGGATCTGCAGAAGATTAATTCGATTTTTTTAAATATAATTTAATACGATTTGTTGGGCAAGTCGGCTATAGCTTTCATTGAAACTTGGTTGTCATTGAAAAGATTTTTCATAGCCAAATGTAATCACTGAAAGAAAAAAAAGAAGCATGAGAACAGGAAAAAGGGAAATACAAATCATTGGAACGATTGTTTTCCAGTTTTGGAAACAAAATGTCAGCTATTCATTAAAAACACTTTTCATCATTGAAAAATCAAAATTGATTTTGGGGGTGGCCGTGGCGCGATAATTGTGTGTTCGCCTGTCAACCTCATGGTCACAGATTCGATCCCTGCCGTAGTCTATGTCTTCTTATTTTTCCATTAAAAACCAATTCTAAAAATAAGTGTCATACAATGAGTTGATGGTTTACTCAACATGCTGTTTAGGCATAGAACTAACAACATGTGATTGAGTAAAACTAGTATACCGATAAAATATGACAAAAGAATTAAAGAATTAATGCGAATTATAAGGGACATTGATAAATAAGACACGCAAATTTCTCCGCATTAGTTCAGCCGCCATCCCTGGAGATAAAATCTGAGACAACAACCACCTACAGTCTCCGAATATCGCGCCACACATCTTTCCTATCATTCTTTCTCTTCCTTAACCTCACCCTCACGCCCGCGCTGTGTTGAAACATTTAAAGGGTATTTATTATCCCTTGAGCGCGTGTAGATTATAAAAAACAAAAAATTTTTAGAGTAAAAGATATTTTTTTTTGACAAAATATATTTTATGTCTTATTACTTTTATTTCGGTATCAAAACGACATCAGTTTTATTTGTTTAAGTGCCACAGAATTGATAGACAAAGTTTTCAATGATGAGTTTCAATGAAAGCCATAACTGGCGCCTAAAAAGTTTAAGATAGCAGGCATCCTTAAATTACAGTATGAGGTACAGTATGATATTTTGATATAGTTGGTAGTTTTGTAGACAGCGTTCTAGATAAACAGCCAGTTGCATTCCTCCCTTTACATAAATTTAACTGTTATGCTGGTGATTCTAGGAATGCCTATCAGCTTACGCTGACTTGTGTATCTGACCCAATGTTGTCTTCCTATTTTAGTATACAAATATTCAAAACTAATTTTGTTCAGTTATAACCCCTTTCGAAAAGCAAAAAAAACAGTGTTTAAGATACTACAGTATCATATAGCTGACAATAATAAAATGTAGTACGATATAGGTGAAATACTGTACAATATAGACGGTATCACATTTAATTACAGTATACGTTAGCACACAAGGGTATGCCATTAAATTACAGTATACGTTAGCACACGAAGGTATGACATAAAATTACAGTATACGTTAGCGCACGTTACTAAATTAGAATCTGATTAAGAAATTACAGTGCGAGGTAGCTCAGTTCAATAAATTGCAGTGTGCAATGTCAGACGACCTTAAATTTCAATATGAAGCGTACCGAGTAGACGTCACTGAATTACAGTCTGAGGTGGCAGAAATTAACTAAATTACAGTTTAAATAAAAAGATTTTATTAAATTAATGTCTTAGTTACCAATTACAGTATGAGATATCAGACGTCAATAAATTCCGAAGAGATATAGCAAGCACCCACAAATTACAGTATAAAATATTAGACTTAATTACAAAATATTAGAATCTGTCCTTATTTATAGTCCTAAAAAAAACAGACATCCATCACTTTGTACTTCAATATTTCTGACAGATATTGATTATTACAATGTCATAGAAAAATTATCTTAAATTGATCTTCTACCAACAAGAAAAAATATAACTGAAGAAAAACAGTCTAAAAGACTTTCTATTAGGTTTTGGCAGTGACATCTCATTTGTATGACAGTGCGACGGCGGAACTTTAACTGGGTCTTAAATTTGAGAGAAAAAGTTTCGTCATTCATATTTTGCAACACTTATAATCTCCATCACCTGCATTAAATAAGAATTATCATCATGGTCGGTCCTTGCCTTTACGTAACGATTATTATTATTTTTTTTTGCTGATTTTGAAATAAATTAAGCGAAATATCTTTAGCTGACAACAAAACTTCGTCAACGTCTTATTATACTCGTATATACAATTCTGCCATCCTCAACAATAAAGTAGACATTTCGCAAACAAAAGTTATCATCATCAACAATATACTCGTATACCAACAACCAAAAGAGTAAGAACTTTTCTGTTGGCTTAGATTGAAAACATTAGTTTGTGTCAAACTTGTTTGTTTCGTTTTATTTTTTGTTTTCTTTGTTGTTTATTACTTTGGCCAGGAGCAGATGGTAGTTAACGAGAGGCCAAAAACCTCAAGCAGTTGGAGTGGAGTGGAGTAAATGAATAAATCTCATTGCCGTTGGCCCGTATTTAGCAAACCAAATCCTACGTGATTAATGGCCTTTCCTGTTTGAAACTCAAAAACCACGTTTACTTTTTAGAGGTTTCAATGAAAACGAGGATAACGATGAGTTGGAAGCACAAATGGAAATACAAGCAGTTCAATAGAACTGCTTTTATTTTAATTAAAGATCCTATTGATTTTGTTTTGACAAACCCTGTTGTTGAGGTTTGTTGCAGTTAGGAATATATTTTTTTGGTTTGAATATGGAAAGTTTCAACGAAATGAATTTATGCCGTTGATTATGATCTCGGTTTATGATTCTTAAGTACTCGTAGATACTTGTGTAATGTTTTAAGAAGCTTACAAACAGTGTTGCCGATTAAATAAAAAAAATCATGATTGCTTTTTCTTCATTGAGCATACAAAAATCACTGCAAACTTATGATCATAGACTATTTTCCTTTTCGTCTTATTCCTCTTCTATGGTCAAATGAATATTTGCTAACATTTCCGAAATCATCAATGATTTGACAGGTCAGCTTGGGAGGATTGTACAAAGAAGGTACATCTCCCTCTTTATAATAATTTCTCTAATGATTCACAGAAGTTAGACATTTTTTAAGAAAACAAAAATTACTAATGGGGTTCTACTTCATTTTTATTAAACTTCAAAAATGAAATAAATAATTTATTCATATAATATTACCGATATATATTCTGATTTATCGAGGTAACCGTCGCGTCGCGGAGCGGAGTTTCCTCCGCAACGCATTTTCGTCGGAAATTCAATTTCAGTTCGAAGTAGCTTTCATCGGAAGAAATTTTAAAGAAATACGGCGACGCATTGCGATGGATATAAACTTCAAGCAGAGATGTGCAACTTAACTGATATATCGAAAATGCGATATATTTTCGATAGCTTTTTTACTAAATAAACACTAAAAACATTTTAAACCATGGGAAATTGGCAAGAGAGTGTAATTTATTGTTTATAGAAAGTATTTTTTTCAATTATAATGCGCTAGCGTTTTTAAGAAATGTCATTAGATACACCGATTTTAAAATCAAAACTATCGAATAAATCCCCTCTCTATTACCAAACATATGTGTTTTGTTTCCGTTTGAACTGTCAACACAAGAATAATTAAAAAAAAAAAACTTTAGAAATACAATATTATTTATTTAGAAAATAAAAGAACATTGCGAAACGAAAGCAATTTACGCGAACTACCTGACGCAGCTCTAATTCTATAATTACCTTCAAGATTGAAGAAAAACTTTCGCCTAAATAAAAATGCGTTTGCTTTTGTTTTGGAGCAGATTCAACACAAATACAAACAAATTATCGGTATGATGGTGTCACTCCAAACCTTTAAAAAATATATGATGTATTCGAAACTAAAATGCAGCCACATGGTGTCCTTGTGTAATTTTAAGTATGCAATATCGGGAAATTCGCTGAGCAGATTTATCATCCGCTTATAATGCTGTGAACTTGTTTTTTCGTTCTGCCATAAAACAAAAAGTCCACAAGTTAACGTAAACTTACATTTTAATTAACAATTTCTTTAAAAAGAAAACACTTTCCGCAACTAGAACTTGTGGGAGGACTTCGGAGAATATTTTGTTTGTATCTGTCATAAATAAAATCATTGAAAGTACTTCATCGCTTACAAATGGCATGCGTTGAATTTCGTCGGATAGAATTTCCGATCAACCGATCGGGGAATTACCTCGAAGCAAAATGTCTCCGATTCGTAGTAAATCGGAGAGAATTCCGCTCCGACGGTTACCTCGATAGGGCAAGATTATATACATAAAAAAATAATATTAAAAAGTTTACTGAATGTAAACTTTGCTAAAATATTTGTCAATCAAGGGCTTAGTAACTTTATAATCAAAACAGTCCTGATTTTTGAGGAGGTTATTTGTATGAAAAAGCCCTATGATTGAATCGACCTCAAGTCGATTTCTTATTTTGGTTTTGAGAAGCGTAACTTTTGAAAAAAACTTGTTCAGAATTATCTGAAGAATGTGGCAATGAAAAGATTTCAAAAGCAAATTTCCTCAGAATTGGATGTGCCAAGCTATCGTCGGCCAGTTTAATTTTTCCAACATATTGCCAGAATTCTCCTATGTCGTTTATTATTTTGTCATTTACGTACTTTAATGTTAGAATTAACAAGCATTCTCCACTCTTTATATATTTCCTGAAAAAAATCTTCAGCTACTTTGGAAAATGTTAATAGTGGAAAAATTTATTGGAATTTTTAGTTTACAACATTCATTGGATACAAAGGTTCCTTATCTTTGAAGACACTATTTTTGAAATTAAATTTAGAGTAAATTTGTTTAACTTTAACTAAGAAAGACAAACAACGGCATTGAAAATTTGAAAGCCTTGTATTGTTCAAAATTGTTCCCAGATTTTAGGTTTTCGGATTCCGATATATTTTTTTTTCATTTTAATTAAAAATTTGTCCATTGACTGTTTTACTTCAACAAACTGAATTCCGATTCTGAATCAAAACGAAAGAACAACACATAAAAATAACTGTAAACGGTTTGCTGTTCTTTTTTTTTGATTTTCTTGTTTTTATTTTGTTCGTTTTCTTTTGACTTTCATTTGAGTTACATGAATGTTGAATAGGTAATTGTTTGAATCTTCTTAAATTAATTATAACAAAGCAGTTGCATGGGTCGATATCATGCAATGTTCGCCTCATTTGTCTTGACATTTTGACAAAGTTATCTCGTTTTTTTTTTAGAAAAATATAAAAAAAATGATTTCATGAGATGAGGGTGAAAAATCATGATAAATAATGAGATTCGGCAACACTGCTTACAAAGGCGACATAAATATCTATATTTCAAAAATCCATGGTGTATTATTCGGTGTTGGTAAAATAGTAGGAACCTATATATAACTACTAAAGACTGAAATCAGGAAATCTAAAAAAAATTCTATGATAGATGCTTCAGACCTTAAGAAAATCGCGTTAGACGCGAATTACTGATCTTGAACCGAAGTGAGGAAACATTTTATTTAGCTGTTTTAGGATATCCTTTATTTCTAACTAAACAAACCTATTACAAATATACAATATGAAAGAATTATGATCATAAAATCTCAGCAGAGATAAATTAAAAAAAAAAATTAACCAACAAACTTTAAGCTTTTTCAAAAGTCAAATATCTACTCTTTTTTACTTCCATAATCTCGTAGTCAACATTTAAATGTACAAAGTTATCTTCACAACTTCAACCCCTACAACCATAACTAAGTATACAACTAGATCTACCCTTCTACCTATCTTTATCTTTTGAAAAATAAAACAAAGCATCACACATTTTGATATTGTGAAAAAGTTTTGCTCTCTTTTCAAGGATAAACTTTTATTTGTTCCTGTTTCATCAACGATGACGTCGAATCTGAATGGAATTCAACGAAAAAACAAAAAAAAAATACATCTCCCTCATCTGCTCTAGAGAACAACTTTAACCATCAGAAAAGTTATAACCATTTATCTCCTCCATTCATTGTCTCAGGGAACATAATGCGGGCTTTAGCCTTTTGTGTATCAACATCCGTCAAAAATATCTCGTACCATACCAACTCAACATTAAGCATGCCCCCCCCCCCATTTAAAATGCTTCTCTACTCGAGATTTCCCAAACAATAAACAAAACAATGAATAAATAGGACTAGGTTTAGACTGGGAATATGAAAAACTAGAATACCTAACGGTATGAGAACATGCCATGTTTTGCAATCAAAATGCATTGAAATGTTTCCATAGAGAAAAGAGATTAGTTTATAAAAAAAAGCCAATAATAAAATATAAATGTTTTATATATTTTTTGTGTACTTAAACTAATTTATACCAATGAACGGATTATCAACGAAAATATAATGTTTAAGTATTTTATTCAGGTACCATACAAACTATGGTACTATGTGATAGATTTGATAAGTATCATTAGACTAGTTTATACCAATTATCAAAAAATTATATAATACAATTTCTAATTGTTTCATTTTTAATAGAAATACATAATACATTTTAAAAATAACACATTGGCTATGTACGTTAGTTCAGCTTATACCAATCAGTGCATAATCAAAAAAAAAATATTGTTTTAATTGATTTCATATAGTTTTAAGACTATAGCGTTTATTGTTATATTTGTTTTGTGCATTATTAAAATTTATACCAATTATAACAGACTCAAAAAAAATATATTATAATTATTATTTATTTTCCATTTAATACGATAGCTCCAGTTAGAAATATATAGTTTAATCAAACATGGTGGCAATTGCGCATTGGATAAAGTGCTTGATTGCTATATTAGACGTGTGGGTTCGATCCCCACGCTAGGCGCATTCTTTTCTATACCTCCAATTTTAATTGGATGCCGCCCATGGGTTAAAAATGAGACAGTCAATACCTGGTTATCAAATCCACTGGGCCAATCTAGTGCCGTGCAATTCAGGTTGCATTTAAAAGACTTTAGGTCTTACAGGCATATAGTTAAATTACAAAAAAAAAAAAAAAAAAAGAGGAATAAGTTTAACTGCGCTACTAGGTATATTTACTATGTGTGTAGACCGGATTATACCAATCATCAGAGTATCATTGTAAGTACAACAATTTTAATTACTTTCTTCTACCATAATTATTCTAATGCTTGTCTCTTACTATGTATTTTATCTGACCTAGAAGATAGTAGCTACTTGGCATATTCGATTTGTGCTTTAGAACAGTTTATACCAATCAATTAACAGTTTTTAGTATTAGAGTATTATTTTTCATTATTTAAATTATTGTTTACAATGATAGTCCTACTTTATATAATCGCTATTGTAGCATAGCCCGATTTATACCATTTATTTATACCATTCATTTCTACCATATGTATGCATTTGGTATCTACTTAAAACTAAATTTGGTTATAGCTATATCTATTTTTGATACATTTTTAGTCAAGTTTTTGTTTATACCAGTCAGCTTCTCAGTTATTAAATGGAAATTCTTTATAAAATCTTTGCAATATTCATGCTGAAGCTAAAGGAATAATAAATAATTGATTCTAATTCAAAATATGCATTTATCCATATTAACCATGAACTTGGAGAATGAATATATGGAAATTGTCTGATTGTATTGTTATAAACATTTTCCGAATACTTGTGAATAAAAGAAACTTCAATAAAATTTAAATAATTACATATCGCTTACCCCGTTTAACCATATTCGTCGGCGCTAGGCATATATTACCATAATAAACCAATGTCAAATGTGCTGATATTTCTTGCATATGTGAGCCACTAATTACATTTATTCTATTTTCTGACAAACACTTGGTATAAATGGCATTTTGTCACATTATCAGAAATCACTAAACTAAGAAAAAATATCAATTTAATATAGTTTTTGTTTATAAATAATAAACCCTAGTCGTTAGCTAATCTTTGGTTAGTCAATGTCTGTTGCGACAATCGTTGTTTTTTTTTTTTAATTTTTTGCTACAATCTGATTTGTCCTCGTTCCGTGTGCGTGCAGATAGCATAGTCCTTGACATTACATTTTGTATAAATAAATGTATTTGTTTTTCCATTCAGACACGGGAACAAATAAAATCTACACATCTAATGGCGCGACATACCCACACATGAGATGCTTTGCACGCTGACCTTTTCACCAAAATAATTAAATTTAAAATGTGAAAAGTCAAATGGAAACATCTAAAATAATTGATAGGCAATATTTTGGCAATATACTAATATTATGAATTTCGGTGTTGTTTTTTTTTTGTGAATTGTGTATTGACAAATTAACATAAAGTAATGAGTATTCGAAATAAAAAAAAAATAACCGACTTAGTTTATGAAAAATGAAAAAAAAATAGTCATTTTTTCGTAGTAATTGAGCGTCTGCTGTCGTCGTTGGTTGGAACTGAGTCCTTCGCCGGAAGCCATTTTTTAATTTAAGTTCATTGATTCAACACAAAATAAAGTAAAAAAATCGGTTGTATCTTTAACTGATTAATGAAATTATTTCGTTAACCCAACGAAATAAAATTTAATATTCATTGTCCCAATGAATAAATGGTTGAGTAAATATTAATTTTTTTTGTATTGAAATATACATTCACTTTTATATCCTCTAAGGAAAAACAAAATCTATTCGCCGCTATTTCTTTTTTATAATAATATAATTGAAAGCCTTTTAAAATCAGGACACCAAAGACCATTTAGGTCAGCAAAAAGTTTCATTGTCTTAGTCCTATTTTTTATTTGCTTATAAAGAACACTATTCATATAATGTGGTAGTATATGGTGGATACCCAATTACGAGTTACATTGTTATTCCACCTTTACTTCTCTATAGATTTTTCAAAGCCTCTTATACTATCAGGTAACCTATTCAATAGATTGCTTTTGTTGGATAAAACCAAGTCCCATTGAACTCAATCTGCACTTTGTAAACTATTTTTATACTCAAATCAAAACCAAATGTTTGTACGGGTTTTGCATAGATTTTTAATAAACTTTTCCGAAGCAACTTGTAGTTGGGTTGTCACATACAACAACCACATGGAATATAATATAAACGTGTCGTTGTGTCGTGTAGCCAATTCTATTTCAATATTATATATGTGCACTCTATGTTTTATGGTTCGATGTCATACTCGTAGTTAGGGAGCTAGTGGCAGTCTTTTATTTTTTTTAAAGAATTATATTTATGTCTAAGAGATCTGAAAAACAATAGCGTGCATTGTAAAATAAGACTAACGTGTGTCTACATTTAATTAAATATTTCAGAAGCATTTAAGAAAAGTTTCAACAAGGCATTTCCACAATATTGCTGAAATGTTACCGAAATGTTACTGAAATGGAATGGATTATGATAAGTGAATTCTGAATTGTATTTCCTTAAGCATTTGAAACTGTAGTTTTTTAGGCACTAATTTAGAAAGCCCATCAAAAAATATACGAAGTAACAAGAAAATGCCATTCAATAAAATTGTGAGCGATGAAATGTAAATATATTCTAAGTCCCTTAGAATATATTTACATCGTCTCCAGAATCCATCAATATCCTCTGATCATTTGTGATTTAACTGATACTCTACCAACAACTTCATTTTTAAAGAACTCATTTTAGCAAAAGCATCTAGGAACGTTGATTCGAATTGTCATGTCAGTGGAAGAAAACTAATCTCGGAAAAAAAACAATATTGTAAAATTTTTGTTTTAGACTTTGCATAAGCCTCTTCCAATGAATTTTGACAATTTTTCGTTTGACATATAGAGAATGAATTATATTGACACTTCTTTAGTTTATTAATTTCGAACTGCCAGAATTTTAATTGTGCTTTTAGTGGAGGGAATACATTCATCAAATTTTTCTACATGTATTTTATAGCATTTAAATTATTGGCATTAAAACTATTCCTCAATGACAGTTATTTGACAAATACATAATTTTAAATTGTAAGCGGAAAACACCAGATGACTTGAATTGCAGTTTACCTGAGGGAAAAATAAAATGTTCCATTACTTTTATGAAACTCTTAATGACACTGTAGTTTGTTAGATTATATTATGACACACATACATTAAGATTTTGTTTTCGACTGGTTGGTTTTCTGTTCTTGATTTCATAAGAGAGTAACACTAGAACTCACAAATACACATACACTACACACGTAATAAAAAATACGTCTTCAAAAACACTATTTAGTTGGGGTTTATCTTTAACTCGTGGCTTAATTGCAATGGGTCATATTACCCTGCTCCTCCACAAGCAATAATTTCTTTCATAAATTCGAACATGCAATGGAAAATTTCAATGCAGACCACAAATTTCATGAAATGAATTATTTTACGAAATCGATTTCAGCATTTATTTTTTACCATCTCTGTGGAAAAAATTAAGAAATAATTTGACATCTAATGTCAGTTCGACTGACATTTGTGCTCTTTTTAGCTTTGCATATATATCTTGATGGGTTAAGTTGGAATTCCATAGATTTAAAGTTAAATTTACAAATACAACAATGTAAGCAAATGGGTTTTGGAGAGCACAATGTACGAAAGCTTCCCATATTTGTCTTGCTTGGCACTCTAATTGTCCATAAGATTTCATAAAAGAAATAAAAATTTCTGCAATAATTGCTGAAATAAAAACAAAAATAAAAATTGCTTGTGAAGGCGCAGGGTTAATAAACAAACATAGCTGCCATTTGACATTTTATTCTTTTATTTTATCCTTTTCCTACCCACTGAAGAAGTTGGACTAGCGAACGAAGACAGAATTGACATTAATCAACAATTTACAAATAAGGACCCCTTATTTTTATTAATCAAACATTTTAACTCGCGAATTAATTTAAATTCTTTGGGTTAATAAATTCGTGGATTAGAGTTGGAATAAGCGTTTTTTTTTGATAATAGGGCTGATAAAGTTTTTCGTCTGATTATTTGTCAAAAGTAATAATTTTTTGAAGAATCCACTTTTTTAGATGACAGCGATTAAGTGGTGTGAGTTTTTCATGTTCGATTTGATCGTACGAACTTCCTCTTGTTGCTAACAACTTTAATGTAGCTAAACATTGACGCTGTTAGTATATGTATGTAGCCAGTCTAGTTATGTTTTGTAGGCTTAAATCCGATGAAGGTTAGATTACCTTGGTTCCTACCTTTTACAGTTTGAGAGAAAATTAATTTCATTTGAATTCTTGGATAAATATGAACAAATCAAACATCGTTGAGCTGCTTTTTGAAAAAAAAAAAAATATTTCTTAGGTATACAATTTTGAAAACATTTTTAGGAAAAAAATTTGAAACGCCAATGTTAAGTAATTTTTAGTATATGTATACAATTTTAATTTCAAAAAAATTCTTTGAATCGTTTTTGATAAATCGATTTTTCAAAAAAAAAAATTTATAAAAATCAATCAATATTTTATATCAATTAATTATATATAATAATTATTAAAAATCAAAAAATATTTTTTTTTTGAAAACTTGAATATGCAATATTATTTATACCTTTAGGAAGTATTTGCATAAAAAAATAATATTAATCGGCTCATTTAATAGTGCGAAAATCGAAAATATGAAAAGTGGTTCAAGGGGGAGTACCTACTGTTAAAAAGTACGCAAAATGAAATATTTTTTTTTAAATAAAAGTGAACAGCACTAATTTAAGATCACGCACTTTTTTTCTTAAAATTCTTGGAGCTGTTTTTGGAAAAAAAATTTACGGTTTTTAGCATTTGGGTTGTGATACTGTTGGTTTTTGTTTTAGAAAAATAGTTTTTTTAAGAATTCAAGTAAAAAAAACTACTAAATAAAAATTTTGAAAAAAATTGATAGTGTTATTTTCGAAGGAAAAACACATTTTATTATTTAAAAAAAATTTTGGCTTACAATACTGCTTACAGTTTTTCGGAACTTCTATATAGAAAATTCAAAAAAATCAAATGGACCTTTTTTCAGAAAATCGATAACCCAAAATATCCATTTTTCTCAAAAAAAAATGTGAGATCCAATTTTTTGAGTTTGATAAAAATCACGAGTTTGTTTTACGAATCCAAAATTTGCCATAATGTACCTATCCCAAGTTAAAGAGTAGAACACTCCCAAATCCATTTGAAAACGACATACGTGAGTTTATTTGAAACTGTTAGTAGTGTCAGTGGAAGGCACAAATTGATATATTTTTAATACCATGTCTTATAAATACTATGAAATATTAGAATCATATATTTACTAATAAAAAGTTGTCTTCTAAATATTAGGGGTACTCCACTTTGGGTAAATTCACTCCCTGGAATCTTGACTTAGTGCTTAAATCAAACAGGTCCGAACAGGGAGAGTGTCAGTATAGCAGTTATAATTTTGTTTGTAATCTTAAATGGTATAAATAAAATATAAGAAATACTGTTCCTTCAAACTTGGTATTTAAGATCTAAAGCTCATACAACTATGTATTACAATAATTGCCATAAAGATTGCAAATCGACTTGAAATAGTATTTTATCAAAAAATTTAGTTAATAAACTTTTCTGGCTTTGGTGAACATATATTAAGAAATTGTCATCTACTCCCTAACTATTATGAATAACGCTTCTTATTTATATTAACCCACACCCTGGTTTAAAGCTGCCATCCTAGTTTGCCCATTTTGGTGGTTCGTTTTTTTTTTGTTGCAAATATCGGTATTGGGTTGGTGAAATCTAGGGTATACAATAAAAGTTTTGTTGGCTTGTAATCGATTTTAATTAAATTTTCTGGGGCATACTAATGGAACAGCATATGCGCTTGAATGGATTCATTCTGATTTTGTGTTTTTTTTTTGTGTTGCATTTTTCTTGTGAACGATGACGTTGGGTGTTGTTTAAAGGCAATCCATGCAACATTCTCGTCTGGCTGGATATGCTCAATATTGTATATTATATACATTTTAGTATCTAGGTAACAGGTAGAGATTTCAGATTTAAAACTTTCATTCATTCATTTTAGTCGTGAGTTGCATAAAGCGATAAAAGTTCTTGGAGTATTTATTTTGATAAGGAAAAATTCATATGTTTCATGATTTTTTAAATTTATTTACCTTTATTTTTTTTCCATTGTTTCCCTAAATTGAATATTTGGTAAAAAAAACCATTTTACTTTATACACGTTACAGGAAATAGCCCTAGTTTCAGTTTTTAGTTAAAACATGGTGGTGTATTTTTAACATTTATAGCAGGTGTACCACACCAAACAACAACACCATACCGCACAACAAACAATCAGCGAGATATTGCTTTTAATACGCTATCAATATGTCAATTCACAACTAAGTTGAACACATTTGTTATTTGCATTCGAACCTAATATAGTTCACACTCAGTCATACCAGAAAATATAGTATGAGTACCTAAATTTTTAAAGAGGAAATTCATTTGTTTATCACGGTTCAAGCTGTTGAGCTCAAATTTATTCTAAGAGGCAGCTGAAATTGTCAGACCATTTCGTTACTTAGTTATCCCGCCGACTCGGGTTAGGGATCTTTGGCTCGAAGCATAAACGTCATAATTGCCACCATGTGCCTTGTACATATTGCTTATCTACTGCCACCAAGGGTCTTGTACCTGCTGAAATTTATAAGCCCCAGGGGCGTAGTGAAGAGGAGGATAATACAATGAGAGATAACTTATGTTACCAGATACAGGATATAATGCGTTAAAGATTATTTCTTATACAGGATGTCCGCCGCGAAGGTATACTACTTTGTTTTGCCGCCATTTTGGTGAACATTAGTCTTGACAGTTCATATTTGGCAGTCGTGAAGTAGACACGTATATTCGATAAACCAACGTGTTTTAATCGTTAAAACATTTTATCAAAATCTATCATCGATTACTGTGACGATGAGAAAGTTACGTGAAATTTTTGGGAGAAACAACGTGCCAACAAAACGCACTATTTATCGTGTAGTGAATGATTTCAAAGAAAGAGGGTCTGTAGGTGATAGGCCCAAGCATGGACCACAAAGTACTGGAAGATCGGCTGAAAACATTACTGCTGCTCAAGGAAGTCTTCAAAACAATCCATCAACCTCAATTCGACGCCGTGCTCAGGAGCTTGGTATTCATAGAACAACGTTGGCCACAATTCTGCACAAGGAAGATTCAGTTGATACAATAGCTTCTTCATAATGAGTGACGAGGCACATTTTAATTTGAATGAACATGTGAATAAACAGAATAGTCGGTTCTGGGCAATGGAAAACCCTCAAATTATTCATCAGTCACCTTTGCATCCATTAAAAGTTACAGTCTGGTGTGCAATTTGTTCAGGAGGAATAATTGGACCGATGGGAGCGATATCGTGATATGATTGAAAACGATTTAATGCCACAACTGCATGCTTTGGGCTTGATTAATATGTGGTATCAACAAGACGGTGCCACATCGCACACAACCAGGCTTACAATGGAATTACTGCGAGACCTCTTTCCACAACAAGTTATTTCAAGAAATGTTGATGTTGGTTGGCCTCCACGGTCGCCTGATTTGACTGCTCCGGACTTCGTTTTGTGGGGATATCTGAAAAGCAAGGTTTATACAAACAAACCAGAAGCGCTTGAGCAACTCAAACAAAATATTCGTGATGAAAGTAATGAAATACCGCGTGAAATGTATGAGAATGTAATGAATGAAATAAAATATTAATCAAGATAAGATCCAATCTCTTTCATTTAATCAAAAATTATAAAAAACAAAGTAGAATAGCTTCCCGGCGGACACCCTGTATAAGAAATATTCTTTAACTCATTATGGTCTTATAAACCTTTCTTTACTGTAGTTTTGTGTTTCCTTCAGATAGATCCTGGAAATCCGACAAGCAAAATGCACATCACAGCGTCTTCCCCAAACCTGCATTCCGATTATTTAAATAAAAATAAGAGACATTTTCAAATTAAGATTATTCAAGATAAGAAAAAAGGTTGGGTTTGCAAACATTGCATATCCTTTCCTCTGCATTATAGTAAAACCTTTAATAAGGGTCCACCTATAGTCCTGCTGTATTCTGAATTAAAATTATCTAAAAGAAACCCTGTTTGACCATTAATTCAAGGCCGTTTCAATGCACCTATACCCCTATTGCTTACCTACTTCACAAAAGTTTAAAACAAATTAAAGCTACCCCTCCGAAACAGACGTTAAAACAACATAATTTCGTTGCTTTGTTTATAAAATTTGTCACAATACCAGAACGAATTTCACAGCTCAAATAAAGTACACACAAAAAAATGAACACTAAAAAACGCTAACAAAAGAAATAAGGTAAAACTCACAAAAAAAAAAATCAAAATGGTATGATATTGTTTTTTTTTATTATTATTTTTTGAAGTCCTTGGCTTTTTTCAGGGGATCTATGGGTCGGATGACGGTTGAATGTTTGTTTTTTTTTTGTTCTCTATTGGCCTATACAGAGGGCTTGTATTGTATTGTTGAACAACAATTGGAACATTTAAAGCCCATGGATTGGATATAAAGATGATACTCCTGCTCATAAATTTTTATCACAATCGCCCCAGGGAGAGTCGGTGAATTTATTGACTTTTTTTTTCATTTGTTTGTCTGTCACACAAAAAAAAAAACAAAAAAAACAATGAAAATGTGCATCCAACCGACGAAATGTTAGACCTATTTTGGTGTCTGACGGTTTGAATAATTCGATTTGATTGAGTGGTGATGGATTAGAGACGAAGATAGAATAGAGAGAGTATCTATGGGATAACAGAAGGCAGGATATTTTATGCATCGTTTAATACTCAGCAAACTAAAAATTAACAATGTCGCTATGCATATTTGAATTTTGAAATGTATAAATTGCTTATCTGAAACAAATTGGTATTTTTTTTATAATTTTTATTGATACATAAATCATTTAAGTCTGAATGATACTTTTGGGAGGGCATGTGGTGGTTAGAGAGAATAAATAAAGCCAATTTTGTGATTATTATAAATACTAGGACTTTTATGTTAACATTTTAAGACTCAATCAGATACATATTCGCGCATTGTAGTGACAGCTTATGCTTTTATTTTATTTACAAATTTAGCTGTTAGGATAAAATGAATGTTAATGAATCAATTTCATTAATTGTAGAGAATAGGTTGAAAATATAAATCTCCAGAACATAAAACAAGAACAAAAAAACATGTCCAATTTTTGGCAGCCAATCCAAATTTCGTCCTAGAGGATGGGCGGTGAAATAAAATAAGAACACTCATTATTTAAAATGTCATTCAGACTTGCTTTTTCCAACAAAAAGTGCGTTGTTTCTTGTAAGCTTTAATAGGAATTGGATGTAAGATCTAGATTGGTGTTTTTAGGGACGCCATTAAAGTAAAAGTTGACATTTATATACATTTCTATATAATACATTTCTATACAGGGTGTCCCAAAAGTCAAAGTCGAAACGAAAATGGGTGATAGGGTAGGTGGTAGCAGTTATCAGAAAAATAATTAAAAAAATCGTAGCCATGTATTTTGTGAGTTATAGGCATTCAAAAAAAAAACGAAACAATGGTCACCCTGCGATGGTCTTTCAAGTGCCGTGATTACAAATATTAATTTGTCTCATTTTTTGCGTTACAAAACCTTGAATAACCCTTCTAACAATTGCATTCAAAAATTTAAACACACCCGCATCAGTTTTCAAGAAAAAGACATTACTTTTTTGCCCAACTAACTACTCAAAATTTTTACATGACCCTAATTCAATGGAGTGTAGTGTAAGAAAAATGTACTACGAAATTTTGGCAAGTTGCTTTAAAAGTTGGCGAGTTCAATTCACAAAGATGTTTTTCTCAAATAACCCGGTTTTAAGATAATTTTTTTTAATTCATTAAAAAAACTTTGAATGCAATCTATGCTTTCTCGTGTCTAAGTTTGAGTTCGAGGCATGCAATTTATAAGTAACTACTATCAGGCGCAGAGTAACGCGGCCTATGAGATAGTGATTCATTTCTATTGATGTGGTTTAAGTTTTAAATAAAATTCAATTTTTCGAATGCCTATAACTCACAAAATATATAGCTACGATTTGTTTTCTTATTTTTCTGATAACTGATACCCTATCACCCGTTTTCGTTTCGACGTTGACTTTTGAGACACCCTGTATAAGTAACAGCACCCCTGATGAAAAAGTTAAGGTGTTAACCCTTGCACTGAATAAATCAATAGACATTTCCTGACCTCTAATTCAGGGAATAGGGTAACGAAAACCCCGTTGGTGGAATTCAAGGCTAACACTGATAAAACTGTTGGAAACTTTTCAACTATGACTGCGACTTGTATATAAAGAATCTCTCAAAATCTACAAACAAAACGTTGAGGAAGAGTAAGACAGAAGGAACTTCTGTGAAAACATAGAGGATACTTCAGAAGCATCTAAACTAAGAAAAACCTT
The DNA here is from genome assembly GCA_910595825.1 of Philhelius pedissequus. Lineage (NCBI taxonomy): Eukaryota > Metazoa > Arthropoda > Insecta > Diptera > Syrphidae > Philhelius > Philhelius pedissequus. Next base: position 75,370,854 of record OU343162.1, read on the forward strand.
CTCAAAGAATCCCCCGATACGGAGCTACCTTAAAACAGCTGGTGGTACAAGGACCAACTTTTGGAAAGAATCGCTCTTCTTTCTACTAGACTAGACACTCATTTCCCAGGTAGCCCATAAAATATTTGTAGCACTGACCAACCACAGTCGTGTTATGTAAATAATAATAATAATAATTTTAAATATGTGCCTGTAAGACCTAAGGTCTTTTAAATGAAACATAAATTGCACGGAATTAATTATCACGAATAGAAAGTTAGGAAAGATTTTTTTTTGTATCAAACTGGGTCTGATTATCATTATAAGTTATGGCGAAAAGAATTTAGCTTTATTATATACATAAAGGTTTGCCATTATGTTTTAAGAATGATTTCGGTCAACTAGCAGCCGTGGCGGTCTCGAGTAAATTCCCAACTTTCGACCACTCTTCGCAGCAATTGGGGCGCAGCAATAACGCGCCGAATACTCTCTTCCAAGGCATCAATCGTCTCGGGCTTATATCTGCGTTGACAAGCGACTTCACATAACTTCACAATAAATAGTCCAGCGGTGTGAAATCGCACGATCTTGGAGGCCAATCCACAGGCCCACGACGCGAGATAATGCGCTCACCAAAAGTTTCCTTCAATAAATTGATTGGCTGTATGGCATGTAGCGCGCGCTGTCGTGTTGGAACCAAAGGTCATCCACATCAATATCCTCCAATTTAGGGACGAAAAGGCTCTATAGCGTCTCATTGACTGTTATTCCCTTTGCCCATAGATAACACTAAACAGTGACTATTTGATGATGTAACTGCGTCTCAACAATGGCTTGTGGATGGTGATCACTCCAAATACTATAATTTTGCTTATTAACGGACCCATTTAACCAAAAGTGACCTTCATCGCTGAACAAAATTTTCTTCTGAAAATCGGAATCAGTGGCCATCTCGCTTGGGCATTATTTTGAAAATAAATTTGCACGATTTGCAAACGTTGTTCACGAGTCAGGCTGCGCGTACAGTGGTGCTATGTGAGAAGCATCTTATATATTCTCTTATACGTAAGCACACTGAATCGATATTTGATGCGAGTGTTGCGAGTTTCTCAAATACCTATCGCAAGCATCCCGTTCACAAACTCTTCTGACCACTTTTCAAGCGAGCTTGCGCGAGAATTGTTTGTTTTGACTTAAATGTCAAGAAAAAAAGTCAAACTATTTATTTTCAGTGCTTGTGTTGTTTTTTATTTTATAATCGCATCTCAAATCACTTGAAGCATCCCTTCTCGCTTTGCCACACCACTGTACGCGCGGCCTAAGTCTATTCATTATGAAATGGGAAACCAAACTGAGCATAGATCAAGTGACAGCTGTCAAAAAGACCAACTCCCAAAAAAGTATTGCCAGATTAAAACACGTCTAAAAAAACACCCGTTATAAGGAGGAGAAAGAAAAACAACAGTAGGGCTCTTGTGAACAAATATGGCTCATCCTCACATTTTACTCACTGGCTTTACACAGCGGTTATCAGACCTATACTTTATTATAGGGTCGCATTATGGTGGAATGCATTCAACAAAATTAAATATGGTGACACGTTAAGTAAGTTTTAAAGGTCAGCTAGGGAATTTATCAGTATAGTTCTCCGTTCTACAACCTCGGCTCCCCTAAACCTACTAATTAACTTAACCTTAAAGCCTTCGATATTTTCAGCAAACAAGTGGACGCAAGCACAACTATTCGTCCCAAAGCCATATATAAATGAATTAGCAACAACAAATTCGGATTGAAATTAGAATGATCCGATTTCACCACACACCAGTTAATTTTGATAAGAACTTTCAAGCCAACATCCCACCAAGATCTCCTGGGGATGCTGAGATGTTCTTAAAAGACGAATCACATCACTTCTTCACTGATGCTTCAACAATCGAGGAATGAGTGGGTGACGGTTTGTACTTAGACGGACTAAATTTAAAAAGAGTCTTTTTTCGCCTCCTTGATCATTGTACCGTATTCCAAGCAAAAATTCTGGCGATTAAAGAGGTTTTATCCAGATCGTATATCCATATCTTCTCAGACAGTCAAGCAGCCCTCAAATCACAGTTAAACTCATTTCTCAGAGAGATGACAGAACAATTTAACACTCTCCTGATTTGGGTACCGGGACATAAGATTATCTGGGGTAACTGCAAAGCCGATAACCTTGCCAGAAATGGAACCTAAATACCAATTCAACTCAATATGGAGGACGTTATCTTTCGCTACTTTTAAGCTTAAGCTAAAACATGCAATGGTCAAACACCATCTACACTACACACTAACTAACACCTAGACGGATCTGTCCAACAAACGATTTTTAGCGTCTTTGAGCAGAATGCATCTTAACTAACTCCGTAATAGGCTTCATAACTGGACACTGTCTAATTGGCAGACACGCCAAAAGACTTGGTGTGTTCTCCAACGATTTTCCAGATCAATATCTCTCCTGGTATCACAATGGACCTATCTGTTGCCAGAAATTTTCCTAACAGTTATCTGCGGAATAAGAGTTAATCTCCAGTTTAGTTTGGCTTCGGGCTTATGAAAAACACGCCTTTCATAAAGTATACCTACTTAGGATGAAACTTCTATTTTAAAGGTTAGTTACTTAATCACAAGTCATAACGTCATAATGAGCCTTACCAGTTTTACAGAACTTTTGAAAGAAAAACACAATCACCTTTTATAAAAAATTTACGCTTTTTAATCATTTCTCACCTTCACTAATCTCCTGTAATTTTACAAATCCCAAAAATATGTGCGCTTCTTCCTTTTCAGTTAATTTATTAGCTTCCTCCTAACATGGAACAAGTTGCGTCACTTAAATTATCTAACTTAATACTTATACATAATTCCAAATAAAATATTTCACAAAAAAAATAAAACCGGCTTAAGAAAGGTAGGAAAATCTGAAGAAATATTTTCATTTCATTTGCCCGAGTGGTTATTAAAAAGTTTTGCACTTCTACACACCCTGATGAACAAAATAAGCCCGGTAAAATATTATCCGAAAACATCAAAAGGACTATATAAAATATACATGTACTCAGGTACCTATATGTATATCCTTAAGAAGAAAACAAAACTGTTTTGTATAATCGCTTTTTCTTTTGAATATCCGTTAACCAAAGGAAAATAAAAGCTTAAAACAAACAAACCGGTTCTCTCTAGAAAACATTTCTTAGCAAATTGAATATTGCTCACATCCTTAATGGGATATTGCGAAAGTTTCAATGGGGTTTTCAAGCCAATTGAAAAAAGACCCAACCAAAAAAAATACGGCATTTCACCAAAAAATATTCCACTTCCATACCCGAAACACGCACACTCACACAAAATAAAGCAACCCTACTATAGAGTCCTTCATTTTCGATTGTGTATCCACAATAGAAACACTCAGCAAGAGCAATAACGTACAGTAGTGACTATAAAAAGACACACATAACACAACGTGTAGAAGGCATTTGGCTAAATGAAAGATGCAAAAGATCTTTTCGGTTGCAAACATAAAAAACTAAAAATTCCAAGAAAAATATGAATACAAACATACAAAGAGCACAAAATGCAGAACAGAACAGCACAAAATACCAAAAAGGAAATAAAAACTTTCATAAAATATTCAAAACGCAATTCACGAAATACAAAACTTACTCGTAATGTGAGTGTGTGTTGTGTATACTCGCAAGTGTATGAAAATAGTACTGAAGCTGAACGACAATGAACAACGAGCGTAGATAGTGTATCCTGGATCAAGGAAAAAAACACATACTGAACAGAAACTAGGACGCCAATCCTGGCAATCTAAATACACAGGCTCTGTACCGCACACCCCTCCCCCCAACGTCCTTGTCATTCCAAAACAGTTCCTTGTTGTTATATTTTTTTTTATTCTTGTCAAACAGGAAATAAGGACTATAATATCATGTCGCCGAACAGACTAAACCCCTTATCTACGATTGGCTAGATTTTCATGACAAGCCCAGGATACTTTTTTAGTTCACTGAGCAATGCAGGGTGAAATTAAACAGAAATACTATTTATGTCGTAAAAAAAATCTAAATTTGGAATCACGCAACAGCTTTAATGTTTTAAAAATTTCAATTTAAAAACACGTATAATCAGAAGATTCGAATTAATGTCAAGTAAATACATATAATGGGTTAACCATTTTGCGGTTTCAAAAGTAAACGTAAATACAACACATATAAAATATTTTTTTTTCATGATATTTCTTTTTTATTATAAAATTTGAACGTTGACATTATGTGTGAAACACTACATCATTTAAATGACCACCACGCGAATTGTTGCAAGAATCGAGGCGGTATCTCAGCCATAACTTGACGAATGTTGGTTTTCAAGTGCTCAAGAGTTAAAGCTTTATCTGCATAAACACGGTCTTTCGCGTAGCCCCACAAAAGTAAGTCCAGCCGTGTCAAATCGCATGATCTTGGTGGCCAGTTGATATCGCCACGACGAGAAATTACGCGGCCAGGAAATGTCTTTTGCAATAAAGCCATATTCGCTGGAGTGTGCGGCATGTGATACCGTCTTGTTGAAACCACATATTCTTCAAGTCGTATTCTTCAATGGCAGGCGAAAAAAAAGTCGGTTATCATATGACCATAACGCTCCGAATTGACGATGACAGTAGTTCCATCGTCGTTTTCGAAGAAGTAATGTCCAATCACACCTCCGGACCAAAGAGCACCACAAACAATGACTTTTTGTGGATGTAATGGCCTCTCTTCAATTACTTGAGGATTCTCAGAACCCCAAGTACGACAATTTTGTTTATTAACATACCCACCGAGTGAGAAATGTGCTTCGTCGCTGAAGAAAATTTTGTTCGAAAAATCGCCGTCCACCGCCTGTTGTTCAAGCACCAATTCGACGTATCTAAGACGTTGTGAATGCTCAGCTGGATTCAGTTGCTGTGTGAGCTGGACTCTATATGGATGTAGGTGTAGATCCAAATGCAAAATACGCCATAATGTGCCGTAAGACAGTCATAATTCCTGAGAACGACGAGGAATCGACACATTCGGGTCTTCGGCAACACTTTCACTTACAGCAGCGATATTTTCAGTGGTACGAGCGAAACGATGATGCACAAGCCTTACAATATCTGTAACCAATCCAGTCTCTTCAAATTTCTTCATAATCTTGCCAATTGCTTACGTAGTGGACGATTATGTAAACCATAATCTCCTCTTAAAGCACGATATGTGGCTGTGGCTTAATCACCATTTTTGTAGTAGGTTTTAACAATTTTTATGCGTTGTGCGATAGTTAAGCGATCGATTTGCGTAAATGTCAGACTTTCAGCTGAAAAAAAAATTGGTTTAACAACTTGGTTTGGCAGATGTCGAATTCCAGGCCTATACTTTTGAAACCGCAAAATACATAACCCTTTAGTTTATGAAATTCTACAGATAAGATATTCTGGTTCTCTTTTTCGTACGAGTGATAGATTTTTAGAGAAGTTTTGTGTGAGCCTCAGGATATAAGCACTTTGAGCACTAATTTTCCACTGATGCAAGTTTTTTCTGAAAAATATTGCCCTTAGGACAAAAAAAGTGATAGTCTTATTTGTGCTTCGGAAATAAACCATCCATTTTCAAAAAAATATAATAAGAAAAACTGGTACTACAAATTTCAACCACAAAAAACTTTATTCCTGTCAGAAATAAAAACAAAAGTTTTTTTTTGTTTTAATTTCAGCTCGGTTGGAAGTTTTACTTTTTGAACAAAAATAAAACTGATTAAAAAAACCGTTTTGACATTATCGATGTTTTTAAAAACAAATGTGAGTAATTTCGAATATTTTAGGTCGCCTTAAGTCTGTTCTGGTTTCTGAAAATGATTTTTTCATTAAATGCCTCTTTTTCTCTTTTTCGATGTTTTCCGAGGGTGGTATCCTTTTTTGATTCCAATAGAATAAGAAAATTTTGTATTTGCCAATTTACGCATAAACACTTGAACGTCATTAACTAAAAAATGGCTTCATCAAACATTTACTTCTTTTGACAAATAATCCGACGAAAAAACTTAAAATATATTATGTGTGCCCTATTTTTAATTAACTATAATTTTAGAGTAACATGAGTAGAAATAGAGTGACTCCGAACAACCGAACGAAAATTTTATTAATGATTCCAAAAATATAAGAAAAAAAGTAAATAAATTATTAAGGAAGATGAAGAATTTTAAAAAAACGTTTTTGAAAACACCAGCATTTAGAAAGTCCTTTCGAAAATGCATTCATTCAACCTGACATTGTATTGAAAAAAGATTTAAATTCATATACAAGGTTATTACTGTTCAGCGACAACCGTTTATTATTTTGCTGTTGCAAAAGTAAAATGCACGACTGGATCGCACTTACTTGCTCTACTGTTTGTTCATATCGTAAGCACAAGATTCTTAGTAGAAAGGTAGTTTTTTTACTTACTTTTTTATATAAAATTATTTTTCTTATACAAAATTTGGAGGCAATTTTAAGTATTGAATGATATAAATTTAAAAACCTAGTTTCAAAAAATATCTTTCACCCGTTTTCCAAATATTGAAAAACGGTTAAAAAATATTTTTCGAAAATTTTGGTATGCAGTATTGTTAAAAATTTCAAGGGCCTTCTAAAAAATTGATCGAAATCCCTTGACCCATTAATGAGAAGCCAAAAAATCGGTCTTATGGCAGGTACCATTAATAACATTTTACTTAAACATATTTTTTAAACCAAAATATGGAGTATACCTACAGGGTGGCCCACGAATCGTTCTACAATAAGAAATTTAAATAACATTTATTTTAATCGATGTATTTCATTCATTTTTTTTATTGGATAAAAATTAAATTTTATTTTAAATAACTAATGGTTTTTAAAGATAGTAGACTGCAAATGACCTCAACGCTCATCCAAGGATATGCGGCACCTGATCGAAAAATTGTTCATTGCGGCCTGAAGGGTTGAAATTGGGATCGCCTCAATTATTGTCTTAATAGACTGCTTCAATTCAGTCAAATTCCTGGGTTTCGTTTTGTGCACTTCCTGCTTGACATAACCCCATAAAATAAGTCTGGTGCAGTCAGGTCAGGTGACCTTGGGGGCCAGCGGAAAGTGCAGTTTCAGGATATCAATTTGTTTGGGAATTTTCGTTGGAGCTCCGCCATAACTTGTGTGGCTACGTGTGCACTTGCTCCATCTTGTTGGAACCAAATCCTGCTGAAAGGGATGCGTCTTCGGCGAAGTTCTGGGTAAAAAAAAATCTATCAACATTTTTAAATAACCCATTGACAGTTTGTGTTACACCGTTTTCTTCAAAGAAGTATGGCCCGACAATACACCTTGATGAAACTGCGCATCACACACTAACTCGTTCTGGATGCAGTTCCGTCTCATGGAGCATTTCTGGATTAGGTTCACACCATATACGGCAATTTTGCTTATTAACATTGCCGTTTAAGTCAAAATGGGCCTCATCAGACATGAACACACAATTTATCGATGTGTTGTCTTCTTCCGCCATTGCAATCATTTTTCGGCAAAACTCCAGGCGAACAGGCAAATCCTGAGGGTTTAACTTCCTTGTAATTTGGACTTTGTACGGAAACAAGTTTAAGTCATCATGAATTATCCATTGTAATGACTGTCTGCTAACTCCATTTTGGCCCGATAAGTTTCGAGTCGAAACACTTGGATTTGCCTGTATTGCCGATGCAACAGCCACGATTGTATCCTGAACCCGAACATTGGGATCTCGATGATACGGTCTTCGTTCGATGCTTCTAGATTCGGCAAACATGTTCACCAGCCTCATAATGGTCCATCTACTCGAGGGAGTACCGCCAAACTCCAGCCTAAATTCTCTTTGGAAGGAAATGACGGACTGGTGGACTTTTTTCAGTATCCCAAGCATTCATTTTGATAAATCTAAATAGTAGCCTATAAGATAAAAAAAAAATAAGCCGATTACTCACACGTAATGACACTTTTGACTAAAATCTGTAGTGTTCGATTTTTTCCAAAATCCAGTGTGCAAAACTTACCCTAAAGGGCATACATACATATACATATATATGCAAAGTAAAAATTCACGAACAAATGATACTGTGAAATCATAAAGTTAAACAATTTTCATTCAACAATCCATGAATCCATTTGCCATGAAATTATTAATTTGTATGCCTTTGATTTTTTTCGCGTTTGTAATTTTGATTACAAATGAAGAACATTTTTTCAAAAGGCTCTATTAGTACCACAAAACTCGTGCTCATAGGAGTGAGAGATTCTCATTTCACTGAAAAGATCTCATCCTCCCGATTGCAACTTAGTTGAAACCTATCTATCAATTTATTTTTAATGAAATTTTAACGTGTTTCATGCGATAGTTCCAGCTATTGTAAAGCGGAAGGTCGGAAGGCTTAGCCGTTCGCAGGCGACTCCTTCGTTCTAAATTCGTCTCATCGATAATTTCGATTATAGTACTATTACAGTGTTCGAAAAGCTTCCATGATTTTTTTATTTCATCGCTGTGGAGATCTTCGTTTCTAATGTCCCAAGAAACGTTTAAGAACGATCTTAGAAATTTATTTTCAAGTGTTTGTAAGGTGTTTAAATTAGAGCCCCAGAGTTGTATAACGTAAGTCCAGACAAGCTTAAGCACCTGTCTGTACAAAATTAGCTTGTTCTCGATACTGAGCTTAGAGTGTTTCCCGAGCAACCAGTACATATTTCTAAGTTTATTATTTAACTCTTCGCATTTATTTTTTACATAAGGTTTCCATTTTAATTTTGCATCCAGACTCATTCCGAGATATAATTGTCTCATTGACGTAAAATTAATTAGTTAAGCGATATTCGCCATGTTTTTGTCCAATCATTGACATTATTCACAGTTTTTTTTAAATTTAGTAGTAGCATCATTTATCGTTTGGTCCCCTGCTAGTATTGCAGTGTTGTCCCCAAATTTGGTCACAATAGTGTATTCTGTCTTCTTCTATCACGCGTAAATAATTGGAACTATATTGAACCTAGAACAGTTTCTTGTGGTACCCCAGTCACTATTTCTTTGAAAACTGAATAATTGTTTCCATGTTTTACTCGAAAATGGGATTGGGTTCGATATCCCGCTTTTTATAATCCCGTTTCTTAATATTCGGCTATTAAAATCCCGCTTTTTATAATCCCGTTTTTTTAAATTCCTGCTTTTCAAATCAGCACACAGTACAAAAAGGATGGAATGCTGATCACTTGTGTAATGTTTATCAAAATACAAAACCGGCTAAGCGGGATTAAACGGCATTGTAAAAAGAAAGAAATATAATATACCGGGATTTTGCATAAGAGTGATTTTAAAAGGCGGAATTTCTAAAAAAGCGGTATTTTAGCCGGCGGGCGGGATCTTAAAACTTTTTTCGGGATTTAAAAAAAAAGGGAAAAGAAAAAGTTAAGAGAACATTTTCATGAATATTACTCCTTTGGTTTCCTAAGGATTTTGATTTATCTCTTTGGGGAAAACATATAATTATTTTTTGGTTTAGCACTGCACTTGGTTTTAAAATACTTTCAAAAATTTTTAGCTATTTTTTAGAGTTTCTCCAAAATAATTATATCGCATTCACGGTAAAATGTTTTGCTATCGTTATTCTCGTCCCAAATAAGTTGCCGCAGATAAAAAAAACATGAATGAAATGGCATTCTGCTAAGGAATATTTTCCCAATACAATATTAACGTTCTCAATTTTAGAAATATCCATAAAAAACAAAAAAAAAAAAATATTAGTTTATTTTAATTGAACTTGACAACCTGTACAAAGAATCAATTGAGATTTTGACTAAACATTTTTCTAGACCCTTATTATAGAGTCTTCAACTGTCGACACAAACATAAAACGTGATCAGATATTACATTATTGACTTGCCGCAACTAACTGAAATTAAAAAAAAAATATTTAGAATCACATACGAGATTTTGACTGTTCGACATAAGAGTTCTTAACGAAAACTCCTTGTTGTTTGTTGCTTTAAGATTTTTTAGTTTGTTTCTTTTACAAGAAGATGTTACTTATTCTTGGGTTTTGATACTTTCAAAGCATCTATTTCCAGTCCAGAGTGTATATATAGAAGACTCCTATATCTGCTATAGAAGTTCTGGTGGAGGAAAATGGAAAGCATACTGCTGAAATAATGCCATGAGCTATTCATATTTGAATAATTGATAAGGACACTCTGTACAGCCGAGCCCACCTTCTCTGCAGTAAAACCAACAAAAAAAGGAAAACTATTTTTTTCGTCCTTGTATTTCACAATTGGATAGGATATGGAGCGTATCTTTAAAATTCTACGAAGAAGGCTGTATAAAAAAAGGGACAAGAAAAATAGCGACAGGATAATGAAACAGGTATGTAGGTAAGTAAATGCGACGCAAATCGTATTCTTGTTTTTTTTTTTTTACTTCACTGGGAGGCTTGGAGATAATGCCTTTTATATCCTTGTCTCGTTTACATTTTGCAAATAGAAGTTTTTTATAGCTTACTCCTGCTCGTATTTGACGCTCAACGACAACAACAAGTGGACTCGCTCTTGGAATTGAGAATACGGTGGTTGGGAGCTGCGGCAATCGAAAACAATTATCTTACGAGTGTAGCGGAGGCTATGTCTTTGCACCCGCATTTTCGTGGTTTTACCCAGGCCATCTTGTTGAAGTCCTTTTCGTCGTTCTTTTGCTTTTTAATGGCATTTTCCAAAATAATACTCTAAAAGTCAGTTCATATAACATCAAGGTGTATAGGCATGTCCTTGTGCGGTTGATTATTTTTTCTTTCTTCAAAATGGTCTATAAAATAAAAAAAAAAGTTCATACAGGAGCCTATATTTCGGCATTTTAATGGGCGCTGGGACGATTTTTACTTGGTGTATACTCGTAAAGTCTAACGGCCGAAGAAGGTAGTGTTTTGTGGGGCAATAACATGGCTGAAATGGTTTTCTTGCGATAGGTATAGGTAGGTATATTAGTTTTTGGTGGAGAGTAAATCGATAAAAGCCACAAGCGTTGCGGTTTGAAATTGAGTTATGGAATATCAGGGCCACTTCCCCATATTCACATAGGTAGCTTGCTTGTAGTATTGAAAGTGCTTTCTTTGCTGATGTGGTGTTTTTATTTATTTTTAGAATGATCAAAGGTTCATTTCAAAAATTTGATAGAGCCATTTAAGGTTATACTTGTTCATGGGGCGAAATAAGGTTACATCAGCAATCACCATTAGATGATTTTAAAAATATTGTTCGTTTTAAGTAATCAAGTATTCGGAGACGAACATTAGATTTACCTCATCCAAGTATATTACCCTTGCGTTGAAGCTCTCTTGCTCCCTTAACTGTTTGGTTTACCTATGACCTTTTGATAATTTTTAGCTCAATTTTTGAAGAGTATTTTCAATAGTTAATATCAAAGTTCAAAATAAGTGAATATGTATTTAACTGACAATCATTTTTACTCATTTTTACAATGTTTTTACATCTTGACACATTGAACAATTAATTTTGTTTCGTAGCTTAAGTAAATTCCAAAAACTTAAGGTTAGTCGCATATAATTAGACGGTCAACATAAATAGTCAACTCGTTAACTCTCTGACGTAAAAATTACATAATTCTGGTTCGTCGTGTGATTGTCAACGCAAATTGTTGTCAATGCGAATAATTTTTGGGTTTGGTATGATTGTAACCAAACTGTTTAATTATTAAGGTGTTAACCCATTGACAGTGTTTTGAGACCACGTTGCACCATTCGTGAGGAATTGTCAATGGTTAATGCGTTGACATTTTAAACGTGGTTGGAGACAGATGCAAAATGGTTTTTATGGTGACGTCTCATTGAAGTCTGAAATTCATCAATTAAATGCTGGTGTGCCACAGTGCTCCGTTTTGTCTCCGACTTTATTTCAAAGGGAACTGTAGTGCCCAGCAGTGTTTTGGCACTATAACCTTTTACAGGAACAAATTCAGGCAATTGTCGATCCCCGCTATCTTTATTATTAATGAAGTCAGAAATTTCAAATTCCAAATATATTTTATTAAGCTAGGCAAGCACAGGACCCTCAACATAAACAAAAGTGGTTATAAGGCCTCAAAAATCATAAAAGCCTTAACTGACTCACTGATTGACAGATCATGAAAATTATGGACCATCAACATTATGGACCATTCCGCGACATCTTAGAATCTTTTAATTTGCACAACCATAAGCCTTGTAACGCAAGAAATAAATCGAACATTTTAGGTTTTCTATTCATTGGACGTGGTATCCACGCACTTTCTGAAAAAAAGGTTTAGATTATATAGAACACTTTAATTTTCAGTATCTTTCGAGTTTTTGACATGGTAAACTCTTAGCAAAAAGCAGTGAGACCAGACCGAAAACTTAAATATTACCAAAAAGATCCAAATTATTCAATACAAAAACTTCTATGTAACAAGTGAAAAGCAAAAGGTAAAAGATAATTGAATTTCGATTTTTCAGAAAAAAAATATATTTATTTTTTAAAAATAGAAAAACCAATTCCGTGAAAATTTGAGCATGCAGTTTTATTTACACTTTTAGTGTACATTTGCATAAAAATAATAATTTCAAGCGGTTTATCCAATAGTAAGAAAGTCGAAAATATGAAAAGTGGTTCTATAGAAAGTACCGTTAATAAGGATGAGGTGTAAAATATTTGTATACTTATTTTAGAACACATTTTTTTAATAAAAAAAATTTGTAGCCATTTTCGAGATATACATACATTTTTTTCTTAACGGTTGTTTTTACATTTGAATGGAAATTTCAAATGAAACGTTTTCTAGACAATCGAAAACCAAAAAAATGTTTCTACTAGAGGTACCAAAAGTATATACCCATTTTTTTTCAAAAAAAAAAATACAAAATTGTACCTCTTCCCTTCATTGATGAACATATTTTTTATAGAAATCATTGGAGTCGCTTTTGAGAAAAATTAGATTTACCTGTTTGACCAAAAAATATATCGGAGGTACCGTTATATTTCGTCTTAAAAAAAAAGAAAATGAAAAAAAGAAATTGCGGGGCCCCCCTTTTTGGTGTTCTCCATCATCGTAATAGTATTAATTTTAACTATATGCCTGTAAGACCTAAGGTCTTTTAAATAAAAACTGAATTGCACTGCACTAGTTAGAAAGACAAGATAGATAAGAAAGAATTTTGTGTTGACACAGTGGATTTGAGAATTAGATATTTACTATCTTATTTTAGCCCACGGCCGGCATCCAATTAAAATTGGAGGTATGGAAAAGAATGCGTTTTCTATAAGCATGTGGATCGAACCCTTACGTCTAAGTTAGCAGTCAAGCACTATATCCACTGCCCATTTCCATCCAGCGTAATGTTAAGTTTGAACAAAATCTGGAGTTCAATTTTTTTTTACGAATCCATAACTTGCCATATAGTATGCACCTATACATACATATCGCAAGTAAATAAAATGCATGACTGGATCGCAAGAACTTGATCTTATGTTCGATCACATCGTATGCAAAAGGTTTCTATTAAGAATCTAAATATATTTTCAAAGTCATTTTTTACTGTATTTCTTATATAGGGTTTTCGAATAAAGACGGGTTGATTTTGATAGCTCGTGGCGGCCATATTGTTTCTTTTACTTTCTGTCAAAATATCGTGTTTTAATAAGTCACTAAAGACAACGTTGAGCAACACGTGCAAACGATAAAACTTTATTATCAAAATGGGTGTTCTAGTAGAAACGATGCGCGCGTTGAGCTTCTTTAAATATGAGGCAAATTTTTGGATGTCTGGGTACGTGAATAAGAAAATTTCCGGATTTGGGACAACGCCAATCCACGCGATTCACGAGGTGCCAATGCATCTAAATAATAATAGGCGTACGGACCGATGTAGTTCTTCCAAAATGATGCTGACCAGGCCATCATCGTCAACGCCGATCGGTCGATGATCACCAACTTCTTGTGGGCTAAATTGGATGACAATGATAACGAAGAAATATGGTTTCAACAGAATGGCACTACTTGCCACACAGCTCAAGACACAAACGATATTCTGCACGAGCGGTTTCACGGCATGGTTATCTCGCGCCGAGGCGACGTGAATTGGCCACCAGATCGTGTGATTTGACCCCTTTAGACTTTTCTTGTGAGGCTTCATTAAGTCGCAGGTCTATACGAATAAGCCGCAAACCACCAAGGCCCTCAAAGGCAACATAATCGATGCCATCGGTCAAATTCAGCCTGATTTATGCGCCAAGTTCATTTGAACTGTGTTATAGTTCACACTTAATGTTATTGATAGGTCTCCCAAATAAAGATAAAACCTAATTGATATCTCATATAAAATCGACCCGCCCTTAATGGAAAACCCATACAATTTAAAAAAAAAATTTCTAAAAAACAACTTGGTATGACAATTTTAAATATTTAATATATGAACATAAAAAAAAAATTTCAAAATAAAAATATATTTTTTTTCAAAAATCTAAAAAAATATTTTGCGATAATTTTGGTATGCAGTATTATTTATAATTCAAAGGACCTTCTACCTAAAAATCTTCATCAAAATCCCTCAAGCCGTTTATGAGAAAGTCAAACATAAAAAAAATGGTTGTATGGCAGGTATCGTTATTAACAAAATATTTAAAAAAAAATGACCAAAATGTAGAGTATTCCTAAAATAGTGCACTCACTTTTTTTCTCAAAATCGGCAGAGCTGTTTTTGAGATATTTGAGATGGTAGAAAAATTTGTATGGCAGGTACCGTTAGTTTTGGAACCGAAAAAATGATGCAAAAATCTTTTTTAGACAATTATCTAAAACAGACAGATAGGAATGCAGGACTAAATGTTTTTAGTGTTTTCGATAATCGTAATGTCAAAAAAAGAAATACGAAAACGTAGCCCTTAAGCATTTTAAGTTGAACATAAATATTTATGATTCGTATCAGCAAATGGGCCTAAAAGCTCGAGTTCGACTTTTTTTCCAAATGTAAAACTTGCCCTATAGTAAAGGGTTATCCATTTTGCGGTTTCAAAAGTATAGGGCTGAAATTCGACATCTATCAAACCAAGTTCTTAAACCAATTTTTTTTTTCAGTTCAAAGTCTGACATTTACGAAAATGGATCGCTTAACTATCGCACAACGCATAAAAATTGTTAAAACCTACTACAAAAATGTCACAGCCACATATCGTGCTTTAAGAGGAGATTATGGTTTAAATAATCATCAAACTACGGAAGCAATTGGCAAAATTGTGAAGAAGTTTGAAGAGACTGGATTGGTTACTGATATCGTAAGGCGTGTGCATCCGGTGGACGGCGATTTTTGGAACAAAATTTTCTTCAGCGACGAAGCACATTTCTCACTCGGTGGGTATGTTAATAAACCAATTTGTCGTATTTGGGGTTCTGAGAATCCTCAAGTTATTGAAGAGAGACCATTACATCCACAAAGTCACTGTTTGGGGCGCTCTTTGGTCCGGAAGTGTGATTGGACCTTCTTTCTTCGAAAACGACGATGGAAGTACGTCCCCGTCAATTCGGAGCGGAATGGTCATATGATAACCGACTTTTTTTGCCTGCTATTGAAGAATATGGCTTGGAGTATATGTGGTTTCAATAAGACAT
Source organism: Philhelius pedissequus (assembly GCA_910595825.1). Taxonomy (NCBI): domain Eukaryota; kingdom Metazoa; phylum Arthropoda; class Insecta; order Diptera; family Syrphidae; genus Philhelius; species Philhelius pedissequus. The sequence continues at coordinate 75,386,552 of OU343162.1, forward strand.
GCCGCATGCCACATGCCTCGAGCGAATGTGGCTTCATTGCAAGAGACATTTCTTGGCCGCGTAATTTCTCGTCGTGGCGATATCAACTGGCCACCTAGATCATGCGATTTGACACCGCTGGACTTTTTTTGTGGGGCTACGCGAAAGACGGTGTTTATGCAGATAAACCTTAAGCACTTGAAAACCAACATTCGTCACTGTGTCAAAAAGTGGTCGAAAATTATCTCAAAAGAATCGATGCTTGCAACAATTCGCGTGGTCGTCATTTAAGATGTAGTGTTTCACACATAATGTCAACGTTAAATCTTAATAATAAAAAAGAAATATCATGAAAAAAAAATATTTTATATGTGTTGTATTTACGTTTACTTTTGAAACCGAAAAATAGATGACCCATTACTTATATCGCAATTAAAAAGATGTATGATGACCAAATTGAAGACATAAAGCTTAAGATTGTTCTTTCAGCTTTTCATCAAAATATTTGGAGGTAACCAACAAAACAAAAAAAGTGTTTAACAGAACATTATTTTATAAAAGTTCTTGCCAAAAACGTTGTGAATTGTACTACATTATATTTTGATAAGTTGTTGTCATCTCTTTCATATCGGAATGTTTCATCAAAACCGCTTGATTCGTTCAGATCAAAGTACCACCTGAGCCACTGTGTATTGTGGTTAAGATGGTACCACTGTTAATGTATTTTGTACTTAATTTAACAGTTGCTTCTTGCACAAAAATAAATAATGGAGAATTATCTGAAACCTTAGTGCAAAGCTTGGGAAAATTTGGCGTGCCTCTGGGTCTCAAAATGTTTTATTTTTATTCCTTTCTAATAATATCTTTAGGCAAGTTATGCTTAATTAATATTTCCAGCGTGAATTGAATTACAAAATAATTATATTATATACTGTCCATTAACAATACTATCGTCCTTAGTATACATATATCTGCACGAAAGATAAAAACGAAAAATCCTTGCCAACCGCAAAAACACACACATAATATCAAATACCCAAAATTGACTGTCAAATTAAATGCCTTCAAGCGATTTTAGTCATATGCGACAGTAACGGCAGTCGTTCATTTCAATGATTGTCCTGAATAAACAATTACCATACACATACAACAAGAGAAAGACAAAGAATAAATTCCATGAACAACCATCAAATGGCATGCAAACGGCAAAAAATAATGATAATAAGACACAAAAAAAAAAGTTAAAAAGTATACAAAATATATGTAAGTACTGTTTGTATGATTCCCATCAAGAAAAGTATCGCTTTAGGGCCAAAAAACAATGTCAAAGGAATACCCAACAAGGAACCCATGCGAACACAAAAATAAACAACAAACAGGATAAGTTATTTTTGTTTCCAAACGAAAAAAGAACACTCACAAGTTTGTTTCCGCAGAACTAACATGGAGAAGGATGCTCCATCCTGTCAATTGACCCTATAAAAAAATGTAGATTTCCTTCTTTTTTTATTATTATTCAATCGGCAATCATATGTACATTTTGGCACAGCAATATTGCAAATCACATCCTCAGGTTGTCTAGACAAACCCCGTGGGCATTATATGGCATCTATAGTTGTTTTTTTTTCATGTGGATTGACTTGACAAGATATTGGGTACACCTACACCTTGAGTCTATTGTGACAAAGGACCACTTTTATACCATTAAAGTATAGAAAGAGCAATGGAGTCACAAGGACTCGGTTTGTTTTTTTTGTACTCCAAAAAAAAGACATTCAAAGGAGACAATTTTTCCACAGTTTTAAGCCCTTAACAGACGGAATGCACACGTTAATCCTTCTGACATTAATATAATGTGCTAAACAGATAGGTAGAAGGGAACGTTCATACGGGTAGTTGTCAAGTTGTTGACGACTCAAAAATTATTTACAAAAAGGATGAGACTGATGTCTGAACAGTTTCCATTTTGACATAATTTCAATCACCTTTCCAAATGCAAAGATTGCTAGATGACTCTGTGCACGTATCTGCCTCCATATTGAATGCATCTATAGTTGGAACACCATGACAAAACTTAATTATGTTGAGATTTCAATTTTCCCATTCGTTAAGCATAAAGGATGTGACATTTATATGAATAATGTGTACTGTATGTACCAGTATGTTCATATACATATGCATGAATGTATATCTGGTAGCTTTTTTTTGTTTGTTTAAGTGTCAAGTGTATATAGGTATGTCAGGTTGAAATGCAATTAAAAGAGATGTCAATTATTTTTGGAGACACAACACACGGACAGAGAAAAAAAGATGAAAAGGTGTAATCGTGTATATACCTACTGGGGACTTGGTGGGTATTTTATTTGGAAAATTTAAACATTATTTAACTTTTGAGGGAATTAAGTTGTTTATGGCCTATAAGCAAAAAACTAACTTCCCCCGCTTAATATAAATACATTACATATTTGATTTTTATACGCGTGAAGTGGTGCAATTTCGGTTGCATTATGGGCACAGTATGTAGTTGGTAATTTACCTCCTGATTGGTATAAATATTGTATAATGTTTTTTTATCTATCCCCTGATTAATAGAAATTGGGATAGTAATTACATGCGCTGATTGGCGTATTTGGATTAGACCAGTTGTTTATACCATTCAGAAAGATAATTTGCAATAATTTAGTGTAAATTCAGTTCAATCTAAATTTCTATGCCATATGCTGTGAGTTATTTTTTTACTTTTTTATTTTGCAAAAAAAATAAATTATTTATTTTTTAAAAATCGAAAAAACAATTTTTTGAAAATTTGAGTATTCAGTTTTATTGACACTTCTAAGCAGCATTTGCATAAAATAATATTTGAATCGCCTCATTCAATAGTCAGAAAATCGAAAATATAAAAAGTGGTTCTATGGGAAGTACCGTTAATAAGGACGCAGAGTAAAATATTTTTTAACAAAAAAATTTGTGTATTCTTGAATTAGTGCGGTCCATCACTAATGTAATATACTCATAAATTGCCATGTTTGTGTACGATAGCGCAATAAATGAATATTATATTTTACAACATAAATGATATACTTACTTTATACTGATAAATTAAAGCAATTCGTACGAAATTATTCCCTAACAATTCCAAAATATCAAAAAATGCACAACGTTAATGTGCAAGTTTTCACTTCTGCCGGCACTCCCGGAGTGCAACCCGTTGTTTTTTTTTACTTGAGATTATAGGTACTATAAGGCAAGTTGAGCATTTATAAAAAAAAAATTTTATTATTACGATCATAGAGAACACTAAAAAGTGGGTCCCGCAATTCCGTCTGACTGTCTGTCTGTCTGTAGAACGATCTACATCCTAAACCGCTAAGCCGATTTTATTCAAACTTGGTGCTTAGGCGTTTTAGGTCATTGTCCAAAACAGATTTCTTAATCGTCGTTTTATCCCCAAAAATAACGGTACTTGCCATTCAAATTTTTCTACCATCTTATTTATCTCGAAAACGGCTCTAACGATTTCAATAAAAATTGGTGTCTGTACTACTTCGGATATGGTCTACATTTTGGCCGAAATTTTTTTTCAAATATTTCTTATTAACGGTACCTACCATTTTATTGATTTTCGAATTTCTCATAAACGGCTCAACGGATTTCGATCAAAATTTTTATACAGGAGTTAATTCAAATTCTAAGCAATACAAAATTTACGACAAATAGTTTGTTTGGATTTTTGAAAAAAAAAATTATTTTTTTTTTGAAAATTCAAAATGTTGAAAACGGATAACTTTTTTTTTCCGAAATTTTGCATTTGAATTTATATTTAATATAATTAAATATTTAAAATATCCATACCATTTTTTTTTTTGGAAAATATTTCAGAGTTCTTATATATAAAAAATTAAGTGCAAAACGACTTTAAAATACATATAGCCGTTTCTATTAAGAATCTTTTGCATATAATGTGATCGAACATAGGAGCAAGTACGTGTGATCCAGTTGTGCAATTTATTTTTAATTCTTGGAGCTGTTTTTGAGAAATGCAATTTTTTCTTAAAGTTTTTTTTTACATTTGTTGGGAGCTAGCATTGTTTTTTATTTTAGAAAATAGTTTTTTTACTACTTAAGATAATGTCAAAAAAAACTACCAAATACGAAGTTTAAAAAAATCCATTAAGTCGATAATTATAAAAATATTTGAAAGTCTCGTGTATATCATTATATATTAATTTTCGCAAGTAGTCCAATTATAAAAGATTCTGCTGCAAACACCCGACTGAATCTGAGCAATGAGCAATGGCTTGATATATGTTGATTTTGAGGGCATAGCTAGATTGGGGTTATTTGCGTAAGCCTGCGAATTCTGAACTGTGCACAAGAAAAGTCGCAATATTTCGGTGGCCGGTTCGCGTGACGCCTGGTGTGGACAAATAAGAGTTTTGCGCTTGCCATCAGAAGGATTAATTAAGCTCCTATTCAAAGACCCCTCGTTTGTTTATTAGTTCTCTCTCAAGCGGCTTTTATGATATTAATTAAAATTAGTACCAACCAACTTCAACACCAATTACAATATCTTTCCAAAAAAAAAAAAAAAAAAATCAGCATAACTGAGCCTTTTAAAAGAAGTTCCTTACTACTATCATGTTATGCTTGTATGATGTTGGAAATTAGCGACATAATTACAGACAAATTTGAAATATGATAACAGAAAGGTTATTTCTGCTTAAAGTTGCTTGCTTTGGTGTAAGATGATGCTGTTGCATTAAATATGTAAATTGCTTATTCAGTGCGTGATTTTTTCATCGGAATTAGGAGATAACATGTCTAATGTTATAATTGAACACAATACTTATTAAATACTTTATCATGGAATGATCCATGTGAAACATTTTATGTACTAAAGTAATATTACCTAAAGGAAATCGAAATGTACACTCGGGCGTATACGTACTTTTTTTTAAATATCCAATTAATAATAGCCGTGTTCTCGTGACTACCAATTACGGCAAAGTACAGCATTTTCACGAAAACGATATGCACTCCAACTTGATTTTATTTATTTTAATATGGAGGGATTTTTACATCCGTGTTTTTTTTCTGTCAAGAAGCATACAAAATACAACGAGAAGAAAAATACAAACATACATTACTAAAAAAAAAAATCACTTCAATGCCGTTTATGATTGAATAGACTTACTAATCATTATCGGAACTCAATTATACTTCAGATGAAAAGGAAAAGTAATTCCCAGTATGTTCTTATTATTGGTTTCCTTGTAACATTTTTAATTTGCTGTACTTGGTAGTCAAGAGAATACGGCTAATATGATAAAAATGTAGCGTGTGAAATTCTATACCTTTAAAACACTGCGGCTTCTATTAGAAAAATTATTTAAACCAATTTCGGTGAAATCACATCCATATCATCTAATTTGGATCAAGAGAAACTGGATACGACTGTTACGCTAGCAGTCTTTCGGGAAATCTGATCGGCGGGCCTCAAGGGAATATATGGAATGTTGCTTTGCAATGGAACCGTTCTTCCTGGTCCGTCGTGATGAGCTAAGATAGCTGCTCCTAGTGGTGAAAGAAGGACAACGTTCAGGAATGTTTAGCTCTCTTTAATGAGGCTATTCTGCACTGGGCGGCTAATCTTTCTGGTTAAGGTGTGGCTCTGATGTGGTAGCGGTAAGTGGAAGGTTCTACGGAACTGGAAACGAAGCCCCTACTTGCCAAGATGATGACGGTGGTCAGTTAAACGCTCGGAAGATGGTGTGGGCTGGCCGGGATATAGGTAGGTGTGAATAGTGATACTGCTAGACAGTGAGCCAGGAACATCAGGCCGTTAGAGGAGGAAGTCGCTTGCTTGAGAGACGATCAGGTATATCGAGGGTAAGGAGTCTGCCCGGGTAGGCGATCTCAGAGGTAATAAAGAGTATTTGCTGGGTGAAGCTTGTTGATTTCGGTCAGCACTGTGAAGCCTAGCAAATCGTAAGTAATGAGCTAAACATAGCAATTATGGCAGCTGCTGCGGCAGTATTGTACGTGGTTTAGTAATCACAGAAGTAAGTGTGTAGCTAAAACTACATATTCAGGAATAACAGGTCTAGAGGATTGATAGATGTATGGCACTTGTGCCATTATCTCCTTCGGCTAGCAAGAGTATAAATTATTCCTTTATAATACATGCAGTCCTTGAGTAAGCTTCGGGTTATTGATCACGATTGCCATCTTTCGGGGTTCATCCTGATGGGTGGTTGTTTTTTTGGGTAGTGGATGTGCGAACCAAGCTTGCTTGGGGAAACATTTAAACAGTATTAAAGAATGAAAGTTTAATATGGCTATTTGTTGGATTATAGCCATTTGGCAAGGTCTATATGGCCTTGCTTTTAGTAGAAATACGATGATCCATTATCCCGATGGTGAGGAATAATTTCTACATAGGGTTCCCTTGTCCCTAAGTTGAGCAACAAAACATAAAAAAGGGCAGGATTATCGTTTTTGGGTAGCAATTCGCCAAAGAAAACCTGGTAGTGCATTCTTCACTTAATACCGTAATTCGGTACTGCGGGCACTTGTGTCCTACTATTTTCCCGCTATTGCCCGAAAATACAAGTCTTGGGATGGCCTCTTCGGAAAGCTCGCAGTGGCTGTGGTTGCTATGAGTGTTTGCTCATAGATAGAAGTTTGTTGCAAGGAACACTCATGCCTTCTCGTTGAGTCCGAATGTGGGTAGGTCCACCGTGTAATTATGCCTTAACTGGCCGGTGTACACGTTAAACAAATCCATTGCTCTGTTACGCTAGCAATTGTTGATGGCGATAGCAGTGACATTATTGTCGCGGTTTTGACGAACTAGGTACCGCTGACCGACATACAATTCGATCTCATCTGCGACTCTTTTCAGACGCACAATTCCAATAGTCCAACATCCGGAAAATGTGTTTTCTTGTCGTCATCTAAAAAAGGACCTGAATAAGTCGCTCAATATATTTTTTGTAACTACACATTCTGAACCTAGTTGCCGTTTTTCTCGATGCTCTTACTTATTTTTTTCTTTGTCTTTAGTGTTTCAAAAGTAAAAGTATGAAAATAGTAAAGACCAATAAGAGCGTGATAGAAGTGAAACTTTACTCAAAATCAGTGCAAAATAGAATATTTGTATACGACCATTGAAAGAAGAATGGACGGTTTCGTCTAATTGGTGTAACATTATCAACCATTATCATTACCATATGAAAGTTCTCAAGGTCACGTTTTGCATTTGGATAAAAATCTAACTCGAGATTTGTATCAAGCTTAACATTACGATGATAGCGAATTTCACCTGTCTGTTTGTCTGCCTGTCTATTTATATCGATCTACAGCCTAAATCGCTGAAGTCGTTTTCTCAAAATTTGGAACGTAAGCATCTTAGATGATTCCCTTGATGATTTAAAAAAATGTTAAAAAAATTGCCATACCAAATTTCTTAAATCTTGATTTTCGACTTTGCGATAAAGCCTCTACATATTTCGGTAAATATTCTAATATATCGGAGATTCTTTTAGTTCCAAAATTTTCGAAAAATAATTTTTTGATTTTTGAAAAAAAATATTTCATTTTTTAAGACATTTTCTATTAAAACAATTAAGTTAAGAACGAGTTTAAATATCTGTTTAGGTGTTTCTACCAAGAATTCTATATCACATAATAAGGTTTAGGTAGCTAAACATATATGCTTATGAATAAAAAAGCTTAAGAGAAAAGTGGGCACTTATATATTTTATATATTTGTTTTATTACTTTTACAGGTTTTTAATAAAAATGTCTAGTTCCACTGATAACTTACGACTTTACAAGACCATACAATTGAACGTAATCAGCGAACAAAAATTTTGATTTGTAAATGTAAAGGGCCCGTCCTTAATATAACAATAGCAGTCATAATTTTTGTATAAGTTACATCACTTAAAAAAAATACAATAGGTGCTCTTCTGTTAAAATATGCACATCGGAAAAAATTGACAGACAATGATCTTGTGCACTGAACCTTGATATGTAAATGGTAATTGCACTTGTTGAAAAAGTTCTTCTAACTTTAACCTTTTTTGTTTGTAGGAAGATAATTTTGCTCGCGTATAAATGCTGGTCTTTTCCCAATCATCCAAAATAATTTTCAACAAACTTACTTACGGGTTAATTTACGAGAGCACTACTAAATAAATAGTGTTAGACGAACAACTTTTCAAGCAAATATTTAACCATAAAAAAAAACATTTTTATAAAAATAACTCTTTAAAAAAATGTCCCCATAGATGTGATACAGAAAGGCAGATAAATATCATGAGAACGAGAGTCGTTAAATCCAGCGACTATCCTAGTTTCACACTATGCTGCTTTTGTTTTACTTCACACGAGCTACAAATTCAGAATATATTTTTTTATGAATTACATGTATAACGACTTTGATCTTTATGGATATCCAATTTAAAATATCCTTTCACCTAAAGGTTCCCAACCAATCAGTAATTAGTACAACTATGACTATACGAATATTTTTTGTTCCAAGTTTGGAAGAAAATTAATTTTCTATCCAATCTTTTCTAGTCAAGTTGAAATGAACTAAACGGAAGAAAAAATATCCTTGTAAAGCAAGAAAAAACTTGCGAACTAAGCACAAATAAAAAAAAAATCAATTAAATACTCCTAAATCATCCTTTGGATTCATCCTGCAGACTTACCATAATTGCTAACCGCACATTACATCCTTCATCATCAACAAAAGAAAAAGAAGAAAATAAAGAATTCACCCATTTTTATGGCATCAGTCTATCCTTTTAGTGTCACCGCATTCAAGCGTAAATGTGAAAAGCGTATCTTTATGTGGAACATGTGTGTAGAAATATATGAGTATGTGCTGCTGCGTATGGCAGCAGCAAATAAATATCCTTTTTTCATTCTTCGGTTCCTTTATACGTACAGCGTATATATATCTGCTGACAAAATGCCTACTCCTCAATTTCTATCTACCTCCCATTTCATGCATATATCATTCGTAAGCTTAGGTCTGTCTATTGTTGTTGTGTTTTTTATTTGTTTGTACGTATCCTTTTTACGTATGTTTGTGTGCATTTTTATAGTTTTACTCTTATTTCTAAATCGCTGTTCCTTTGAAGAGTACGACGTGTAGTGTATGCAGCCAGCGAGGCGTTGATTTGCTATTTTTTGTTTTATTTTTCTATGAATTTCTGTGATGCTCATTTAATTTTTTAACGGAGCTCGTTAAGTGACAACATCTGGTTGTGCTGTTTGATATAAAAAAAGACACAAAAGGACGTCATTGTATGTATAGATGGATTATGTGGAAAATGCATCCGAATGTTGTACATTCGCCATTCGGGAGGGAAAAATAGTTTAGATTTTTTGATTCGGAAATAGGAAAAATAGGACTTGAGTTGATGCTTCGTTGAAGAAGAATCAATGAATTTGTTTCCATGAATTTGGGAAACAATAATAAAATAACGGAAGCAAGCTTAATTTTTTGTTTTGTCTGTTTTGCAAATAGATAGCTAAGGAAGGTATACCTGGGAACATGTTTTCAAAGGAAATACTTTGAATTGACGTTGAAGTTGAGTTCTTGGTTTTTGTGAATGCATGTCAACTTTAAAAAGGTTTTTAGCTCCCTAGATATTAGTTTAAGCACAATTTAAAATACGTGTCCGTAGTGAAAAAGAATGCAGTTTTGACGATAGATGTCAAGTGAGTAATCATTTAAGACTTTTGATCTTGACAATTTGTTTAAAAACTAAGGGCTATTCATATTATTTTAATAAAATCATATTAAAAAAAAATAACCGACTTCGAGGTTTCCATAGAACTTGTGTTAAATAATGATTGTTACCAGGCAAGCAATTCTGACTGAAACTTTTTGAAATCTAATTTATTTGTTAGACTAATTGATTCCAGTAGATTTTGCTACACTAAAAAAATCTAAAAGAATATTAAAGGTTTTTCATTTACTGCTTTCTATAAAGTTTCTATTGATTGTATAAGATAACCCTTTTATATGCCTTATGGGAACAACATTCATAAGTTCAACAAAGTTTCTTTAAATCTTTTATTTTTTTTTAATTTATAAACAACAGTAAGAAAAGTAAAATTGTTTTTAAAGTAGGTAAGTCTATTGGAAGTTAAAAGAAATAAAATGCACGACTGGATCGCACGAACTTGCTATATGTTCGATCACATCGTATGCAAAAGATTTCTATTAAAAATCTAAATATATTTTTGAAGTCGTGTTTTACTTAATTTTGTATATATACAAAATTTCTTTAATTTATTTCTAAAAAAAATTGATATGAGAATCTTAAATATTTATTAATATAAACTTAAAAAACAAAAGATTAAATCTGCTTAATCTAAGAAAAAATAATTCAAAATTCTGAAATAAATACTTAAACTAGTTTGAGCTCAAAAAAAGTACGCCATTTTATTTCTTGGATAAATTTGAATTTTCGAGAAAAGAATTTTAAAAATCTGTGGAGCGGTTTTTGAGAAAAAAAGTTTAAAAAAAATCGAAAACGCCAATTCATAGGTATTAAGTAAATACATAAACTATAAGTTTTGAAAAAAATTTAACGAACAGTTTTAAAAATATAAATTAAAAATTTTGTTTTTAAAATGCTTTTAAAACTACAACAAAATAACAATTAAAAATATTGGTACGCAGTATAAATTGGTCAACCCAAACCTACATATGTGTAAAATTTCGAAAGAATCGGTTAAGCCGTTTACGAAATATTTGAAAGAAAAAAAAAACGGTCCTATGGAAAGTACCGTTTTTAGACATTGAAAAAAAATTCAACGATATGATCGGTCGTACCTAAAAAGCTACCTTAAATCGAAATCGTTAGAGCCGTTTCCGATAAAAATAGGCTTTAACGTAACGGTTATATGGCATGTACCGTTATTTTTTGAGCTAAAAGAACAGAGAAAAATATACTTTGTCGTAATTTTGTTGGTCAAAAAATTATTATTTTTGGTACCTTTTGCAGGACAATCTTTTTGGTTTTCGATTTTCTGGAAAAATCGAAATCAGTTGATATTGAAAACCAAAATTTTTCAAAAGCTTTAAATTGAAAATAAAAACATTTTTTCTTTTGAAAACTCAATACATACTTCTAAAACGATTTAATGATCTTAGCGAAACTTTGTTTTTAGTAGTTTTTTGCTTGTTTTTGAATATTTGAAAAAAACAATTTTTCTAAAAAAAACAGTGGTTCTTACAATACAAATGTTAAAAGCTGAAGACTGTTGATTTAAAAAAAAAATCGATTTTTCAAAAAGGACTTAGTGCATTATTTTGAAATTAAAATTTTACACGCATATTAACTGCTTTATATTAGCGATCAACATTTTATTTCTAAAAATGTGTTAAAATTTTTAAACGAAAAAAAAATTATTTTTTTAAAAATAAATACATATGCTGCCCCTTATAAATCTTAACATAATTGTGCGATATATCAAAATTTGAAGATATTGCAAACAAATTTAAAATTGAAACTGTGAAATTGTTTATTTTTATTTATAAAGTTCAAAAATGTTGGTTTTAGAGCTGTACACCAATTCACGCCAATTCAAATGGTTCTTGCAGAAGTTTTGTGTTGGCAATCGCGACTTATTCGTGACGGCGACCGGTGTGCGTGGCGGAGCATCCGGTACTTCCCGAACAGTTGGAGAAACCTCAACTTGTACAGCTTCTTGAGATGGTGTAGGCGATGGCGAGACAAACGTTATTTCTTCGACCTTAGCTGCGTTTTATTATCTACGGATCTGGGTCTAGGTTGTTTTTTAACACGTATTACAAAAACAACACGAGATCTAGGTTTCCATCAGGGTTTCTATCTGGGCTTGAAATATAAGTATTCAATTCGGCGAATGAGAGTACATAACACAGATCGTTTTATTTTTACGGGGTGACCCATATGGGTTATTGGCGATAATAAAACACGGCTTTTATTGATAATTTTTTCTTCAGTCAGTTTCTTCGGATATTTCTTCACCATCCAATATTCCGTATTTAGTTTTGGCAGTTTGCTCATCGAAGCCGAAAAGGTCTTCGATATCTGGCGGCTGCAACAAGTTGTACCGTTATCAGAATCCATGGAATTGTCCCCACCATCATCGGCATTTGCCTAATCAAAATCTGTTTTTTATTTATTTTGTTTGTTAAATGCGTTAATAGCTAAAAACCAAATATCCAAACATTATTTTTAAAAATTCTTCAATGCCGTATGTCATACTTAAATTTTATGTGCTACTTTTTCTAAAACATAAACTATGTTCCACTTAACGACTTTTATGTTTAGGATTGAGTTTGGTGCAAAGCGCTATGTATTACTTAAGCGCTTATGTGGAACATAAATCTTAAGTTTCGTATCAGCAAACGGACATTAGAAACATATCTAACTTGCACATACCATATAAATGTATTTACATAACTACATACATCGGCTTTAAGCCTGCGTAATGAGAACTGCTAACAGCGTTAATGCTTAGTTACATCTAAGTTGTTAGCTAAAAGAGCAACTTTGTACGATCCAGTCGTGCATTGCTAAAAGTAGAGTGAGATTTCCTGTAAAAAACTCAGATCTACTTGAAGTTCTTAGGAACCAGTATGAAAGCCAAAGCACTTCAGCTAACAAAATAATAATAAAATAAAATGCACGACTGGATCTTACCTACTTGCTCTTATGTTCGATCACATCGTATGCCCAAGGTTCTTAGAAGAAACGGTTTAATATACTTTTAAATTGTTTTTTTTTTACTTAGTTTTGTACATACATTTTTTTAAATTTGTTTCTAAAAAAATTTGGTATTCAAATTTTAAGTATTTAATAATAACGGGTGATTTTTTTGCTACTTGGTTTTTGACGTTTATATTTTTGACAGATCACACATGACAAATTCCACGAACATTTGACATTTCGATTCAGTATTGTTTGCCATTTAATCATGAATAGACTTACGCCTGAACAACGTTTGCAAATTATTTATCAAAATTCGTGCTCTGTGAAAAATGTGTTTCACAAGCTACGTCCGTTTTTTTTTCCGCTCATTTTTGGCTAAATGGATACGTGAATAAGCAGAATTGCCGTATTTGGAGTGAAGAGCAGCCAGAGGCAATTCAGCAGCTACCAATGCATCCCGAAAAATGCACTGTTTGGTGCGGTTTATGGGCAGGCGGCATCATTGAGCCGTACTTCTTCAAGGACGATGAAGGCCGCAGGGTTACGGTCAATGGAGAAAGGTACCGTTCGATGATAACAGATTTTTTTTTGCCGAAAATGCAAGAATTGAACTCGGTCGACATGTGGTTCCAACAGGACGGTGCCACATGCCACACTGCACGCGAAACCATGCATCAATTGAGAGGCGAATTTGGTGAGCAGTTGATCTCACGTTTTGGCGCAGTCACTTGGCCACCAAGATCATGTGATTTGACCCCGTTAGACTATTTTTTGTGGGCTATGTTAAGTCTATTGTCTATGGGGACAAGCCAAACACGATTGCTGCCTTGGAAGCCAACATTGAACGCGTCATTGGTGAGATTCCGGCCAAAATGTGTGAAAAAGTTTGCCAAAATTGGACCTTCGGAATGGACCACCTGAAGCGTAGCCCCGGGCAACATTTAAGTGAAATTATTTTTAAAAAGTAAATGGCAGAAATTGATTTATCGATCCAAATAAAAATTTCATTCACTTTTTACAAGTTTCTGTGTTTTTTGAATTTTCAAAAACCAAGCTCTTAAAAAATCAAACCAAACTTAAAAACTCATTTAGATTTTGAAGGACCTCCTGTATAAAAATTTTGATCGAAATCCGTTCAACCGTTAATAAGATAGTACCAAGTCGAAAAGCACGGTTATATGGCTGGTACCGTTAATAAAATGTTTACTTGCGATTATAGGTACTAAACGGTGATTTTTTAAGAGCTTGGTTTTTGAAAATTCAAAAAAACACAGAAACTTGTAAAAAGTGAATGAAATTTTTATTTGGATCGATAAATCAATTTCTGCCATTTACTTTTTAAAAATAATTTCACTTAAATGTTGCCCGCGGCTACGCTTCAGGTGGTCCATTCTGAAGGTCCAATTTTGGCAAACTTTTGCACACATTTCGGCCGGAATCTCACCAATGACGCGTTCAATGTTAGCTTCCAAGGCAGCAATCGTGTTTGGCTTGTCCCCATAGACAATAGACTTAACATAGCCCCACAAAAAATAGTCTAACGGGGTCAAATCACATGATCTTGGTGGCCAATTGACTGCGCCAAAACGTGAGATCAACTGCTCACCAAATTCGCCTCTCAATTGATGCATAGTTTCGCGTGCAGTGTGGCATGTGGCACCGTCCTGTTGGAACCACATGTCGACCGAGTTCAATTCTTGCATTTTCGGCAAAAAAAAATCTGTTATCATCGAACGGTACCTTTCTCCATTGACCGTAACCCTGCGGCCTTCATCGTCCTTGAAGAAGTACGGCCCAATGATGCCGCCTGCCCATAAACCGCACCAAACAGTGCATTTTTCGGGATGCATTGGTAGCTGCTGAATTGCCTCTGGCTGCTCTTCACTCCAAATACGGCAATTCTGCTTATTCACGTATCCATTTAGCCAAAAATGAGCCTCGTCGCTGAAACGGACGTAGCTTGCGAAACACATTTTTCACAGAGCACGAATTTTGATAATAAATTTCAATAATTTGCAAACGTTGTTCAGGCGTAAGTCTATTCATGATGAAATGGCAAACAATACTGAATCGAAATGTCAAATGTTCGTGGAATTTGTCATGTGTGATCTGTCAAAAATATAAACGTCAAAAACCAAGTAGCAAAAAAATCACCCGTTATAAGGCAAGTTATGTATTCGTAAAACATTTTTTTTTTACATTTCGGCCAAAAAAGTTTTAAAAATATTTTGTTAATAACGGTACCTGCCATAAAACAATATTATCGATTTTCGACTTTCTCATGAACGGCACACCGGATTTCCATAAAAAAAATTATACAGGAGTTCCTTCAAATTCTTAATAGTATTGCATTTTAAAATTTCGAAAAATATTTTTTTGGATTTTGAAAAAAGAAAAATATTTTTTTTTTTTTGAAAATTTAATATTTCGAAAAGGGTGGCCAATTTTTTCTGAAATTTTGTATTGTATTTATATTATTAAATATTTATAATGTTCATACTAATTTTTTTTAAGGAAAAGCTTAAGAATTTTTATATATGTATAAAAACTTAAGTGAAAACTTTAAAAATATATTTAGCCGTTTTATTAAGAACCTTTTGCATATAATGTGATCAAACATAGGAGCAAGTACGTGCGATCCAGTCGTGCATTTTATTATTAAAACATTTGAATGTTTTAGTAGTTCACGATTTTGTGGTTATCGAAATCGTTAGAGCCGTTTTCGAGATAATTTGGATTCACAATTTTTGCTCAAGGAAAATGTATGGGAGGTATCGTTAGTTTTCACCTAAGAAGCTTAAGTACCATGTTTAAAGAAAATCGACCTAAAGAAAAACAGTCAGGCAGACGGAATTGCAGTACCCACTTTACTTCGTGTTCTCTATCATCGTCAAGTGTCAAGTCAAGTTTGATAAAAATCACGAGTGCCTCTATCGCAAGTAAAAATTAAGTAAGAAACTAGTATAAGACCATGATATAAAGTGTTATTGATTTTGGCATAAATAAAAGTAGACGAAGTAGTAATTCCAAAATGGTTTTTTTATGGTGTATGACCTAATTCGCCAGTACAAATCTTTTTCCATGTTGTTCTCATTTTTTTGTCAACATATTATCTTCACAGTTGAATTAACAAAGATCAAGAGCAAAACTGTTTTTTTAAGCCAACAAAAAAAATCACCGCGGTTCCCACGGTTTCAACTCAGTTTCGAATTAATTGAAAGGATTTTTTTTTGTAACTCCTAAGCCATAAAACCTCAAAAATGTTTGTAGGAGGTAGCTAGGTACATACCTACTTTCTTCTCCTCTATCCTACGCCACGAGCTACCATGGATATTTTTAGCGCTGAATTTGTATAAAAACAAGAAGTATCGGGTGTTGGGTATAAGTTACAGGCACCTACACACACACACACCTTACCGTACAGATGGCTCTTGGCCTTCTTTGAAAACGGAAATAACCCACTGTATACCCAATCTATAGCTAAAAATGCTACTTCAGTGCCCGCATACAGTTTGTAACATGAGAACAACAGACAAACCAGTGTAGGTATTGGTATCGAAAACCCACGTTTTTAGCAATTTACCTTACGGGTTATTTGATTACTGTAGAGCTTTCACTAGGTGTTGTTGTGCGCGTAGGGGAACCTCTGTGCAAATTTTACAACACTTTTCTGTATACAAAAGTTTGTGGGGTGGATGGGTGAGGGTGGAGTGTTAGAAGGTCATATGTTTTTGTAAAAGGTACAAACTCTTTATAGAATGTTCAATGAACTTGTACGTTGGGTTGGTTGTGGTGATGACTGGCGCTGAGTGGAGGCCAAATTGTGCGAATTTTCTTTTTCTTTTTTTAAGGGTGCGTTTTTTTTTTGTCAGAGAATGGTTACACAGTATACACAATGCAAAGGATGTGTACTCCTACAGTATATGGATAATGAATACGTATGTTTCATCATACAGGAAACACAGGTATTTTTAGTTTGAACATTTTACATTTTCGAAATGGCTACTGATTACTGGGTGTACCAAAGTCTGAATACAACTTGTTTGGAAATGTTTTCTATTATTTAATTATTTCATTATTTCAATTTTTAGTTTTAAAATGCTGAATTTATGTTCAATTTCTGGTAACATGCTGAAACAACCCACAAGCCGTGGTTAAAACTTTTAATGTTGAGCTTAAAATTGTTTCATTAAACCTCAGCTGTTTTATTCTTTTTTCCAATTATTTACATAGAGTGGGTGGGTAAGGAAGATTATGTTGCTTAAGTATATAATATGAATCTGAACTCTAATTAGAATTTAATAAATAACCATAAATTCAACTTCTGGATTCGTCTAAAGTTACTATTGCGTTCAGTGTTTTGTCAGAACTACAAATTTTAATTAATTGAAAAACTAATAAATAAATAAAAGAAATTACATTGAATTTTAAATTTACCATTGTGAATTAGTAGATATGTACTTATATTTGAGTTTAAAATATTTGGTATAAATTTTAAATTTACCACCCTATCGGCCATCTTTGTTTTATTTTGTATAAGAGAAAAGAAAGAAAGTAGAAAATAAAATTCCTATGTCAATCTCATCTACAGTTAAATTAACGCGTACGCATCTTTTATTTCGTGAAGTTAAATAAATTGAATTAAAGTTGTACATACATATATTTTAATTTACTTTTTTGTAAAATATTTAAGTTCAAGTAAAATTTTTCAATCAATTTCATATTTTCTTCGGCTTGTGACTTCATCATGAATTTTTTGATCAACTTACTTTCTTATTGTCATAAATGCTTCAAACAATTTATTTTTAGTTACTGAACTAGTTCGTTCAATTTAGTTCAGTTAACTGAAATTTACAAACAAATATAAATATTCTTATACATTTCCTCTGTTTGTTCGGTAGTTTCACGAACTAAAAAGATGAAATTTCACTAAACGTCATGGTGTTGGCAAAGAAGACAGTCATGAAATCGAAAATGCAGAAGAGATCAGCTCGTTCGCTTATCTCTTTTACATTCCACTGGAATGAAGAATACATGATTATGAATGTAGACACTAGACTTTTTTTTCACTCAAAGAAAATAAAGTGAAATATTAAACTAGAAACCTCGAACTAAGTTAACTAGTTCACTTAACTGAACTTGTTCATTGAACTAGTTAGTTCACGAACTGTCCAAGCCTATGGAGTCCAATATCACGGCAAGAGAAGCGTGGGTCAAAGAGACTCGTGAAACACTAAGAAAATGTTCACATATCGGACCCTTCAATAAGCAAAACATTCAAATTGTTTTAATGATTTTGAATGACCAGCAATAACTTGAGTGTGCTACCACAAAGTTTTTCTCATATTACTTTTGGCTGGAATTATAGCTATTTCACGACTTGCCAAGGTCGATCATCAGATTCCTTTGCTCTAGTGGTGCTGGTCTTCTTTTTAACTGAAATACTTCTTGTGCCTTTAACAAGTGAACATATAAAGTATAGCTTTTGGAGTCGGAACGCCTTCCACTTGGCAGCCATCTTTACTAAAAGCGTAAACGAATTTTGCGGCGATGCTTTTAAAACAGTTACAGTTAAAACAAAAATTTTGAATATATTTTTGTAGAGAACTGAATTCTCCAAATTAAAAAAAAATTGACTTTAATTTCTTAAAACTATTTCACTTAAATAAATTGATTGAATAAAAAAAAGTATGTGTATATTTGTACATGCGCCAGAAGTAAAATTCTCTAATTTGAAACAATTTTTTCTTTCGTAATTCTAAGTCAGCTACGACATATACCTATGTATTTCAATTTTATTGAAACCGGTCAAGAACATCGAAAATGGCATTTTTTAATACCAGCCCCCTACTTTCATATATACATCCCCCATAACTACCCTCTCTTCCAATTCTACAAACTTCACAGCCGCGTCGTTTGAACTTTGATTCACACAAAATACAAATTACCGTCAAATACACACAATAACCACTAATCTTAATCTAATTTTATCAACAAAACGAATCAACAAAAAGTTCCTCGTCGAACACACACAATTTGTTTACCTACTACATTAATTTATCCGAATCCACAAGTAACCCACAAAAAAATTAAATAAAAAAACAACAACAACGTTGAATAAACACAATTCATGTAGGCACCTACAGAATGAGAATCCACAATACGCACCAACACACAAAAAAAAATACCCATGCGAATACACACAATGCAGATACAAACATATGACGAGATGCTTGTTTTAAAGAAGAAAAGGTTGCAGCTTGATGCAAGAAAAAATATCTGCACAAATCTATGAAAACCCACAAAACGAACAAAAAAAAATCCAAATATTTGAAAATAATACTTCTAACAATAACATATCGTATGTCAAAGTGTATGTCATATCATTGGTCGGTTTGACAGCTCCATAGATTTTTGTTTACACCCAACGCCGCAACAAAAGTTTTATTTCAAAAATGCTTATTCTATTTCTAATCCATGAGTTTACTGAGTGCAAGTTGTACAAACGTAGTTTAAATATTTGAACCGTGATAAACCAATTTTAACTCAGGATTTCGGGGGATTAACTGGAGTTCAACGATAATTCAAATTGCAGGTATGTAGTACAAGTCTTTTACATGCTTGACCCATCGTTTAACCTCAGTTACATTTACTGAACCACGATCAAATATTTTAACCACGTTTGTAACTGGCCCTACTACAAAAAATTAGTAGTTATATATACGTTCCACAATTGACAATGGACCGAAAATTTTAACAAAAGAAAATTATTTCCAATCCCCACAAACAAATAAGGCGCAGGGACATAAATCCTAATTTAGCTTGTTGGGACTTATGTCCAACATAGGTGGGAAGTAAGTTCCAAAAACTAATTTGGAACTTATATCCCACCTCGGGAGGACAAAAGTCACACAAAAAATATTTGGAACTTTTGTCCCACTATTAGGGTTTTTTTTTGGTACTTGTGTGAAGTGCTTATTGCAATTAAGTTCACGGCATACAAAAAGCTTGGTGCGTAAGGGGGGCATGCTGCGTGTGTACAAGTTTGGATACATGCACATTTTTTGGATTTGAAGATTACTTTTTAAAAAGTTCAAAAAAATAATTTGCCACATTTATGTCTTATAAAATTTGTGAGTTTTATCGCATTAACACCAAACAAAAGTTGGGACATATGTCCCACCACATTAATCCACAATATTCATATATCTTTGCACTTTATAAACATTTGTAATTAATATTATAAAATTACCAGTTTTACCTAACGAGTTTTGTATGCCGCAAATTTCTCAATTGAATCGTCAAGATTGTTGGTTCCAGCAAAACGGATTAATCGCTCACAAAGTTCTGGCAGCGATGGAGACTTTGAAAGACCAATTTCCGGATCGTTTGATGTCCACATGACTCCGAAACATAAGGCTATGTATGCTGTTCGCAATAAAAGATAACTGAAGTTCAAAAAGAAATTTCAATATTATTTGGTATTTTTTAATCGACTTAAATCTCTTTTTCCAGGAATACATTTTTAATGACAATGTGGTGGCGCACAAAATTAAAAAAAAAATTATATGCATCTAGCCCATTCATAATCGGATATGAAAAAAAAATTATTATTATCCTTTAAAATATGATTTATCTGTCTAAAATTTTAAATTATGTTTGCATAATTCGCTTTAATTGTTTTAATCAAAAATAACCGGCATATTACATATAAAGCATCCGGTTCGCATAATATATGCAGAAAAGGATATCTCACATGCATGCGTATATCGGTTTTAAAATATATCTCAACAATGCAGTAGAAGTGTATACATAGTTCGTCTATGTAGGTAGTATACAAAAATTCTCCAACCCTAAAATAAAATTCACAGAAACATTTTGATTAATGGACATGCGAAAATTAAAGTTACCGGAACTTATTCATTAAAACCGCAAAGTGAACGACGCGAAAATCCTTTTTTTTCATTGGAGTTTCAAAAAAGTAAGGGTAGCATTTTAATCTCTATCAGCTTATACTTTTTTGTTATTTTAATCTTTATCATACTGAATTCATGTTATATATTTTATAGGGGGATTTGCATAAACATTTCCTGGAAATCCATTTTTCCATTTAAAAAATACATGTCCTGCTTAAATTTAAGGACTTTAATATAAAATGTCCTTTAAATATGTACAAGTGGAAACAACAACAAGTGCAACATATGAAGTTAACAATGAATTTGGTGAAAGTTTTGACAGCAAATAAAAAAAAACACGAAACGAATTTAATTAGGTAGATATGCCTTTTAGGATTGTTCTTTTGAAAGACCAACGTCATCCGCTAATATGCGCACTTAACCCGACCTAGACCAAAAGTATGTACATATATACTATACTCGTACATTTTAAACCTGATTTAGATTTCAAAACATCTCATCTACCAGCTCATAAAAATGTGGGCGGATTTAAATGAACTAAACCAAAGGCAGAATGCACTTTTAATTAACCAATGTTCAAATATTTGGGGTTGTGGTTTTATCTAAAAGCTATATAGTGCTCTGAAGAGTGTTTGCCCTAATTTCATTACAAGGATTTTCATATATCAACAACAAATGATTTTTGAACATACATAAAATCCCCAAATGGGTCGCATTAAATTGCATAGTATTCGAGTTTTTTTTGTTATAGTAAAAAAATTATTTATAAAATTGTAAAAAGCAATATTATTTCCTTGGCTTTATACAATTACACTAATTTACTTTGCTCGGCCTTTTAATCAATATTATTCACAAAAATACATACATATTCTTAAAAGAAACAGCTTTAATATATAAAGGGTTATCCATTTCGCGGTTGCAAAAGTAAAGTAATCGCTGCTGTAAGTGAAAGTGTTGCCAAAGACCCGAATGTGTCGATTCCTCGTCGTTCTCAGGAATTAGGACTGTCTTACGGCGTATTTGCATTTGCATCTACACCTACATCCATATAAAGTCCAGCTCAGACAACAACTGAAGCCAGCTGACCATTCACAACGTCATAGATACGTCCAATGGGTGCTTGAACAACAGGCGGTGGACGTCGATTTTTTGAACAAAATTTTCTTCAGCGACGAAGCACATATCTCACTCGGTGGGTATGTTAATAAACAAAATTTTCCTATTTGGGGTTCTGAGTATCGTCAAGTAATTGAAGAGAGGCCATTACATCCACAAAAAGTCACTGTTTCGGGCGCTCTTTGGTCCGGAGGTGTGATTGGACTTTACTTCTTCGAAAACGACGATGGAACGACTGTCCCCGTCAATTCGTAGCGGAATGGTCATATGATAACCGACTTTTTTTGCCTGCTATTGAAGAATACGACTTGGAGAATATGTGGTTTCAACAAGACGGTGCCACATGCCACACAACTTGAGCGTGTAAGGCTTTATTGCAAGAGACATTTCCTGGCCGCGTTATTTCTCGTCGTATCGATATCAACTGGCCACCAAGACCATGCGATTTGACACCGCTGGACTTTTTTTTGTGGGCCTACGCGAAAGACCGTGTTTATGCAGAAAAACCTTCAACTCTTGAGCACTTGAAAACCAACATTCGTCAAGTTATGGCTGAGATACCGCCCAATATGTGTCAAAAAGTAGTCTAAAATTACCTCAAAAGAATCGATGCTTGCAACAATTCGCGTGGTGGTCATTTAAATGATGTAGTGTTTCACACATAATGTCAACGTTCAAATTTTATAATAAAAAAGAAATATCATGAAAAAAAATATTTAATATGTATTTTATTTACGTTTACTTTTGAAACCGCAAAATGGATAACCCATTATTTTATTTTCAAAATATATGATTTTTTCTTTAAAAAATCAAAGAAAAAAAAACATTTTCAAAAATGTTCGTATGCAGTATTTGAAATTCGAAGGACACCCTATATAAACACTATTTAACGAAATCCGTTGACCAATAATAAGGAAGTCGAAAATAAATTGGTTCAGTATCAAATTTTATATAGAATAAAATTTTATATAAAATAAAATGCACGACTGGATCGCACGAACTTGATCCTATGTTCGATCACATCGTATGCAAAAGATCTCTATTAAAAATCTAAATATATTTTTAAGTCGTTTCTTACTTAATTTTTTATATATACAAAATTTCCTTAATTTTCTTTTAAAAAAAAGTGGTATGACAATCTTAAATGTTATAATATAGATAAGCTTAAAAACGAAAGATGAAATCGGCTTAATCAAAGAAAAAAATAATTCAAAATTTTGAAATAAATACTTAAACTGATTTGAGCTCAAAAAAGAGTACGCCATTTTATTTCTTGGATAAATTTGAATTTTAGAGAATAAAAATTTTAAAATCTGTGTAGTAGTTTTTGAGAAAAAAAGTGTTTTTTTTTAAACATTTTGAAAAAAATTTTCAAAAAAAAAAAATCAAAAACGCCAATTCATTTTCATTCAACAAATACATATAACAATAATTTTTGAAAAAAATTTAATGAGCAGTTTTCAAAATATACATTTTTTAAATTTTTTTCTTAAAAATGCTTTCAAGAATACAAAAAAATATTAATTAAAAATATATGCGGTGTAATTTGGGCAACCTAAACCTATTGTATATGTGAAATTTCGAAAGAATCGTTAAGTCATTTATGTGATAGTCGAAAGCAAAAAAAACGGTCTTTATTTATTTATTTATTTATTTACAGCAATGGATTTATAATCTGCTGATTACAATCGTTTACTTAAAACTATATAACTTTTTTTTTAGCTCAACTTAGAGTTAAATAAATTTTGAACAATGTTCTTAAAACTATCCCTACTCATTGAAAGATCGACTTCACATGCAATAGAGTTATACAACGTAAGAGAACGAGTTACTGGGTTGTTAAGACCATAATTTGTTCGGTGATTGGGAACATAGAAGATATCATTTCTATTTCGTAAGTTTCTCTCCGGAACGTAAAAACAAACTAACATTAGAAGTTCTTCAGACTTAATATTGGTAAAAAGAACGCGGCTCTTTTCAAATCTACTAATGCACATCAAGAAAAATAATCAGGTAAATCGGCGGACCATCTCAGATCCTTAACGCAAAACGCGTGAACCTTCTTTGTATTTTTTCTATTCTATTAATGACATTTTCATAAAATGGTGACCAGGCGACACAGCAATACTCTAAGATGGGTAGTACTAGGGACATGTAAATTAATTTTAAAGTATGCACATCTTTAAATACACCCGAAGTTCGTTTAAGGAAACCCAATATAGAATTTGCCTTAGATACGATAAAATCAATGTGAGCTGAAAAAGAAAGTTTGGAGTCAAATATAACACCAAGATCTTTGACTTCAGTGACTCTATTGATTGGTTCAATATCGAATTTATAAATAAAAGTTACTAGTGCCCAAAGTTCTATGGGCACTAAAAATCTTACATTTTGCAAAATTAAGTTCCAGGTGATTGTACTTGCACCAGTTCAGAAACAAATCAATATCGTTTTGGAAATTTATACAGTCGCAATCCGAAGATATTTCACTGTATAATTTAACGTCGCCCGCAAACATTAAACAGTTTAAAAAATTAAGAACATGAGGGATGTCATTTATGAATAAATTGAACAAAAGTGGTCCAAGGTGACTACCTTGAGGAAGAACTGAATCAACATGAATAAAATTTGATGTAAAACCATCTATCTGAACGACCTGCTTCCGATTCGACAAGTAGGAACTCAACCAATTCAGAAAATTTGTGTTCAGACCCAGATTTCGAAGTTTTTGGAGTAATAGTCCATGGTGAACTCTGTCAAAAGCTTTAACAAAATCATTTTATAGAACATCCACTTGCTTTCTGTTTTCCATTGGTCCTAAACAGAATTGAGAAAACAGGCACAAATTAGTCGTAGTTGAGCGACCACTCACAAACCCATGTTGTTTTGGCGTTATTTTATGCTTGACTGAAAAAAATAGCCTCTGAGTAACCATCTTTTCAAATAACTTAGGTACCGCAAAGAGTTTTGATATTGGTCTGTAGTTTTTAACCAGGTGTTTTAAGCCACTTTTAAAAGTTGGATTTAAATAAGATATTTTCGAATCATCAATAAAAACCCCAGTTGCTAAGGATTTATTAAAAATCAGTTTTAGCGCATAACAAAGTGACTGGGCACAATTAAATAATAGTGTTGGCGGGATATTATCCACTCCCGCTTTTTTGGTTTATTCGAGTTCAATTAAACCATCGAAAACATCTTGGACTTAAAAACACTTTAAATCAAAATCTATAATGTGAGAAATAGATGGATATAAAAGGTCAATATTTGAAATAACGTCTTTATTATAGTTAGATCGAAAGTATTTTGCAAATAAATTGCAAGATGATTTTGTATCGTAGGACTTTTCATTACCAAGTTCCATTGCTAACGGCAAAAACGAACTTTTTCTTTTGGAATTTAAAAATATCCAAAATGATTTGCTGTTCCTTTTAATATTGCTTTCAATAGTACTTATATGTTGATGATATAAAAATTTATTTAAAAAATCAAATTCTCTCCGAAGCTGAATAAAGCGAACATGATCCACAGATTTGCCTGATTTCTTCGAAAGTTTAAGAGCCATTTTCTAATTTTTTTAATCTTTTATTAAACCATTGGAGTTTAAAAGAAGATATTTTTTCTTGAAACCGGAACAAACTGGTCAATGCCATTAAGTCTTTAAAAATATTATACATATAATTAACAGATTTATTGCGAAATCTAAATTCCCAATCGATTGAACTATAGAAATTGTTTAGTCCTGTAAAGTCGGCTTTTTTGAGATTAAAGTTAAAGCAATTAACAGTTTCACAGTCTTGCTTAAATTCATAGAATTCAAAAATTACATAAACTGCTTTATGATGAAGTTGATTATTAACTAAGGGAAAATCTGATTCATATAAAAACTATTTAATATCGTTATTGCAAAAAATAAGATCGAATGTTCTACCTAATATATTCTTAGAATAATTTATTTGAAATAAACCTAGCGAGGAAATAGAGTCAACAACTTCAGTTTCTATGTCTGACGTAACATTAAATGGGACCAGAATTTGTTCATCAGCCATAAAGCACCAGTCTACGTTACCAATATTAAAGTCACCATACACACATGGAAACTGGTCAGTTGCTAAATTATTCACCGCTACGTTTATATTGGATATAAGTTGAGCATATAATTGAAAACTGCTATGCGGTCTAATATAACTCACAATAAAGCAAGTTGCATGGCTTTTGTTCATGACATTCACACAAAGTTGTTTGAAGAATGATGAGTATGAAGGTAAATCGCACTGCTGGCTCTCTAATGTAGAACGTACAGCGATTAAAACTCCACCTCCTCGATCCATACCAGATTCAATTCTTGTGGAAAGTAACGCTTTTAAATATTTTTAAAAATTTAAAAATTATTTTTCAACCGTATGATCGGTCGTACCTAAAAAGTTGCACTGATTTTTTAAAAATCAAAATCGTTAGAGGCGCTTCCAAGAAAAATAGGATTTTATGTTGTATGGCAGGTACACTTATTTTTTGAGCTAAAAAAAATTCAATTTTTCCTCTGTATAATACCTGAAAAACTCTACGAGTATATACCAAGTTTGAGGCAATTCGGCCGTCTCGTTTGGGCTGTAGGTGTCTATACATACATACAGTATGACAGACAGACATACAGACTGACAGAATTTTCGACCAACCTTTTTTCGTCTTAGCTATCATCGTCATCCTTATAAAAATATAAATATAGTGCACATATTATTTCTTACCAAAATAGGTGTACCTGTTTTCGAGATAATTAGGATCTACCTGTTTTACACGTAACGAGTAACGATTAACAAGTAAGAAGTAACAAGTGAAAAGTTACGAGCATAAAGCAACAAAGAAAAGGTAACCAGTAAGATGTAACTATTAAGAAGTAACAATTAAAAACAAAAACAGTAAAAAGTGATGACTGAAAAGTAATGAGTAACAATTAACGAGTAAAAAGTAAATAGCAAGATGTAATGATGTATTATGTATTGGTAATTTTTTTTTTTAACTTTTCATAAGTTCAACAATCTTAAGAGGGCTACGTGTATCAGATCAGCTAGGAGTAGCAATATACTAACAATTCATTTTTATTTTCATTTTGTGTGTGAAATTCCAATACCTCATACAAAAATTAAAATGTCGTTTTTTTTAGCACATCTTAATGTTTGTTTATTCGACTTTATTTACTTATTTTTTATCAAACGTCTGTACTTCTTTAATATATTTTCAAATTTGAATACATTAGATCGTAGATGTAGTTAAAATCCAACACAAGAACTCTCGAGTGCTATGGTGAGTATAATTTTCTATGTCTACATGCATCCAGTAGGTAGTCACTCACACACCTTTATCGTTATGTAACTACCAGATACTTCTTTTGCATTTAATTAAGGTTATATAATAAAAATTACAAACCTAATCGCTTTTAATGAACCATAATCTTAATTTTATCGGCAATAAACAACCCATATACATACACATGTATATAAACATATAGCAGTAGCAATCAATTAACATGAACTTAGCTTAACGAAAGGTATTAGTGGTTTCAATTAATGACTGATTAAGACATTTTATAGCATTTCCACTTACCTAACATTAAAGATCCTTAAAAAAATAATCAAAAAATCATATCCTCTTAAATCTGTTTTATCCCCCCGCAAAATAATACAGGTCGGTGTGTAAATTTTTTAGATTTAAACATTTCGACACTTTATCGGAAAGTAAGACCTTTTTCGACTTTTTTGATAAAAAGACAGAAAAAACTTTGTTAACGGTCTTAAAAACTTTTAATGTGTGTAAGGCAGAAAACTTTTTATCAGTTCAGTGTTATCCACTTTGAAAGAATACGCCTTTAATCTGTTTATCATGAGTAAGGTTACCTGTCTACGAAGCACACAACTTTTTGTGAAGAGAAAGGACCTTTTTCGTACAAATGAACTAATTGATATTTTTAAGCATTTTCCGAAACAGAAATACATACAAAATACTTAATATAAAGTATTAAGACAGCTTTTCTTAAATTTTCAATTAAAATAAATTACGGAAGAATTAGGTAGCGTTTCTTCTTAGGTTAGCGTTTTGGGTCTTAGGGAATTTGTGAATTCGGGATATCGCTATTTAAATTTTTGTATACGGATTTGGAATTGGTTGATATTTTTGTTTTTAAAACTTTAAATTGATACAACAATATTAAAAAGTTAATACAGGAAAATAGAAAAAAAAAATTCTGAGAAGCTTGGAACTATTATCTTGTATTATGGTGCTGAGCTTTATTTTTTTTATAATTTTTGCACGCGCTCAAGGGATTATTAATACCCTTTATATGGTTTTTAACACAGCGCGT
Source organism: Philhelius pedissequus (assembly GCA_910595825.1). NCBI lineage: Eukaryota > Metazoa > Arthropoda > Insecta > Diptera > Syrphidae > Philhelius > Philhelius pedissequus. The sequence continues at coordinate 75,414,646 of OU343162.1, forward strand.
GCATGCGGTGAAAGGAGAGAAAGAAGGATGTGAAAGATGTGTGATGCGATGTATTGAGACAGTGGTTGTTGTCTCAGATTTTATCTCCAGGGATGGGGGCTGAACTAATGCGAGAAAATTACCGTGTCTTATTTATTTATGTCTCTTATAATTCGCATTATTTTATTTATTTCGTTGACATATTAATGAGTAGTTTACTCAATCACATGTTGTTAGTGTTATGCCTGAACAACATGTAATGAGTAAACCAGCAACTCATTTTATGACAATTTTTAGAATAGGTTTTTAATGGAATATAAGAAGACATAGACAATGGCAGGAATCGAACCTGTGACCACGAGGTTGACAGGCGAGCACACAATTATCGCGCCATGGCCACCCCCAAAACATTTCCTCAGAAGGCCTTGAGAAGGAAGGAAAGGAGGTAAAAGGGAGAGACATATTCTTTTTCGAAAATATTTCGAACAATATACATACGTTTTTTTTCTAAGTGACTACGCATTAACTTTCCAAAATAAGTCATAAAGGTGATTGATTAGACTGTTTAAATACGTAAAAGTTCGCTTAAAAGAAGAAATCTTGCTTATGTCCCTAAGCTTTACAATTGTTGGGGAGCTTGTGGAAAAGATATTTCATTATCACAAAAATTGGTTTATCATGATATGCAGATTTGAATTTTTAGTTTGATTATTTTTTCGTTCAAAATCAAGAGCTTTTGCGACTGCCAATATTTCTGAATTTTTTTTACAAATTATTCATGATAAATTGTCACATATTGACATTTCGCAAGTCTGGTAAATTCAGCAATAACATAATTGGAAATTCATAATTTGAAGCTATACCGCTCTACCAAATTTCATCGTTCTGCAGCATTTGGAAGTGCTCCTTTCGAGTATCACCAATTCTGGGGAAGTTGGCTGATAAGACGCCCCTTGAATGGAGGCCTCAAATTTTCAAGGCGTTGTGCAGAATTACAAGACCTTGCAATTTCGGGAAGTGCTCCAAAATTTTGAAGATCAGCAGACTGACCTGCCGGCAGACCGAAATGTCTTATTTATAGTCCGACTGACATTCTGACTGACAATCTGGCTGACAGTCTGACTGAGAATTAAACTGATATCCTGATATGTGATAAAAAAGAACTGAAGTTTATTTATTTTATTTTGTGATTGCTTTTAATAAATTAATTTTAATAAATGAAGTTTATTTATTTTTGTTATTTTTATTTTCTGTTAATAAGCGAACACTCTAAATTTTGTAAATTAGTGTTTTGTTTAATATCTCTTAAACGCTCAACTCCCTTAAGGGAACAAAAATTTCTGCACCATGGCTGTCCATCCAAGGGCATTTCACTGTAGTTTACAAAAATTTTATTTTAAAAAATTCGTTTTACTTTTTTATATGAATCAATTTTTTAGTACCGACATTGTACGAGTATATAGATATTAATAGTACTATCATGACGACGAAATTCATCCAGCCTGCAAAAAGTTCTACTACTCATCATGGGTTCCACAGCCAAATCATAGGTTAGGTAGTGTTGGTGAGTTATGAAAATGCGTATGAACAGAATTAGTGTGATAATAAATTGATGAGAGAACTATATACAAAATTTATTATAAGTTAGAGGAGGAAAGGAAAACAAGTATTTGATAGGTTTTTCTAGGAGGATTTTTTAGTTGAGTAGGAGTTGGTTGGGTGTGTGTTTTATTTGTTCTACGGGCAGAGTTAAATCTGCTGGCTGTAGCAAATATAAAAATATGTGGGCATACACTTGTGTGAAACGGTCACCACTCCAAAAGATAAAGTTTCTTACCAAATGCAAATTCATTAATTATAATAATTATTTAACTATAAATTTGAGATTTGTGATAATCGTTGTCCAAGGAAATTTTTTCCTGTGTTCCCAAGGGGTTTCTTTTGATATTTTAGATTTCGATTTCATAAGTATTTCGTAAAAAATAGAAGAGACGAAATTTCAAATAAGAATTGTTTATTAATATTTCTAAATTTATTTAATAAATAATAACATTTAACGCAAAATAAGTAAGTGGTATAGGTATTGTATTTTTTGTTTGTTAATAAAAAAAAATAATTAAAAAAACAGCTTTTCAAAATTCAGCTTTAATTTTATATTAAATAATTTAATTATTAAATAATAATTAAACAATTATTATTATATTAATATTTAAATTAAATTAAAGTTCGCCCACATGGTATGCACAGGATTTTTAGTAGACAACTAAATATCTACCTATATTTTTAAAAACGTTTATACTTAATGTTTTTAAATACGTACAGGATTTGTTTAAATTTTTTCTACAAATGATCTTGGTGTGCTTATATTGAGTATTCAACAATATGCATTTAAAACTAATGTAATTTTTAAAAAATCGTCAATTTTCAAAAATATTGATTGTACTTTTTTTTCTCAAAATTCAAAAAATTATAATTATACATATAAATTTTTATTTTGAAAAAAGTTCAGTGACTAGTTGTTGAAAAATCGATTTTTCAAAAAAAAAAAAAAAAAATTTAGGTTAGTAGTTATATTTATTTAAAGATTTGAATATGCAGCTTTATTTACACTTTTAGGGAGCGTTTGCATAAAAAAATAATTTAAATCGGTTCATCGAATAGTGAAAAAGTCAAAAATATGAAAAGTGGTTATATAAGAACTGTAGCCCACTAATCGATTCAAACATTTTGAGAATAGCATAAGGTCACATAAATTACAATTTATGTTCTATGAGAAGTACCATTAAGAAGTACGCAAAACAAAATATTTTTTTAATTAAAACTGAACTATCCTAATTTAATAACTAATTTTTTTTTTAATTCTTGGAGCCGTTTTTTAGAAATATATTTTTTCTTAACGTTTTTTTTTAACATTTCTATGAGAGGTACCGTTGTTTTAAATCGATTAAGTCGAAGTTTCGAAATATTGAGTTTTCAAAAAAAAAATGTTTTTATTTAATTTAATTTTTTTTTTAATTTGGGCTTACATTAAGCTTTCTACGAGCTTCTGCATAAAAAAAATCAAAAATAAATTACCAAAAAATACCTTTTCCCTTCATTAATAAACTGATTTTTTTATAAAAATTGTTGGAGCCGTTTTTGAGATAAATAATATTTACCTTTTTGGCAGGTAGGTACTGTCATTTTTCGTCTTAAAAAAAAACTGAAAAAAAACTGGGGCATGTTTATGAAAAAAAAAAACGTTTAGGCTCTAAACTCGAGGACAGATAGACAGAGAGACGGAATTGCGGACCCATTTTTTCGTCATCGCTATCATCGTAATGTCAAGTTTGATAAAAATCGCGAGTTCGATTTTTTTCGAATCCATAACGTGTAATTAAATTATATGATATTATATATGTAGGTAATAGTACCTACATATATAATATCGCTAGTCAAAAAAAAAATAAAAAAACTACCTAGGTAATCCTACTTTATTTCCTAATAAAACTGTCTGTGGAGAAAAAATTAAATTATTCTCAATAGATATTATATTTGAAAAAGAAGAAAAAGTGCCTATGTAAATACATATTGTATGTAGGTGGGTATCTGGGTACACATGTACTTACCTAAACAAAACATATTGAAATATCTCAACATTGCTTTGCTATTTTCGCATAGGACAAGTGAAAAGTAGCAACGTTGCTACAATTCAAAATCCTAAAATCCACCAAATATCTAAAATTTGAAAGAAAAATTTAAAATAAATTCTATAATCCTAAAATCCACCAAATATCTAAAATTTGAAAGAAAAATTTAAAATAAATTCTATAATAACCTATACAAGCATGTATATCCATACACATTCTTACTTCAAATTCATGTATACGGCAATAGCCTTGATATAATTTATTTATACCCACCATATTTTGAAGGTTGCCATGGTAAAAACAGCTTATTCGGTTTTCTCTCTTACCCTCTATATTGTTGTCAGAACTAATAAGTTTCGACCGTCTCCCTTGCTTTTTTTCGTTTTTTGCCTCTACCTTTTCTTCCTCCACATCAACAATTCAATATCAATCGACGGAACTAGTAGCTAAAAAATTCTGTCTCATAGTAGTACTATAGGTTTCATATACAATGGTACCGACAAAAAATTATTCTTGTTTGACATGGAATAAAAAATAATAAGACTTCTACGTTGGATCTTAGAATGAGTGAATCCTTATGTGAAGCCAAGGGAAAAATTCAACTAACTAGACCAATTTCCTTTCAAAAATAATAGAGAGCTATTAGTTCGAAAATTATTCTAAGAATTCCTGGGCAATATAGCAGGCTTATTGCCACGTCTAGACTGGTCACTAGCTGACACGTTAAAATAAACAGCGACATGACATAAACCGTCATCATTAAAACATCTGCAAGACTGTATACCGAATAAATGACTTAAACTTCTAAATTTAATTAACAATGTAGCTACGTGGTAATTATCAATTTTATATTCTGTGTTGGTGTTGGGCTGTCGACAAATTATGTAGTGGGTCAAAATCATCAGAACAACGGTTTTTTGATGGAATCATTAAGACCTATTTAGGTGCTAATTAAGTGCTCAATAATAAAATTAGGTCCTCCAGTACTTTTGGTAAAATCGAATATTCTGTTAACATGATTAAAAGTGACAAGAGCAATTACTTGAAAAAAAAAACAGTCTAATTAAATGAGATATTAATAAGTTGTCTAAGAATACAAATATACCAGGAAAATTAATTGTTCTTTGAACAATCATTAAAACATCAAATAACATGAAGGCGGCAAGGGTATAGTCACATTGTGGATGTAGTAAAATTTTGCACGGGGTGTCAAATGTAATTGTGCTGTGACAATTGTGTTGCAGACGGAACGAGAGAGGACACCCAACATTGACGTCTCAGACAGAATGTCACTATAGACAGCTATAATTTTGAAGTGGTCAGAGAACTTGTATACCTAGCATCCGCTATAAACTCAGCGAACGGTACCAGTCTTGATATCAAACGAAGAATTACTTTTGCCAATCGCTGTTTCTTTGGGCTAAGAAGGCAATTGAGAAGCAAAGTTCTCTCTCTCCAGCAACTAAATTGTCCATTTATAAGACGTTTATCATCCTGGTCCTGAGGTATGGTGCACAGACATGGACACTGTTAATGGTGGATGAGAATGTGTTAGTTTTTGACAGGAAAATTCTCCGGGGGATTTTTGGTGCCGTCTGCAAGTACAGCGATAACGACCTAGCCACAAAAGTGAAAAGTGGGTCACATAGAGCGAATTGACATCAATGCTCCGGCCGGAAAAGTCTTTTAATCCAAACCCGTGGTACAGCAGAATAGAAGTGGATAGCGTAAAAGGTGGCCCATCATGCAAGTGACCTCAACCAACTTGGCGTGCGAAACTGGAGACAGCTATCTAGAAATCGAGCGACCTGGGAGGTGGCCGTGGCGCGATAGTTGTGTATTCGCCTGTCAATCTCATGGTCACAAGTTCGATTCCTGCCGTAGTCCATGTCCTCTTATTTTTCCATTAAAAACCAATTCTAAAATAAATGCCATACAATGAGTTGCTGGTTTACTCACCACATGCTGTTTAGGCATAGCACTAACAACATGTGATTGAGTAAAACTAGTATACCAATAAATATGGCAACGAATAAAAAAATAATGCAAATTATAAGGGACATAGATAAATAAGGCACGGAAACTTCTCCGCAATAGTTCAGCCGCCATCCCTGGAGAAAAAATCGGAGACAACAACCACCTTCAGTCTCAGAACATCGCGCCACAAATCTTTCCTATCCTTCTTTCTCTTCCTTAATCTGACGCAGGCGCTGTGTTGAAACATTTAAATGGTAGTATAATCCCTTGAGCGCGTGTAGATTATAAAAAAAAAAAAAACTGGAAGGCCCTGGTCCACTCCACAGTTAAATAAGTTGGTAAGTACTCAATGTATCAGCTGAATAACGTGGAACTACTATTACTTAATTAAGCAATTAAGCATTTGGTTATGTCTAGTTCCAACCTTTATCGACTAGAGATCTCGCAAGTCTGGCAATATCGCTGCTTTGACCAATGTCGTTCGAAATAGTCCACAAATATTGTAAAAATTGAGTTTCCAGCAGCTCATCTTACCCACATTTTTCGAGAACCAATTTAAAATGCTGTAAGTCGTAGGGTATGTTCATTTGCATAATACAATTGTTTCACATCGCTGCTATTAGGTTTAGTCCCTTCAAATAAGCTCTCCATGAAAATAAAGTAAGCTATTGTTTCTTTAGTTCTAACAAAATGGTCCCCAATTTAGTTCGACACAACTTTTGCTTAATCTAATAACGGGTGTTTTTTTAGACGTGTGGTTTTCAATCTGGCAATACTTTTTTTGAAGTTGGTCTTTTGACAGCTGTCACTTGGCTTATGCTCAGTTCGGTTTGGCATTTCAAAAATTGAAGCCGAACGACCATCAATTAATCGTGTCGCACGTTCGGTGAAGGGGCACAAAACGAGATGGCCACCGATCCCGATTTTCACAAGAAAATTTTGTTCAGCGATGGTTAAATGGTACGTAGGTTAAATGGGTACGTTAATAGCAAAATTGTCTTATTTGGAGGATTCATAATCCACAAGCCATTGTTGAGATGCCGTTAAATCCTCAAAAAGTCACTGTTGGTATGCTTTTATGGGCAAATAGAATCATTAGTTCATATTTCCTAAAAATGAAGGTTGGGTTCGATCCCTACGCTAGGCGCATTCTTTTCTATACCTCCAATTTTAATTGAATGCCGCCATGGGTTCAAATGAGAAAGTCAATACCTGGTTCTTAAATCCACTGTGGCGAACTAATGCCGTGCAATTCAGGTTGCATTTAAAAGACCTTAGGTCTTACAGGCATATATGTAGTTAAATTAAAAAAAAAAAAAGCTGGCCAAAATGTTACAGTCAATGGGGAACGCTGTAGACCAATGATTAATGACTTTTTCGTGCCTGAATTGGAGGATGTTGATGTGGACGATCTTTGGTTCCAACAAGACGGCGCTACATGCCATACAACCAACGAAACAATTAGTTTTTTTAAGGAAACTTTTGGTGAGCCCATTATCTCGCGCCGTGAACCTATGGCGTGCCACCAAGATCGTGCGATTTAGCACCGCTGGACTATTTATTGTGGGGTTATATAAAGTTGCTTGTCCAGTCAGATAAGCCCGAGACGATTGCCGCCTTGGAAGATATGCTGAAATACGGCCCCAATTGCTGCAAAAAGTTGTTGAAAATTGGGCCTCTCGACTGGAATTTATTCGAGCCAGCCGCGTCGGGAACTTGCCCGAAATCATATTTAAAACATGATGCAAATCCTTGTCTTTATAATTAAGCTAAATTCTTAACCATAACATTAAATTGTATGCGTTTTATTTCTTCTTGAAATCCACACGTCTAGAAAAACACCCTTTACTTGTTTTCCTAAGAAATCAGAGTTTCCACCCTACATATGAACAAGAACGTTCGACCAGGGCTTACTCTCAATTGGTTTTGTCTTGTTTATCCTTCGGGAGGAAAAATTGATTTTTTCTGATAGAAAGAAAGATTACAACCGATGATGTTGTTCCTATGTCAATCATTGCCAAGGAGACACGGGTTAATGAGGATAATTCCAATAACGACTCAAATTTCACTTGAAACTTCAACATCACTCTTTTAGATTTCTAGATCAGGGTTTTCTATGATAGCCAACAGAACGGTCGGGTGCAGGCAGAACGAATCGATTTAGGGAAATGAGAATAAGAAAATAATTCCGTTATAACATTATTATTATCGATGCCAATTAAAACGGTGACAGATTGCAAAATTAATAACTTTCTTAATTCCTACTTTTTTTCTCCACTCGATTTTTCTTATTAATTCTTTTATTTAAGAGAAGGAACAACATTGCGTGTGTATTTTTTTTTTCTTTAAAGTTATTTCATAACAAAATGGCTGGCAAATTTAAATTGTGATTCATTATTTAATTAACTCAATTATAAACCTTCCCTTAAAGGAATATTTGATGAACAATTTTAATTGGGATGAAGTTTCTTTCGTTTTACGAGTATGTGACGAAACTAGGAAAATTAGAAAAATTTTCATTTGTTCATTTTGGTTGTGGGTGTATGTGTGTGTCTGTGTCATAGATGCCATCAGAAAGGGTATATCAATTATTTAATTTGTAATCACTTGTGTCGTATGAAATTTAGAAGAAGCTTTGTACGAGTAATGTAGAAAGTTTAATTTTTCTTGGGGTGGTTTGTGCTTTATTACGTTTTCGGTTATGTCTTTGTTTAAGTAGGCACTAGTACAAGTCTCTCGAAGCATGATAAACTTTGTGGGGGTTGGATTAGAAGATGTATGGTGAAAAATTGAGCCATGCCATAGGCCTTTTTGCATGTAGCTGTCATGCTTGTTATACTTAATGATAAGTGTGCACCATTTTCTTTGAATGACCCTGTGTAGGTTCTAATTACGACATTAATTTATTGATTTTCTTCCTTTACACCCGTATTAATTTGTACATATACATAGGAATATGCAGAAGGTTCTTATTAATTACTTTTTGTATAAGACGAAGCTATACAAATCTGCTTCGATTTGATAAATATTTGAATTGCTGTCTCAACGAAACTATGTCAAGTGCTTTGAACTTAAGGACTAACGTATATATATGTATTAGTCATTAGAGGTTTATTGATAGCAATTTGCGTGTTTCTGTATAATCTTTTATTGCGTTTGATGTTAAACAAGTTTATAAGTAGGTACATATACCAGTATTACAAGGCTTGAAATTTATTGGATTAAATATATTATCCTTAATTGGAACATCTAGTTAGGAATATATTTTCGATGTTTAGTTTTTGTAGCGTAACTTTAAAGCATCTTGAAAAAAAAGGTACAACTTTACTATACATTTTCGAGGAGGATATTATTCTTATAAAATGTTGCATGCTTCTGAATTATGTTGGAAGACATTGGGTCGAAAATTCGTATCTATTTACAGTAATAGAAATATAGTATTGAGATTGTTTTCAATTAACACACCTTGTGCCTAGGTTAGGTTAGGTTAAAAAGGGTGGTGAAACGGCAGGCCGCCTTACTTCACTTGGATGACAATGGATCCAATGCGGTCTCCAGGATATGAAAGGGGAAGTTTAAGGAGGGGAGCAAAGCCCTAAACCATCCTGACCTTTGAATAAATTTCAGGATATGTGGCTTATTACAGAGATAAATCTGAGACATCAACCACCTCGCGCCACACATCTTTCTCTTCTTTCACATGACGCCCGCGCTGTGTTAAAAACATAAAAAGGGTATAAGACTAAAGGGTGTAAGATTATAAAAAAAAAAAAAAAAAATCGCTCAGTTCGTCGTTGAAGTAATCTCCGAGGGCTTCCTTCCTGGTTCGGGCTAAGGCTAAGGCATTCACAAAGGAAGTGGCATGATCCATCTTCCGCCTCTTCGTCCATAAAACCTCTACATAAGTTAGGATGCTCATTAGGAGGGACAGTTGAGGTCTGTTAAGCCCTATTAAATATTCTGTTTTTTTTTCTTAAAGATGTCTGTCCAAATATTTCTCGAAACCAGACAACTGTAGATACCTGGCCATCTCTGTCGTATGCGATTTTGAGAAAAATTTGTTAGATTATAAAAAGTTTTTGCTCGTATGTCACTATATGTCCTGGACCCAGATTAGGGTGACTAATTATTCGATTCGCTTAGGAATATTAATTCGTTGCGGCACCGATCTACTCGTTTTGACTTTGTGACGATTGAGGATGGCCTTGATTGCCGCATCATTGTCTATGTTTCTGTTGTCTAGTTTACAGGCAGAGAGAGGCTTAGCCGCCTCACTTATTGCAAGCACCTCCGCCTGAAATACACAGCAATAATTTGGAAGTCTGTATGATTTGGTTAAAGAAGGATCAGTGCCAAATTTCTCTAGAAAAAATCGAGAAAATCTTTTATAGAAGTCAATAGCCGTCTAGCGACATATCCAATTTTGTCATATTGTCTTAGTACCATCAACAACTGTTAATTTACCTGCAAATTTCAAGAAGGGCATAATTTTTGGGCATACCAAATAAGAATAACAAGCAGATAACCATTCGGCGGCGGTGGCACCTCCATGAAAAAAAACGTATTATTTCTCCCATTTCTAATATTCCAAAATGTTGTCGAATCTTCCTTAAACATGCACTAATTTACTGTGGATGTATGAATACAGTGACTTGTTGACAAACTTTATCAATTTAAATTTACAACAATATTCTTTTCTGCAGATTGTTCTTTGTTCAAATAAGAAGGTTCCATGTTCAACAATAAATTTGCACAAGGATCTCAACCAGCACCATTCCTCCTTAAAAGATCATATACATTATACACTTTAGATTAGACTCAGGGAGACGCTTAAGTGTTCTAAGTTAACTTATATTTGCTGCTGGAAGTGCTAGAGCTCCAATATCAACTAGGCTGGATCTAAACTGATCTATTTTAAACCCACGAAATAAAACATCAGCTTATTCGATGATACTGTCTATACCGGTTTAATATACCTCAGCAGCTGACTTTCACTGTATTCATAATCGTATTGTAACGAATTGTACTGCCTACCTGACTACTTTTAAATTGCTAACGGATTATTTTATACTAACAACCATAACTAAAAGTATGCTACAAACTCTAACCAAAACAGCAACTGAAAGTATGCTACAAACTTCATAACTATTCCCATTGGTGGAGACTTTATATCCAATATTAGAAGACACAAACCCAATAAGCCATTGGAAAGGAACTTGCTGAAACCGTTTAATGAGAACTTTCACGGTATATCTAGAAAGTTTAAAAGAGTATAAATACCGGTCTACTAACTGCAAAACGGGACAGTTTATTTTTGAAAGCGCAAGTGTAAGGTTGGTTGTAATAAAACATATTTGAGTTTGTAATTGGTATACTTTTATTATAAGTGGAATAATAAAGTGTTTAGTGTGTTAGAAAGAAAAAGTGTTTAATTAGTTGTGAAATAAATAAGTTGAAGTTGTTAAAAGGAAATAGGTTTTATTTGCGAACCCGAGTAAAAATATTTCAGTATCATGAAAAATATCATATTTTATCTACTTTTAAATCGCTATCGAAATTAATTTTTAAAAGAAAACACCTGAAAGTATGCTACAAACTACATGTCTACCACTCTCAGTGGAGACTTTCATCTAATTTTCAAAGACACAAGCCCAATATTACAGCTTTCGCATTAAATGTTTTACGATCTGCCAGTTTAATCATGTAAATATTGTACTGTCGCCATTTTGCAATTAATGACAAGTAAAAACACCATTGTTTTTTCTTAATGTATATTACTTAGGATTGATTTTGTTTAAAATGTTCCCAATTTTGTGAAAACAATAATCCTGGCATTTGTCTAGAACCATCATAATTGAAAGATCATCGCTTACCGTTTTGAGTAAATGAAAGATTTTTAAATTATTTTTATTTACACCAACAACTACGAGTACTATAATATGGTGGGCGAGCCAGTTCGACAAAATTGAGTCCAAATTTTATTTGAATAATGTTTATCCCAACCACCACTCGAAGCAAATGTAAATTCCTAAAAGGAAAATTCAGTTTTAGAAAAAAAAAATCAACTGAACTCGAGTTATTTCTTGAACCAAGTTTAACTTAGAGTGCTTTACACAATTGCGACTCAAAAGACAAAGTACAATAAACTCGAGTTACTAAATTATACATAGCTGTTGTTATTGTCAGCTAATTGTTCTTTTTTGTAAGTCCATCATGAATAATTTCACAAGGTAAATTAATTTTTTATTGTTTAAATAAAGTTATATACTTACATTTTAAATAAATATTTTTTTAAGGTAAAACTTATAGTTGAATACTCTGATGATGACGCGGTAATAATGTTTTCTTCCTATTATGAACAGAACTTCCACGAAGGGTTAACATATTCAAAGAATGAATGGGTCATTTTACTATAATTATAATCATAGGTTTTTTCAATAGCTTTCGCTTTTCCTAGGAATGCGATTGGAATATCTTAATTAAGATTTGGCGGCATTAATAAAATTCATACTGAAATAAGAAAAAATCAGAACATGGCTTTATAAGCGGGGAGTTAATATTTTTTTTATTGAGTTTCTTAGTAAGTTAACGTTCATTTTTTGACTATTTACTTGAACTGTCAAAACATTCCGATTGAAATAAGAAAACATGCATGAAAAAAAAAACATTTCCAACCACGATTTAAATAATAACCAATCAAATGAATGAACACCGGCTGTACTTCAGTTAATCCGCCTATTAAGTACTAAACTTCGATTGTACAATATTTCATAGTTGCTAAGTCGAGCTTAAATCTCGAAACAATGCTGAACAATGAATGTACAACTGGCCCTAAGATGCTTACTTTTATATCATTTCAATCTTTCAACCCGGACTTAATCGCATAAATGCAATAATTTTAGCACCTAAATTGAACTTGACTTACAAAACCAATACTTTTCCAAAACATCCTCAAGCTTATTCGAGTGGAAATTGGTATATGCTCTTTTTGACTTCGTTCCTAATTGAATCAGAAACAACTAATACGCATCTAGAATAAGGGGAAATGCCAATAAAATAATTTAAGCAAATATATGAAAATTAACGGAATATTCCAAATTCGAATAAATGCCATTCTAATCAGTTTTTTTGAAATTTCGAATTTCTATAAAAGTGGTTTATGTTCTAATTGTAAAGTCTTTAAGGTTTTCGAGTTGAAAAAAATCCGAAACCATCATCTTATGTTCCTTCTTATATTTCCCTCGTCATATGAGAATATTTTCCTGATATAGTTGAGATAGATAATGTGTCAAATTTCTCTAAAAGAAATTCATAAATTTTGTTAAATCAAAACTCCACTTGGCTACCTAGCTTAGCAGGCTTACTAAAATAAAATGCACGACTGGATCGCACGTACTTGCTGCTATGTTCGATCACATTATATGCAAAAGATTCTTAATAGAAACGGCTAAATGTATTAAAGACGGTTTTCACTTAATTTTTTACATGTAAAAATTCTTAAATTTTTTTCAAAAAAAAAAAAATTGGCATGAAAATTTTAAATATTTAATAATATAAATTCAAAAACAAAATTTCAGAAAAAATCGTTCACCCGATCCCGAAATTTCGAATTTTCAAAAAAAAAAAAAAAAATTATTATTTAGAATTTGAAGTAACTCTTGTATAAACATTTTGATCGAAATCCGTTAAGCCGTTTATGAGAAATTCGAAAATCAATAAAATGGTTGTATGGCAGGTACCGGTAATAACAAAGTTTTTGAAAATTTTTTGGGCCAAAATGTATAACATATCCAAAGTAGTACACACACTAATTTTTATTAAAATCGTTAAAGCCGTTTTCGTGATAATTAAGATGGTTAAAAAATTTGTATGGCAAGTACCTTTATTCTTGGGGCTAAGGCAACGATTCAAAAATCTGTTTTGGACAATCACCTTAAACGCCTAAGCACCAAGTTTGAACAAAATCAGTTCAGCCGTTTAGGCTGTACATAGTATTACAGGCAGACAGACAGACAAACGGAATTGCGGGACCCACTTTTTTGGTGTTTTCTATCATCATAATGTCAACTTTGATTTAAATCTCGAGTTCGATTTTTTTTCCAAATGCAAAACTTGCCCTATTCTACCTACATATATCGCAAGTAAAAATCAATTTTAATATCATGTCGATGTTTTTTCCGTAGTGCGATCGATTTCATCGATAAATCTTACCCGCAAATCCCAGTATTGTATTTCATTTCAACCACGATGCCTATTATCAAATAAGTCACGAAAATCCCATGAAAAGTGTGAAGAATCATATATGATACGAGTAGATATGTATATGCGATTCTACACCCTGTAAGCATTGTTTTTGTTCCGATAACAGCCGCAACTAATCATATAAAAGCCATTAAGGCAAAATATTCTCCATACATGTACATATACTATCCATATGCATGCACCATTCTACTATTTTACGGTTTAATCCATCCGATCCAACCCTGCTTTATTTATACTTCTTGATGAACCATCCCATAACCATTACATGGCATTGAGCAGACAGTGACACCCCTTGAGAAGCCCTGAATGAATCCCTTACAAATTACGTTACATTCAATTCATCCCTTTTGCACATTAACATTGCCGAAAGCTTTATCGTTCTTCTTGTAATAAAATGGCATCATTAACGATATACATACTTATATATATTTTTTTACTGATGTTTCAGCATAATTTGTAAAATATGTGAAGCTGCACGAAAAAAAATAAAGAAATCAATATTCAATGGAATTCGACATAATCGACAAACGCATTGGTGACATCTGCGTTAGATGATTTTTTTTTTAACATCACACATTTCGTTGTTTTATTAAAATGTGTGTGTTTTTTTTATTAAAATAATAAGGCCTTAAGATAAAAGGGGTCTTATACCTTTAAGGGGTTTTTAAAAAAACCTGAAGAAAATTATAAAATTAGACAACAAACCTTAATAGTTTAAAGAAAATGTATGACTGGATCGCACGTAATTGCTCTTATGTTCGATCACATCGTATGCGAAAGGTTTCTATTAAGAATGTAAGAATATATTTTTCAAGTCGTTTTTTTATCTAACTTTGTATACCTATAGAAAATTTCTTAAATTTTTTTCTAAAAAAAATTAGTATCGCAATTTGAAAAAAATTAGGCCGGTTTGCTGATACGAATCATAAATATTTATGATCAACTTAAAACTCTTAAGAGCCAGTTTTTTCTCTGCCTAAACTGTCACATAAGTGCTTGAATTGTACTTAAATGCTTAACGCCCTTTTGCTAATACACAACTTAAGCATTTAAATTCTACTTAAGAACTTATGTGACAGCATGACAACAAAATAAAATAAAATAATTCGAATTATAAGAGACATAAATAAATTAGACACGGTAATTTTCTCCGCATTAGTTCAGTGCCATCCTTAGAGATAAAATCTGAGACAACAACCACCGTCTCAATACATCGCGCCACACATCTTTCTATCATTCTTTCTCTTCTTTCACCGGATGCCCGCGCTGTGATACAAACATATAAAGGGTATTCATAATCCCTTGAGCGCGTGCAAAATTATATATATAAAAAAAAAAAAAAAAAAAACAGCTTACGCAGAGGAAAAAGTAGCCCTTAAGCATTTTAAGTTGAACATAAATATTTATGATTCGTATCAGCAAACGGGCTTTAGTAATATAAACTTAAAAACAGAATTTCAAAAAAAAATTATCTACATGTTTTCAAAAAACAAAAAAAAAACACAATTTTTGCCAAGTTCAGTTCATCTTACATAGATTTCGTGAAGAACATCTAGTGTGAACTATATCCAACAAGACTAGAATTCCTAATCATTAAATTGGAAATTTTTGTTTTTTGCCCATGGCCTGGCATTATTTATATAAGAAGTTTTTTTTTTAAATAATACAAATTCTATATACTACTGAAATACATCAGCCAAGTAGAAGACTTAGCACTATAATATTTGGACTTGTTGAATTATTGATTCAAAATAGCTTTTAACGGCCTTTAGTCCAACAAAAATTGGCGTTTCGTCCCGGCGATCTCACATGGACTCATCAGTTGACTAGTGAGTCCATGTGAGATCGCCGGGACGAAACGCCAATTTTTGTTGTACTAAAGGCCGTTAAAAGCTATTTTGAATCAATAATTCAACAAGTCCAAATATTATAGTGCTAAGTCTTCTACTTGGCTGATGTATTTCAGTAGTATATAGAATTTGAATCTTCAAAATTCAGCTTTTTTTCATTTTGTCTGCTTGTCAAAATTCTGTCCGTCAAAAAAAATTCTGCTTATATTTTTTAAATTTTTAATTAACTTTTTTATTTACAAACGAGAAACAAAAAAATTACAGAAAAAAAACAAGCAAACATGAAAGAGGACAGTGTTTTTTAAAATGCGCCTAAGATAGCCAAGTGACTTAGATGGGTTTTCTTTTATAATTCTGTTTATTTGTTTGTTTTTCGAAACACTTTTTTTTGTTTAATAGACATTCAGTTAGTGTAATTGCCTTAAGAAGTTGACCGACAAATAAAATATTTTTTTTATTAAACTCTTAAGAAAACAAGAGTATGCTCTGCTTATCAAAACTGCAAATAATAAAGAAAACAAAGGTTTGGCGCTTTTTAACATTTTCCAAACCTTTGTTTTCCTTATTATTTGCAGAATTTTGATGAGCAGAATCTTGAAAAGCTGAATTTCGGCGAGCAGAATTTTAAAATGTAGAATTTTGTTAAGAGAATTTTGTTAAAAAATTTTGACTCCGACAGAATTTTGACCTCAACCCCATCGAAATCCGTTGAGCGGTTTATGACGAAGACGAAAATAAAAAAAATGGTTGTATGGTAGGTAATGTTAATATCAAAATATTCTTAAAAGAATTTTGACTAAAATGTAGACTATACCCAAAGTAGTGCACAGACTTTTTTGTATCAAAATCGTTGGAGCCGTTTTTGAGATAATTAAGATGGTTGCAAAAATTGTATGGAAAGTAACGTTATTTTTGGGACTAAAAACGATTACAAAATGTATTTTAGACAATCACCTAAAACGCTTAAGTACCAAGTTTGAAGAAAATTGCTTCATTCGGTTAAGCTGTGGAACATTCTACAGACAGACGAACAGACAGACAGGCATTCAGGCGGAATTCCGTGACCAACTTTTTTGGTGTTCTCTTTCATCGTAATGTCAAGTTTTATTAAGATCTCAAATTTGATTTTTTTTTTCGAAATGCAAGACTTGCCCTATATCGCAACTAAAAATTACATTTACATTACATTACATATTATACTACTCCGTAGATAAATCTACGAAAAAGAGACACTGAAGCACTGGCAACGAGACCATTGGCCTTAAACATCACATACATTAATACAACAGAGAGAGACAGAGAAAGAAAGAATACACAACAGAAGACACATGTCAACAGCACGTGGTTGGTTTCCGACGGTCCTCCATCGAAGTACTAACCACGCGCAACGATGCTTTATTTCGCTGATCTATGGGAAGCGATACTTTCATCGGAGCCAAGGCCGTTGACAACTAAAAATTTATATCAATGATAATTTGAAATGGCGGGGATTCACAGCTCCATTTTATTAAAATAATTCGTTTTCGTTTCATCTGTGGTTGAAAATAAGGGAAAAAAAGGATTTCTGAACATACACTCTATAGGAACTTCTCCCCTGTAGCATACGATCTGAATTGAACTTAGGGGACTACTTTTGTGATTTGACAACATTTTATACAATTGATTAGAAATATGGTGAACTGGGAACACTCGCTTAATTGGTGCATTATTGGTTCCAACTGTGCCATACTATGATACATATTGTGCCCCATGTAATTCAAGAGAAATTTCAACACTTTCGCAAGGGATGATTTTTCGTCTGCTCGCTCATTTCCCTTAAGCTGAGATTAAGGGTGCGCTGAGAATCACTATCACATCTCGGCAATCGGCATTGCTTAAAGCTTAATCAATGTACTATTTAATTCCACTGATGATGACGACGGTTGTTGAGGTTAGCCGTATCTTAGAGCAAATATGACGTACATTTTAAAATCATATTAAAACATTGATCGTAAATTAAAACTTCCCTGCGAATGTAATGTGTCGCTTCTTCGAACGGAGGATATGATACTCGAAAGAACTCCTCGGAATTGATTGGTGTGGGTAAGAAATATTCAAAGGGAATTTGACTGTCACACAGGGTGACACACGAATCGTGAGTAATTTTTTTTTTATTTTATAGGCTACTATTTAGATCTATCAAATTGACTGATTGGGATACTGAAAAATGGATTTGGATAGTGCAGCGATACCATTCTTTGCAGTCCGTCATTTCCGTCCAAAGGGAATTTAGGTTGGAGTTTGGCGGTACTCCCCCGAGTAGATGGACCATTATGTGGCTGGTGAACATGTTTGCCGAAACTGGAAGCATCGAACGAAGACCGTATCATCGAGATCCCAATGTTCGGGTTCAGGATACAATCGTGGCTGTTGCATCGGCAATACAGGCAAATCCAAGTGTTTCGACTAGAAACTTATCGGGCCAAATTGGAGTTAGCAGACGGTCATTACAACGGATACTTGTTTCCACACAAAGTCCAAAGTCCAAATTACAAGCAAGTTAAACCCTTGGGAATTATTGCAATGGCCGAAGAAGACAACACATTGATAAATTGTTTGTTCATGTCTATGAACACCGAATATGGAGTGAATCTAATCCAGAAATGCTCCATGAGACGGAACTGCACCCAGAACGAATTACTGTGTGATGCGCAGTTTCATCAAGGTGTATTGTTGGGCCATAATTCTTTGAAGAAAACAGTGTAACACAAACTGTCAATGGGGACCGTTATTTAAAGAAGTTGAAGGAGTTTTTTTTACCCAGAACTTCGCCGAAGACGTATCCCCTTCAGCAGGATTTGGTTTCAACAAGATGGAGCAAGTGCACACGTAGCCACACAAGCTATGGCGGAGCTCCAAAGAAAATTCCCAAACAAATTGATATCCAGGAACTGCACTTTTCGCTGCCCCCCAAGGTCACCTGGCCTGACTACACAAGACTTTTTTTATGGGGTTATGTCAAGCAGGAAGTGTACAAAGTTAATCCTAGGAATTTGACTGAATTGAAGCAGTCCATTAAGACAATAATTGAGGCGATCAAAATTTCAAACCTTTAGGCCGCAATGAACAATTTTCTGATCAGGTGCCGCATTTGCGTGGATGAGCGTGGAGGTCATTTGCGGTCTATCATCTTTAAAAACCATCAGTTATTCAAAATAAAATTTAATTTTTAATCCAATAAAAAAAATTAATGAAATACATCGATTCAAATAAAAGTTATTTTAATTTCTTATTGTAGCACGATTCGTGAGCCACCCTGTATAAAACACTTTTTGGGTTTCTATCAACATATAATCAATTTACAACGCATAAACACAATAATTGTGTTAATCAAAATTAAAACCCTACAAATGCTTTATTATCTGCTTAGTTAACATTTTAATAGTTAACAAAAGTTTTAAAATTTATGAAAAGTTAGTAGACTACTATGTATATAGTAAATTGCTAACTAGTATCGTGTTAAAGCCTTAATAATAGGTTGTTTAAATTTTTTCGCCAATGTTTTATGTTCGCGGCATTTTTTTTTTGAACAGATTCCTTATTTATTTTTTTTTATTAACATGCTTCAGCGTTAGCTTATCTTTCTTTGAATGTCCTCTCCTCTTGTAAGCAGAATGCCTACAATTGTAGGGAAATGTTTGCCTTCTACAACTGTAAGCTTTTTGTTTGTGTTACATAAATAATCTACACTTGTCAGATTAACATTATATTACAAGTGGATCTTGACTTGTAGACTTGTAGCTTTGTGTTACAGGCCCCTGGTAGCCCAATTAAGTTCAAAACACCAGAAGTGGTAGACAAAAATCCATGGTTTGATAATGGACGATCGGCGATTGAAATTGCCGAACTAGAAGAGGCACCAGGCTTAGCACATAGCTCAGTGATTCCGATTTTTATAAATTTTTGGCATGCAAAAGCATTCCGTAATGTGGGTGCCGCTTTGTTCACAATCGATAACAAACGCATTCGGTATGCAACTTCAGATGTGTGTTTGGCGATGCTCCAGAAAAATTCGACTAACGTTTTTGCGACGTTTAGTGTTCGATTCACAACAATAACACACCAGAAACCAGGGGACTGGCAAAACAATAGACTTCTCCTGGTGAATCGAAGACGAAGAAGGCCTATGTGGGCTTGTCAGCAAACAAGGTCCTGGAGACAGTGTTTTTGGTATGCGTGCGGTATTATTCACATTCATTATCTGGAAAAGGGTAAATAGATCACCTGCTCACACTACGGAGAGCTGCTGGATCGATTCCAATCCGGTTTGAAGCAAATACAGCCGCTGCTGGCAAAGAAAAATATTCTTTTTCACCAGCACTACGCACCGGCCGGTGGGGTCCACAAGTTCATAGTCGCTATAGAAAAAATGCATAAGTTAGGCTACGCACTCCTCCCCATCCAGCATATTCCTCAGATTCACCGCCGGACTATTTCTTGTTTTCAAATGGCTTGTGAGGAATGTCCAGCTTGTTTTTGTTAAGTTTCGTTCATTCGTGCAGCTATCGCATCAGTGATTAAATACTAATCAAACGATTGACCGACATCGCCACCAAAACAACATGACCGTCATGTTCTAAGTAAGTAAGTTTTTTTCTGGCAAAAAAATATATTTTTTTCTCAAAAACTACCTTAAGCCTGTCGGCAAAACATCCAAGGCTTGAATGTACGAGTTAAAAAAACTCTCCATTCTGCCAGTATACTAACACACTACCAAGAAGATGTGTTCCCTTTTATAAGTTATCAAGTCCAAAAGCTGATCCGAAATACTAATGCTCTTCTCAATTTAATTTGACAAATTGTGATTCAGGAGTCTACCTACAAAAGCGGAGACGCCCATCAGGTAGCCCACATTATTGGCGGTACCAACAACAAAATAAGAAAAAAGATGCATAAGTATGTCTGACGACGAACGGGGGCGGCTGGCGTGTAAGAAAAATTAAGTGGATCTTAAAGGTCATGAGAAAAAAGCATACTGATTACGGTAGGTATATACTTTCTTTATGTTTTTTTTTTAGCTTTTGGGGTAATATACCCTTCTTTGACTGTATAACTGTTTACTATGCCATTTTTCTAGCTCATACGAGTATATGTAGGTACTCAGTTTGGGTTATTTATCTGAGTCAGTGAGAGGAAAAAAAAAGAATTGGGAATTTATTCACGTCACTATCACTTGTCAAGTGTTTTGTTTTATTTATTTTTTGTTTTTTTTTTTATACCTTTTCTAGGAAATCGTTTGACAAAGTGAAAAGGATTCGAAATGATAGATGTACTAGGATGGATACGAAATTAGGGACTTTTCATAATCTTAATTTATATTGTTACTGTGTTTTAACTAGAGTAAAATATTTCAGTGATATAAGCAGATAGGTATACGGATATGTGTAAGTGTGTGTCAAAGTGACGAAAGACTATGTAGATTCGGCTTCAAGTTGATAGATAGGAAAATAAGAATTTTCTATTAAGATTTAAAGGGGCTTGTTGTATTTAGGTAAACATTATTGACTTTAGCCTTAAAGGAAATTTTCCTTCTTTTTTTTTTATTACTTAATAAGCTTCAGGCGTCTCAGTGACTGTTTTCAGCTGTAGGTAGTTCCTAAGGAATAATTTTGATTATTTTTTTTTGACCACCTTTGAAGTTTTGTTCACCCCTAATTATATACATAACATTGAGTCTTAAAGACGCTTAGTTACCCTGAATAATTTATAGTCAATTTCGTTCCGAAATAATTTATCGCGGTTACCATTTCAATGTTTGTTTTAATGATTTTAAACGTTTTGTAATTTATTTAATTTTTGTCGAAGAAATTCGTCAAAGTTTACCTCTTTGAAATTCAAAATAGATTAAGAGATTTAAGATGATTGCTTCACTGACATTCATTAAAAATTCTAAGAAGGCAGCTCCCCTGGCGGAAGTCGGGAAGAAACGTCTTACAGAATGTAAACTTTTTTGGGATAAGCGGTCCCCAGGGGAATTAAATAAAACCAGTCATAAACTGACGAAGAAAGATAAAATTCTACTGTAAAGCGAAATACACCGATGCAATCTAAAAGAAGAATCAGAATTAATTTGTATAAAATTTTATAAAAGGCTTACTATTAAAAATCAGGTCTCTGCTTAAGAACGGTGAGTAAATCATGGAATTGTGAGAACTGGGGGATATGAAATTAAGGTTCCATTTTTTTGATTTTCGACTTTTATGAGCGGTTCCTCTGATTTCGATCAAAATTTCTGTATAGGAGGTCCTTCGAATTCTAAATATTATTGCATACCAAAATTTTCGAAAAATATTTTTTGGATTTTTTGAAACAAAACAACAATTTTAATATTTCGAAAACGGATTAAAGATTTTTTTTTTGAAATTATAGTTTTAAATTTATATTATTAAAGAGTTAAAATTGTCATTACATTTTTTTTTTTTTGAAAAAAAATTAAGAGACAAATAAATTTAGACGTTTCTACTAAGAATCTTGTGCATACAATGTGATCGAACATAAGAGCAAGTACGTGCAATACAGTCGTGCATTTTATTTAATTCATTTGTTGCTTAATTTTTGATACACAAAATTTCTTTAATTTTCTTGTAAAAAAGGTTGGTATGGTAATTTTGTATTTAATAATATTAAGTGAAAAAAACCGTCCAACCGTTTATGAGAAGTCGAAAATCAAAAAAATTTACGTATGGCAGGTACCATTAATAACAAAATATGTAATAAAATGTTTGCACTAAAATGTAGACTATGCCGATAGTAGTGCACATATTTTTTTTTATCAAAATCGGTAGAGACGTATTCGAGATAAGTAAGATGGTATAAAAAATTGTAGCAAGTACCGTTATTTTTAGGGCTAAAAAACTATTCAAAAACCATATTTATTTGAGACAAGTACCTACAACGCTTAAATACCAAGTTTGATGAAAATCACTTCAGCGGTTAAGGCAAGTAGTTCAACCTACACACAGACGGGATTGCCTACTTTTTTCGGAACGATATACAACTCGACGACAGGACACCATCAATAATCAATTTTAGTAACCCGTATAACTTCATTGTGGCATGGACTGTGTACATACCCCTCTAAACAACATAAAAGAAAAAGTTCCACATATATGTACATGTAGCTCATAAATAAACATCCTTAAAATAAATATACCCAAATAGTTCTTACATCACTGTGAAACAATATCTCAACATAAGTGCTAAGTCCATACTAGATATTCGTATAAATAATTTATAATTTATTGAATTTTTCGGTAGAAAAAAAAATTACAACAATTTGCCGCCAATAAAACTTGAAATGTTGACTTTTGCCCTTTCAATGTCAATCAAACAAATAAAACCTTTCAACCATCAAAAAACAACCCCGCGCTGCCATCACACATCACGTTGCTCATCAATCAATCATTGATTTCACTAAACCATGCAGGAGGCAATTCGGAACGGAAGTCAATGTTGCCATTTTAGTGATTTCGAATGTCCGAATTCATTATTAGTGAGAAAAAAAGGAAACAGAAAGAATCAAGAAACTTTGAATTGTATCTCTTTTATTATATTCAAGCTTTAAATGAAAATAATCATTCTATATCTTCCTGTCATTTTTTAGCTGCCAAAAATCTTGGGAACCATATAGACCTTGATCTCGGTTGCAACGATTTTAACTGCTATTGCAATTTAAAATTATTGACAATTGGTATGAAAACAAAACTGATTGATAAATTAGCAATTTTCATGTAGTTCTCTACTCTTATTTTCATAGCTTCACAAATTTGTCAATTGTGTTTTTAAATATAGAATTTCTATTTTTGTCAATTATTAAAAAATATCAACCATCATAACAGGAGTGTTTAAAAAAATGGTTTCAAAAATAAAGACTCAATTAGGTTTGAAGTCGCTGTTAAAAAATGGAATACAAACGCCGTAAATTTTCCATTCTCAACAGAGTTTTTTTTGCACTCAAGGGGTTATTACTACCCTTAATAATGGGTTATCCATTTTGCGGTTTCAAAAGTAAATGTAAATAAAACACATATAAAATATTTTTTTTCATGATATTTCTTTTTTATCATAAAGTTTGGACATTGACATTATGTGTGAAACACTACATCATTTAAATGACCACCACGGGAATTGTTTCAAGCATCGATTCTTTTGAGGTAATTTTCGACCACTTTTTGACACATATTGGGCGGTAACTTAGCCATAAATTGACGAATGTTGGTTTTCAAGTGCTCAAGAGTTAAAGCTTTATCTGCATAAACACGGTCTTTCGCGTAGCCCCACAAAAAAAAGTCCAGCGGTGTCAAATCGCATGATCTTGGTGGCCAGTTGATATCGCCACGACGAGAAATTACGCGGAAACCACATATTCTCCAAGTCGAATTCTTCAATAGCAGGCAAAAAAAAGTCGGTTATCATATGACCAGAACGCTCCGAATTGACGGTAACAGTCTTTCCATCGTCGTTTTCGAAGAAGTAAGGCCCAATCACACCTCCGGACCAAAGAGCGCCCCAAACAGTGACTTTTTGTGGATGTAATGGCCTCTCTTCAATCACTTGAGGATTCTCAGAACCCCAAATACGACAATTTTGTTTATTAACATACCCACCGAGTGAGAAATGTGCTTCGTCGCTGAAGAAAATTTTGTTCGAAAAATCGCCGTGCACCGACTGTTGTTCAAGCACCCATTCGACGTATCTGCGACGTTGTGAATGGTCAGCTGGATTCAGTTGTTGTGTGAGCTAGACTTTATATGGATGTAGGTGTAGATCCAAATGCAAAATACGCCATAATGTGCCGTACGACAGTGCTCATTCCTGAGAACGATGAGGAATCGACACATTCGGGTCTTCGGCAACACTTTCACTCACAGCAGCGATATTTTCAGTGGTGCGAGCGAAACGATGATGCACATGCCTGACAATATCTCTTACCAATCCAGTCTCTTCAAATTTCTTCACAATTTTGCCAATTGCTTGCTTAGTTGGACGATTATGTAAACCATAATCTCCTCTTAAAGCACGATATGTGGCTGTGGCAGAATCACCATTTTTGTAGTAGGTTTTAACAATTTTTATGCGTTGTGCGATAGTTAAGCGATCCATTTTCGTAAATGTCAGACTTTCATCAAATTGGTTTAACAACATGTCAAACTAATGTACTTTTGAAACCGCAAAATGGATAACCCTTTATATTAAACACAACACGAGCGATTTATGATAAGATTAAAGGGGAGATACCGATGTACATTGGTTTAAAATGTTTGATTATCGCAATGGGAGGGGGGAATTTGGTCGGGTAAAGCATCACACATTCGGTTGGTGCGGCTGTACTATACTTAAGAGTATGCCTGAAGTTGGACTTAAGGGTAAACTAATGAGCGGCGCGAGTATAACGGTTGCATTGTTTTACGGAGAAATGCAATTGCTGTTTCATTAGAGTATTGTACTGAAAATATTGATATAAGAATGATGGGCATGAAACATTGCGACAGAGTGAATGAGGAGCATTTTTTTGTTTTTAATACAGACTTGAATAAAAATATGCCATAGTTGATGTTTTTAGATTAAACAATTTATATTAAATTAATTTTTAAATTTTCACAAATATATTAAAATTTGTTTAATATCTATTTTTAATATATATAATTACAAAAATTACCTAATTATTCAATTTTGAAATGAAAACTTACCAAGTAAACCAACACAATTGAAGCCAGTAATCATAAAATACCAGATTTTTCTGATAATTTTGAGGTTCTTCCATATTACTCTACTTAAAATATTTGACATTTGACATTAATAAGCTTAGAACTTGGCTACTTTTTTAACATGTATGTTTTTGGTGTGATTTCACTAATTTTTGCAAAGATTCTTTTTATCAGGATACGTGGGTGGAATAAACGCCCAATGAATGCCTCAGAAGGTAACGTAAGTTCTTAATTTATGCCTTTTGTGAAGTGATCTATTGAAACGGTAATAATCGATAAGAAGTGCGTGGATGAAACGCCCCTGCATGAAAAATTTCATAATTTCAAATTTTTCTTTGTAAAGCTGAATGCTCTAACAAACATAATCCTGCACCAATTGAAATCGCTCTCAATATATTTAATATTAATTCTGTGAAAACTGTTGTTATCCTATCGCTCTACCAAATTTCATCATTCTACGACAATCAGCTGTGCTCCTTATATTGGCATGAAAATGGGCGGGTACCACGCCCCCTGAATGGAAAATCTTAAATTTTCGATTATTTCCTTCGTATACACCACAAGGCCTACCGTTGTGCGAAATTACAAGATTCTACGATGTCGGGAAGTGCTCCATAATTTTGATGATCTGACAGTGAGTGAGTCAGCCAGTCAGTCAGCTATGGTTTTTGCGATTTTTGCAGTCTTATATCTCGGGAACCACTTAAGCTAAAGAATTGGAATTGGGTGAGTTGCTTAAGCCTGGCGGGCTTAGCAAACACTGAGAGCCTGAAGTTTCTGACTTTATTGGTACTGAAGTTAGAGGGGTCAAAAATCGCCTGAGTTTGTTCATGTAAATAGCTTGTAGTGCCAGAACTTTACTGGATACTATGGTGCCCTTTGATACTGCATTTAAAAATTTTCAAAAAATAGTTTTTTTTGGATTAAAAAAAATAGTTGGAAAATTCAATATTTCGAAAATGCATGGACGATTTTTTCTGAAATGTTGGTTTTAAATTTATATTATTAGGTATTTAAAATTGTCATTCCATTTTTTTTTTTTTTTAAATGAAGAAATTTTGTATATAGTAAAAAACAACTTTAAGAATATATTTAACTGTTTCTAATAAGATTCTTTTGCATACAATGTAATCGAACATAAGAGCAGGTACATGCGATCCAGTCGTGCATTTGGTTGTAATTCATAATTTTTAAATTAATTTTGCTAGTTTTTCTTACCAATTTTGATTTTGCTACAACCAGGCATCGACAATGAGATAGATACATTTTTTTCTATAACAAAAAACGTCATCCTGACATTTGTAAATTTGCCGTCCAATTTTGCTGCATACAAAAAATTACTGGTCAGAAATTGTCAGGAAGGGAAATATTTAACTCTCTAACTCTATGAGAGCTCTCTTCTGCCCAAAACTATTAAATTTGTAAGACTAAAACATGAATTGGCAAGAAGCACGAATTGGCAGTTTTGGGTAGGGTATGTGAAACAGTCTAATGTTGCGAAGCATTTTTTTCTTTAAATTCACATAATGCAAAAAAAAAAATTATCTCAGTTGTAGACTTATTGACAGATCGAATTTTGAGAGACATAGTCTGAAAATTCAATTTGCCAAAAAATCTTAGTATTTCTGAAGATTTTTTAAAAATATTCATTCTTAGAATGTTTACATAAAATCAATGCTATTTTATTTTACATTGTGTGGCAACACTGACGCAACTGTAAAGCATCATCGAATTTGTTACCAAAAATAACACTGACACTCACATCCTTTCTAGGTATATACATAGAGATAGGTACGAGTATAAAAGCTGACTCCCTTTTGCTGACTCACGGACCGGACACGGACACGGTTTGTTTACTTGATCAGAAGTAGTATGTGGTACATATTTACCTAGTATATGTATGTATTATGTAGTTATTCTAGAAGCAGGGATTATGGAAGTAACACACCTAGTTCTAACAATGTAGTGTACCCAAATCGATTTGCCAGCAGTTTGACCGCCAAGGCGAGGCGCCGCGCCGCGCCAATGCAATGGATCAAAATGAAAGTACAGTGAGTGAGAGGAAATACGGTTCGAATTGATTTTCATCAATTAAATTCAATGCACAAGAGAAACTTCGCATAAACGTATAACATCTGAGCCATATACCTTCTAGGATACTTATATAATGGCTGTGTTTGTGTTTATGTTTAAAAGTATGTTTGCTTAAGCTGCTTGATGTGTATCCCTTGAAGCCAAACATTACCTTCTGCCAGCGCGGCTGCTGCCGTTCGGGCTTAAATGATCTCGTTAAATTTCGAAGAGGTAATAAAATTCAATATCACTCGACCAGCACAGCACATTGCAGTTCGCAGCGCCTCAATGAACAGGACGAAAAAATAAAAAAAAAAACACAAGCATTATAAAAAAAAAGAAATTTTAGTTTATTGCTAAGAGTTTGGGAAAATGTGTATAATTGTGTATTCGTTGAGGGTTGACCGTCTCGTTGTTGTCATGGATGGCCAAACGATGTCAATAAATAAAGAACTTTTTTTTACGTTTTGTTTTCTTACACAGAAATTATTTCTTAACACATTTACCCGGAGTGATATCCTTGACAAAAGCAAAAGGATATAAATAAACTCAGAAGCAAAAGAAAAACGACCGTATACAGGATTCTATGGAGAACAAAATATAAGAAAAAACACACAAAAAATGTTTTGCGAGAAGAGAAAAATCAATAATGTGTAATTGTATTTAATTTAGTTGTAAAGTTAAGACCATTAAAAATAAATAATTCGGAGAGGTCACATTGGAAATTGATATAAAATACTTATATAGGACTGAAAATAAAAAAAAATTGCTTTTTAGGGGCATTTCCATCAAATGTATACTTTTTTTAAGCTTTTATAGATTATCAATACAATTTTTGTTTCTCTTTGGACATAAGGTTTTTTACTTGCGATTTTGTAGCTACTATAGGTTTAGGGAAATATATTTTTGGAAAAAATCGAATTGAAGGTTCAATTTTGATATTAAAGATCGAGACAAGAAAAAAGGGGGTCCCTTTCGATATCGCTGAAAGGGTTTAAAACAAACTTTTTATTATCTCGAAAACTACTTAAACGATTATGATACTATTTAGTGTGGGTATTGTTGTAGGCAAGGACAATCAGGTAATTTCCGAAAAATAATTATATAAAATGTTTTTAACGGTATGTACATAGGTACCTTCTATAACCATTTTTTTTTTATTTTGCAGACATTTTTTTTGTTCGAAAATTCAATAATTCGAAAACTGATGATGATGAATAAATGAATAAAATTAGCATACCAACATTTTTTTTAGAAAAAAATGTTGTGGACAAAAACACGTCCTTAAAAATATATATTTACTCGTATCTGTAGGTATGTAGATATCTACTAAAACTTTTGTGCTTACGATGTAATCGACCAAGGTCGATCAAAATAGCTTTCACATTTTCCATGTAATTCGGTCAATTAAAATTCAGATAGGAGCTTGAAGATATGATTTGAATCTTCCTCCAACCAGGTTGATTTCTTTGAGAAAATTCATTACTTGGAATTACGTTTGAGGAGGGTAATTCACCATCCTCGATTTGGTGGTTTCCCAAACATTTGTGTCTATAAGTGCATCACGTTTACTTATTATGTGGGTCAGTGTTTGCTCTTGGAGATAGCAGAATCTGAATGCCAAATTGTCGATAAGCCGCGGATGTTTAGATGCCAGTTGTTTGAATGACATTTAATTTGAGATTCTTCAAGACTAGGAATGGCAACGATACGTGACCAGACTAGACTTTTGTTAGTTTCGTCTCGGTGTCGTCAAGATCGAAAAAGTTCAATCTCGTCTCGGTCTCGGTCTTACCTAACCAAGTCTTGTGTCGATCTTCTTTCTCGTGAAAATTTTAATGTACAGTCTCTTGTTGGTCTCGGTTTTGGTCTCATTCTTATTCCTTGTCCCTTTTTTACTTGTGATATAGGTACTATAGGTACGGTGACCATATTTCTCTGAGCAAAACCCGGAACATAAATTTAAAAAATGAAAAACGTGTTTGGTACAAAATCAACAAATAATATTTTAGAAGTTTTGACTAAGTTGGTTTTTATGTGGACTTTGGAGAATTAAGAAAAAATGATTCTCATCGTCTGTATTGGTCGTTATGATGATTAAATGAAAGCAATTTTCATTTTATTGACAAGAAAAAGGTGGGTCCCTTTCGAAATCGCTGAACTGGCTTAAGAAAAAAATTAATTATTTTGAAAACTACTCAAACGGTTATGATACTATTTAGTGTGGGTATTGTTGTAGGCAAGGACAATCAGGTAATGTCCGAAAAATAATTATATAAAATGTTTTTAACGGTATGTACATAGGTACCTTCTATAACCATTTTTTTTTTATTTTGCAAAGACATTTTTTTTGTTCGAAAATTCAATAATTCGAAAACTGATGATGATGAATAAATGAATAAAATTAGCATACCAACATTTTTTTTAGAAAAAAATGTTGTGGACAAAAACACGTCCTTAAAAATATATATTTACTCGTATCTGTAGGTATGTAGATATCTACTAAAACTTTTGTGCTTACGATGTAATCGACCAAGGTCGATCAAAATAGCTTTCACATTTTCCATGTAATTCGGTCAATTAAAATTCAGATAGGAGCTTGAAGATATGATTTGAATCTTCCTCCAACCAGGTTGATTTCTTTGAGAAAATTCATTACTTGGAATTACGTTTGAGGAGGGTAATTCACCATCCTCGATTTGGTGGTTTCCCAAACATTTGTGTCTATAAGTGCATCACGTTTACTTATTATGTGGGTCAGTGTTTGCTCTTGGAGATAGCAGAATCTGAATGCCAAATTGTCGATAAGCCGCGGATGTTTAGATGCCAGTTGTTTGAATGACATTTAATTTGAGATTCTTCACGACTAGGAATGGCAACGATACGTGACCAGACTAGACTTTTGTTAGTTTCGTCTCGGTGTCGTCAAGATCGAAAAAGTTCAATCTCGTCTCGGTCTCGGTCTTACCTAACCAAGTCTTGTGTCGATCTTCTTTCTCGTGAAAATTTTAATGTACAGTCTCTTGTTGGTCTCGGTTTTGGTCTCATTCTTATTCTTTGTCCCTTTTTTACTTGTGATATAGGTACTATAGGTACGGTGACCATATTTCTCTGAGCAAAACCCGGAACATAAATTTAAAAAATGAAAAACGTGTTTGGTACAAAATCAACAAATAATATTTTAGAAGTTTTGACTAAGTTGGTTTTTATGTGGACTTTGGAGAATTAAGAAAAAAATGATTCTCATCGTCTGTATTGGTCGTTATGATGATTAAATGAAAGCAATTTTCATTTTATTGTTTCCTATTAAATATTTTTTTTTAATTTCTTGCAGCTAAAATTATAGTTTAATTTTACAATTAACATTTCAACACTCAGTTGTGTGTTTTCATTTGTCTAAATATTATTCATTATGCAAGGAACTTTTTCGGTTAAAGCATTTAAATCTGGCAGGCAGAGGCCTAACTCGACAATAAGTAAAAGATTTTTGAAGTTTTTACATTGTTTGTAAAAATGCTAAAATATGTCTTTCCATTTGTCGGCCACAGTTATTTTGTTCCTTATTCATTTTGTTATAATTTTGTGACACACAAATTCGTCAAACAAGGTGGAATCATTAATAGTTGTATCCCTCTGCTTTTGGTTGACAAAAGATAACGAAGATTCTATTTCTGGCCAGGGAGGATA
The DNA here is from genome assembly GCA_910595825.1 of Philhelius pedissequus. NCBI lineage: Eukaryota > Metazoa > Arthropoda > Insecta > Diptera > Syrphidae > Philhelius > Philhelius pedissequus. The sequence continues at coordinate 75,445,849 of OU343162.1, forward strand.
AATTAATGTTTCGAAGAATTACCCAACTAAAAAACATCATATTATTAAAAAGATACATCCCAATGATTTAAGTATTCGTAACACGTTATGTAAATTAATGAATATTTGCTTTACATTACTTTTGGTCAATTAATTTTTGTTTGAATTATTGACTGATAAATTTCTTTGCAAACAAAATATTAACTAGTTGCTAGCGCAACTTAAGACACGCACATTTTTTGGGACTCTGCTAATAATATGCTCACATGTAAAATTGAGGCCTCGGATTGAATGAAATGAAGAAAGAAAGACCTCAGATGAAGAGTTGTTAAGCAAGTTCTTTAAAATAAGAAAAATTTCCCTTCAATGATTATAAAGTTGTATTATTCTCTCGATAGCTGGTTTTAGAAATAGCCAACTATAGTTTTTCTTTAACGAACTAAAATCGTGAGCAGCACAGTTAACTCCAATGAGATCATTACCGTTAATGGCTTGAAGCTTATCAAAAAGTGTTCTTTTTGCCTTTCCTTGCTGACCCACCAAAATATTACAGTTTATGTTGTAAGCACAAATTGCCAAAATTTTACCATAGTCTTATCTATGTATTTTGAAGCGATGTCCGATGTTTCCCTTGGAAGATTTTCAACCTCCAAAGTCTTGACAACAATATCTAGTTGTGGTGAAAAATAACGAACCAAGAGGGGGCAGTTTTGTACATTCATGATTAGTACAATCAGAAAAAACTGTCACAAAACTTACTCTGCGCAGAGAAGTTTTAATTCCTTCCATATAATTTGGTTCAAGAACATTGAACACAATAGCTTTACAATTTGTGTGTGCACAGGAATATATTTGATCAAAACAACTTTTAATAAGTTTCGATGTCCATTGTGCAATCATTAGACCTGAATGAGTCCAGATGCCTTCATTAATTGCATTTTTCCTTGTAGGTCCTTGAAAATTTGTCGAATTAAAAAACCATCGGTACATTTTGCTTGAAGTGGCATCAAAGTCAGATTCTTTTTTTTTTTTGGTTTTTAGTGCTGTTCAATATCATATCTACCACCACTGCTTATAGAAAATGTAGAAACGTATTTTAAACAGGTTACGTATTGCCTTTTTTCATAGTTGTTTATGAAGAAAAATTCCCTCTGAAGATCATCGTTGAATTCACATTTTCTATTTGGAGGCATTTCACAAATTTCTAAATTTATTGTAAATAATTAAAAGAAACAATTTCCATTTCATTTCATCACATTTCAAATTTATATATTGTGTTTTTTTGTGAAGATACAGTTTGAAAAGAAATCTGACAGCTCAACGAAGGTGACAAATTAAGCGTTCAGTGAACATGCTTTTATAGTAAATCCCTCAGAACCGTTTGTTAAGGCGGATTCGCCCTTTGACAAAAAAAAAATATTCAACACATTTAAATTATTGTAAATAAAATTGTTAAATTTTTTTAAACGTTATTCAAATAATAATAAAAAATAAAATACGGGACATTTGTACGTCCCGGGTTTTCTTAAAATTTACCCGGGACAGTTGAGCGTAATACGGCACTGTCCCGGGAAATACGGGACGGATGGTCACCGTAACTATATGGCAAAAAAGTGGGTCCGGCAATTCCGTCTGTCTGTCCGTCTGTCTATCTGTCTGTCTTTAGAACGATCTACAGCCTAAACGGCTGAACCGATTTTGTTCAAACTTGGTGGTTAGGCAAAAATAGGTGATTGTCCAACAGATTTTCGATTCGTTATTTTAGCCCCAAAAATAACGGTACTTAACATAATACAAAATTTTCTACCATCTTAATTATCTCGAAAACGGCTCTAACGATTTTGATAAAAATTAGTGTGTGTTCTACTTTGGGAATGGTCTACATTTTGGCCAACAATTTTTTTTTTTAATATTTTGTTATTAACGGTACCTACCATACAACCATATTTTGATTTTCGACTTTCTCATAAACGGCTTAACGGATTTCAATAAAAAATTGTATACAGGAGCTCCTTCAAATACTAAATAATACTGCATTTTAAAATTTTCAAAAATAGTTTTTTTTTTCGCATTTTGAAAAAAAAAATACTTTGAAAATTCAATATTTCGAAATTTCTGAAATTTTGTTTTTGAATTTATGTATATTATTAAATATTTAAAATGTTCATACCAATTTTTTTTTAGAAAAAAATTAAGGAATTTTTATGTATAACAATTTAACTGAAAAACGGCTTTAAAAATACATTTATCCGTTTCTATGAAGAATATTTTGCATATAATGTAATCGAAAATAGGAGCAAGTGCGTGTGATCCAGTCGTGCATTTTATTTTGTTTTGATCTACCGATTTCGTTTCGTTAAAGTGAATTATGCGAAAGAGCTGCCTAAGAATAAATACATTGAGACAATGCTTTTTCTGTGTCAGTTCATTCGGGAATTTGGTCTGACTAGTCCTGTGATAATGCCGTATTATTAAAAATTTACGAAGTTCAAGTGATACTATTTTTGTCCCTGTCCTTCTTTATATCCATTTTCATAGTTTCTCAATTGTATTCTGTAATCATATTCTATAAATATTAAAATTTCATTGAGATCCTAAATATAAATAACTGAATTTTATTTCATCACACATTGCTAATAATATTTTCTCTTTCTATTTTCAGGTAAGTCATTATAATAAACAACAGCAAATTGCTAGGCTAAATTGTCATACGTTACGTAACGATGCAATATGAAAGACTAATGGGACTGGGAAATGGAAATATCTTAATTGCACTCTGGGTATTTATGACATTTATCAATATTTATGTTTAATCAACATCACAATCAGCATCTGTATGAAGTCACCATCATGATTATCGTCACTACCATCATCTGCAATAAATAGAAGAGTCTACTTGTTTATTAAACCGAACCACCCCCACCCCCAAACACTCAACACTCCAAAAAAATACATATGGAACTGTTTGTGGGTTTAGGTAGGTGCTGTGTGAATATGTTTGGGCCGTGTAGTTCGTCGTCGTCATCTTCTCTAAGGGTTTATCAAATATTTACATTCAACTCGACAAATCAACAAACACTGAGCGATACTTTCATAAGCATTTGCAAAAGCCAAACCCACCTACAGTTACATTTATAGTATAGATATCTACTTCATGTCCGAATTCAGTAGCTCAATCGCATTCAACTCTAATTCTAACTAGAATGTCGCAACCCATCACCTATCTGCTTCACCTTTCCACCTACGCGAATTCTATTCAGGACATCTACCTATACATACTTAGATATCCCTGTACAAATATGAATTAATTATGAAATGAAATAATGCTTAATGTATGTAAAATAACAAACAATCCGTTGATACTCGTATCGTATCTAAATACGTCCATATCCATATCGGCTCACTTAAAAGCCGACAGTGTACACTTTCTATTCTGAGCAACGGATTGTTTCAGGACAGCTTTTGGTTGAGCAAATAGTTAAGGCCTTTGGGAAAGGATATATTTATGATGACTCTTTCCAAAAATGTATAGACTGTAATAGAGAGAGAGAGAGAGAGAGAGAGGGAGTGGTTGAAATTTATATCAAGTTGGTTTAAGGGGTTGGTTGGCTGTTGTACAAATCCTTGTTGTTTAAGGACATACAACATGGTCATTTAAGAACTTCTATATATTAGAATGATGTGCGTGTTTAGTTTCCACCATGAAGAGTATCAAAGCGGCTCGTGTCAAAAATATATATCTATAAGCATATATACACCGCACGGAAGATAGACCCTGACACATTTACCATCCATGTCCGACCATGACAAGCAAGCCATCAATTAACTCCTTCTATATGGAGTCACATTAAATGGAATAAATGTCTCTCGTTTTGATGAGCAAACGTCATCAGATGTTGCTTTATAATTATGAAGGTTATATTAACATAAAGGACTTAAAAAGGGTTGAAAAAGCTAATAACTAGATTTGTTTTGGTCCTGATGGTAGATGTCATTGACATTTATTTGATCTCGAGTGACACTTTCGGAATTACAATTTAATTAGACAATTTTGAGGTTAGGTAACTTGAAGTTTAAATATATAGTTTTAATTTTTAGTTAACTTATGATCTGTGGGTAAGACTACTCTCTCAACTGGCTTAACAACTTATATAATCATTAAAGCGTATTTATATGCTATATGATTTAATAGGCGTTTTTCTTTTATAGTTCAGAGCAGAGTCTGAACTGTCAAACAAATTGTTTGTGTTTCTCTTTCACTCAGAGCGTTCAGAGCTCCGAATGTGTGCTTCTTTGTTCGTATGTTTAGAGTGCACTCGATGTGCTGGGACATAATCGTCTGAGCAAATAGCCGAGCATAAAAAATGTTATTTGTGTCAAGAAGGACAATGTGGAATAAAAATAATCAGATACAATTAAAATGGCGACAGAAGTTTGTCGCTTGTTTATTTTCTGTGCATGATGTGTATTTGTGTACAAAATAAGGGTTGTTTTGTTCTGTATTACTTTTTGTGGTTAAAATGAAAATTTATTCTGGTGTTGTTCAATTATGTTTAAAAAAACAAATCAGTGTTCAGTGCTCGGTCTGTTCGGAAAAAGTTTAAAGCATACTCTATGCGCTCTAACTCTGTTCAGTGGTCTACTCTGAATGAAAAAAGAAAAATGGCTAATGTAGATCGGATTCCTATACAGCTTAAACAAAACTTTGGAATTTTATTAAAATGTGTGGTGTCGCAAAAAGCTCGTGGGTACCTACATATACTGGGCGAACCCTTTTTTTTTTTAGAACAGTGGCGCCTTTTGACATTATTGGGGCACCGAATAAAAACAAATTTATTAGGAATCGTACTTGTAATTTACTGCAAAATTGTATACACTCTCCTATGACCCGTTCTCCCCGCCAAACCAGCCCATAGTGTTAGTGTTAGCATTCTCATTTTTTTTATATTCTACACGCGCTCAAGGGATTATACTACCCTTTAAATGTTTCAATACAGCGCGAGCATGAGGGTGAGGTTAAGGAAGAGAAAGAATGATAGGAAAGATGTGTGTTGCGATATTCAGAGACTGTACGTGGTTGTTGTCTCAGATTTTATCTCCAGGGATTTCGGCTGAACTAATGCGGAGAAATTTCCGTGTCTTATTTATCGATGTCCCTTATAATTCACATTAATTTTTTTATTGTTTGTCATATTTTATCGGTGTACTAGTTTTACTCAATCAAATGTTATTAGTTCATGTAATGAGTAAACCAACAACTCATTTTATGACATTTATTTTTAGAATTGGTTTTTTGAATGGAAAAATAAGAGGACATAGAATACGGCTGGGATCGAACCTGTGTCCATGAGGTTGACAGGCGAACACACAACTATCGCGCCACGGCCACCCCCAAAACAAATAATTAATACTTTTTACCAATGATATGATTAATGGATAACTTACGAAATTTATTACTTTTGAAGCTTTTGAAAAAAAATTAATGATTTTGAAATATGAGAAAGGTAAAGGCAGACTACGGAAACACTAGAAAAGCATTTTAATGCAAATAAGAGCACGAAGAATTAGAAGCTGAAGATTTGATGTGTTCTTGAATGGAGTATATTGACTTTAAGCCCTCTTTTATTTCACCATATATACGTGCTGTTATTCGTTAGGTATGTAGTGGTCAAACAGTTGACCACCAAATAGGACAAATTAACGTAAGATAATATTTTGTAATTTCTTCATCATTTTTCGTTATTTGTTCGCAAGAAGCAATCCGCCTGAAAAGAAACAGTTTTTTGGTTCTTATGTGGAAAATAGGATCGTATTTCCAAAACCTTACGTGTGACAATCTAAAACACTATTACGCCCCAGGATCATGGAAGCTGTATTGTCAAAATAACAGCTTTCTTATTCAGAATAAATAAATATTTAATTTGTCACGCATAATCTCAGAAAGTATCCAACTAATTTACGGAAACTAAATTTTATTATAGTCTTTATTATTTTAATAATGTTTGTAGCATATTTATTTACTTTAATTAATTTTTTTATTAGAAAATATTTGTATTTCAAATTTGTTATTCACTTTGAGAATGGCCCACTTAAGTCACTTTTACTTTTAAGCCTGTTATGCGCATATTGTAAGAAATATTCTTTGCTTAATTATTCATACTAACTGAAAAAAAATCAAATGTTGTAATTTGTATTAACTGTAATTAAAAACAAAATAAATTAACTCACTTAAGTCTCCTTATACGTATATGAGAGGAATCTACTTTTTTGCCTTCTCCAAGATGGCGGCTCAGTTTCACTTTTTAATGCGATGTTGCTGTACCACTAACTTCGTTTTACTAACGCATATTTTATCAAGATTCATAGAAGTGCAAAAGAGAGCTATAATGATATAGAAATAGATTTGGCTGTATATCAGTGAGTAGGCTTACCGCTGCATGTTTTTTGAAATTTCTTTACCTTGCTCTTGAATTTCTTTTTCGTCAAATTTTTAATGTTGATGAATAAATACGAATTAATACGGAAAATAAACTAGAATTTTCCAAAAAATTAACATACGAAAATAAGAATACAATAGAATGAAACAAAACTGTCAAAATAACGGGTGATACTGAAAATTAGAAAAGGCCTTCTAAAGGGTCGAACAACGATCTTTTAAAATACAAATTCTGCATCAAAAGTAGACAATAATATATGCAATAAATAATTATATTTTTATTAATAATTAAGTTTTTCCTAATGAAAATTCATCATTCCAGCTGACAGGCATTAAAAAAATGGAACAAAGCATTCCAATGATTTGTGTTGCATGTCTCTCTTATTCCACTGAGAGAATTGTGGACAAGCATTTTGTTCTTATGATATAGTTTAATCAGGAATATTTTGTGGCAGACTGGTTGTAAGGTTGTATTACACTTGTGAACTGATGTAATTTTCGTGCTTATAAACGAGACCCTCAGGAAAAAAATATATTCATTTCATACTCATGCGTTTTTCTTACTAAATTGCATAGTATTTTTACATGAGTTTGTTTGTTTCAATAATATTCTCTCTTCAATATTGTCTGTCTTTTCTTTGCACACAAATTATTTTGCATTATGGAGGAACTCAAGGGAGGGTGTGCTAGTTTATAAATCTACATTTATTTATTTATATTTGTTTAATATAAATATTTTAATAAGAACATGCATTACCAAATAACATTTATAAACAAAATAGTGGTTTCCTTAAATTTTAAAGGAGTCTCCATTTTTGAAAATTTTCAAACGTGCTTATATCCATTGATTCATTTCTATTTGTATTTCCTTGCATCTTTATGTTTAAACTTCGTCAAGTTGCGTAAATTAACTACAAGTACCTATACTTGAAATTATTTTAATCAAAACTTTTAATAGGTATTTCACTTTTTAAGTGTTTTGATGACAGATTAATCGCCTCCTCCTTTCTTCGCCAAACAAAATGATAGAAGTTTTTGCGTTGGATAAATTCAATAGAATCCATTATACGTTATCTAAAATAAAGAATCGTCAATTAAGTTAAGAATTTGATTTAAAATTATTCTATCTATATGTATCCTTGTTAAAAACAAAGACACAAACACAAAAAAAATCATTATATTAAAGTCACCATAGAGATACAAAATAATTTGCAGCACATTTCAGAAACGAACTGCCAAAACGACAGGTTTTCTATACCACTTAAAGAAGAAAACTCATTTTAAAAGACATTCCACTAAGTCAATAAAGGAGATCCCATGGTAACCTACCCTCCCCAAACGCGTTATCCTGTCAGTAGTCACAAAGCGTGACTTTTATTTTAACTTTCATGCATTTTAACGACGAATTAGCTCCGCCACACCGTTCCCTAACATCGGACTGTTTTTATCATCATCAGCATCATCATCATCTTCAATTTCGTTGTCTTGGCATCTTCTGTTCAAATTCGTTTGTGCCTTAAGGACATTTTACAAAAAAAAAAAAAAAAACAAACAAACATCAACGCCCACATCCTTATGTTGGGGTTTTATTTTTCGTCATTCATCTCATTGACAATTTTAATCGTCGCTTTGCACGTAATATCCGTAACGGCCAATAAATGCGCAGTTCAATTTCGTTTTTATTACCGGTTCTCGCGTAAAAGACTTTCCAAAAAACCGGAAAGCTGATTGAGATTTAATGGCGTTGGTGTCTGTATACTTTACTTACCTGCACAGGTGCCAGGTATATAAAATGTATGGATTTGAAGGAAATGAGGGGGTAAATCGAGCTTTCTGATGTTATTTAAAGTGTGTAGTCGTTCATTTAAGTACCCAGGTGTGTGTGTGTTTGTAAGAAGCTTGAATAAGCTGAAGAAGGCGTTAAGGGTTGAATATGTCTTAGAGTTTCCTAGCCAAAATTAGCCATACAATTTAAAGTTTTCTATTTACTTAATTACATGAGGGCTTGGTCAACACAGTGTGCATCGAAAGTGTACATACAGATTAAAAAGTTCAACTTTAAGAAAGAAATATTTAATGCCGATTCAAAGAAGGACTTTTAAGCATTTAACAGGGTTCTAAACCTTAATTTAGGAGTTTTGCATCCTTCTATTATGGCTAAAGTACTTCAGCTTAAAAGACGCTAAAAAAGTCGGGATGTCGGAAAGATCTAAAGACTTAGCGAATCTGAGAAAATTCCTGCTCCTACACCGCATTCCATTTTAGATCCGTCGGTAAAAATGTTTACGTCGAAATCTTCGTCATTTTATCATCTACCCAATTATTCCTGGATGGAAAGATAACTTTAAAACATTTACTAAAGCTCAGAGTAGGGGTGCAGTAGTCAGTGTCTATCGGCAGGTTATCTGGAATCAATTTTGCTGTGTCGCTGTGAACGTTAGGTTTGGCAACCCAGCATTTTGATTCGTTGAGACTAAACGCGAGAAGGTTGATAACCATAGCAGCTGCCATTTTCGTTTTGTAATATTTTAATTTTCAATTTTTGGAGATACAAAATGAATTAGTTAACAAATTTTGACTTTGCATGTTAATAATAATATTTTAATGATTTTTTTTATTAGTAAAAAAGATTGGTCATCTTCAGCCGACGATCACGATTGAGGGCAACATCTAGTAATTCGCAATGTCGCCCGAATACCTACTCTGGGTTCACAGGAATCCGCCATTCTTTTTTTAATTTTTTTTTCAAATAAAAAAAGAAAACACCGAAACAATAGTTGTCACGGACCAGGACTTTAACTTTTTTGGATTTTTCTTGGCATTTTTTTCAATACATAATGTTTTTTTTTTTTTTTTTTTTCGACTTTCCCATTAACGACTCAACGCATACAAATTTTTAAACAGGAGTTTCTTCGTAATTTCAACAATACTGCGTAATAATATTTTCGAAAAATATTTGTTTGAATTTTGAAAAAAAAAAAACAATAATTGTTTTTGAAAATTCAATATTTCGAAGACGGATGAACGATTTTTTAAAAATTCTATTTTCTCAAAGACTGCTGCGTACATTGGGGCATGTTGGTCCTTTGTGATCCGCCCTTTCGCACATAGATGTCCCTAACTAATGTTTGAAGAAAACCGGTTAATTTACGAACCAGAGCGTACTGAATTGACAATTGATAACTGAACTAGGTGGTCCAGTTTATCAACAAACCTGTTTCCGAAGTGTCGACGGCAATTTGTTTGTAAACTTGGACAGTCGCAGAGCAGATGCTTAAAGGTTTCTCTTTCATCAACAACTTTTACAGAAATCTGGTGCCAATACAACCAATCTAGTGGATATTGTACCTATGGCACAATGCCCTGTTAGTACACTTATCAAGGTTCAGATGTTCTTTTTACTCAGTGACAAAATATACTGGGTTTTATTTTCGTTAATTCAAAGTCATAAACTTCTAAAGATGACACAATCGCTCCTGGATAACCAGGAGTTACTTATTTGCTCCTTCATTCTTATGTCCATCTTCCTTTTCATACTCAATAATGTTTCTTTTTCTTCTTTCACCGGATGCCCACGCAGTGTTAAAAACATATAAAGGGTATTCATAATCCCTTGAGCGGGTGCAAAATTATAAAAAAAAAACAAAAAAAAAAAAATGATTCATACTCAATAAGCTGATGTATCGTCCCCTTTTATATTCCTATGTCCAGGAATCCAGCAGAGTTTGACTTGGTTGGATTTACCAATGATATCCAACACGCTTCGGCACTTTGCCACTGCCTTATCGTCTCACTGGATAGTGCGTTTATAGCTGCTTGATGAGATCATTTTTTTTTTGCTACGAGTATGAATCATTTCGGCTGCTTTTTCAATAGTGTAAATCTCAAGCTGAAAGATGCCAAATTCACGCATTTTTCCGTTGATACTTTATCTCTAACGCATTTTCCACCTTTGAAGTTCAAAGTTTTATTATTTGTCATTTTGTAAAACTGACATCCTTCGTCAGTCACGTGAATAACCCTCTCGCAGCTTTCCCCAAACAGTACCTACACAACTAAATTATTGATAACATTAGATAGATACGAGTAGATAGATTAGATTTATTTTTCTGTATACATAATTGATTACAATATTATTTACTACAATAAAGCATGGCATTTGCCGTCAGCCAGATTGACAATTATATATCTTTAATTTAAAAATTTATTAACAAAATTAAGTCTTGTTCAGATTCAAAAATTTTCGCTTAAAATTCTATTTCTATACCCTAATGCAATTTTACAAAAAGTGTACATTTTGGGTACATTCATCTCATTTAAGTAAATATCTGAAAATCACTTCTTCGGTTAAAAAATCTTCACCAGACACATGTTTGCGTGTTTCCTTTATTACTGGACATCTTCCAAGAAAATGAAAAGTATCTTCCCTCTCAGTCGTATTACATATTTCGCAAAAAATAGGTAAATGCTCTCGATGTGGCATGTAATTGAGATTCAGTAATTTACCTCTCATCCTGAACATGGTCGATATTACTTCAATCGAGTGGTCGCCTATAAAATAATTATTTTCGTTAAAGTTGAGGTTCAATTTAATGTATATCATTCTGTGCATTGAATCTGCAGCCTCTTCCGCATTTTTCACTCTTAAACTGTCTCTAGATCAGAAATCAGTTGGTATAGTGAGGGTTTCCATGAATTAAAGTCATTGGGATTTAATTCTATATTTGCTTCTTGAGCCAGATCGAGCCAATCCTTAAACCATCCAGCTCTTCTACTTATTGCATGCGGAGCTGCTATTTTTGGGAAGCGGAAATCGGGCATATTCAATACCTTCATGATGTTATCAAAATGTAGTTTTAATGTTTTAATAAACATTGGAGAGATGCCCGTTCCTAACATTATCATGTAATTTGTAATTATAAGATAATTCCATGCGATATTAATTGCAGTTTTCGCCTTCGCTAATTTTTCAGAAAGATGTTTTTCCATACTCAGGTTATTCGTGATGTAGACTCCAAGATATATATAATCCTTAACAACTTCGATATATTCATTTTTATAAGTCCATTGTTCTCTTGTTCTCAATCTACCACCACCTCTCTTGAAAATCATGACCTTCGACTTTTACAGCTTAACTATCAGTTTCCTTACCGTGCAATATACGCTTAATTTATTTATCATTAATTGAAGTGATTCTGGCGAGTATGCGAGCAAAACAATATCGTCTGCCAAAAGTAGAGCTTTCATAAGGTTCCCTGCATATTCAATACCTCCTGGTAAAATGCCAATAATGTCCTAAATAAAGAGTAAGAATAAACTTGGGCTAAGTGTGCATCCTTGCCTAAAACCTGCTCGGGTTTGAAACCATTCGGATATATCTTCACCATCCCATACTGCTGCTATGGTATCCATGTATAAGTTCTACGGCCAAACTTCAATGTCATCACCAATCCAAACAATTTGAACATTAAGGCATTTCTCTCTTTCGTATCGAATATAGCTTTAAAGTCGACACAAAATACGTATAGTTTTTTATTTTTTGTCAAGAACGCATCAGCTATACTTTTGAGGAGAAAGATATGGTCTATAGTTGAGTAATCTTGTCTTATTGACAATTTCTGCAGGATTAGCACATTCACCACTTACCCTTGAACTAACGATGTTATGTTTTTGGCGAAATCATTGGCTTCAAGTGGTTCACCAGATGAAGTCACCCTTTCACGTTTCCTAACCCCTTTGCGTAGTTTTCAGCCTTAGCTTGTAGAGTTGGACCTTTTTTGTGCATTCATTGCTGACCGATAAAATTCAAGTTGCTCAACTTCATTCCATATGATAATTTTGCTTGTGCGCAAGACGTTCCTCCGGAAATGAGACAGCCGCTAGGAAAAATATTTTCAAACTAAAATCCGATCGCACTATCACAATATCATAGTGATTATTTAATATCAGTGACTGAATATTAAACTACAGATTAACATACAGCGTTCACATAGCATGCATGAGATTTTTGAAAGGAATTTATGAAACGCCCGATACATGGCTTGATTTTTTTTATAACAACTCCCAGACTCAAGTCTCTGATTTTCCTGTATTTCTGTGAATAAATACAAGTTTGTTTTATTTCTGGGAAGGAAAAAAATCACAGTTATTTTCCTTTCATCAAAGTTTTTAGTATTAAGACACTGACAGTGAAGAATAAAGATCATCGTGTTTTGGGACAATATTTACTGACTTTCGTCATTTACCGTGACATTGAAATTCTTATAACCGATTACGTTGGACGTCGAATTGTACCTTTGGTATGACCTTATTAAGATAAAAACTTTTTTATTTAAAACTCGATTGAGATGGCAATAATCGCATTATCCAAGGAATGTGATTAGTTCCTCCCAATATTTGATTTGATTGGCCGTACATTCTTATCAACATGTTCTTTCAATCGAATCAAATTCTTGCAACTGAAATTAAATCACGCAAGTCGTTGGCTCAATTGTAGCAAATTTACGATTGATACTTTTTTCTCTGGCCTGATTTGATTTGTGATTCCTGTTGAAAACCCTGGGCATTAGGCCCGGTAAAGTGCCAGCACAAAAGTCGTACGGACTAATATTTCTAGGCCGAATTACATAATGGTAACAGTTCGACCTTACTGATTACTCTATTGGGAAAATGACTCCAGGTTATCCTGCGAAATTGCGTTATGTTGTTTAATCTTGTAAATAGCTACACAAAATCTCCTTAAGCATTCGACAATACACGTCAGGAGTGACACTCGTTCCCGAGTTGAAAAATCAACCTTTTTTTATGGTGTCCCTTAGGGTTCTTTAATAGTTGCTGTTCTTTTTATTTACATATCAATTGATAAGAAATGTGCTTCGTCAGTAAACAAGCGTTCATGATGTTCGAAAATGGCCCAGCATTGATTTCGTTAAGGTTTCTTTTAAATGTTTGCCATTTGTATTTGATTTTTTTTTAATCAGGTACATTCCGTAATCTTCCGGGTCGATTTGTGTTTATAATTTCTTATACCACTGCCAATGACAATTGAACTTTCTCATGTAAATTTCTGAAGTCAAGATCATCACTAAGTGCTTAACGATTTAAAGGATTAAAACTCAAAAAAAAAAATGTTTAATCAGGGCGCTAAGTTCCCTCAAACCAGCACTTATTTTAGTTCGAAAATTTATGTTGTGAACCAAAAAAATCACACCAAAAAGTCCTTAAATGTTTGACTTTTCACATTCTATAAATCCTCTTTTAAACGCAAGCAAACAAAAATAAAACTTTTTCTGAAAATCGCTTTTCCGATGGGGATTTATGTTTCAGTGTTTCTTGAAAACAAAAATATTTAGCTATGTATGCGTGTATAGGTGTATGGTAGGTATTAAGTTAATATACCATAAAACAAATCTCAACTTTATTTCATCACTATTAAATCCTTTACATATATATCTAAGCTTAAGGCAAGGCAATCGATTTATCGTCGAAAAAAAAAATAAAATCAACGACAGCTTTTAACATCATCAAGGACTTTCTTTTTGTGCCAAAATTACCCTTTTCTGTTCGTTTCTTGTTTTTTTTTTTTGTTTCTACAGTACTTTGTCCTGCGCTCTCTGAGACGGATATTGACGAGACAGGATTAGTTGATTAAACAGAACAGAAAAGAACAGAACGGAAGGAAGGGTTGTAAAATTGGAAGGATTGGTTAAGTTCATAGGGTTGTTCTTAGGAGGTGTATGCTACTATGGTTGTTGCTTTATGTGAACATGATGGAATTACAATTCAGGATTATGAAGAGGTATACTTGAAAAAAATTAAAAAAAAAAAAACAAAATGTTCAATTTTGAAGGACAATGAGTATTGATTTATAATTAAGATGAAAAATCTGCTTGGTCAGATGGAAAATTAAGAAATTCTCTCGAGTGCCTATAGATGTCTGAATTGAATGGATATACATATATATGTATATATTTTTCTTGAGAACGAATTCAGTTTATTTAAGGATCTTACGTCTTAACTTTGAATGCCAGGACCCCGGTTGGATAGACGTGATGACCTCAAATAAATACTTTTTAATGGAATCTTTCGATTTGAAGATTTAATCTCCTTATATTTATAAATGAGTTTATATATATTTCCAAAAGTTCAAATATTTTATGACTTTAAGAGCTTTTACTGATAGGGTTTAGAGGGAGAAACATTCACCTTATGTTGCTTAACTTAATTTACAGTTAAAAACCCGTCGTACCGACAAATGCCTCGAATTTGTATGTGTTTTATTAAATGTTGCGGAAATTGTGTATCACAGAACTGAATAGTGGTGCCGCATACAGTGTTGCCAAATGCAGGGGAGAAAGGACAAACTTTAATTAACACTGAATCACACAATCGATGTGCAATGTGTATCGTAATTATTTTCCGCTCACTGAAGCACTTCTTCCAAAATAAATAAATATTATGTAATCATAATTTCTGTACAAACTTTTTTGGTAATATTTGTTTAAGGAATTTGGCAGCACAGAGATTTTTTTCATTTTTGTTATTTATTTTTACTTACGATATATAGTAAATTTTGATCAAACTTGCCATTACGATGATACTCGTATCGAAGACGAAAATGTGGGTCTCACAATTTTGTCTGTCAGCGAGTTCACAGCCTTAAAACGGTTGTATGATTTTCTTCATACTTGGTACATATTGTTTTTTCGGTAATAGCTATGTCCACAGGTTTTTTCATTTTTTTAAATACCAATACTAAATTTAACTGCTATATTTTTGTTTTTTTTTTTTTTTAACGAGAAAGGTAAATCTTATTTTAATTTTTCTCAATCCGGCTTTAACGATGTAATTAAAATAAATAATTCATTATGAAGGAAAAAGGTACTTATTTTTTTAAATGGTTATTTTTGGTATTACAGATATATTTTTTTTGGCTGTCTAATTTCTGGAAAACAGTTCATTTGATTTTTTTTTTGAATTTCTTATGCAGAAGCTTCTAGAAAGTTTACACACTAATGTTAGCCAAAAGAAATAAAAGTAAATATAAAATAAAAGATTTTTAAATTTTAATTAGATATTTAATTCATAAATAAAACTTAGTTTTTTAATCACAACTTTCTTAACTAATTTGCTACGCGTTTCGGAATTATCATTCCATCATCGGGCTGTTGGCAACTTTGTTTCAATACAAAGTTGCCAACAGCCCGATGATGGAATGATGATTCCGAAACGCGTAGCAAATTAATTAAGAAAGTTGTGATTAAGAAACTAAGTTTAATTTATGAATTAAATATTTAATTAAAATTTAAAAATCTTTTATTTTATATTTACTTTTATTTCTTATATACCAACACAACTGGAGACAAAAACACAATAATGAGTTAGCCAAAAGTTAAAAAAAAAATTTTTTTCAAATGAAAAATACCTTTTGAAAATTTTGAGGACTCAAAATTTCGAAAGCAGATTGACGATATTTAAAATATTTCCAGGGAGTCAATTTTTGTCAAATTTTCACTTTCTAATAATTTTTAATTGTAACTATTTACATGGAGCAAATTATGGATTCGTAAAAAAATCGAACTCGAGATTTTGATTAAACTTGACACTACAAAGGTAGCGAAGATGAAAAAAGGAGGTCTCACAATTCTGTCTGTCCGCTAGTCTACCACCTATACGGTTAGATGGATGTTCTTAAAATTTTGTATATATTGTTTTTGTGGTAATATGCACACACGTTTTTTTTTCAATATGCTTAAGACCAAAAATAACGGCACCTGCCTTACATTTTGTTTAGCCAAAAAAGTTAAATCATATTTTTCTCGAAAAGGCTCTAACAATTTGATTAAAAAAATAAGTGATCTACTGTTTGTATAGTTGAAATGTTGGTCCAAAATTTGTTTACATATTTTGTTATTAACGGTACCTATGCCATAAAACCATTTTTCTATTTAAGACTTTCTCTAAAATGACTGGACGGACTTAGACCAAACATTTTATGCAGGATGTCCTTTGGATTCTAAATAATACTGCATACCAAAATTTTTGAAAAAATATTTCTTTGGATTTTTGAAAACAAAATCTTTTATTTTTGTTTTTTAAATTCAATTTTATGAAAACGGGTGGACGTTTTATTTTGAATTTTTTTTAGAAAAATATTTATGAAATTTTGTATTTAAAAAAATAAGTAAAACGACCTTAAAAATATATTTTTGGGTTTTTACTAAGATTCTTGTGCCTACGATCGAATCAAACATAAGAACAAGTATGTGGGATTCAGTACTTCTTATTATTAATATTATTTCACTTTTAATTTTTTGTTGCATTCTGTTGTACTGAAATTCATTAACATAACCATTGAGATTAGCTTTTTAGATGTTCTGAAATGTAAGCGCATTATTCAGAGATCAATAGAAAATAATAAAATGAATGCGAAATAATTGTATTTCATTTGGTGCAAAAAATCAATTTTTTAAATCATTGTCTGACAGATTACAAGATACAAAAATTATTCAATGAGAATCTTACCAATTGCGCAAACAATTATGAACCAACTGCATAATACGCAAATGTTAGTTCTCATTTGCAAGAAAAATTGGAGATTTTTTCAAATTATTTATTTCGCTCGCTGTTACTCTTCGCAAAAGTTTGCATTCCTAACGAAAGTAGACCGAAGTTTTAATTTTTATTTGCGATTATAGGTACTATAAGGCAAGTTATGTATTCGTAAAAAAAAATGTTTTTCTAACAATCAAACATGACATTACGATCATAGAGAACACCAAAAAAGTGGATCCCCCAATTCCATCGGTCTGTCTGTCTGTCAGTCTGTCAGTCTGTTTGTCTATCCTCGAGTTTACAGCCTAAGCGGTTGGATAGATTTGCGTCAAACTTGGTACATATTGTTTTTTCGGTAATATGCCCACGCTTTTTTTTTCATTTTTTTTAAGACGACAAATAACAGTAGCTCCCATACATTTTTTTTCGCTAAAAACAAAAATCTTATACTTCTCAAAATCGGCTCCAACGATTTTTATAAAAAAAAATTAGATCATTATGAAGGGTAAGGGCACATTTTAAAATTTTTTTTTTTACAAAAAAAATTGTTATTTTTGGTACCTACCTCTAGTAGACCCATTTTTTTGGTTTTCGATTTTCTCGGAAACAGTTAATCTGATTTTTTTGAAATTTCAGAAGCTCCTAGAAAGTTTAAACACTATTGTATACCAAAATTTTTCAAAAAAACATTTTTTTGGACATAATTTTTTTTTGAAAATTCAAAATTTCGAAAACGACTCAATAGGTTTTTTCGAAACTTCGTATTTAGTGTTTTTTTGACATTATCTTGAATAGTTAAAAAAAATATTTTTCTAAAATAAAAAGCAACGGTACCTCCCATACAAAAGTTAAAAGACCGTTAAGAAAAAAATGTATTTCTCGAAAACGGGTCCAAGAATTTTTATAAAAAAAATTGTGTGTTCTTATAGTAGAGTTCACTTTAAGTATAAAAATATTTTTTTGTGCACTTATTAACGGTACTTCCCATAGAACTACTTTTCATATTTTCGACTTTCTCAATATTGGATGAACCGATTAAAATAAAAATGTTTATACAACTGCTCCCTAAAATTGTTAATAAAACAGCATACTCAAGTTTTCAAAAAAAAAAGTTTTTCGATTTTTAAAAAAATAAATTAATTTTTTTTTTTGAAAAATGGATTTTTCAAAAACCAGTCACAGAATTTTTTTTTAATTTGAATTTTATATGTATATTAATAATATCTTCAAAATGGCGTTTCAATTTTTTTTTTAAAAATGTTTTCAAAATTTTATACATAAAAAAATAATTTATTAAAAAACCGCTCCAAGAATTTTTGAAATTTTTTTGATATATTCTTATTTATAAACGAATTCAAACTGCATCCTTGTTTTCTACCCATATCCCCATACTTCATTTTCATTATTATGTACATGTATATGTCTATCAATACATCAATATGTCTATATATGTAGATATATTTTACTCTCCTAACTAACATAATTAAAATCCATAACTTAGATTTAAATATACATTTGTAGGTCATTTTTGTCATTAATCCGACAATTCATTATACTAATAATCGAGGTAATTTTATCTACATAGGCCTTACATCTGCATAGGATAACAACAGCTAACTAACTAAACCTCAATGGTTACTTAAAAGCATAAATAGCTACATAAAAGTTGTTAGCTACAAGAGCAAGTTCGTACGATCCAGTCGTGCATTTCATTTTGTTTGTCAGCAGCATCGCACATTGTACGTAAATTTTTTAAGAAATACATATTTTCAGTATTAAATATTAATTTAAACAAAAAAATAGCAATAACTGCGAGCTCAAATTTCAGCTAAAACATCGGTCTCATTTTTCTGTGTTCAAAGGTCACTAACTAGTTAAAACTAATAAATATCATTTTGAGAAATAATCAGATTGCAAAGTACAAGTAAATCAAATATTTATATTTAATATACAAATTTGCGAAATAGTTTTTGCGAAATCAACAAAATATATTTTGATAATTGTAAAGTAAGATGCTCTTTAGCAAAACTGGTGACAACTTTCTTCTAAATTATTTAGGCTGATACACATAATAAATATTTATGGTCAACTTAAAACTCTTATGGGCTGCTTTTTCCTCTTCAGAAACTGTCACATAAGTGCTTAAGTGGAACTTAAAAATGCTTAAGTTAATGAGTTTCATTAAAAAGACATAAAATACGCATTGATTAAAAATGCATAATCATGGTTTATTTTAGTTTTAATTTTTCATATACAATAAATGCGGAATAATAATGTTGCAAGCTTGAAGCAAATGTGAACGTATATGTCAAAACTCTAGCCTATTGATATTTTTAAAAAAGCAAATGCCCTTCGAAGTCCTTATAATTCCCAAAAAACCCAACTATATTTGTTTTATTGTCATAAGAGTCATCTTTGCTTTGAAAAAATACATCATTTTACAATTTCTTAGATACGTCAGATACGTCAAAAATGAGTTATGAGGAGAAATTCGAGTTTAACCTAAAACTTACTTGAAGCAAGAGGTGAACATCGATTAGAGTAAAATTTCGCCACCAATTCAATAACAGCCAGAAGGGAGAAATGGTATCTGTGCACCTGTAGTCAAGTTTGATGATTCATCTATATAAGGTTATACAAGACCATTGTCAAAAGGATACCATTTGCTGATATTTGACTCAAATATAACCACCTCTAGCTGTTCATCTTTGAAGTCTGTACGGAGACATTAGCTGTCCTTGACAGTGCATACCTATACAAGCATCCTGCAACAGGAACACCGGAAGTATATTTATCGTTTCATATTGAAATTCCTTCCCTGTCATTTAGTTCCTCTACACTAGTATGGCATTGTATGAAGTATTGAGTCAAATTGATAAGAAGAAATCCTGTGCTTGTTTTCCAATAACAGATTCCTGTCCTAAATAACAATGACAATTCAATAAAGTTCAGAAAAGCAATTGCAATTCAAAGAAACTACACTGGGTATCTGCTTTACTCGTATATAGATGCCAGCAATAACAACTACACTGGCACTGCTGGGAAGTTCTATATCCCGCATGTAGGTATTGCAAGTTGCAACCATTTAACCATTTGTAAACATGACAACTGGACTAATATTATATTGTCAGCATGCGGATAGTTCTGCTCCAGAATAAAATCTAAGAATACAAAAGAAAAAAGTTAAAAATTTATAAAAATAATAACACTTGCGACACCAGATGCAGCGAATTGAATTCAGGAACACTGCGAAATCGAAATCGTTCTGCCGTATCCCATATCAGTGTCAATAAATTACAATGAATTTATTATCGTTTTGGGAAATGGAAAATCCTTTATTTGTGTGTTTTTTTTTATTGAATATTTTTATTCTCTTGTGATTTACCTTCTTTCCTTTTTTTCCTCCAAATTCACTTTTGCAACAAATATTTTTTTTGTGTTAAGAGAGCACAAATTTGTTGGCAGTAAAATGAAAAAGAAAAATATATATCGCTGGAACTTTAACTTTTTTATTGATTTAAATTTGGAAATTTTGCTGAGCGAGTTAAAAAAAATAGGATAATGGAGGGAAACTGAAAATATGGAGGATTATGATTGGGGCTTGGGACAGGCAGGAAACCAAACGATGGCTATGGCTATGGGGCTATAAGTCATTTTATGTGATATTTTATGGAAAACTATTGGGGCGCGCAATGGGAAAAAATAAGCTTTTCTGGATTAGCAAAAATTACTTCCCGTTTTGTTTTTCTATGTAGATGTGTCGGGGCGGTAAGTTATTTTTATCCGATTTATATCTTAATATTGTCATGGATTTTCGACAGCTGTGAAATTGGTATTTTGAAAAGCACTTTCTTTCTATTATAAAAAGCTCGTTGTTTTTATTTATAAAAACCATGATTTTAAAAAAAAAAATTTTTCTACCGGAATTCAGTCTCCCCTCTTATGAATTTAAGAGCACTTCTAGGAACTTAAATCAGTTTACTTTTGAGCTTTGTTTTAGTACTACAGTTCTTAAAGTATTGAGATGCTTTCATAAGATGTACAACACCAAAGTAGAATGCATTACTTGGCTCTTTTTCTCGTAATCATTTTGGTACATTTGGTCTATTTTCTCAACACTCAAACTTTGTTCAATAACGAGTAGCAAAACTCCTTTTATCGAAAAGAGTACCTACAGTAAACAATGTCATTTATCGAGCTTAGGGCAAATAACACTAATTGACTTTTTCGATTTTTGCAAGTATACCCCAAGTATATTAATGTATACGGTATACATGTCATTGGTAGGGTGACCATCTGTACCTTATTTTTATTATTCTGAATTTTTACTTGCGGTTATAGGTACTATAAGGCACTTATGCATTCGTCGAAAAAAAAAGATAACAATCAAACATGACATTACGATGATAGCGAAGACGAAAAAAGATGGTCTAAAAATTTTGTCCGTCTGTATGCCTGTCTGCCAGTCTGTCAGTCTATCTGTATGTATGTATAGACATCTACAGCCCAAACGGATGGGCCGAATTGCTTCAAACTTGGTATATAAGGTTTTTTAGGTATTGTACAGAGGGGAAATTGAATTTTTTTTTTAGCTCAAAAATAATGGTACCTGCCATATAACCGTTACGTTCAAACATATTTTTCTCGGAAACGGCTCTAACGATTTTGATTTAAAAAAAATCAGTGTGGTTTTTTAGCTACGACCGATCATATAGTTGAAAAAAAATTAGATAAATGTCTAAAACGGTACTTTCCATAGCACCGTTTTTTTTTTTGCTTTCGACTATCTCATAAATGGCTTAACCGATTCTTTCGAAATTTCAAAAAATATAGGTTTAGGTTGCCCAAATTATACTGCGTACCAATATTTTTAATTAATATTTTTTTTGTATTTTTAAAATCAGAAAAAATTTAAAAAAATTATTATTCGAAAACTGCTCATTAAATTTTTTTCAAAAATAATTTTTATTTTCTGAATACCTATGAATTGACGTTTTTGAATTTTTTAAATAAATATTTTCAAAAAGTTAAAAAAAAAACTTTTTTCTGAAAAAACCGCTCCACAGATTTAAAATTTTTTTCATAAGTTCGAATTTATCCAAAAAACAAAATAGCGTACTTTTTTTTTGAACTCAAATTAGTTTAAGTATTTATTTCAGAATTTTGAATTATTTTTTCTTTAATTAAATTTTGTTTTTAAGTTTATATTATTAAATATTTAATATTGTCATACCAATTTATTTTAGAACAAAATTAATGAAATTTTGCATATGCATATACAAAATTAAGTTAAAAATGACTTTAAAAATATATTTAGATTTTTAATAGAAATCTTTTGCATTCGATGTGATCGAACATAAGAGCAAGTTCGTGCGATCCAGTCGTGCATTTTTTTCTTTTATGCTCAAGTTTAAATGTTGGGGTAAGTTAAGACCTTAAATAAATGTTACCGTCATTTAGACATAAAATCGACATTACTAAGTCAGATGGAGAATAAAGTTTTACTTAAACAGTGCCCCCCCCCCGAGAAATTTTCGTAAGTAAAAAAAAATAAGAAATTGTTTACCTTTGTTTTTAAAATTGAGTTTACTTGCAATTCGATTGAAAAAAATCGAATTTCCCTTACAATTTTGTAAGTCAAATGAGATAATTTCAATCAAATTTGCCGATTGGAATTACTAAAAAATAAAACAACCAACACCTTACCCCATAATGATGGTCACATTACTTGCTCCGCTGACTTTTTCTACTTTTCAATATTCACACTCCCATACTATGAAAACAACATGTATTTTCCTACTTGGTATATGTTCTTCTATATACTATTAAAAAAGTTGAAAATGTTATTCGAATCAGTGATGCCCAATAGTAGAAATAACTTTCTTCAGTTCTTCAATTCACGTCTAACATAAGCTTAAAAGGGAAAAATAAAATAAAATAAATATATATTAAATAGACCAAAACAATTACAGTCAAAATCGGTTATAACGAAATATCAGTTGTTGCGAACTAAACTCTCAGTGCCGACCAAGGTTCATGCTAATTGTACTATACAAATATCGGTTTTAGCGATATGACCTATAAAAATTATCGCTTACAGCGAGCAGTTTTAAATGAAACATTCTAAAATCTATCGCATTTAATATGATAAATTATGGGGATTTCCCTCTTTCTGTTTTTTTTTTATACTCCAATATCAGTTTCTGAGACGATCTGGAATATTTTTCATAAAAAAAAGGTTAAAAATGTGTTAGTTCAAAACGTAGAGTTTTTACGTTTAAAAAAAAAACTCTGCAATAATCTAAAAGCTCGAAGCTGGTGATTCCAATACAAATTTGGCAGCAGAGTTTTCTCTTTCGGCAGAGATCGAGATAAAATTAAGAAGAATTTTCAAGAATCCAACTTAAAAACCAAAAACATTCGATGCAGTCAATATCCCGACGTAGATTATGGCTTGCTCAGGTGGTTCAACGCACAAAGAAGCTTTAATACTCCCACTAAGCGAACCAATTCTTCAAACTAAGGCAGAAGGATTTGCAAAACATTTTGCTACATTCCTACTTACAGAAACTGAAATACAAATTCATGTGAAAATTGAAGATGAACTTCAGGATGTTTAGATCATTTGCTTTGTTGCCAGATACTTTTGACCGATGATATGAAGAATTTTTGACCAAAATGGAGATGAAAATAGGGGAAGATTTCACAAAAAAATGTCGATACGAATAAATCACAACTTACTTTGTAAACAAAAAAAAAGTTTAATGTTTCTTCTGTTGTGTGTTCTTGCTTTTTTTGTCTCTCTCTGTTGAATTAATGTATGTAATGTTTAAATGTTTAAAGCCAATGGTCTAGTTGCCTATGTTTATCTACGGAATAGTAAGATATGTAATGTAATGTATCCTAAAAATACAAATTTTATGCCTCGCACAGTTCTTGCCTGCTAACTTAGACGTGTCGGGGCTCAATCCCCACGCTAGGCAGCATTCTTCTCTATAACTCCAATTTTAATTTGACGCTTTCCGTGGGTTGAAATAAGGAAAAATAAGGAAGTAAATACCTAATTCTCTGCGAACAAGAAATTCGTTTCTATCTTTCTATTCCTTCTTACTTGTGCCGTGCAATTCAAGTTGCATTTAAAAGACCTTAAGTCTTACAGGCATATAGTTAAAATTATTATTATTAATATTATGTTAACCATTCAATACTATAATACCATAATTTAATTTCAAATTATCTATCAAGAAGGAAAATAAAAAAAAAACTCAAAATCGACATTCAAAAACTTTCATTTCGAAGACGCTCACCACCCAAAAAAAATATCACAGTATCACTCACAATTTTCACTCCGATATAGCTAATAATTGTTTATGAGTTAATTTGTAATTTTCATTTTTTTAAATTCTAATATCTGAAACGTAGTTTGAATTTCATCGATAGAAAAAAACGATCAAACGTAGTTTGAATTTCATCGATAAAAAAAAAACGATGTTGAAAATAATTTTTCAATATTTATTTAAACTTACTCCCTTTATCGTATTTATGAGGTTTTCATGAGGGTTGACACCAATCGATATAAATAGATTTCGAATGCCAAATATTATCTAAGTGCAAAATTTCATCGAAGTTGTTAGGTGATGAGACAATAAGCTCCTGAAAATTTAAATAAGAAAAGCTATTTTCGGCATAAAAACATTTAGTTTTTCAAAATATTAGTCTCCTTTTAACTCTATACACTTCATTCATCGTTTCTCTAATTTTTTGATGTCCTCCAAATAATTCGAGCCCAGCTCCTCAAAATAAGCATTTGTTTCAGCAATGACCTATTCATGAGACCCAAATCTCTTAGCTCTGATCCATATCTTTATGTTTGGAAATAAGACTTCGATTTACCAGAAGAAGTCCATTGGTTTGACAGTTGCTTTGTGTAATATGGTGTATTGTGGCGGTGAATCCAGGTTTTATCCACAGCGCAAAAATTTATTCGAATTTTTCTGGAACATCGCCAAACACACCTTTGAATTTGTCAAACGAATACATTTATTGTCGATTGTGAGCAAATGCGCAACCATCTTGCGGAACACTTTTTCATGTCCAAATATTTATGTAAAATCGAAAGCCATGTGATAAGCCTGTGGCCTTTTCAAGATCGCGCACTCTCAAACGCCGATCGTCGACTATTACTAAACCATTGATTTTGTCGACCGTTTCTGGTGTAGTGACCTCAATTGGCGGCAAGAACGTTTTGCGTCACTTGTACTTTAACGACCGGACCGAAATTGAGTATAACAATGGTAAAAGGGTCCTATCGATAGTGAAGAGTCCCCATAGTATTAATCAAGCTTTTGTTTGGTTGCGTGATAGTTTTTTCTCGCAAAAAATTGCGGTTATTAAGTGAAATTCACTTTTTTCCATTTTGAACGAAAATGCTCGTATGCGTCTATAAAATGGCTGCTACAACAAAACTAATTGACAGATCTGTCTGAAAATTTGGGTGCGTTTTGTTGTAAGATGGTTCTTAACAAAGATAATGATAAATTTAAGGTGCAGACACAATTTTTGATTCTTTTCAGGCACCCTTCCTAAAATAATCTATTGAATTTGAATCCTCGACCGACAGTCGTCAAATTTTTTTCGCTTGGTCTTTGTAAAAGGCACTCGGTATTTCAATGCAAAGTTAAACAGTTTTGTGATGTCAAATCCGATTTTAAAAGCACAAGAAACAGTAATATTGTTTCCTTTAATTGCTTTAATCAAAAATTTCATTTAAACAAACAACCCAACATTAAGTGATATACTGACAAAAATAACGTAAAACCTCCATAAAGCTTTGTCCTTGGTTTAAAATTTAAAAGACAGCGACTAGCGACAAGAAAGATCCCTTCTGGTCCATCCCAATGCAAACATCAAGCGCAACTTAAGTTTACTTTATGATTGCATTTGACATTGCTGCTGAGTATTTCTCGAGGTCATTTTCTATTTTGGTTCACATACACAACAAAAACATAAAAACAAAACCTTTAAATCCCCATGTGTGTAGTGAGTGCGCTTTATATTCTTAACAAAAAATCTATTGTTTTCCTTTAAAATCCTTGCGAGAGCGTCATGTTCAGTTAAAGTTGTTGCTTCCTTTTTGACACTCCTTTTTGGAGTGAATCCTTGAAGCTTGAACCAAAAATGCACCCCTCATTATGATGAATATAAAAATAACGGAATGCAGTAGATATTAGTTATAATAGTCCACAAAATCCAATGGAAAATATTTTTGGTAAATTATTATCCTTGGAATTTTTTTTGAAAAAGAAGTCAAAACAAAAAAAAAAAAAATACGAAACAATCATGCAACAAAAAGATAAAACGAAGAAGAATGTTTGAAAGAATTTCAGGATAATAACAAGAAATTGGGGATATAATGTAAATCTCATAAAATTTCATTGGCATTGATTACCCTAAAGGATAGATAGTTCATTGTTGGTGAAAGATATAATATTGCTTACGTCACTTTTTCAAATAGTCATCGTGTCTTGGGGGAAGAAAAGTGGGCGGTCGAGACGACATTCCCTTCTCTTACAAAAAATATATATATATAGAAAATATGCTCACAAAGAAACTGAACAAAAAAATGGATTTAAATTTAAAGCAAAAACAGAAAACTCCAATGTGGGTGTGTTACTACATGAAGGTGTTTGTATAGCAATGTGGAAAAAGTTTGTACAATATACTGAACTTCTTCTGGCTTTTTAGTGTCAATGACTTTTTATGCGAACTCAAGCTCTATAGATAACCAACCGTGTAAACGTTTAGATTTTATTTTATAGCTTAGGTTAGGTACCTATATCTAGTAAGTATATCCTTATGAAGCCGAATGTCTAGACTGCTGGTTTTTAAGTTTTAACTTTGAGGAATCCAACTGAAAACTTTGACGTCAGGAGATAAAAATAAAATAAAATAAACCTGCTGAACCAGTAAGCCATTTCTAGGATGATTGACTGAACATATTTGTAGAGTAGGTAGGTATACGGGTACTTAGATAAAGCAACTTGAATTTTTCGTTTTTGTAAAGGTGTGTGTTTTTTATAGTATATCAACAAATTCTAAGAAAACAATAAGATATTAGGCCTTTCAATAGGAAGATATTTGGTAAGTCAGAGCTTCATTACCAAATTGCCTTCACTTAGCAACTTTTCCTATAAATCCTTCCTTATTTCCCATCAATTCTCTGAACACACTCTTGCAATCGGGCTCTTAACCACTCTTGCGAGCAGGCGATGACGTTGGTGATTTTTTTCACTTCAAGTATTCGAAATGATGAATCTCAGATCTTGCACGGATTTCATTTCGACCGGCAGCGAAAAAAGGACTGCAGGAACCAGCATTTCTACACAGAAGCGAAAATGATCCCACCGAAAGCTAGTACGTAACACCATTGACTCACAGGTCCAAACGTTTTCTTCAATAAATCAATTGTGGCACGAGCTGTGTGACGTGTTGCGCCCTCTTGTTGAAAAGACATCTCTCCCACATCTCACACCTCAACAACGGCTGAGGGATTATTTACGCTCCAAATGCCTCAGTCTTATTTATTGACGTAGCAGTTCCACCCAAAATGAGGTGGAATCAACTGCGCCGTGGCCTGTGTTCGTGCGTGATGAAATGACAATCCAAACTAAATATAAATTACATGGCAGATGTCGAAATGGCTGTCAATGAAAACAATGCTGCCAATCTAAGGTCGATACTTGTAAAGAAGTACCATTTACTAACACCGCACTAAGCGATGATGGAGATGAATAATTAATTTTGTTTTCTAATGGCATTACTCGCTTGTAGGAAGCTCTCTTCGACATAAGTCTGATCATGCACAAGCCAGGAGCCGAAATACCGCATCAGATTTCGAGTAATTCATGACTCAATTATGCGAGGTTGGCTGTACAGCTCACGTTATCATGCTGTCATCTCATAGTAGTTACTCGTTTATTCGACCAGTGATTGTGTTCATTCACTCGGTCACTGAAGCGGTAATTTGGCTTGAGAACAGAACTTGAGAGTAAAAATATCCCTTTGTTATATCCGCTGACCGAGGTACAAGGTATATCTGGCTCATTAATTTATTGAAGAAAACTACTTCCAGTCTCTGGATTAAAACTCTACATTTGTTTAGATTAGCCCCATTTTGATGAAATTTTATTGAATTTATTGCTGAATCCATTACCAAAAATTCGTCAATCATTTATATATATCAGAAGGGAATTTCTTCCTCTGATGGTTGAAAAATCCCTTGGTCAGTGAGTGCACAGCACACTGTAGTTTTTGGCAATTTAAACATTTTGGATGGTGTCCCTCAGGGCTGCCATGTTACTCGTGTTCTTTTAATTAACCTCTAACTCAGTACGAAAATATACTTTGGCAAGAAATTTGTATGTTTCCAAGCGATCGGAGTGTTATTAAAAGATCCAGCATTGTTCCCGCTATGGTTCCATGTATTTTTTTTTGTTAAGTTTCGTTTATAGCTTGTAGTGTTGATTATTTATTTTTTTTTATTACAGTACTGGCTGTAATCTTTCCTCACGTTTATTGAGAAAGATTTCTTTTCCAAAACGGATACACATTGTAGCTTCGCTTCTGCCGGTTATAGTCTCTTTGATTTTATTTACATTCGAAATTGTTTTATGTTTTGAAATCAAAGCCTAAAAAGACCTTAAACATGATTTTTTTTTAATATTGGCTTTCCTAATAATGTTGTATTTAAAGCTTTGTAGGCTCTGCTTAAAGAATGCATCAGAACAGATTGCAATGTTCTCGAAAATTCGAAATGAAAATTAACAATGCTAAAGAAGAGTATGTTATTCAGCACTTAAAAAAAAATTACATTGCCTTTTTCGAAGGAAAAAAAAATTGTCGCAAAAATATCCCAAAAACAGTACTTACTAGTGTCTAATAAAGCCGACTCTATCTTTTAGCATATAGCTTATAGGCACGCAGACGTGTAAAATTTAATGGATTTACCATGCTTAGGACCTTTTGAAATTCATCGAATACATTATGGATGGGTATTCATTGATATAAATTACAACAAGTATTGGACATAAAACTGACCCTTGTGGAACACCTTTGAACGCTGACAAAAATTAAGATATTATATTGGAAACAAACAGACCTGTTTTTGTTTTAGTCAATTGTGAAAGTAGAAAAGTACCTTGAATATAAGAATCGAGTGGTCATTTGGTCAAATCCAGAAAAAAAACTTACCTTGTCTTGATCATCAGTGTGCCCCAGAATATCAGTCATGCTAATTAGTGTTATTGGGCGGTTATGGCTTTGGTGAAAAGCAAATGGAATCTGCCTAGTTTCGAATTGATTTGCTTTCCATTTTACGTCTAAACAAGTTTAAAAAAAAAGAAGAAGTATGGAAGTTTGCCACTAGAATTTTTTGGTGCAGATAATTAAATTGTAGATACATTTCAAAGCCTGGTAAATAAGCTAGATCAGTATTTGTGAAAAAGTAAAATGCACGACAGCACAAGGTTTTTAGTAGGAACAGCATAATATATGTTTAGTATTTTTTTTAAGCAAATTTTTAGTATGACACTTTTATGTATTAATTAATGTAAATTTAAAAACTGAATTGAAAAAAATGGTCCACCCATTTTCGAAACCAAAATCAAAAATCTATTTTTTTTATAAAATCAAAAAAAAATCGAAAATTTTGGTATGTATTATTATTAAGAATTCAAATGACCACCCACATAAAAATTTTGATAGAAATCCGTTTAGTCGTTTACGTGGATGTCCAAAATCAAAAAAATGGGTGTAACAAAATATGTTAAATATGTATAGAGTTAAACGAAATGTAGGTTATACTTTTAGTAGTTCACATATTTTTTTTTATCAAAACCGTTAGAGCCATTTTCGAAATAATTAATATGGTAGAAACAATTGTATGGCGGGTATTGTTAGTTGTGGCCTAAAAAAAAATGATTCAAAAATCTATTTTAGACAATCACCTAAAACGTTTATATACCAAGTTTGATGAAAATCTCTTCAGCCGTTTAGGCTCTAGATCCTTGTACAAAAAGGCAGACAGACCGAATTGGGGACCCACTTTTTTGGTGTTCTCTATCATCGTAATGTCAAGTTTGATTAAAATCTAAAGTTCGATATTTTTTCAAACGCAAAACTTGCCCTATAGTACATATATCGCTATTAAAAATGGGATTATAAAAAGCGGGATCCAATACGCTGTCCTTGGAGAAAGATAGGGTGTGTAGCTTATACGTTTTACTCACCGAAAGTAAGCATTTTAAATGTCTAAGGGCTTGTTTAATAACTCCCTTGGCGATGTATAAAATATAGTCTAACCCTTGGGTAAGTCATACACAAATATCTTTATATTAAATTATATTTGTGTTTCAGTTATTTAAAACAAATATATGTAACATTTTTCACATTTTCCTCTCATCATGAATGTTTCCAATTCCAAAGAACTTTTAACAAAAAAGTATTTATATTTCGACTTTTAAAATTTTCTTACGGAAAAAAAAAGATATAATAAAGTTAGACAAGTTTTCTTAGAAATAATGTTTAGAAAAGGCATATAAAATATTTATGAATATTTTAGAGTTTACACTCGTGTTTTCGGTAACCCATATATGAACATTTTTGCCGATACTATTTTATCGTTCCCTGTCATCCCCACATATCTCTTCTCCAACTTAACATTTAAACATTATTCAAATATAACAAAAACCTAAACTTAAAGGATATGAAAATACAAATTCGGCCCCCTTGAGCCAACATTCGAAATAACGTCGATGGCAAGACCAAAAAACTTTTTAATACTTCCAATAAGGTTATATATCTTAAAAGTTTTCACTCGTTCACTCGGGACTTATATGGGCGGATGAAAACTTTGAATATTTTCTTGAAATGAATTTTATTTGAATTTGAGTGCACAACTGAGTGGGTGAGAAAGAGAAACTGGGGAATAACAAAAACTTAAAATAATATAAAAGTTCGGTAGGACTAACACTATGTGTATTTAGACTATTTTATTGAATTTGAATATAAATATAAATGCACATATATGACTGTGTATAACTTTGCTTGTATGTGAAAAAAAAAATTTTTTTCTTAAGGAAGCAATGAGGAAGTTGCATTTTGTTTAAATAATGAAATGAATGTCTTTATTTGTTAAATTTTTGTTTTATTATTTGCTTGTGACAAGTTTTCCATGTTTAATTTTCAGATAAAAGAAATAACTTCCTGCATTCTTGCAGCTCAACTTGCTTAGTGCTTAGACGGTTTGACTTTTAAGAAAAATGTAAATTTTGAGTTATAGGTAAAAAAGCGTCTTCGACCACGTTGGCTTTTTGAAACTTTATGTTAGACACTTTATTTTGTAAAATGCGCTGCGGTCTAGCAATTTTCTTCAAAATTAATTCTGAACCGTCTGAACTGATTGCTTAGAAGCGAAATTGAAAAATTGCGGTACCTGCTATAAGCGAATAGTTATTTCAATCTATTAATAATAATATTACGGTTAACACAAATTTTAACATAAAATCTTAAATTAACCGTATAGCTGCCATAGTGCCTTTATTTTCATCTTACTCATTAACAGATTACAGACTTCGATCAAACTTTTTTGGCAGAATATTTATCAAATTTTTATAACAAAAAAAAAAAAAATAATAAAATGTAATTATCAACAAAAAAATTAAGTCTTTTAGAATTTTTTAAATTCAATATTGGGCTGAAAAATTGAAATTCCTTACTACTAAATATTGGTGCACAGTTTTTTAAGGAAAAATGTTAAATATTAAGAAATAACAATAAAATTAATAAATCCAATTTGCAATAAAAACAATTAAGAATTTTTGGAAATTCAATATTTCCAAAAAAAGCAGACGGCTTTTACTTAAAATTGGCGTTTTCAAATTTTTTAAATCCTAAAATATTAAATATTAAGAAATAAAATTATAATTTATGGATTACATTTTCAACAAAAGAAATTTAAAAATGATGATTTTTTTTTAAATTATGTTTTTAAATTTGTATTTTTAAATACTATAAATTGGCGTACCTTTTTTAAAACAAAAAATATTAACATTGCATTAAGAAATAATATTAAAACGAATAAAATATATTCTCAGAAAAAAATTAAGAATTTTTAAAAATTCAATATAACCAATCAGATGATCTTTTATTCAAATTATGTTTTTTAATTTATTTTATTAAAAACTTTAAAGTCGCGTCCTAATTTTTTTAATTAAAAATTAATAAATGATATTAAAATAATTAACTAAAATTTTCAACAAAAAGAAATTAAGAATTTTTGAAAATTCAATGTTTTGAAAACGAGTAGACGAGTTTTTATTTGAAATTTTGTATTCAAATTTATATTATTAAGTACTTTAAATTGGCGTACCATTTTTTTTAAAATAAAAAAATATTAAATATCAAGAAATAATACTAAAGTTAATAAATTATATTTTCAAAAATCAAAAAAAAATCGAATTTTTGAATATTCAATTTATCGAAAACGAGCAGACGGTTTTGAATTTATATTATTAAAATCTTATAATTCGCGTACTGAATTGTTTTTGACAAAAATAAATAAATAATATTGAAATTAATACATATATTAAATATTAAAAAAAAAGTTGAAGATTTTTTGAGAATTCAATATTTCTAAAACTAGCAGACTATTTTTTCTTGAAATTTTGTATTCAAATTTATATAATTAAGCACTTTAAATTGGCGTTCCAATTTATACAAAAATATTATGTATAAAATATTAAAAATAGTACTAAAATTAATAAATTATATTTTCAAAAAACAATTAAGAATTTTGGAAAATTCAATATTACAAATATTTCAAAAACGAGCATACGAATTTGCTTGAAATTTAGTTTTTAAGTTTATGTTATTAAATTATTAAACTTAGGTACCAATTATTTTTAAGAAAATATTTTAAGGACATTATTTAAAGGGTATACAAAATTAATCGAAACACTACAGTGAAACTATGCCTTCTAAACGTCTTGTATTTACTATGTGACCGAATATAAAAGCAAGTACGTGTGACCCTTGGATTTTCTTAGCATGGTCTTAAGAATCTCATCATGAATATATTATGCGAATAAATGGAGTCTTCATCATTCATCATCGTTTGACTCAAAAAGACTAAAGTTAGATCTACTCCTTTCGTCTTCCTATAACCCTTTTAGTGTGTTACAAGCTTAACTCCTACCGATCAACGAAGTCATAATTTGGTTACAGAAAATGTAATATCAACAGTTAATACCTGCTTCTTTTTAAACATCCTAATTCAGGATTAGATTGTAGATCAAAGGGCCACTCAGGACTTTGAAATAGAGGGCAACAAATTGAAATAACTTTTTCGTATGAGTACTCTACAAATATTATCTATGAATGTTTACTATGTGACCCCTTAGGAGCATTTTTATATGAGAAAGTTTTCCTATATAAAAACTGAAAGTGCTGTGCTCTGGACTCCCTAAAAACTTCATTTGTTTCAAAAGTAAACGTAAATAAAGCACATATAAAATATTTTTTTTCATGATATTTTTTTTTTTATTATAAAGTTTGAACGTTGACATTATGTGTGAAACACTACATCATTTAAATGACTACCACGCGAATTGTTGCAAGCATCGATTCTTTCAGGTAATTTTTGATCACTTTTTGACACATATTGGGCGGTATCTCACCCATAATTTGAGGAATGTTGGTTTTTAAGAGCTCAAGAGTTAAAGGCTTATCTTTATAAACACGGTCTTTCGCGTAGCCCGACAAAAAAAAGTCCAGCGGTGTCAAATCGCATGATCTTGGTGGCCAGTTGGTATCGCCACGACGAGAAATTACGCGGTGCCAGGAAATGTCTCTTGCAATAAAGCCATTTTCGCTCGAGTTGTGTTGCATGTGGCACCGTCTTGTTGAAACCACATATTCTCCAAGACGCATACTTCAATAGCAGGCAAAAAAAAGTCGGACATCATGTGACTATAACGCTCTGATTGACGGTGACAGTCGTTCCATCGTCGTTTTCGAAGAAGTAAGGTCCAATCACACCTCCGGACCAAAGAGCGCACCAAACAGTGACTTTTTGTTGATGTAATGGCTTCTCTTCAATTACTTGAGGATTCTCAGAACCCCAAGTACGACAATTTTGTTTATTAACATACCCACCGAGTGAGAAATATGCTTCGTCGCTGAAGAAAATTTTATTCGCAAAATCGAAGTCCACCGCCTGTTGTTCAAACACCCATTCGACGTATCTACGACGTTGTGAATGGTAAGCTGGATTCAGTTGTTGTGTGAGCTGGACCTTATATAGATGTAGGTGTAGATCCAAATGCGAAATACGCCATAATGTGCCGTAGACAGTCCTTAATCCTGAGAACTACGAGGAATCGACACATTGGTTACAATATCTGTAACCAATCCAGTCTCTTCAAATTTCTTCACAATTTTGCCAATTGATTGCGTAGTTGGACGATTATGTTTATGATTAAAGCACGATGTGTGGCTGTGGCAGAATCACCATTTTTGTAGTAGGTTTTATCAATTTTTATGCGTTGTGCGATAGTTAAGCGATCCATTTTCGTAAATGTCAGACTTTCGACTGAAAAAAAAATTGTTTTAACAACTTAGTTTGACAGATGTCGAATTCCAGCCCTATACTTTTGAATTGAATCAAACTGGGAGCCACATCAGCTCAATATTTACTTTGGAGGCCTATCGGTAGCCAACTTTTATGAGATCTTTCCTTGTAAACAAAATTAGTAGAGAATGACAAATTTTGTAGCTGTGGAGTCCTGACAATATACTGACTGCTAAATTCCCAGATTCGGCCTCTACAAACCAACATTCTATAATATATCTCACAACAGGATACTGTCTTGTTTGTAGACATGCAAGATGACTTTAACTAAAGTTGTATGGACAAAAAAAAAGAAGATACATTACCTCTCAACCATCTTTGTCCGTGACCTACTCCATATCAAAGACATACGCTCCATTAAGGATACTTCTTTCAAATCTAATCATGGTATTTATCTAGATAATATGCATATAATATATCTTAAACTCTTTTAAAAGAATCTACAAGTGTCGCCACTAACTTATCAGGAGCCATTAATAGCGAATTATAAGTGGCTTCATTTCCTTCCTAAAATTCTGCCACAAAGTATCTTTAATTATTTTTTTCTTGCATATATATAATTAAGGTGCAAAACGTCAAAGTTTATATTTGAAAACAAGCTTTGAAAGAAGCTCCCATTTATCAAAATCTAAGTACTTGAAAATTCTATCAGAAAAGTTTACATTATTTTATACTCTTTTCCTTTTTATTTCTCCTTCACAAACCAATTCACACTCAACCCAGCCCCAAGGACATTCATTATTTTGGTATGCAAGAACATTTATAGAAATACATAAATATGTATTTGTGTACAAGGTGGTGCATATGTACACATGTATAGTCTCATTCCCCATAGAATATGAAAGCACAAAGAAAAAAAAAAGAAGAAAAAAATGTCCGCATGCTGCTAACAAAGTTTACTTATGCAAATTGAAAAACGAAATTACATACACAAATTCTGTATGCAATAAGTGTGGAACTTAGAAAGAAGGATAAATACAAAAAAAAAAAATATGATGTGAGAAAAAGTATGCAAAATTTATTTATAAGTACATATGTATGTACATATACATACATACATGCATACTATAAGCATGTTATAAATTTTTTCAAAAACTCGGTTAAGAGATATGGTAGAGTTAGAGGTGCTTTTGGAAGTGTATTTTTTCATTTCTACAGTAAACACTCTGGACGAACAAAAAACAACAAAAAATCCTTAAGATCTTGTTAACATGAGAGCCTTATCATTATGGTTAGTATGCGGAGGTATATTGTTAGTTTACGACTTCAGTAAAAATTATAAGAATAAAAAAAAAAAAACTGAAATATGTTTAGAAAACATGATAAGTTGCTCGATAGAATTTCTCAAGTATTCTCTTAGGGCAATACCCTATCTATAGATTTCACATCTTGAAAATACAAATTTAGAACTGGGAGTTTGTAGTTCAATACCCTAAGACTCGGAAATCGGGTTACTTATGAGATGTATTTACATTAATTAAATGTAACGAAGATATTTACAGTGAATAACAATACGTGTTAAAAATTGGGCTTTTGGATATTACATCAGATTTTTGTCTTCCTAGAAAAAAAGACCAGAATTTTTTGGCAATACTTATGCACATATGTACTTCCAAATTGCCTGTAATTTTTCTTACAAAATGAGACATGGTAACCCATGTTTGACCTTGTGGTCGAAGTCACTTGATCTTAAGTCGTAGCATCAGTCCTGGATTTAATTCAAATATTTACCAGTTATCTGTCTAACAGAATTATGTACCAACATTTAATTTTCCAAAAATATTTTTTGTTTTCAAATTCTGAGCTGTCAATTTATATAAAAAAATTAAAATTAAATCTAATCATTGACTGATTTTTATAAACAAAATTAGATAATGAATAAAGTGAAAAGGTACATTTTCGTAATTTTTACTTGCGATGCATGTATAGGTTAGTTACTATATCTATGTAAGTCAAGTTTTTGCGTTTGGAAAAAAAAATCGAACTCAGATTTTAATCAAAGTTGACACGATGACAGAGAGCACCAAAAATGTGGGTCCCCCAATTCCGTCTGTCTGTCTGTAGAACGATCTACAGCCTAAACGGCTGAACCGAATTTGTTCAAATTTAGTGCTTATAGGCGGTGATTGTCCAAAATGGATTTTTGAATTGTTGTTTTGGCCCCAAAAATAATGGTACTTGCCATACAAGTTTTTCTACCATCTTAATTATTTTGTTACGGCAGCCCGGAAACAGCGAGACTACTTGATGTGGTCATGCACGGGATTCGCCCAGCGGCGCACTCCTTCGTGCGTAAAGCACCGTGGAAGGAGCGGCTAACGCAGGCTGTAAGATTCAGCGTAGCAGCGGATAGGTTTAGCGTATAAGGACAACTAGTAATAAAAATAAATAATGCAAGAGCGATTCCAACTTACTACGGTTGGCTTGAGTCCATGATCTCGCCTTGGGACAACTTCTATTGGGCGGTCTTTTTAAAATGTTTTTATTGAAGACGTCCTCAAAAGTTTAAACAGTATTATAAGCGAAATTTGTTTACAATTTTTTTTTTGAAATAAAAAAAAAACATTTTTTCTTAACTTAATATTTTTAAAACGACGAAATCCTTTTTTTTGGTAAGTTGTTTTTTTTATTGTTTTGTGTACATTTTCTAGAATGAATAAGAAAATCACGTTCTTCAAAAAAAGACCGAGTAAGCGTAAAGAACAATCTTGTTCTTCTCAAATACGACTTCAAGAATTTGAAAAATGTGTGTGTTGTTAAATTAATGTTGAAGTCCACTTTTAAATAAAATCATATTTAGTTTTGCGTTCTTATTAACGGCACTTCCCATAGAACGATTTCCCATACTTTCCAGACTTTCTCCCTACATACAGCAACGTAAATGATTACCTAATTCAAGATCTTAGCTACAAGAGTAAGCTGGTACATTAAATTTAATTATCTCTTGAGTATTTATTTTTACTTGGGATATATGTACTATAGGGCAAGTTTTGCAATTGGAAAAAAATGTCCTCCTTCGCGCTCAAAATTCTTTGAATTTGAGATTTGCTGCAATCAAATTTCTTTACAAGGTCTCTCTGAGATAAATGTTCATCTTCGAAACTCTTAATAACTTTAACCTTCAAAGATCACAGTAATTCCTTTTACTCATTGTTCTTTTACTTTTTTTAAAAACTTAGTAGCTTTATTGAAAACCAAAACTAAAAACAAGCACCTTTAACATATCAATTGCTAATTGCACTGACTAACCTGAAACGTCTGCCTACAAGAAACATAAAATTTCAAATGGTTTCATTTCCGAACTAACGAAAGCTAAAATTACAAACTTATTGGGAAATAACCAAAGAAAGCAAAAGTAACCGGCGCGGGGCAATACCAAAACCTAACAAAAAAAATGCGATTCATACATATTTCGTATTTCCTACGCTTGGACCAATTAGACAGGTGAATGCATTAAGCAGCGCATCTTATTTTAGTGGTCAATGGTCCGATTAGCTGGTGCCCCGATTATAAGGGGAAATTTGTATGAAAAATAGCAGGGAATGCATAAGGTGCCTTCCGAATATGAGGTGGTCCGATTATAGAGTTTCCCGATTAGCAGGTTTTACTATATATTTTTAATATTGCATTCAAATAGAATTACATTAACTTTGTTCATATCAACAGGTAAATCAGATAAGTTTATGACACCAGCTTTAAGAATGCATTTACTGAAACCCAATAAAGTTTCAATCGTACGATTCCTATAGAAATATATTTTCTCTCTGCTGTAAATTTCAATCTCCATTGTATTATTATTGGCTTCCATTCTTAGACCCTACTGGAATTTCAATTTCATGTTCTCTGATATGAAACAAATTATTTTGTTTATCAACATTGGGCATTTAATTATCAATCTTGCTGCAGATTCAAGGGCTTATAGGTACCTCAGTTAAAATTTATTATTATATTTCTCATTAACTCAATAGTTAACAAATTATTACTACACATCATTCAACTTGCAAATAGCCTAGTGGCTAGTGCTTACAACTATCAATCCATATGTGCCCAGTTCAAATCCAATAAATTCGCGAAGTATTTTTATTTCATAATTTAATTCAGAGAAAGTAACGCGTTACGTAACGCATCGGTTTACCCTCCGCCATAAAAATTATCACTTCAAAAATACGCTTTTCTAGTCAGATCGGTTCTAAAGTTTTAGTGTACTTACCATCAATGCTGAAGTCGTCTGATGAACTCATAACAATAGAATGAATTACCAACAAATAGTTGTATCCGGCGAATTCGTTCTGAATTCTCAGAAGAGGATTTTTTTAGAAAAGATAGACACACATTCCAAGGACTAGCGAATATTTTTTGAAACGATTAGTTTCTCTGACAATTTGAACTTTATTTAACCTCTCCCTGTTGAAATAATTTGTTGGGTCCTTATATGCATTTTGAATCCTTTAAGAATCACCTTCAATCTTCTTTAAAACAGCCCTGCATTAAAACAGCTATTTATATCAATGACCGTCTAATACAGCTCGTGTTCTCTAAATTATTTAAAATGAAAAGTCCTTAAACCAAACCAACATTTACTTTAAATGGAAAATGCCTTACAACTTTAAACGATGTCTGACTAATGAAATCCTTATGTATTTCTGTAAACTGTGCATTATAAAGTAGGTACTCTGACATTTGTTTTAAGCCGCATTGCTTTTGTAGCTAAAGTATGATATTTTATTTATCATCATCATCAACATCATCATCATATGTATTTTCCAATTATGTTTTATGAGTAGTTATGACCAACCATAAAGTGGTTTCTTTCAAAAACATTTTCTACAGTATTATTTTATTTTTTACTGTACTCGTATTTGCTTAAATAAATAAAATCCACTGGAATATGTTGCATTATGCATCGGGGCGTGTATAGTATATGTAGTTATTCTATAGCAATAAAACAAAGCAAACCCAAGTAAAAAAAATAATAAATTCTCGGAACCTTACCGAGAAATACTTTTAATTATTATGAAAGCACGTCACATTTCCCAATTGAAATTAATACAGTACATTATCTATTTTATGGAACAATTTATACTTACTCGACTTGATATTTCTTGTTTTACATACCTGCTTAAAATAATATCAGCAATATTTTCTATTTGCTTTTCTTAACTAAATGTCAATTTCTCTTAGGTTTCCGTAAAGTCTAATCGAAGCTAAAATTACTTACCGAAGCCTTATCGAAGTAGAATATTTAGTTAGCGTAGAAAATCAGCACATCTTTTTTTTCAATTAACAGTCAATTGACTAATGCCTTTTTAGTTCTCAAAAAAATAATGTTTTCATTAATTTCTTTTAATTTTATAGAACCTGAAAAAGAATCGATACCATTCAAGAACTCCATTATTTTATTTGGCCAACATTGAGAGATTGTACTGTATGCACAATACCAGTGCTGTTCATTCGCATTTCCTGAGAGGACTCGACACCAGACAAAAGCGTTTTTTTTTATTTTTTGCATGCACATCCGTTGCAATGGGTAGTTTTTCTTTAGTAATAATATATTTCTCTTTCTCCAACTGGCCAGCATGTGGATGTTTATTGCACAACGAAATTGAATCAAAGCCACAACAATATAAGGGAATGGTGTGATTTCATGGAGCTTGTGGGCATCGTCCAGTCTCTCTCGGCGACTGACTGTATTGTGTTTTTTTTTTTTTTAAGAAGTCCACATTTACAAGTTTAAAAATATTTTTATATTTTATGAAAAGTTACCAACACCCGCTTGTGTTATTACTATAAAATATTTTCCCAAAATAATATGCGCACATTCAAAAAAATAAAACGCTGAATTTGGCTATAAACGTTGTGTCAACTCAACCAGGTGCAATTTAATTAAAACTCGTGTTTTTTGATGTACAAAAAAAAAAAAAAACAAAAGTTTTAGTAAATGTACTTCGTGTATAAAGGGTGTTTCGGATCAACACTACTATTGAGTTCAGGTTTGGAGAAAAAAAAAACAAATGTTTTTAAAAACTATAATCGAATCTGGGATCTTTCTAAAAACAAACTATAGCTATCAACAGCTAGAAATTAATTTTAAGTACTCGTAATTTTGAGTTTTTTCTAAAATCTATATTACCGATTAGAATATTTACAGGCCAAAACGCAAAATAGTGGGACTACCTATGACAAAAAAAAAACAAAAATCTGCTGATTCTTAAATTCCATCGGAAATAAACTCAATATTTTGGTATTTTTCTTAAGATACATTTATTTTGAATAGGAACAAGTAAAAAAAACAAAATGACTTCAATTAAATAACGACATAGAGCAGTCCTACGGGTCTTAATTTTTTTTCACAATGGTGTTGCATCGCCTATGGCCTTGATATCTGCTTCTATGCGTCATGGCATTATGTCAACCAATTCTTGACATTGAATGATTTTAGCTTTTAGGTTTTGAAGAGTTCGGCATGGATCTTTTTGCAGTTTTTGCTTCATTTTATGCCAGATAGTTTCAATTGGTTAAAGATCAGGGCTCCTGGAAGGACATTCCAGTAAAGGAATTGCTTCAGCAGATAACCATGCAATTGTAGACTTTGCTATATGACACGAAGCACCATCCTGTTGGAAAATATAGTCTCCATCGCTTGCTTAAAGTCGTGGTATTGATAGGAAAAGCTCATTTTCCAGAATATCCCTGTACTTGGCAGCATTGACAATTTCATTTACAAAATGTAAATTACCCAAATCCCGCCTAGATATGCATCCCCATATTATTAGAGATGGTGGCAACTTGACCGTTTTTTAAGGCAATCTTTGTGAAAAGCCTCAACATTGGATATAACGGACCCCCATTGACTTAAAGTCCAGTTTTAACGTTGTTTGGCGCACTCTAGTCGCTTTTTCTGTGACTTACGTGTTGAAAGTGGTTTTTCTTTGACCTATGTTTTTTTCGAATTAAAGCAGTTCTAATTTAAATAAATCTAGAACAAACCTTATAAATAAATTTGTATCCAATTTTTTTCACTGTCCCCTTACACTTTTTTGGATTCTTTCTCTCCATTGAACATTTATCGCAGCCGGAATTTGACGTCGATTTTCTTTTATTACTTTCTATAAAACTCGGCAATCTCGAGGTTTCGCAATTGGTAGGCGTCCCGTTTTTTTTCAGATCTCTACATTTCCACTATTTTTGAATAGTGGATATCGAAGGATTTAATTATGGATTCCCTAAGGTCTCGTGATAATGCAACGCCACGCACCATAGTTGACATCAAAATGATGCTGGCTTTCATAAAAGAAGAGATCAATAAACAGCAAAACAAGTGCATGTCATTTTTTGAATAACGGTTAACTGAAAACCTATTTAAATTGTCATAGACCAACTTTTTTGCATCAAAGATAGAGTAGTTCAACTGTTATGCTCTATACCTTTGTTTAGGAGAATACAAACTGGATCCATATCTGCTTCCTCAAATTTAGTTTTGTTTTGTCCAATTTACTTATTAAATGTCATTTATTATACATTGGCAAAAAAAAAATTAAACAACAACTGCTTAATGAGTAGGCCAACTATTTTACATTTGGGTTGTATAATATGCTTTAAAGCATGTAGTTAGTAAAATCCAGAACACTTATTAGGTTTAAAATATCCAAACAAAAGTTTTTTCTAAAAAATTATTGATATAGTTTTTGTAATTATTGATTTAAAAAATATTTATAATATATAATATAAAGGTTATATATATAAAAATATAGTTAACATAGAATAAACTGATACTAAGAATTTCTACATTTAATAAAAAATTAAAAGAAAAATCCTAAACAATTTTTTAAACTTTTTTTTTAATTTTTAAAAATATTTTGATCAGAATGTTGATGCATCTTATGCAAAACATACTGTATATTCCATTTGAACAAATCTTTGGTGTCCTTTGGTTTACGTGCTATAATTTGTGTGTTGTCCCAAAGTGTCAGCTTAAATATTTAATAAATTGAGAGGATTTAATATTTTTATTTTATAGTTTTAAATTAAAGCCTGGGTATATATATTTTTCCAAAACATTAAACTTGTGCCTGAAACTAAAAAGTAAGTTTTTTTTCGATTTGTTCTGATCCTTCCTCCTTAATTCCTTCAAATAAAAATACTTAATGCCTCGAATCTGTTAGCATTGCCACAACACTAACGAAGCAAAGTAGGATGGACAGGTAAAGTTGCTCAGCTTTGATTTCATCAAACATAGAGAAGCTGAGATGTCGCATGTCAGTTAGTGTTGCTACAGAAAATACTACCTGTACTACTACTCACAAATACTTGGGAGTTAAATGAATATGGGTCTTGAATTAATTGTTTTTTATTTGATTATATATAATAAGATAATATGGGATTATTTTATTTTATTCTTATTAATTTTATTTTAATTTATTTGATTTGATTTAATTTATTTTATTTTATTTTATTTTGTTTTATTTTATTTTATTTTATTTTATTTTATTTTATTTTATTTTATTTTATTTTATTTTATTTTATTTTATTTTATTTTATTTTATTTTATTTTATTTCATTTTATTTTATTTTATTTTATTTTATTTTATTTTATTTTATTTTTTTTTATTTTATTTTATTTTATTTTATTTTATTTTATTTTATTTTATTTTATTTTATTTTATTTTATTTTATTTTATTTTATTTTATTTTATTTTATTTTATTTTATTTTATTTTATTTTATTTTATTTTATTTTATTTTATTTTATTTTATTTTATTTTATTTTATTTAAAGTCGTGCTCCGCTGAGCCTTCAGACTGCCTTGACTACCCGTTGTTCCCCCATATTGGCTCATATTAACGCTACCTTCAAAGGAGTTTTTTTAACACTCATAATGTATAAATCCGCGAATTTGTTTATGAATCATTCACTAGAATACGAGTAGTTAGAGAATCGCTCTCATAGAAAGCAATCGAGAGTGAATCATATTCATTTCTGAAAGAAATTATTTGCACTCAAAATACTAATATTTCCAGTACTTTTATTGTAAGTCGTCAGTAGAAACAGCGATAAAAAAGTAATACGCAATTAAGACGCATTCGCTCACTTTCACATTCAATCGAATCCATTATTTTCAGGGCGCTCGAATGCATTCGAGTCATTTACTCAAGCGAATGTGATCTTGTATCAGATTCAATAATGAAAAGCAATACATTGTGAGAAATCAATATGAAAGTGGTTGAAAATACTTGTTGAGGGATATGTCGGATTGTTAGAGAATTATAAGACTTGTTACGCGTTGCAGATCTCCGTTCAACTAGATGAAAGTTAATCCATCGTGGTTTATCCATTTTAAGTTCTAAACCAAAACATTATAACACCTAAAATATTGTTGTTTTCGGACTATATGTCGGTACGTCCATAGAAATCTATATTTGGAGGTCTAGGACATACCTTCAAATGAGAAGTAATTTGCTTCTACTTATTTTCACAGATATTCTGCCCCGAGAAACGTGTTTTATTTTGACGTTTTTTACTCGGGGTTAATTTGTTCCTTTGATGGTCCGTAATTTTATCACTTTCCCCCTGTCCTGCGTTCCGATACGAATTCCTGAGTTGGAAACTGGCTTGGGTGTGGGATGTGGGATGTTGGTATACGACCTTATACCTACTTGGAACATGCTTTTGAGAAGTAACTGAAGTGTGCAACTGCAATTAAAGGCAAAATATCCTTGTCATATACGTATTTCATGCAGTCGGTGATGCTCATTCAACTTACCACATCCTTTTGCATTTTGTATTTCCTCTTTGCTTTCTGCTGGAATGCTGCTGTACATTTTTGTACATTCACCTGCATTTTTTGTCTGCTGTCGCTGTTGTAGTTGTTGCTGTTGTTATTACTGCTGCCGAGGGTGGTGCGGAGATGTACGAGTAACGCGCGGTGTGCGGTGGTGACAGGACAG
Organism: Philhelius pedissequus; assembly: GCA_910595825.1. Lineage (NCBI taxonomy): Eukaryota > Metazoa > Arthropoda > Insecta > Diptera > Syrphidae > Philhelius > Philhelius pedissequus. Next base: position 75,490,447 of record OU343162.1, read on the forward strand.
AGGTTTTGTTCATTTTGTGAGAATCCTGTTTTGAACGTGTACTTGTTGTACAATTCAATGTAGCTCGGTGGTGTATTGTAGGTTAGGTAACTTTACTTACACTCGTACAACATATAGTACACATCCACCCATCATTGTGCCATGGTCGAACTGGTTGGAGTATATTGCTCTTGTGTGGGTGGTTTGAAAAAGAATTCTTGAAAATCATCTCATCTCTGTCAATCAACTGCAGAACACTCGTGAGTCGTGAGGTAGATAGGTAAGGTATATACAAAGGATATTATGCGAAGGTTGCTGCACAACCTTCATGAGTTTCTAGGTTGTGGGAATGGAACCAATAGGTGGCAATACGAGAACAACCAACAACAACAATAAAAATGAATAACCCTCTGGCAGTTTGCTCACTAAGTCAGCCAAGTGAAAATTTAATGGAATTTTTCTTTTATTTTCCCTTTGTATATATACTAATGCCGGCGACACCCGCCGGCCTCAGCACCGCGTCACTACCAATCATCTCCGTCTCCACCTGTTTTTTCTTCTTCTATTTTTAGTGCTAAGATTTCATTTCTTTTCAATTTTCCTTGTTAAATTTTTGTTGTTTTATAATTAAGGTAAGAAATAAAGGATAATGGTAGCTAGCTATGTGGGTTTCAATGGATGGGGGTATTCATGGATGCGCTTATACCTTTGTACTGTTTCCGCTGCTGTATTTAATGTAAGTTACCTTTATTTTAAAAATCATTAGAATAATGAATTTATAGGAAAATGTATATACTTTGTGAGTATGCAAGCTTTGGAAAGGGATCAAAATTTCTTCGTCTATCTAGCTATCAGTTTAAGTTTGTTCTATTAGAGTTTTTATGCAAGAGGTCATTTAGATTATTAAAATGTAAAATAATACATTTTCAAAAAAAAAAAATTAAAATTAAAATATTTTGTTGTTAATAATAATAATTCAGAATACTTATATCTCGAAAACGGTTATGTTTTTAAACTCAAGACAAAAATGATCAATATTTTTTTTGAGCAATTTTGAAGAAAAATTAAAAAGACAATGTCTAAGTGGAAACTGCACCCCCAATTTCAACCTTTTCGGTTGATTTCTTTCAATCATTTTTGGATGGATAGGAAGTCAGAGAGTCAACGCGATGGTCGATAACGTTAACCATCTAATTCTAGTTAAACAAAAATAATTGAGTCATTCCGGACAAATTTGAAGCATACCTGCCAGACTAGGAAATGCAGACCGTATTATAACATTAACAATGGGAATTAAATCGTTAACCCTTTTTCAATGGTCTTATTACTAAAGGTGAGCCTACTAGTTAAATGTTTACTGCTCATGATGAGGCGTATGAGATTACCTATTTCAATATTGCTCAATTGCAAAGGGTTATCCATTTTGCGGTTTCAAAAGTAAACGTAAATAAAACACATAAAATATTTTTTTTCATGATATTCCTTTTTAATTATAAAGTTTGAACATTGACATTATGTGTGAAACACTTACATCATGTAATTTTCGACCACTTTTTGACACATATTTGGCAGTATCTCAGCCATAACTTGACGAATGTTGGTTTTCAAGTGCTCAAGAGTTAAAGGTTTATCTGCATAAACACGGTCTTTCGCGTAGCCCCACAAAAAAAGTCCAGCGGTGTCAAATCGCATGATCTTGGTGGCCAGTTGATATCGCCACGATCAGTAAATGTCTTTAGCAATAAAGCCATATTGGCTCGAGTCGTGTGACATGTGGCACCGTCTTGTTGAAACCACATATTCTCCAAGTCGTATTCTTCAATAGCAGGCACAAAAAAGTCGGTTATCATATGACCATAACGCTCCGAATTGACGATGACAGTAGTTCCATCGTCGTTTTCGAAGAAGTAAGGTCCAATCACACCTCCGGACCAAAGAGCACCACAAACAGTGACTTTTTGTGGATGTAATGGCCTCTCTTCAATTACTTGAGGATTCTCAGAACCCCAAATACGACAATTTTTTTTTTTAACATACCCACCGAGTGAGATATGTGCTTCGTCGCTGAAGAAAATTTGTTCGAAAATTCGCCGCCCACCGCCTGTTGTTCAAGCACCCATTCGACGTATCTACGACGTTGTGAATGGTCAGCTGGCTTCAGTTGTTGTATGAGCTGGACTTTATATAGATGTAGGTTTAGATCCAAATGCGAATACGCCGTTAGACAGTCCAAATTCCTAAGAACGACGAGGAATCGACACATTCGGGTCTTCGGCAACACTTTCACTTACAGCAGCGATATTTTCAGTGGTACGAGCGAAACGATGATGCACAGGCCTTACAATATCTGTAACCAATCCAGTCTCTTCAAGAAGTTTCGAAAAAATCTATTGAGTCGATTTCGAAATTTTGAGTTTTCAAAAATAAAATTAATTTCCAAAAAAAAATATTTTTGAAAAATTTTGGTATACAATAGTGTTTACACTTTCTAGGAGCTTCTGCGTGAAAAATTTCAAAAAAATCAAATTAATGGTTTCCGAGAAAATCGAAAACCAAAAAAATGTTTGTCTAGAGGTACTAAAACTAACAATTTTTTTCCAAAAAAAAAATTATCAAAAGGTACCCACCCTTTCCCTTCATTATTGAACTGATTTTTTTTGAGAAAAATAAGATTTTTGTTTTTGGCCAAAAAAATGTATGGGGGCTACTGTTATTTGTCGTCTTAAAAAATGAAAAAATTGAAGCAAATCCACCGAACTGTTGACACATAGACAGACAGACAGACCGACAGACGGAATTGCGGGATCCACTTTTTTGGTGTTCTCTATGATCGTAATGTCATGTTTGATTGTTAGAACAAAATTTTTTTTTTTTTACGAATACATAACTTGTCTTATATAGTAACTATAATCGCAAGTAAAAACTGTGGTCATATTACCCAAAAAACAATATGTACTAAATTTGCAGAAAATCTATCAAACCACTTATACTGTGGATTCGCGAACAGACAGATAGACTGCTAAAATTGTGTTAAGATTGTTAGACCCACTTTTGTCGTCTTCGCCAAGATTTCCACATGGAAAACTCTTTAAGGATTATAACACTTACTTTAATATAGTCTTGTCGAGTACATTTCCCCACTATCGCTTCTGATCCATCATATGAGATAAAATCACGCAGTGTGTACCTACATTATATACCATTTTAGAGCTTCCTTTGGTTAAATGCTTTTTTGCATTATAAAATCTGAAAATTTTCAAGCCACTTCAAAATAAGAGCAAGTTCATGTGACCCAGTCGTCCATTTCATTCCATCCAGCTTATAACTTTATGTTAGGGTCACAAATAGTCCCATACAACTTTATACAGTGTATAATGTTAAGCAATATTTTTTATGAAATAAAATTTTATCTAAAAGCCTTGACTTACTGAATGGCTTCCCAAGGAATTCAGCAATAAAAAAAAGAACATATTTAATCCAAAGGTATTCAGCTGATCCTATAATCCAAACCATATAGTCATCGGGGTTCAATTAAGTTAATTTCTATTATTGCATTTACCTGGACAAAAAAGTGCAAAAAAATTAACCTGTATATTGAAATACATATTATAAGAAACTCTATATATTCAAGATTAACAGGATTAGGATTACAATATTACTACCACTATACTCATACATACATCGCACTGTCTAATGCTTTGCGCCCAAAATAATAATACCACATAACACTTCCCAATTACGCACGACCCAAAATGAAGCCCCATCTCAAATTTGCTTTACAACATGCTGCTTAGCTTACAGCTAGTTCACTGTACCATGTGCGTGTGAAAACTTAATTCGATAATCTCTACTTGACCGTAATAAAATCGTAATACAAAGTTCTACAAACGACGACGACGACCGATGAGACGACAACGCGACTGGCTGGCTGGGGCGATATGTGTAGTGTATGCTCTATAATCGTATAATATATGCTTACCCTCTTATATTAGTCGTTCTATATGACGTAGCCAGTCACCCTATACTCGCAAACACACAAATTCCACAGGGCAAGTCTATGAGTGTATGTGTTTGTGTGTAGCATGTGGTATGGAACTAGGTCATTATGGTTGTATATTACCTCATTTTCGATATTTCTCGGTCTTCGTCGTATTTGCTTACGTTTTTTGTTTTTGTTTTATTGGAAAATACCAATAATATCCAACGAGGGTGAGAAACCTTTCAAAAATGCCATTCGCCATTCCACCCACAAGCTGCCCTCTGTAGTTGATGGACTCACAACACGAAAAGGTATTTGAACTTTTTCGGCAAAACATTCACAGCCAAAATCAATACTCAAAAATATCACATTTCATTGTAACGAAGAAGCAAACAAATGTAAATTGCTTAATTGAAAAGAATTAAAAAAAACACAACCAAAGGTTTTTGTAAAAAGATTTCTAAAAATTTCGTCCTGATTTCAAATTTTAGACAGAAAAAAAAGCCAACGAAATGTTCATACTGATCAAAAAGAATATTGACATTATGTTGCCGAGAGTAGTATAAGAACCAAGAAAAAAAGCAGACGATTTTTGGTAAAAAGCTAAATAAATTTTAGTAGTAATTTTTTATATACAAAATTTCTTAAAGCTGTTCGAGATTTAAAATATATCTCTTTCGGCTGTTTTGGCCGTAATGTTTTTTTAATGAAACAATTTCATTTCCTTTCCCGACGACGACGTTTCGACGGTGGTTGCTGTCTTCTTCAGGGGATCTTTTATTTACAAAAATAAATTGAACATATTATACACATAAGAACATTTTGTGTAAAATTTTGGCAAAATTACATTTATTGGATTTGTACGCTAAAGAGACGGAAAAAAATAGTACTAATGACGTCAGCTTAGCGTACATACCCAATAGGACGCTGGCACCGCTTTTCACCAACATGAAAACAAAAACGGAAAAGGATAAGTGCACTGACGTAGTCTATAAAATTAACTGTCGTGGCAATGTGGAAGAAAATTGCAATCTTTCCTATATCGGTACAACGAAACAACTTCTTCGTCGACGAATTTCCAACCACAAATTAGATATTAATTTAAAAAGCAATGGGAAGACAGCATTGGCCTTACACTCCATCGAGCGTGGACACAAACCAGATTTTGACAGAGTGGAAATCCTGGAAAGGCACAAACATGTCTCCAAGCGGTATACTCTAGAAATGCTTCATGTTATTAATAACAAAAACAATAGGAATCGTAAACAAGACAGCCAAAATATTTAATTGGTTTACTGCTCTTTGGTGACTAGGCAGAATCCGTGACAATTTAAAGCCGACTAAACTTCAATCGAAGTGTTTTTTTTATCATAAAAAATTCTTTTTTTTTTAAACATTGCCTTATATTTGTCTTTCATTGTATTATTTATGTATATCTGTAATACCTACTAAATTAAGTTTGCCAACATTTTACACCAATTTTCTTATGTGTATAATATGTTCAATTTATTTTTGTAAATAAAAGATCCCCTGAAGAAGACGGCAACCACCGTCGAAACGTCGGGAAAGGAAATGAAATTCTATTCAGTTTTTGTATGATTACATACTTGCTTTTTAAAGCCATTTTTCGTATCATTTGATGACTTTGAATGCCCAACAACAATTGGAAATGAAATTGTTTCATTAAAAAAACATTACGACCAAAACAGCCGAAAGAGATATATTTTAAATCTCGAACACCAATTGGTCAATAACTTAAGAATATACAAAATTTCTTTATTTTATTCTAAAAATTAATTCGATATGACAATTTTAAGCATTTAATATATTAAATTTTAAAACATAATTTGAAAAAGAAATCGTTCTCCCGTTTTCGAAATATTGAATTAAAAAAAAAAATGATTTGTTTTTAATCCAAAAAATAATTTTGCAAAAATGTTGGTATTTAATATTATTTAGAATTCGAAGGGCCTATTATAACGGGTGATTTTTTTGCTACTTGGTTTTTGACGTTTATATTTTTGACAGATCACACATGACAAATTCCACGAACATTTGACATTTCGATTCAGTATTGTTTGCCATTTCATCATGAATAGACTTACGCCTGAACAACGTTTGCAAATTATTGAAATTTATTATCAAAATTCGTGCTCTGTGAAAAATGTGTTTCGCAAGCTACGTCCGTTTCAGCGACGAGGCTCATTTTTGGCTAAATGGATACGTGAATAAGCAGAATTGCCGTATTTGGAGTGAAGAGCAGCCAGAGGCAATTCAGCAGCTACCAATGCATCCCGAAAAATGCACTGTTTGGTGCGGTTTATGGGCAGGCGGCATCATTGGGCCGTACTTCTTCAAGGACGATGAAGGCCGCAGGGTTACAGTCAATGGAGAAAGGTACCGTTCGATGATAACAGATTTTTTTTTGCCGAAAATGCAAGAATTGAACTCGGTCGACATGTGGTTCCAACAGGACGGTGCCACATGCCACACTGCACGCGAAGCCATGCATCAATTGAGAGGCGAATTTGGTGAGCAGTTGATCTCACGTTTTGGCGCAATCAATTGGCCACCAAGATCATGTGATTTGACCCCGTTAGACTATTTTTTGTGGGGCTATGTTAAGTCTATTGTCTATGGGGACAAGCCAAACACGATTGCTGCCTTGGAAGCCAACATTGAACGCGTCATTGGTGAGATTCCGGCCGAAATGTGTGAAAAAGTTTGCCAAAATTGGACCTTCAGAATGGACCACCTGAAGCGTAGCCGCGGGCAACATTTAAGTGAAATTATTTTTAAAAAGTAAATGGCAGAAATTGATTTATCGATCCAAAGAAAAATTTCATTCACTTTTTACAAGTTTCTGTGTTTATTTGAATTTTCAAAAACCAAGCTCTTAAAAAATCACCGTTTATAAACATTTTGATTGAAATCCGTCCAGGTGCTTATGAGAAAGTTGAAAATAAAAAAAAATAAAATGCACGACTGGATCGTAGGAACTGCTCTTGTAGCTAACAACTTTAGTGTAAAATAGTAGCTAACCACTGAAGTTGTTAGTAAGTATAGGTAGTCTAGTTTAGTTATCCTGTGCAGGCCTAAAGCCGAAGTAGGTAAGATTACCTTGATTCTTAGTATAATGAATTGTCGAATGCAAATGATTAAAGGAATTGTGACCATCCTACAAATGTATATTTAAAAAGATTTTAATTATGTAAATTAGGAGGGTAATGTACCTACCTACATAGATGGCGCCTAGGTATGTAAATATATGTACATATTTATCTATATATTATACATATGTGTAATAATGAAAGTGGATGGTTTATAGGTGGGTAAAAATCGTGTTTTAAACTGATAAAAAGTGCTAGAACGATCACTTCAATCGGTTTCTTGAAAAAACAAAGAACGCCATTAGATGCCACGGATCAATGAAAATTGTATAAAAAAGTATCTCGAAAATTGTAGGACGGATTTTGATGAAATTCGGTTTTTTATTTTTAGTTTTTTGAAAACAAACTTTTTTTGAAATTTTGGTATACAGCTTTGTAGAGTTTATTAATATACATATGACTACAAAATCTAAAATTATTTTTTTGATTAGTTTTAAAAATATTGATTTTTCAAAAAAATAATTCAAAAATTAATTTTAATTATATAAAAAATTGTATTTAAAATTTTAATATGCAGAATTAGTTTGGCTATCTAGATCTTCTCAGGTATAAAATTTGACAGAAATCCAATGAAAAGTTACCGAGAAAGTCAAAAATTAAAAAAAACGTTATATGAAAACTACCGTTAATAGACTTTGAACTTGATTCATTTCAAATGATAGCTATTACCAACAAAAAAAGTCTCAATTTTTTTTATGAAAATCGTTGAAGCCGTTTTCGAGAAAAATAAGATTTTCCTTCAAGGTCATATGGCAGGTACCGTTATTTTTAGGCCTAAAAATAAAATTTCAATTTCCCCTCTGATGAATGCCAAAATAATCACAAATACCAAATTTGAAGGTAATCGGTTAAGCCGTTTAGGCTGTAGCTCGTTATACAATGAAACTCTATCAAGAATATTATTGTCAATAATATAGTAAAAATTAATTGGTATCAAAAGACGAGTAAGAGAGAAGCATTGGTATTTCGAAATATTTACCATTAATTGGTTGATTTTACACCATTTGGAAAGCTTTTTTGTGTCGTCTTGTAGCAGCATCTGAAAAAATTTGAGGTTATCAGCAAACATTAGACAGATTGAATTAAAAAGTTCACTAAGTAGGCCTAAATAAATAGGAGAAACAAAATTGGCCTGTAGTTACATACATCTTGTTTGGGGCCACTTTTATGAATGGGTGACACGAAGGAAGTTTTCCATTCTGGAATAAATGTACTCTTATATAAAGCGCTATTAAAAATAAGACAATAATAAGAAAATATGTAAAAAAAATGGCCAAATTGTAGACCATACCAGATGGAGTACACAAACTTTTTTTGATCAAAATCGTTGGAGCCGTTTTCGAGATAATTAAGATGGTATAGAGAAATTTGTATGGCAGGTGTCCTTATTTTTAGGGCTACAAGAAGATTTAAAAATTTCATTGGGACAATCTATAGATCGTTGTACAGACAGACGGGTGGCAATGGCGCAGTGGATATACAGATTGCTGGTCCAAGCCAATAGGTAGTATTCTTTTCTAGAGTTGCCGCCCGTAGGTTAAAATGCTATAGTAAATATCTAATTCTGAAATCCATTGCCAACAAATTTTCTTTCCTATCTTCCTTTCCCTCTATCTAATGCCGTGCAATTCAGGTTGCATTTAAAGACCTTAGGTCTAACGGGCATATAGTCAAAATAAAAAAAAATTATCAATTTACAAACAAAAGTTTAACAAATGCAATGATGTCAAATACATCATCTTTAAATAAGCATGGCAATGCCGTCTGCCGATTGGACTCAAATACAATTCGTAATTACCTTTTAGCATAGGTATAATTTATATCACAATAAATAATATATAAAATAAGACAAAATCAAAGAAGATTAATCATAATTTCCTTAATTTGACCTATAGCCCACTAAAAGTCTTCTTAACATTTACATAAAGCTCTTTTATCATAATCATTTTTCTTTTTAAAATGCAGCATTTATAATTCTTTCCCGATAATCTAAGGCCGTCGTGCAGTAGTTGAATAGTTTGGTCACATCCATTTCGTTCAGAAGGTGTATAACTTGTTCCTTTGGTAGAAAATCGCTTCCGAGATAATATCGCCTTGTTTCCCGCAACGTTGGACATGTACCAACAAAATGAAATATATCTTCTCTTTCTGCTGTGTTGCATATATTACATAGGATGGGCAGATCTTCACGATGTGGGATATAGTTGATATGTAGAAGTTCTACTCTTAGCCTCAGCATCATCGATATTACTTCTACTTTGAAATGATCTGCGAAATAATTTGCCTCCATCAAGTTGTAATTCAGTTTACTATAAGCTGACCTGTAGATCGATTCCGAAGCTTCTTTCATAAATGTCTCTTTACAATGCTCATCAACTCTTGAAATAAGTGCGTACAGTAACGTCTTCCAGTTAAAGTGTTGGTTCTCATCCAAATTAAGATCGAATTCACATGATTGCGCCAATCCCAACCATTCACCATAAAAACCGGTCTTGTTATGAATTGCCTTTAAAGCTATTTTCTTTGGCAATCTCTCGTCAGCCAGGTTACGAACTTTGAGCACGTAGTCGACTTGTAGTTTTAAGGTCCTTATAAATAATGGGGACAAGCCTGTTTCTAGGTTACTAGCATAGTTTGGGGTATTAGGAGGAAGTCGGAATTTTCGCCTGAGTAATATTTCCACCGAATCATAGCATTGTCCTCCCCAAACCTGCGACGCGTAGAGCAAAATTGACTCAGCTACTGCCTCAAAAACTCGAAATTTACTGATATGGCCGATAAATTGATTGCAAAAATACTTCTTCCACGCAGAATTTATGGCAAGTTTAGCTTTCGCAAGTTTTTCTTTCAATTGTTTTTCCATTTCCAAATTCTTTACAAATAAGACTCCAAGGTACTTATATTCGTTCAAAACTTCTATGCTACAACCATCGTATTAACAGTTTTTATTTTTAGCTCTTTTTACTCCGCCGCGTTTGAATACCAACATTTTCGACTTTTCAAGATTTACTATTAAGCTCCACAATTTACAATAATCGCAAAGTTTATTGATCATTCATTTGAGGGATTGAGGGGAGTAAGCTAGTAAGATAATATCGTCCGCAAATAGCAAGGCTTTTAGAAGAATTCCCGCATATTCAATACCAACAGGAAGAATCTCTGTGATATCATCAATAAATAGAGGAAATAAAAATGGGCTAAGTGTGCATCCCTGTCTCAGTCCTGATTTCGTTTGGAACCATTCTGAAAGAGCTTCGCCATTCCAAACTGCAGCAGATGTATCCTGAAGTAGGTTTTCTATAACTCGTCCAAATTTGTAGGACATTCCTTTTCCGCATAACTTATACATCAGACATTTCCGATCAAACGTATAAAACGTGGGTATGAAGTCCACAAAAAATACGTTAACTTCTTACATCGTGTAATAAACGATTCTGTAATATTGCGAAGCACAAAAATGTTGTCGATAGTTGAATAATCGGACCTGAATCCCGCTTGTGTTTCTTTAAGCAGTTTATTCTCATTAATCCAAGAAGTTAACCGTCTTTGTAAGATCCCTGTAAAATTTTTCTACGAAGCATTAAGAAAGGATATGGCAGGTCCGCCTTGTTTCTTTTCTTATGAATAGGAAATATCAACGCTGTCTTGAATTGCTGAGGTATAACACCATACTCTAACACATTATTACATAATGTGGTAACTTGTTTAATGAGCTCCATTGGACCGAATTTATAAAATTCCGATATTCGGTCTAAGCCAGGGGCTTTTCCATCCTTGAGGTGCATGGTAACAGCGTTGGTTTCAGCTAGTGTAAAGGGCAATCCGGTGAATCATCATAAAACCCGGCGGGAGCTAACTGGAACGAATTTCTGCGTATCATCGGATTCAATAGTTCGTTGAAATAAGTACCTAGGGCGCCAGAGTCTAGAGCTTGTCAAATTTCGAACTTTTTTCCATTTATTTTGGAAACTTCTTTCCAAAATATGGATGCATTTGAACATTGGGCTAGCATTCTTGCCTCAGTCAGAAAACGCATTGGGCTCGTAACCGTTAAGAAGTGAATAAAAGAAGCTATCAAATAATTAAATAGTTAAAATTATAATTTATAGACAGACACTAAGTTAGAAATGCAGAATCCACTTTTTGGTGTTCTCCATAATCGTAATATGAAGTTTTTTTTAAAATCTCAAGTTCGATTTTTTTCCAAATGCAAAACTTGCCCTTTGTCGCGCAAGTAAAAATCCTCTAGCGGAAAAGGACACCATTTACTTAGTAATCGAGTCAGCAATAAAAATTATCTTACCCTTATTTTCTGGTTCACTAAACCAAAGAAATCTTAGTGCTTCTTTGCCAATTCAAAATAAAAAAAAATGTTAAAATATCTACAATCTGCTTCAATATCCACTTACTCGTCTATGTATGTATATGTATACAACGAATTCATGTATACGTATAAAATTGAAGAAGGCCAACCTTCGTTATGGGTTTGTGAATCACATTCGACTTAAATAGTTTTATGAAACTTTCTGGTGCTTCGATGAGAGTGCCGAAAGGTCATGTTATAAATCGAAGGATTTATTTGATGTTTTCTATGGGATATCTGCTTTCCTTTTGACATATACATATATATACGAGGACGAGGGTGGGGGGGGATTGTTTCTTCTGGCAATTTGGGTTTTTGCCATAGATATCAAATTTTTATTTTGTGCAGATTTGCAAATTTTATTACCTAGATGATGAAAGTCGATTCGAATTTGGTATGCTTTTCATTTGATGAGGATTTATGTTTATTGACGTTTAGTTAGAAATATGACTTTGTGAGGGTTTTTATACAAAGTGTAAGAGTGTAAGTGTTGTTAAAGATTACCTATACATATAAACATTTTACATTTATGATGTTGAGAAGATTTGATTGAGAAAGTTGGAAGGAGCTTCAACAAATTCTCTTTAAAAATGTAGATATTAGGCAGTTTGAAGTTGAAAATTGATGGATGGTAGACGCATCCTTGAATTTGGAGTATACAAAATTGCTTCTATGGTCTTAGGTTACTGCTACTGCAATATTGTCTAGCAACAAAAGCTAGCAGAATATTTAGAAAGAAGAATGTAAAGAAGGGGAAAATCTAAGACTAACTGTCGAATGAACACGAGTAATATCTTTAAAAAAGGCCAAGCGCCTGACTGCTGCTATCTAAAATCAAACAATCAACTGTACACCGCCTAGGCCTAAGCTTGCTTTTAATATCTGCAATTCTTAGGTAGTTCATCTATACCTTTAATTGAACACTAATGAAGACCCGACGTAGAATTTATCTGGAAATCCTCTGCTGATTCGGCTTAGGTTCAAAATTCCTCTCGCGGAAGATGAAATACTTATAAACGGTGATTTTTTAAGAGCTTGGTTTTTGAAAATTCAAAAAAATACAGAAACTTGTAAAAAGTGAATGAAATTTTTATTTGGATCGATAAATCAATTTCTGCCATTTACTTTTTAAAAATAATTTCACTTAAATGTTGCCCGCGGCTACGCTTCAGGTGGTCCATTCTGAAGGTCCAATTTTGGCAAGCTTTTTCACACATTTCGGCCGGAATCTCACCAATGACGCGTTCAATGTTGGCTTCCAAGGCAGCAATCGTGTTTGGCTTGTCCCCATAGATAATAGACTTAACATAGCCCCACAAAAAATAGTCTAACGGGGTCAAATCACATGATCTTGGTGGCCAATTGACTGCGCCAAAACGTGAGATCAACTGCTCACCAAATTCACCTCTCAATTGATGCATGGTTTCGCGTGCAGTGTGGCATGTGGCACCGTCCTGTTGGAACCACATGTCGACCGAGCTCAATTCTTGCATTTTCGGCAAAAAAAAATCTGTTATCATCGAACGGTACCTTTCTCCATTGACCGTAACCCTGCGGCCTTCATCGTCCTTGAAGAAGTACGGCCCAATGATGCCGCCTGCCCATAAACCGCACCAAACAGTGCATTTTTCGGGATGCATTGGTAGCTGCTGAATTGCCTCTGGCTGCTCTTCACTCCAAATACGGCAATTCTGCTTATTCACGTATCCATTTAGCCAAAAATGAGCGGGAAAAAAACGGACGTAGCTTGCGAAACACATTTTTCACAGAGCACGAATTTTGATAATAAATTTCAATAATTTGCAAACGTTGTTCAGGCGTAAGTCTATTCATGATGAAATGGCAAACAATACTGAATCGAAATGTCAAATGTTCGTGGAATTTGTCATGTGTGATCTGTCAAAAATATAAACGTCAAAAACCAAGTAGCAAAAAAATCACCCGTTATAATGCCAGTTCTAGATTACAATTCTAGGAGTGTCCCTATGTTCCGGCACATAGCAGAGGTGAATGCTGTGAGATTTCCATGAGAGATGATTGGCCATGCTTTATGCAATTTCGAATTTCTAGTGACAGAATTCAGATATGTAAAAGCAACTTGGCTGACCATCCAACCAACAAAAATGAATTAATTCATCTCCCATTCCAAGTTGACCTGAAATGGATGTTAGCTTAAGAGTGTTTTTAAAAAAATCTAGCCAATGTTGCTTGATGAGACCAGATCCAAATTCATTATTGATCGACTTTAAAAAGTCTCTAAGAAGAATTAATTTCTTTCGGGTAAATATATCTTTATCGAGAAATGTGTTATCGCACATATTTTCCAGGGTATTGAAAAAAATTAAACCAAAAGCTCATCAGCACAATTGATTTTTGTCCTGAGTTAGGTTAGGTTGAAGTGTCTGCCAGACTTGCAACCGACACATTTCGACCAGAGTTGGTCCCTTGTGATACCAAATGAATTCTGACCCTGAGATAATCTCCCTATTCGTCTCTGAGAAAGAGCAGGGCATGTACACAGAAGATGGGGAATATATTCCACATCTTTTACGTTAATGCAGCTTCTGGAAAATCGTTTGAATAAACGCTCATCCTTGTTACGTGCTTGTCCATGATCAGTGTCCGATTATGACACTGGAACTCTTTTGACGTCAGACCCACGTCAGACGGGTGGTTTTATTTTTCCATCTTAGGTTTGTGTTTTGTACAGCATCTTGTTTCAGCATTAACTTACATGTGACGATGGGTAAACCTATATTTGCCTTATGAGGTAATAAAGGTAGTGTCGTTCCACTTTTGGCAAGCCTTATAATTCTTTAGAATATCCCTGTGCCCTGGTACCCAACATAGGTGAATATTGAACTGCTGCGTCATATCCTTAAGAGATGTATGATGTGTGCCTAGGATTCAATTGGGGAAAGTGACTTTGATGAGTCAAAAGATGTGTTAATTTATAAAAGTTGCAACAGTTTTGGAACGGTTGTTCGCACTTAAAAGTTTAAAATATTCCCGCGCTTTGCGGGAGTCGAAAACCCTTTAAACCCTACGGAGCCGCATAAACTCCACTTGTATGTCGCACTGTTGGCAGGTTTCGGACCCGTCCTTAATGGAAATCGCGTTTATATGTGGAATTTTACATTTCTTGGAAAATCTCTAGGACTTGATGCCCAGCCCAGTATTGTTGTTTCATAAGCTATAAGTATGTCTATAAGATACAATAAAATCAACGTCATCCGCGTCAAAAACATACGTGACAAAATATCTAAGGCTGGCATTTTATTTCGGACTTTTAAAGCGGTCCCAAAAGTGCCCGTGTTCCTAAAAAGCTGTTTTCTTTAACAGTTGTCCGCTTAACTTAGTTTTGAATTTTTGCGAAGTACCGTGTGAAGAATATAATAATATTGTAACAGAACAGCTTTATTCATTAATGCAGCATAGCGAGTACATAATGTTGATGTTCTCTTTATAATTTCTCTAGAAACGCAGTTTCCCTTTTTTTTAAGAGTGGGTAAATGTGTATTTTTGACATGCATCAACGACTATAATCTGTGGAAACCAGTCTTGTGTTTTGTCTGGATCGTCGGCCGAGTAAGATATGTTTTGGAGCAGGGCTATATTTGTATTTTGGTTGCCATGCTCGCTTATGTGTCACAAAGAGAATACATGAATTCTTTGTGTCAAACAAGCCCATAATAACTATCATGGACTAATATAAATAATTGTATAAGGATTTGCATAGTGGCTACATAAGTCCTTATGCACTGCATAACTATGCATGCGCTTGGGGCATTTTATTAAATAAAATCTAAAATCCCGAAAATCCAGAATCCCGAAAAAGAAATAAAAAAACTCTTCAAAATTGATTGTTCATTGAAAATTTAGTGGAACAAAAAGTCATATATAACGAATAGAATTTAACAACAAAATTTAATAAAAAAAAGTATAACCGAAGTATAATAAAAAGCAGTCAATTAGAAGGTTAAATTACATAACCCTAAGCCTCCACTTGAAATAAATGATTGCAAGAAATGTGTCATGTAGTCAATATTTCTTGTGGATTCCACATATGTCTGGATTTCTTTTATTTTTAGACATAAGATTCTGTATTTATTTCTAATCTTCTCAGAAGAAAAAATGCAGAATAAAAATGACGATCGTTTGGTTGAGGTTGGCTTAAATCATTTATTTAAACCTGTATGTTGCTTTATTATTAAATTTTTAAAAACAAAAAATATAAAACTTAAAAAAAAAAAACATTTATATTCATTTGTGTAGGCTGCCTACACGCTTTTGGTTTGTGGTCACAATAAAAAATTGATTTCGTCCCTATTAAAAACTCAGGTAGCATCGCTAAAGTGGCCAACATATTCTACTCTTCAAGATATTTTTCTATTAAAATAAACCACGATTATTTGATGTCCGGTAATCCAATGGTTGAATGGTTGCCCCGACCGATGTAACCGGATCTGGTGTTCTAAACTTATTGAAGGGTGTCTGCCCAAAAACGCCTTAAACCAGCTATACCCTGAAATGTTTTGTGGCCCAAAAGAATGTCTTCTCCAAAAAAAATCCTTGACCGCATGAAGCATATCCTTTTTTCTCTTGGGGAAAACTTTTCGGTGGGAGGTCTATTAGACCTAAGGTCTTTTAAATGTAACCTCAAATGCACGGTAATAGTTACGAGGAAAAAAAAGATATTATTGGCAAGTGTCAATTATAGGAATTGTTAAAATCTTAACACAATAATTGACACCCCATTTTATTAAATATATGTATATCAACAGAGAAGCAATAAGACTTAAGGTAAATCCTCCTCCAGGGCATTATATTTCATTATAATAAACTAATATGATCAATCTTGTATTAAATAAATTATAATTAACTACTAACATGTTTGGATTCCTTAACGAAATACAGACATTTTTTAACAAAATACACAGTCGCGTAACAGTCATGTTTAGGTTTCGTAATTCACAACAAAACTGACTAGCTCCTTACTATATAAAAATAAAGAGTGAGAGAATAAGAAACAGGGAAGAACTTAAAAGAATTAGTTCTGGAAACCGTTCAGATTTGTACCAATGAAACGTTCTTAAAGAAGAGGGTGTCAAAAGCTAAGCTGAAATTTTGCAGCGTCAATAATTGTATCACTTAAGCTAGTGTCTGCAATAATGGCCGAAATAAATATTTCTAATGGAGTCGCGGCCTAACATTATCATAGTTAACATAAATTTATACTTATGCAATTCCTTTAAAAAAAAAATCATTTGCGAATGTTCAAATAGATATTAATATTAACCGAACTAAATAGTAATATTGTTTTGTACGCATTTAATCCTTAACCTTACAATTAGGATTATTTGTCCGAAATTGAAATCCCGAAAAATTATATAAAATTAAAAATTTGCGCAAATTTTGCATTTTATATAATTTTTGGGGATTTCGGGATCCCATTCGGGATTTATTGTTTTCGGGATTTTCAGCAGTCTGGGTTTTCGGGATTTTGGTTTTCGGGATCTTAACACCAACCCCGCTAGACCATCGAAGTCGGTGATCTAGTGAATGACTAAGAATTAATATTTAAGAACAAAATTTACAGGGACATGGAATAAAGGTGATATGGTTGACATTTATTGTAGTAGATTTCGTTCGATTTCTTATTACATAAATAGGAAATTTAAATCCATGGTCTAGCTCTTATTCCAGGGTTTTGTAAGTGCATGGACTAAATGTGGACTAAGTGTTTTTTTTATTAATAGGGCCGTAAGTGAATAGAATAAATTTAATTGTACATAGTTCTAACCTGGAAAGCGATGAATATCACAGGATTTCGAAGATACTATATTCGAAAAGAGAAAAAACGCCATTTTGAATGTTTTTTTATACCAATACCACTTAAACATTTGGGCATATTTGTGATCCATACAACTTCACGTTAAGCGGCCCATTCACATGACTCTCGTGTCGACACCGGTGTGATGACA
Source organism: Philhelius pedissequus (assembly GCA_910595825.1). NCBI lineage: Eukaryota > Metazoa > Arthropoda > Insecta > Diptera > Syrphidae > Philhelius > Philhelius pedissequus. The sequence continues at coordinate 75,507,922 of OU343162.1, forward strand.
CAAAATATCCATTCGGACACATACGCAACACCAGCACACATTAGTTGTTTATTTATACGCGAACACGATTGTAATGCAACTGAAATATTCCTAGAATGTATTATACACATTCCCACACACAGAACTCAGCTAGAGACACAGACAGGAAAAATCAAAATATTTTGATTTATCGACACCAGAAATCTGTGTATACACAAGCCCACACAAACTCCGCATTCACACAAGTGTCATACACGAGTATGGGCCGCTTTACTACAACTGAATTAATTCTGTTATTCCCATTCAATTTCTTTGCCTGGAAAAAAAGTTGATCAACAATTTCAAAAATTATTTTGTTTTCATATAAAGAAGCTCCCCTTCGATGATTTTGTAGTCCTTAAGCTGAATTTGTGTTTACAATAAGCTTGGAAATAGGTACATACATTCATAAATTTATAGAGTGAGATTCTTTTTATATGCGGAAAATGGAACTTTCGAAAAAGCAGTTGACAAAACAAACCAAAAAAAAAAAATAGCAGACAAAACAATGTGACAGTAAAAACAAGCACAAAAGGAGATAAATATTTTATATTCCTATTGCTGCACATTTTTACCTTGCAGCAACAGCATCCAGTTGCCATAGTGCATCCGTAATTTTACTCTAAGGATGTCTTTAATTCTCTTCCTAGTCACCTACATTTTTGTTTTGTTTCTATATATTTTTTTTTTGTTCGAACAACAACTTTATAGTATCTTTATATCTTCAAACAATACACGAAGAAGGTGTGAAAGTGTAAAGAGTTATTTTCCCGAGGAAGTATTTTGAGCTTTGTTCGACTAAGAGCCGAGTTACAATCACCAACACTGACGACTTTTTGCTTGACTTTCAGTTTTAAGTGCTGCTTGGTGGTGGTGTCAAGCGATTACCTGAAAAGTCCAGAAGGAGTTGTATTTTTGTTGTCTTCTGTTTTATTGTTAGTTTTTTTTTTTTGTTTGGGATATGTTAGAAAAATATGAGTGTAAGTGGGTTTATATTTACCCGACTCGGCATTACATATAGATAAAAGGTTTAAGTTTACAAAACACAAACAGTGTGAAGGATTAGTTTCACTTGTTAGTACCATAAACCCTTTTTTTAACGACGGATGAATTGTCTGAAGTCCTGGGAAAAGATAATGGTGTTTTATTTTCGTTGACGTGAAATGTGTTAAAAAAAATTGAAAAAAATGGAAGATGAGAACTAGTCGGCATTGCTTTCGATTGATGGCTTTAAGAGTGTTAGTCAAACCCGCTTAAATGAAACGAAAAACAAATTACAATCATGCGAGTTTTTCACCTAAGCAATTTTGAATTTCTTAAATTTTGTTTTCAATGAAATATATGAATTTCTTTATCAATGAAAAAATATGTTAGACATTTGGGTAGATTTTCTTATAAATATACAAGAAATGAACATACTTCCGAATAAAGTACAGAACTGCAGGCTGGTCACCAACACTATCAACCATTTAACTTTCTTATTGTATCAGAGTTACCATTCCCATGTTGGTCCAAGAAGTAACTTCTTTTTCAAAGTTTTTTTGATGAGGAGCTTTCAGAATTCTGAATTTAATTGAGTACGCTAAGGGGATTTGACTTCCATTAATATAATCAAGCACAGTACGAGCATTAGGAAGATAGATTATGATTTAAAAGGAGACACCGATGTATGTTCATTAGTTTTGAAGCTCAGAATATCTAAATGGGAGGGACAAATAGTGCCTGGTAAAGCTTTCCACATTCGTGTTGTACGACTAAATAAAGAATCTCTGTAGGGTAAACTACTGAGCATTCCTGGAAGCGCAAGTACTGCGGTTGAATAGTTTAAGAGAAGGAATGCAATTGGCTATTTCGCTAAAGCATTGTTTATAAAAATAGCGATAAAATATTGAAAGACATGAAACATTTCGAGAGATATAAATGTTTCAATTATAGTTCTATCGTCTATATTTTGGATTCTGTCTAAAAGACTCAAATGAGTTTTGGAAGCTCCTTGCACAAATGTGCGAGTTATACTCCAGCATTGTATGAATAGAGGTCTTAGGTATAGATTACAACAAGATCAGACGGGGAAAAGAATTTCTTGTATCTTCGAAGGAAGCCAAAACACTTTGCAGCGTTTTGGCGACATCAAATATGTGTTCGTTTCACAAGAGGTGGTCTGTGATGCACATGCCAAGGACTGGAAGCTGATTGGTTTCTTCATTGCAAGTGTCGCTCAGGGATAGCGGCATTGAGGTGGTTTCTGCTTTAACGACAGAAGGCAGCACTACAAGCTGAGTCAGTTGGTTTAATTCAGAAAAGACCTCAACATACCTTCCTTCTGGTGTTGTCTGGCTCGAAAAGTGGAACCAGCTAGAATTGTGTACATCGAAATCGCCCGTATTTCAGTGCGAGGATAATGAGAAACAATTCTTCACATGGAGTCGGACAGATCATCAAATTTGTTAAAAGTTAAATATCTGTTCAAATTTAGGGTCCGATAAATATAACATGAAATCCCTTCAAATGGAGTTACGATATTTTCAGCTACTGTCCCCTAGGCGGAAATTTTTAGTAGAGTACAGTCCGAGGAGTTAATTTTTAATCCTACTGAGGATACCGTTTAAAAAAAGGGCGTTTTATCTTACCGCTTGGTGTAAATATAATAAATTTAATTATTTCAGTGAAAGTAAATACGTAAAGAAATGTTCGCTGTTTAATTAGTAGTAAAGTAATTTGAATCTAATTAGTAAATTAGTAGTAGAACATAAGGGAATTTATATTTTCTGTACCTTTTGTTTGTAGTCACTAGACTGTTACCCTAGGCATTTTTCTTTCATTTGCGACGATTTATAATGTAAGCTCTGGGGACCCTGTGAGAGCTTTAAACTTTAAAGAGGGACATATTTATTCAAGCCAATACAGCCAGAGTGAGTGGCAGACGTCCTAACTTCCCTGTGCAGACAATTTTTCTTGGACAGTGTAATGCAAAATCAAATTGCTATACAAAAATAAAATGCACGACTGGATCGCACGTACTTGCTCTTATGTTCGATCACATCTTAAGCACAAGATTTTTAGTAGAAACAGCTTAATATGTTTTAGTCTATTTTATTTTATTTTTTATATGCAATATTTCGTATATTGTTTTCTAAAAAATTGTTTAGTATGAAAATCTTATGCATTTAATAATATAAATTTAAAAACTTGATTTTAAAAAAATCGTCCACCCAAATTCGAAATATTGAATTTTGAAAAAAAAAATATTTTTTTCTTTTTTTAAAAATTCAAGAAAATATTTTTCGAAAATTTTGGTATGCATAGTATTATTTAGCATTCAAAGGAATTCCTACAAACAAAATTTTTGATCAAAATCCGTTGAGTCGTTTATGAAAAAGTCCAAAACCAAAAAAAAATACAAAAATAAAAAATACAAAAAAAAACAAATACAAATACAATTTACAAGAAGCCGTTTGTCACTTAATTTTGTATATAAGCCAAAACACGTTTAATTTGTTTCCCAAAAAAATTGGTATGGCAATCTTAAATATTTAATAATATAAACTTAAAGACAAAAGATTAAATCGGCATAATCAAAGAAAATATAATTCAAAATTCTGAAATAAATACTTAAACTAATTTGAGTTCAAAAAAAGTACGCCATTTTATATTTTGGATAAATCTGAATTTATGAGAAAAACATTTTAAAAATCTGTGTAGCGGTTTTTGAGAAAAAAAGTTTTTTTTTTTAAACTTTTTAAAATAATTTTTCAAAAAAAAATTCAAAAACGCCAATTCAGAATATACGTATTCAGAAAATACATATAAATATAATTTAAAAAAAAATATAATATAAAAATTAAATGAGCTGTTTTCGAAATATAAATGCTTTTAAAAATACAAAAAAATATTAATTAAAAATATGGGTACGCTGTATAATTTGGACAACCTAAACATATATATGTGTGAAATATATAGGTTTAGGTTGAGCCATTTATGAGAAAGTTGAAATTAAAAAAAAAACGGTCCTAAGTAAAGTACCGTTTTTAGACATTTTTTAATTTTTTTTTTCAACCATGATCGGTCGTACTTGAAAATATGCACTGATTTTTTAAAATCAAATTCGTTAGAGCCGTTTCCGAGAAAAATAGGCTTTAACGTAAAAGTTATACGGCAGGTACCGTTATTTTTTGAGGAAAAAAAATTGAATTTCCCCTCTGTACAATTCCAAAAAAACACTGTATACTAAGTTTGAAGAAATCGGCCGTTTGGGTTCTAGGTGTCTATACATACATACAGACAGACTGAGGGACAGACATACAGACGCACACAATTTTTAGACCATCTGTTTCCTCTTCGCTATCATCGTAATGTCATGTTTGATTGTTATCTCAAAACTTTTTTTTTCGACGAATGCATAACTTTCCTTATAGCACAAATAATCGAAAGTAATAACACAAAATGTGGGTGGCAATGGCGCAGTGGATAAAGTGCTTGATTGTTAACTAGGACGTGTGGGTTCGATCCCCACGCTAGGCGCATTCTTTTCTATACCTCCAATTTTAATTGGATGCCGCCCATGATTTAAAATGAGACAGTCAATACCTGGTTCTCAAATCCACTTTGCCAAACTAGTGCCGTGCAATTGCATTTAAAAGACATTAGGGCTTACAGGCATATAGTTAAATGAATAAAATAATAATAATAAAATAAAGCAGTTGGCTTAGTATATTTTATAAGAATTGTAGCCGATTATTTTAAAAAGTCTCCACTCTTTTTTCACCAACAGAGTTAATAGCCCGGATGAAAAGTTGTGTTCGAAAAAATGTCAGTTAAATTGTATGTGTTTATCTTACATTGACCGGAGAATTCTTTGATTTGTTTGACTTTTTATTTACCTGTATATTTTTGGTTTATTGTTAAACGAATTTCCAAAAACATTTTCGTGCTGTGTTTTATTTTTTAATTTCATTTTCGTTTCACATCAACAGTATGACGGGCTTAATTGATCCTTTTTAATTAATCTACTACGATCATTTTGTAAGTTGAAAATTTTCGTTTATGATTGGTGTATCCTTGGTTTAAAAAAAAAACGACTTTTCTGGCTGAAACTAGTTAGTCATCCAACAGACAGCCATTTTTTTTCCCAAATTTCATTCCATTTGATTGGGCCCTGCAATGCTAACAGATTTTTTGATATCAACACATCCTGTGCCCTTTGGTATGTGATGTTGATGTCTTTATCTATTTTTCAGATTTTACTCCACATCACAGAACCAATGTTAAAACTTCTATTTATTGGTCAATGATATTTTGAAACATAGTTTTTTCAATGGCTATAGTAGAGGGTGCAATTGTTACGAAAAACCTACAAGCCCAAAAGGTGCAACCATTGAAATTTAATTAAAACTACCAAATGTTTCAAATATTAATTACCTCCATCACGTTTCCAACCACGTTTCTCCTGCGCAGGTGTCAAATATTCATTGCTAACCTCACATAGTATGTTCCCTTTAATTAAAACTATGGTCATGGAAATAAAATCTAACTACCTAAATCCATTTCTAAAATTTTCAAAAAAATATCCTACATTTTTAATGGAAGTTTGGAATTTCTTCTATTTGCATCAATTTTCCGTTGTTATTTGGCGGTACACAAAAAAAACAATCTTTTGTTCACAAAAAAATCAAAGCACATCACCGGCAGCGGCAAAATATCTAACTTTCAGAACGTGATGCAACAAAATGAGTTTTATATCATGCCCGCAGGCTTAAAGTTTTCGATTTTATTTTTCAATATCAAAATCGAAATTTTTGTTTGTAAGGTTATTTTTTTTAGAAACAGCGATGACGATGATGATGACTTTGTAAAATTGCGTCCTCGTCACAAGGATTCCATTTTCTTTTGAAGATTTATATCAGTGAAGTCGCTTGTATTTTGTATCTTCACCTATATTGTGGAAAACTAGAATTCTAGGCCACCAGCATTCTACTGGCTTGTGCATTATATTGATTTTTATAAAGAAAAAAAAAAAAAACTTAAACCCTCTTCAATAAGTGAGGCACTCGCTTTGACACATTTGTAGGGTTATTCATGTCATTCATAAATAAATATGTGTGTATCTTCACCGTCTATCAGCTCTTACTTCATTTTACTTGTTCCTTGACAAGAGTCAAATGGATGTGTGTCAAATGGGAGATTTACATAAAAGTTTTTTTTTCGTAAGGATGGGTCTATGTTGATAGTCTTTGAAGGACATGTGTTGCGTTGGCGGTTTCAGTTCATTAGTATAGCTGATATTGAAGTATTAACGGCAAATTAGCACGACAATGGTCAATCTGTTGCTCCAAGATTGACCATTGCTTAGCCATTCAACCAGGACACTTTCATTAAAATTGGAACTTTCGGATTAGTTATGTGAATTTGTTTCGCAAATACCCGAAATGCTATTTTATTAGATTACAGCTGCAAAGTTGTATCTCTAATTTCAATTAAATTAATAAAGAATCCTAATGTCTCGGCCAGGGAATTACATAGTAATGCAAATTGTTCCACTTGCATTGGATAGGATCATAAATTGTATATCCGAAATTCCGCAATTACCCTGTTCTCACGGGTAAATTCTTATAGCTTAGTTTTTCTAGCTTGAGGGACAAAAATATGTCATTGTCACCGTTTTGGAACGGTTTTTTTAAAACGTGTTTTTATTTTTATAAAATTTTGAAAAAAAAAATATAGGAAAAAATTTGGAAGCGGCAACTTAAAGTTAATCGTTTTTATAATACAAAAAACGCAAACAATTTATACATATTATTTTTGTTTCTGTTACTTGTTTTTGATAAAATCGTTTTTTCAAAAACAAAATCATTTATTTTTTTTTTAAATCGAAAAAACATTTTTTTGAAAATTAGTGTATACTTTTATTAACTTTAAGTCGCTTCATCCAATAGTGAGAAATTCTTATATATGAAAACTAGTTCTATTTGAAGTACTGGTAATAAGAACGTAAAATAAAATATTTTGCTTACTTAAAAGTGGACTAAATTAAGAACGTTTTTGTATGATTACATACTTGCTTTTAAAGTCCACATTTTTTTTAACTATATACCTGTAAGACCTAAGATCTTTTAAATGCAACCCGAATTGCACGGCACTAGTTTGGCACAGTGGATTTAAGAACCAGGTATTGACTATCTCATTTTAACCCATGGGCGGCATCCAATTAAAATTGGAGGTAAAGAAAAGAATGCGCCTAGCGTGGGGATCGAACCCACACGTCCTAGTTAGCAATCAAACACTTTATCCACTGCGCCATTGCCACCCAGTTTTTAAATGATAAGATAATGTCAAATAAAACGGATGACTGGATCGCACGTATATACTTGCTCTTATGTTCCATCACACCGTATGCAAAAGATTTATATTAAGAATCTTAATTATTTTTTAAAACCTTTTTTATTTGATTTTTAATATACAAATTTTCTTTAATTTTTCTAAAAATAATTTTAAATATTTAATAGTCACCCTTATTACGAATGGCGTTTCGCTTAAATAACGAATGTCATTTTCAAATATTTGTACTACGATTAGCGTTGTATAGTCATTTTTCTCAGCGTAACGCCTTAATTCGAGTGGAACTTACATTTTTGTGAGACAAACGTCACTTATCATTATTACAATATGCGTTACGCCTTGTTTACACGCCAACTAAAACGCTCTTTTTTGTCAAATAAAAATGTTTAAACGACTCGTAGCGAAATTGCCTAAAAATATAAGTTTTGTTGTTTTGTATATTCTTTTTTAACACTTTTTATTAAATTTGGATTTATTAAAGGGTAAAAATTACAAATGCCGAACAAATGAAGCATCTCGTGGAGTTATTGGAACTAATTTTAAGAGAGGAGGAGGTGTCACAAATAACAAAAAGCAAAATCAAATTGGAACCATCACAACATTGAATTCTTTAACACAAAGTTTTAAAATTGCCACACAATATCATTTTTCCTTGTGGCATTTTGTACTGCTATTTATTGAAGTAAAGAAAGGCTACTTTATTCAGCCTGAAAAATCTACGCATTACAAATCTGGAAAGAAGAGAATAATCTTAATTGAAAATATTAGGTATTTGATTTGTCCATCTACTTACTTCGTATCTGGCAAATCTCACGGATTTGATTTGGAATTTGTGTCTTTAATTATGTATACTCGTATCAATTTTGTTGGTTTCTTGTTCTCATTTCTTGAGAAAATAAATGCAGCAACATTATTTGCTTAGCATATTTTAATAATTTAATTGGCAGAAATTATATGAATTTTTTTTCTATTTTATTATTCGTATATTCGTATATTTATTTACATTTTTATAATATTTTAATTCTTTGAAATCCTATCGATTTTTAAAAATATATTTTTAAACTTAACATTAAAAACAATAATTATAAAATCTAATTTAAATTGCAATTATTTTAATGATAAAGTTGATATTAAAATATATACATTACATATACTAATAATTTTTTTTAGAAATAGGTATCATTCTGTAGTACTTTCGTGACTAGAGGCGAATGATCCGTCAATTAAAAATAACATTATTGTTTTTATTTTGTGTTTGTGGGGTGAGGTTTACAGATTTAAACTAAAAATTAAATTTAAAAACAAAAATATTTATGAGAGCAAAGAAAAGAAAATTTAAGTTTATAAATTACAAGCTGAGTTCAACAATATTTTTACCAAAGAACTATTCATAGTGAAAAGCCAATTCCTTACTTTATTAATGAACAAGGTGGATTGTGTTTATTAAAAAGCCTAGGTGCCGTTGCAGTATAAAATCTATAAAAATGTGTTTTTCTAGCTAAAGGAATGTTTACCATTGCCATACTATTCACTCTTAATCCGTAAGTGTTGGAACTTCTCAATGTAGCACTGTACCCGCTTCGCATAAAAAAAAACTTTAATACCTTAAAGATATAGAGATGAGTTACTGGAAGTACTCGGAGACAATGAAAAAGTGGCCAACTACTTGCAAGCCTGTTAACTCTACAGATAATTCGTATCAGATATTTTTGGCAACGTTTAGTATTTCGATGGTGCTGTTGTATATTTCACCCCAACTTGTAATGCCATACTGCAATTTCGAGTGTGCTAACCCATAGTATATCATCAAGAGCAGTTGAGCAGTGGGGTTTTAATAGATACATTTTCCGCGTTACAGACAACATATATTTTTTTAATTCATCACATGACTTTTCCAACTCAAGTTTTTATCGATTAAAACACCTAAGTACTTAAATTTTTCAACACTTTCAATTTTAAAACAATTTGTATTACACACAAATTCATCGGAAAAGTTTTTTTCTCCACAAGTGTGAGCAGATAACGACATGTTTGGACAATTGGTGGAATGAAAAATAATCTCACAATCATCAGAGTAAGAACCTTTTAAATTACAATTCATCAATTAATTTTTTCACTTATAAATAATTGATGTTTAGCAAACCATTGTCGCAGAATTTGAATGTGCATATTAAGATTAACTATGGAGTCAAATAATTTATTATTTGTATAAGTAAAAGTGATATCATCAGCAAAGGCAGTAATTTTACTTTTGAAATTTTGGTTAAATAATGAGTTAATGTATATTAAAAATAGAAGGGGCCCTAACACAGATCCTTGGGGTACACCAATGTTAGTATTTAATTCATCACTATAGGTGAGGTTAAGTTTCACACGTAGACTTCTCTCTGATAGGTACGAAGAAAACCATGTATGTATAATACCTCTCAATCCACATTTGTACAATTTGTGTAAAAGTATATTGTGATTAACCATATCGAATGCCTTAGTCATATCTATGAAAAGAGCTAAAGAAGAATTATTTTTATTAAAACCATCATATATTTCACTAGATACTTTAAGAATGGCATCTTCAGTGGATCTCCATTCTCGAAAACCAAATTGCTCATTCCCAAAAAAGTTAGTTTTGTTCAAAAACAATACTGTTCGCTCTTTAATTAGCTTCTCAAAAACTTTACTAAAAGTTGGAAGAATGGAAATAGGTCTATATTGAGACATTAAGTTTTAATTTCCTTTTTTGAATAGTGGAATTAATTCAGCAGATTTTAAACAGCAGGAAAGATGCCAAAATTCACACTTGCATTAAATAAATGACTCAATGCATCCACAATATATAATGAAATTTTCTTTAAGAGGCAGTTGGTAATATTGTCCGAAGCACTTGAAGTTTTGTTATCAAGAGACAAGATTTCTTTATGGATTTCTAAAGGAGAAATTTGATTAAAAACAAATGTTTTGCTTTGAAAAGTCTCATCAACTAAATCTGAAAATAAATTACAAGAACAATTACTTTGTAATGGAAGAAGCTTCGATTGAATCGGGATAGTTGTAAAAAAAATTATTAAAATTATTAGCAATGGCCGCAGGATCGGATATCATTTTTCCTTCAATTGTCCTTCTGAGGTAGATTTTCAAGGATGTTGTTGACAACTTTCCACTCTTCCACTTTGAATTAAGTGGATACCGCAGACATTTTTTTCGAATTTCATTTTTTTTATTTATTTTTTTCAACAATCTGTGACTTATCCACGGCCTGAAACGTTTCAATTTGGAATTATTCAGATTTATGACTTCAGTGCAACATTCAATATGATTTTTCAAAATACCAAGAAAAATTAATGACAGTTGCATTGAAAATTATTTTTTTTCAAAATCAGCTGCTTATGTGGAACGTATTTCGATCGACAACGAGTGGCGTTTTAGTTTCGTAATACCGACAATAAATCGCCTTAAAAGTGACTCAATACAAAAAGTGATAGCTGTCGTTCAAGATAAACGCCAATCGTAATAAGGGCGAATATATACTTAAAAACAAATTTCCAAAAAAATTACCATCCACCCGTTTTCGAAATATAGAATTTTCGAAAAAAATATTTTTTTTTTCAAAACCCCAAAAAAATATTTTTCGAAAATTTTGGTACGCAGTATATAATTCAAAGGACCCCCTTAGTAATTTTTTTATCTAACCGTTAAGACTGTAGAGTGTTGTACAGACAGACAGGCAGACAGACGGAATTGCGGCACTCGCTTTTTTGGTTTTCTCCATCATCGTAATGTCAAGTTTGGTTAAAATATCGAGTTCGATTTTTTTCCAAATGCAAAACTTGCCCAATACTACCTTATATCGCAAGTAAAAATTACAATCAAACTTCAACCACACTATACAATACAAATATTTCAGCTTCTGTAATGTTTCGTCAAGGTCTTATCGAATTGATTTAGCGAAGTTGAGAAATGTAAGTTAATAATTTCTAAAAAAAAATCGCAAGGTACTAAGATATTAATATGTATTAAGTTATTGAAATAAAGGATAAGTGAATTAAGACGTTAGACTCAGGACAGATATGCTTATTTTGACTTACTTCTAAAGCCTTTGCTGTAACGCTTTTGTGAGTCTTCAGATGTATCATATTTCAATTATTCCGAAATAAACTTATAAAATCAATAGTTCAGAATATTTGAAATACCACATAACATATCCTGATGATAATTTTGTGTCCTTTCACAGACCATCCAAAGTAGGTGATGATAATAATGAAATACAAATTTCTATTTCAATCAATATGGGTCCAATACCTCAACATTTTCAACCCCATTTCCATCAATAATTGAAAAGAAACCCTTCTTGTCTGGCAGTCAAAGAGTGAAATATGTCAGTTGTTTTTTGGTTTGAAAAATATCTATAGATAGGTAGGTTTGTACGAGTAAATATTTTCTGTTCGGAAATGTATAACGAAATCACTTCCCTTTTCTAAAATAAAAAACCAACACACATTTTCACACAAAATAGAAACAGAAAAAAGATGTTAAATCTGTACTGTAACCATGCATCAACCCTAATAATTTAAAATCAAACAACCAAAGGATGGTCTACCAATGTTAATCACAGCCCGATTCCTGTTGGCCTGTCGGGGCCTGATGGGATTTTTTTTGTTTGTCATGGGAGAGCAAGGTATCATCATTTTTTTTCATCTGTTTTTGATTCAAAGGATTGGTTTTGTCACTTTTGGGATTCGTGATAGGAAATAGGCTTGGAATTGTTTTGTTTTGTTTCTAGGGTGGCAAAATGATGATATCGTATATGCATAGAAATATGAAACGGAAACACTGGCAGCGATTGACTTTGTTCAGTAAGGTTAGCTCTGACGAGTATATGTATGTGTTTGTATATATTGGAAGTTTATTTTTGGGGGGATGAATGGAGGAATGGCAGCAGAACGACACTGTAAGGTGTGACCGACGACGAGATGATGGTGATTGAAATCACACATCCTAGATGGCTTGTCAGTCAATTAGGAAACACTTTTTTTTTGTTTTTAGTCCCGAAGGATATAAATTGATAAAACAAACATTTTTTTAAACAGTAATTTGATGTCAAATGGATAAGTTTTTTTTTTGTGTAAAAAGGATATTGTTAGGAATAATGAAAGGATGAAATCTGTGTTGAACCCAATTAGCAAATATTTTTCGATGGGAAAAACAAAATGGTGGACAAAATTAACTGTAGGAAACTAATTGGCATTGTCAGTTAACTCAACGATTATGACAATGGATGTCCGTCGACCGTAAATAAGACACTAGGACCAGGATAAAAAAAAAACAAAAAAAAAACTCCCCCATTAATACAATTTTTTTTTTTTTTTTAAATAGATATGTTAAAGCATTTACTTCTTTTGTAACTATGTGCGTACTTAAGGGTTTTTCGCGCCCTTAACATGATGTAACCAGAGCGACCTTTATGGATGTAAAGAAGAATCTAAAATGAGATGACTTTACACAATGGTTTTTAAGTTCTACTATCAACATGGGGGAATAAAATTGGGCTTGGGAGAGTATTCCACATTCGTGGTGTTCGACCTAAATATTGCGCTCATGGTTAAACTGATGTGAATTCCCAGAAGTAAGAATATTTCGGGTGAATTATTGGCGCCTGGCTATTTCACTTGCGCATTAAAGACAGAATAATAATGTGATATGCACATGGTAGATTGCAATGGTTGTAAACGCTTCTGTGATATTTTCGAATCAAGCTGAGTTTATTACATCTAAGCAATTAGCAAAGTTTTTGAGGACATGTTGTGATACTGTGATGCAGAAATCAAGAAATAAAAGCTGTTGAGTTATCTCTCGTTCAAGATAACCCCACTAATTCTGGGTGTTTATTTGATTCTCCAGTGGTAACTGCTGTCGAAGCCAGAACACAACGTTGTAGTTCCACAGTCGAAGAACATTGGTACATGGATACTTATCTTAAAAAAAAAAATAATTTTTCTAAATATGAGAAAGAGTGTCGTAGATAAAATACCGCCCTCAGGCATACCAACATTTATTTTCTGAATTGCAGACATGAAACCGTCCAATGCCAAATCGTCTAACTCATAAAAGTGAAATGGCTCGTTATAGTTGAACAACAGAACTCCATTCTCTTAAAGGAGTGTACTTACTTGAAGAAAACGCAAACAATATGTTTATATTATTTTTGTTTTTGTTTTAGTGGACTGTGTGGATTTAAAGCCAATTGAATGAATTTGTGACCTTTAGTCCTTTAGGTGCATGAATCTAACCAAATTCCCCTAGAAAAATATAATTTACAGTGAGTAATCGCTGTAAGTTTTATTAAAGTCGGTAAACATCGATCGAAAAATAATGCGTCTTAGAAAGGTACTACAGCATCTAACTGATGAGCCCAGGTGTAGTACCTGGGCGAAACGCATTTTAGACTAAAGGTCACAAATTCATTCAGGAGTGTACTTACAACATTTTTGTCATCTGAGCCATATTGTTAAATTGACAGCATTTTAATAATTTTTGGGAAGATTGTAGTATTTGTCCGTTTATTTAATAATAAATTTGGTCGTTAATGAAATAATTTCTAAAACATAATGGTAACACTTTAACTCTTGTTTATGTCTGCTCTTAACCTGATAATTTTTTCAAGCATTCTTGTTCTAGAATAATTTTTTTTTCTTTTTGTAATTGAAATTGTGAATTTCTTAAATGAGAGAATAGTTTATACGAAACAGTTAAAATTTCATGGTGTCAAGTTATTCACCCTTTCTCTAATTCAAGACTAAAATTTAACATGAATTCATGTTAACTATAATGGAGGTCAATATTGTATTTACATAATATCATGTTAATTTAAGTATGCATTCATACGTAACAATTAACTGCAATTCGATTGTTTTTTTTTTCAACATATTTATCTAGAATTATTCCAAATAGAAGTTATATACTTACTTTTAAAAATGAGCACTCTGATCAATTTTATTTTAACTCTGGGGTTCCACAAGGAAGCCATTTATGCCCCTTATTATTTATTTTGTACATAAACGACATGAATTCAGTTATGCATGTCGTAGGAATAGAAATCGCCAATTTCTCAGACTTTGTTTCCCCCCCAAGAAAAATGCAGCTTTAAGACTTTTAGGCAATACGTAGAAAAAAATATTATTGAAACGTCAAATATAGTTTGTTGCCTACCTGCCAGGCAATAAACTGTCAACAATAATTGCGGGATGACACCGATTTAAATGGATTAAGGAACCTCTAGAGAATTGATTTCTTTGTTGCTTTGCAGCCTATTTTGTACTTAATCGCACACACTAAAAAATACGAAAGAAACCAAGACTAATGATGAGACCTAGGCCGAGACGAGACTGCCCATTAAAATTTCCACAACAAAAAGGCGAGACGAGTGTTTGACCGAGGCCGAGACTAGGCTGACATTTTTCAATTTTGACGAGACCGAAACGAGACTAACAAAAGTCTCGCCTGGTCTCGTCTCTTTGTCAGCCCTAATTCTTACAGTTCAAATAAACAGACTTGAATGTATCTATTGTCTTCAATTTATTCCGTGGTGTGAATAGCCCTTTAAATGAGTTGATTTAAGTTTTTAATAAGCATAATGTTTTAATTTCTTCTATTAACGACAGTTTTTTTTTTCATTTTTTTAAGACGGCAAATAACAGTAGCTCCCATACATTTCTGTTTTGTCCAAAAACAAAAGTATTATTTTTCTCAAAAACGGCTCCAATAATTTTTTATAAGAAAAATCAGTTTATTAATGAAGGGAAAGGGTACCTCTTGACATTTTTTTTTTGTAAACAAATTGTTATTTTTGGTACCTGTAATAGAAACATTTTTTTTTTGGTTTTCGATTTTCTGAGAAACGTTTAGTTTGATTTTTTTTTAAATTTTATTACGTAGAAGCTCCTAGAAAGTTTTTGGAAATTATTTTTTTTTTTTTGAAAACTCAAAATTTCGAAAACGAATCAATAGATTTTTTCGAAACTTCGTGTTTGGTGTTTTTTGACATTATCTTGAATAGGTAAAAAAAACTATTTTTCTAAAATAAGAAACAACGGTATCTACCTCCCATACAAATGTTAAAAAACCGTTAAGAAAAAAATTTATTTCTCGAAAACGGCTCGAAGAATTCTTATAAAAAAAATGTGTGTGTTTTTAAATTAGTACAGTCCACTTTCAGGTACAAAAATATTTTTTGCGCACTTATTAACGGTATCTACTTCGCTCTTCCCAACACTTTCCATATTTTCGACTTTCTCAACATTAAATGAACCGATTAAAATATTTTTTTTATACAAATGCTCCCTATAATTGTTAATAAAACTGCATACTCAAATTTTCAAAAAAAAAAAGCTTTTCGATTTAAAAAAAAATAAATCATTTTTTTTTTGAAAAATCGATTTTTCAGAAACAGTTACTGAAGTTTTTTGAAATTTAAATTTTAAATGTGTATTAATAATATCTTCAAAATGGCGTTTCAAATTTTTTCTGTAAAAATTTTATACATAAAAAAATTAATTTAAAAAAAAAACCGCTGCAACGATTTTTTGAAATTTATTTTAATATATTATTATTTATCCATGAATTCAAATGGCATCTTTGGTTTTCTCTCAAACTTTAACAACTAAGCAATATAAAAACATTTAATTATGTGTATTATGTATTTATTTCTACCGTACGTCACTAATACTACATACAATGTAGGCCCTCATACATTTCTATATACATATGTGTCTTTAAACATCTTTAAAATGCAAGGCATATATCTCCCTAGCCTCCTACATATTTCATTTTCATTATTATATTGGATGTTTGCATACTTCCCAGCAAACATTTATCTGAAGGTTCAGATTCTAATCACCAAAAATGAAGAATAATATTCAGGAATATTCAGTTTTTTGAATGAATTATTAATATATACAAAGATCCTACAAATTCTTACCAGAGAGACACAAAGAGATATGTATTCTGTATCAAAAAAAAACAACACTCAGATTTTGTTCTTGGATCCTTCATATGGAGATCCTTTTTTGTTCATCCTTTTATTTTTCTTTTTACCAAGGGGTAATGATAACGGGTCATTGTAATGACAAAAGTTTCGTTTGCATAGTCGATTATCAGTTCGGAAAAGTTTTTCGACAGATCGGTTTAGATATGTATATAACCATCAGCTTGTGTTTTAATAGTAAATGGGTACCTACTTACTTAAAAAAATATATAGGTATATAAAACCAAATGATAAAGCATAAAGGTATGTAAAAAATGGTGTTAAATTTTCTTAGAAATATAAAAATCATTTCTTTAATTATAGCATCGTGTAACAATTAAGAAGTATTGGAAGCTATAAAAGCCAAACAAGAGGCAAATAAAAAAATGTTCCAGAGGCTCACCGATAAAATATTCAATCATAAATGAATCAGAAATAATGAATTCACTTATGATGCAATTTGAATCCTTTTACCTGGGCTCTTAGACACCGATTTGAATCATTTTAATGATTCATTCATGATCTGAAAGTTCTGCAATTAAATGAACGTATATAACCGTTCCATATATTCCTTTAAATGATTAATCCCTGAACCTTTTCTGAATCGCAAAAATGATTCTTGTACGATTAATTAAAGTGAAGGTATATACTTAGAAATCCTTCACTTAATTGAAATGTATTGGAATTATTTTTATGATTTAGAAAAGATTCAGGCATTAATTATTTAAATGAATATATGGAGCTCTTATATACGTTCATTTAAATGACGAATTTTCAGATCATAAATAAATCATTACAATGATTCAAATTGGTGTCTAAGAGCCCAGGTAAAAGGATTCAAATTGCATAAAAAGTGAATTCTTTTTCGCTTGGTTTCTTCATTTGTATGAATTAATTATCGTTCAGTTCTGAATTAAAATGTTTGCTGGGTTAGGTTCCATCTATATATGTATTTACATACCTTACCCTCCTATCTTACACAATTAAAATCCATAACTTAGATTTAAATATACATTTGTATGTAGGTACCTACCTATGTAACTATTCCTTGAATGTATTCCACAATTCATTTTACTAAAAATCGAGTTAATCTTACCTACATAGGCTTTAAACCTGCATAGGATAACTACACTTAACTAACTAAACCTCAATGGTTAGCTTCATTAAAGATGTTAGCTACAAGAGCCAGTTCGTATGATCCAGTCGTGCATTTTATTTTTTAATTGTGGACTAATTTGTTTTTAACCGCTTGTCTGAATGTCAAAAAAAATTATCGTCAACTAATTACTAATTCCATTTTTTGAACATTTCATCCGTCAAACAACAGAAGAAATTGCCCAGAAGTTCTGAATATTAGATTCTACCTAAAAAGTCAAATTTTCATAAAGCTCCAAAAAATGTATCCACCAAACACAATGTACCTATCTGTTCTATCCATTTGTACACAAGTAATTTTGCCACGAAAATCCACTCCAAAGCTGATTTCAATCTCAACAAACAGACATCATCTCAGCTCACCCCAAGCGAAACCTCGGAACCAAACCTAAACACCCTTGGATCTTGAAAACACCTATACAACGTTTAAAACTCCCCCATACAACACAAAGGTAACACAAATGATTGAATCGAAATCATTTGCTTCGAACCACTCACCCCCCAACACATACACATAGGTATTAAGTTGGAAAATTTTTGAATTATTCATAACTGATGGCGGCCGAAGTGGAAACCTCATTCTCTGAGTTTCACAGCGTTTATGAGAGAAAGATGCTTCTATTTTGAAATTTGTGCAAATATTTGCAAATGCAAAACCCAAAAACTCTCACACAGCCAAAGTATCAACATACCAAAACAATAACACAAAACAAAATCACTTTCCTGCCTTCAGATCTGATAAAGGAGGCGTATAAGGTGTTTGATGGTGTACAGAAACAAGCCAAGAACACCAACGCAACGTAGATGGCAGTATGTCCTTTCTATTAAAATCTCAGCGTGCATTTTAATTTACCTAACGCACATACTCGTAAAGCAAAAGAAATGTTCATGGTGAAGGAGCATGTATGGATCCTTTGAATAGAGAGACAGAGATACACAAAAGTTGCCTCAATAAATTAAAATAATTCCTGTCCTATAAAACTGAACGGTTTGGTGTTGTTGGATTGGCGAAGCTGCTGGGTTGATGATGTTTTGAGAATTTATACAATTTTCGGGTCACACGAGAGTACTATCATTGTCGTACTGTTGGACGATGTCACAGTTGAACATGGTCTGTGAGCTTCGAAATTGCTTTCTCCATAACAGAGGAATTAAGTTATGAGAATAGTTTGGTTAGGTTTACCTTCATATGTGCTTAAGAGTATCTAAAATGTCTGTGTAGTCTCTGGAAAGTTCGTTAAGTGTTAGTCTAGTATTTTGATAAATATTCAAAGTATTCTTGACTTTACTTCATTATGCAAACATATTCATGTATCGGAGTATGATTGACAAGTGAGGTTTCGGGTATTGGAATTAATTAAACATTCGATTTTCATTTTCGTGAAGATATTTGTGTAGACCAAAAATATATATTTTGTTAATTATCTAGTTGTTTTCGGATCAGAATTGGAATAGTCTGTCGGCTCATCTGATGGTTTAAAAAGGTTACAAAATCTGATATTATATGACGTTTTGTAAGCTATCGCACATGTTCTGTATTTCACTTTTTGTGAATTTAAGGAACGAAAGTGAATTTAGAAGTTCCTTATTCCACATTTTAGATGTTCTGTATTCCACATAAAATAAAGTTTGTAAATAGCTTATTCCGAATGTGGAATTTTTGGATTCTGAATATGAAAATTCGCGTTCTACATTCCGAGAATGAACCGTTTTTTATACAAATTGTCTGTAACAGGTGATTTTGACAGTTCGAAAATGAATTCGAAGTGAATAAGGAGTTGAATCCACTCGAAATGCAGAACACTTTCATTTTAAGTGAAATTGAAATTCGGTTTGAATTCAGAACATGTGCGTATAACTTCGCTTGTATTAAACAGATTTGTGAAATTAGTCTTATTCTCTTTAAATTTATCTACCTTCTTCGGTTCTAGGTTGAGGCTTGCGAATTTAAAAATTTGGGCCTTGTAGATGTTCGCCATTGGAATTTAGTCCTCGAGGAGTTTTTACGTTGAACTGAGAGTCAAAACGTTAAGGATCTTCTCGATCAATTTTCAGCAGTTTCCAGTTATGATTTCAGATTTTATTCATTCATCCTTTAAGATGGGGTTGACCAGAAAATGGCAACTATTATCAGGAATTGGTCAGTTTTACTATTTTTGAATGCTTTTTTAAAGCATATTTTTGGTATTACGAATCTTTAGTTAACTTCAAAACCTTTGTCTTCTGAAACTTTCCATGGTGAGATGCTAAGATCCACTAAAAGCTTTAAGATAAATAAATATCGAATCCAATGTCTGTTTAGATTTTTTATTAATTTTGAATGGATGTACTACTGGTGACGCAAATAGAGAATGTATCTTTATAGGCAAACAGTGTTATTCAACAATTGTTGTCTTACTAAGGATTTTAAGATTGTAGATGCTGCCTATTCGGATCATGTTCCTATTGAATTATTAATTGAAATGGAAAGTGCCATCCCAACCACCGAAAATGAAGTTCGAAAATTCAAATGTTTTACGATGGCTGGTTACAATCTAAAACAACACTATGTAGAACAATTTATTTGCAATTGGTTGAACAGAAAACAGTATAAGAAATGGAGCAAGTGTTATGAACTCACGACTTACAAAAGAAATCAGAATGGTTCTACCACTAAAAACAACAATTGAAGGAACTATGCAGAGAAATATAAAATGCACGACTGGAACGCACGAACTTGCTCTTTTGTTCGATCGCTTCGTATGCATAAGATTTTTATTAAAAATCTAAAACAAAAGAAAAAATAATTCAAAATTCTGAAATAAATACTTAAACTAATTTGAGCTCAATAAAAAGTACGCCATTTTATTTCTTGGTTAAATTTAAATTTATGAGAAAAAAACTTTAAAAATCTGTGGAGTGGTTTTTGAGAAAAAAAGTTTTTTTAAACATTTTGGAAAAATTTTTCAAAAAAAATTCAAAAACGCCAATTTATAGGTTTTCAGCAATTACATATAACTATAATTTTTGAAAAAAATTTAATGAGCAGTGTTCCAAATATAACTTTTTGAAATTAAAAAAAAAAATTCAATTTCCCCTCTGTGCAATACCTAAAAAACTCTATATCCCAAGTCCGAAGCAATTCGGCCGACCCGTTTGGGCAGTAGGTGTCTATACATACATACAGCCAGACAGACATACAGACGGACAGAATTTTTAGACCATCTTTTGTTGTTTCGCTATCATCGTAATGCCTTGTTGGATTGTTATCTCAAAATTTTTTTTTTCGACGAATGCATAACTTGCCTTATACTACCTATTTATAATCGTAAGTAAAAAGGAAATCATTCGAAAAATAATTATTCCATTGCAAGAACACAGCAGAATTCTGATAACTAACAAAGAAAAAAAATGAAAATGACACAGTAAAAAAACTGTCGAAATGTTGCTGGTTGTGTTGAGAAATCATTTTTGCAGGATTACTGAGTTTCTCTTCAAACAACGGCAATAGCTTATTAATGGCTGTTGCAAATCGAAGCAGATATACATTAATCGGGGACGTCGCGTCCGCAAGGTTGTAATGTGTTATTTGCGCTATTTCATGACGGCATTTTAAATTAGCATCCTTGCTGCGTGAATTTTGAAAATCTCAAAATAAAAGTTCATTTCTATGCTGATGACATTTTCATTTTAGCGAAGTGTCTAGCTTCCCTCCAAATAATGATCAACAGGTTATACGGTTGCTCTTCAAAATAATGGTTTTACTAAACGGTGCAGGAAGTATAGCAAAAAGAGAAAATTAGAAATATGGTGGATAGGTATCAGATTTACATATATATTAGGGGAATGCGTTTATCTGGAAAATACTGTAATTCTTAGTCTGAAAAAGGACAAACACCTTAAAGTTAAGGTTGATATTGCAAAAAGGCTATTTACACCAACTGAAAAAAAATATTCAGTAAGAAACATATTTCAACGAACGCCAAGTTTGAATTTTTTAATGCTACGGAAAAAGCAATTCTGTTTTATGGTGCTGAAATTAGTGGTGTTCGAAAATATGATACTGTTCAAAATTTGCTTTGTTCTTCTGCCCATAAGTACACAAGATTACTTATAACATTTGGAAATCGCAACATCAACATTCTTCGTGTCTACACTAAAGCTGAGTGCAGACTATTTAGTACAAGTGATTAATATTACCTAACGAAGCGTAACGTTACCTATTCCTTTCCTAAACGACCGTCGCTGTAAAGTTAGTACTGGTCACCAAGTCCGCTCGACCGCCACATAACAAGTTAATAACAGAAACATTGTGCGACAACTACCAGTACTTGGTTATGCGACTACCGCGTATTGAAATTACAAGCATCTTACTCGAGGAATAACATACGACTAGAAAATCACCATAACATTTGAACTCGTCATCCTGACGATTCACATTGCCTTAGAGTAAGAATTTATTGTAAGAAGTAGATGTAAGGAATGACGATGAAGAGAGATCACTTGTACGCTCGAAAGCAAACCTTGATTTCGGTTTCGGTTTTTGTTGGAGTGATAAGATTCCCGTTGATCCTGAGTGGCAGCCAGCTTGGTGATAAATTCCGTGAACTTTATTTGGTACACTGGTTTGTTATTTAAAGCGGACTTTTTGGATAATAAAATATACGATTTTACATCCGTTTTTGATTGATTCATTTTAAAACAATCAATTGATGACAATCTTTTACATTCACAATCGATTGTATTCCTTTATAACATTTGAGTGGAATATTATTCCAATGCATCTTAATCGGCTGTAAGAGTTATGAAACTTCTGTGAACTTCAAGAAGTTTTAAGTGGCTATTCGGATTTTGAAAAATTGATTTTTTGTCCATATTTTTTTTTTTCAAAAAAATGTTTCGTTCAACTTTTCTTGTTTGAAACACTGTCTACGCCATAAACAAATAAAAAAGTTCACATGAACTCGAAGTCTGCGTCGCAATCTAAAATTTGTGTTTATATAGACAGCGGGCTGTTATAACCGTATGCATATATACATAGTATATTCCAGCTCGAGGTAATGATACTTGAGTTTGTAGAATATCATCTCCTGGAAACCTATTATACCTAAGCCCTGGAACTTGTATGTATACGTTAACTCTACCACTCTCTTTGCCGTACCGTCGGATATTCCTGCCGCTTATTAATTGTGCATTAATTGCTAGTGTCGTGCTCTTGTGCCGAAACCGAACACATACAATTCCACACTTATGGTTTCCTATGTACCGTTTTCGTTTTGCTGACCAAGCATATTGGTGTGGTATAGGTGTCATTTATATTCTAGCAATATGCCACATGAATTTAAATATTCACAATTGCATCCTTCGACCGCGCACCGTTGCCTGTTTAATATTCTGCGGTCAATGCGGTTTATGAGGATGTCGTCATAGGATGGTCGACGACGACAAAGATGAGGATGACACCCGCCGTCATACTTCACTAAGCACAAACAACACAGATATAAATCAGAATAATGCTATTTCATATATCAAAGGATGTACAGCTTTGAGTTTGAGGATATAGAGGTAATTGCTTCGGGTTTATCATAGTGTTTGATGATATGATAGTATATCCCACCCATTTTATATTCACAATAGAATATGTCCACCTTCAGTATTTCTGATGCATTTGAAACAATTTTAAGCAATCAATCAATGTAATTTTTGTTTCGCAAAACTGGCATTATGCTAAATAAAATGATTTCAGAGAGATAATGATTTACAGAGCGCTTATAATGTTTTGGTAGCAGTCGTGGCGAAATGGTAAGTGCGTTTGACTAAAACGTCGGAATGAATTTTTTTTAGAAGTGCAAAAGCCCTCATCTTATAAATTTGTGGTTCCCTTTCATTCCTACCTGATTGGCAACACCTAAACAGAAATTCTTGAGAGTTAGAAGCCAATAGTCAATGGTTCTCCACGAGCAGAAATAGGTAATATTAAGCTAAATGTCTTGCATGCAAAATAACTCACAATGGAAGCGGAGGTCATATAGCTATCTTGTCTATGTCTTTGCCGAAGCTGATGACTTCGAAATTTTTGCTACAGAAAAACTTGTTCCCACACTATGCGAGCTCGTACAATTATTCCTTGACAAGATCAGTAGTGGCTGATTTACAGTGCCGCGTTGGGCGTCGCGTTGACAGTTTTTTTTTTGTATTTAGCCTTATGAGAAAGATCTGTCAAAGAGACGCCTAACGCGACATTGTAAATCACCCATAAGTAGGCCAGTATAGCTGCTGACTTAGTGCCCTAAAACATTTAAGAATGGCTGCAATTAAACCATTTCCTGGTGGTTTGTCACAAAGTAAAAACTGGTGGACCGTTGCCGCAACGAGTTAAGACTACTAAGAACAATAAACCCAGTTACCATTCAGTGGTTCGCAGGAAAGTGCGATGTATAGGGAAATGATAAGGCTAATGAACTAAGTCTTCAGTTTAATTGTGGAACTGCGAGGCAAAATTTCTCAAAGTTGTGAATTAGCCTTCCCAGAATATACATTTTCGACGATCTACAGAGCATTCTGAAATTTACTCAGAACTCAGCCTGGTATATGGATTAGCCTACTCCTTCCCTTATACCTTCTATTAAGCTTCCCCCTCTATACCTTAGTGAGCACAATTGATCCATTGAGATCCGAGTTAGGTGATATGGTTTGCTGTAAATAATTTTGGTGGAGCTGGAGGTTGATATGAACGCTGGTATTATTGGCTGGTTTTTACCTAACCTTGTGTTCAGCAAACTCGATCTCCTCAACGCAAGGTAGATTTAAATCGCTTGTGTAATTTAAGCAGGAAAGGAATCCAACTACTCACTCTGGAAAGCCGTTAAGGTAACGAAGAAATCAAAGCTCCCAGCGCCCCCGATTAAGAATGATCAAAAAGAATTGGTAAAAAGCAACAAAGAGAAAGCAAACGTTTTCGCGGATTACCTGGAGAACACATTAAAACCTTTTGATGGGCAAGGACTCAACGAAAATATAAATGTACGTTTGAACTCAAGCGAAAATTACATAACAAGGAATGTTTTCCTTGTCGAAGTAAGTAGAAAAATAAGAAAGCTTCAGTATAAGAAGGCTCCGGGATATTACTTAATTATACGGCCGAAGTTCTCAAAAGGCCTCTTCGCAAAGGGTAAGTTAATCTCCTTTATATAATAAATGCCACTCTAAGGCTAAAGTACGTTCCTAACCAATGGAAGATTGCGGAAGTTATAATGGTTCTTAAACCAGGAAAACCATCACATGATAAGAAATCTTATAGAATCATTTCTTTTCTGCCCGTAATATCTAACGTCTTTGAAAGAATATTACTTCTGCGCCTGCAACCAATAATAGAAGAAAAGCGCCTAATACCTGAACATTAGTTCGGATTTAGAAGCAAGCATTCGACAATTGACCAAGTGCATAGAATCACTAACGTCATTGAGAAAACTATTGAAGAAATGAAAATTTTTTCGGCGACCTTCTTAGACGTGTCGCAAGCTTTTGATAAGGTGTGGCATGAAGGTCTAAATTTTAAATTAAGACAAATTCTGCCTGAAGCACTTTATACGCTTCTAAGAGCATATCTAGAGAATAGACTTTTTAGAGAAAGACATGGAAACGATTACTCAGATCTCAAAGAAATATTGGCTGGAGTACCACAAGGAAGTGTTCTAAGTCCAATATTGTACCTATTATTTACACGTGATATACCTCAAACAGAAGGCACTATCGTATCCACGTTTGCTGACGACACTGCAATACTAGCAGTGGGCCAAACGATAAATGCTTCTACGACAAAATTACAAAAAGCTCTGAATAATGTCAATGATTGGACAAAAACATGGCGGATATCGCTCAACGAAGTAAAATCAGTCCATGTATATTTTACGTATAAGAAAATTAATAGATTACCGCTATTTGTTAATGCGGTTAAAGTTCCGTTTGCTAATGAAGCAACATATCTCGGAATGACTCTAGACGCGAAATTAAAATGGGAACCGCATGTTAAAAAGAAATGCGAAGAGTTAAATAATAAACTCAGAGATATGTACTGGTTGCTCGGGAAACAGTCTAAGCTCATTATCGATAATCAAGCTAACTTTATACAGGCTGGTGCTTAATCCTGTCTGGACTTACGTTATACAACTCTGTTGTTGTACGCGAGATTCTAATTTAAACACCTTAAAAACATTTGAAAATAAATTCCTAAGGTCGTTTTTAAACGCTTCTTAGGACATTAGAAACGAAAATCTCAAATCAACTATCAAAGCTCTATCCAGCGAGTCAAACTTTGTTGGGTTCCTGGACATATCAATGTAGAAGGGAATGATATAGCCGATGAATTGGCAAGGAAGGGTTCTATGGCAAATAGCGACAGAAGCAAATTATTGGGTATAGATCCTGCAGTCCCAGTTTGCATAGTGAAAAGGAAAATAGACATAAAAATGAAAGAGCAAATAAATAACTCCTGGATATCCAGGAGCGACTGTGTTATCTCTAGAAGTTTATGGCCTCGAATCAATGAAAAGCAAACCCAGTATATTTTATCACTGATTAAAAAGAGCATCAGAACCTTGAACGGCGTTCTAACAGGACATTGTGCCATAGGACCAATGGCCACTAGACTGGGTGTATTGGCACCCGATTACTGCAGGAGCTGTCAAGACACTGATGAAACGGAAACAATTAAATACATGATATGTGACTGTCCAAATCTACAAACAAATTGCCTCCGACACCTCGAAAACAGGTTTGTTGATGAGTTAGACGAACTGGTGCATATACCAATGGTAAATATGAAAAAATATATAGAGAGTACGAGTTAGTTTGTAAATGAACCAGTCTTCATGAAACATTAGTTAGAAACAACCCTGTGTGAAAGGAGGCCACAATGATCCAATAGTCCCCCGTGTACTCAGCAGCCTTTGAGCTGCGCACGCCCCTTCTAACATAACCTAACCTAATCTGGTGCAGTTAGAACTCACACTCCTATGAGCACGCGTTTTTCGGTCCTCATAGAGCCTTTTGAAGGTTTTACACCTATCCACGGAAAAAAAATTGGCTAAGTTTGAAGAGGATATAGACAAAAGTCTCTAACAACCTCAACGTTCAATACTCAGAAAGGCGCCAATAACTTTAAACGTTCATCCAATTATGTCAATATCGTTTTAGGACAGATTTGATCTATTCTATCAATAACTATTTGTTACAGAGGTCACAAGAAGTATCAGCTTGACCGACCTTGTAAAGATTCAAACCGTTAAGCGCACATATACACAGCACGGAAAGTAAGTTTTTACTAACAGTAAAGGCGAATCAAAACTTTTCCAGCAAATTCAATCAGATTAGTTGACAGGATATATTTTAATATATTTCTGTTATCATTCAAACTTTTATTTAATTGCTTTTATGCAATGCCTTAGGTATATATCCTAGTTTGTCCCATAGTCTCTGTTGTTCTAGAAACTCGACTATACATGCTCTAATCTGCTCTGCTTCATATTTGGAGTCCACAGACTCCAATACGTGAGGTTGTTTTTGACTCAGAAATATTATAGTATTTTACACAATTTATGTAAATAATACAATTCGTACGAACTTCAATAACAATTTTTTCTTTTCTTTTTCTTTCAGGTAAGTTCAACAAACTTCATTCAAAACTTCTCTGCAAAATGTCTGATTTATAAAACGGTAAGACGGTCAATAGAAAATTAGATCCCATCACAAACAAATCAAACACAAAAATAAAGAAAGAAAAAAAAATTAAACTTTCCTCTAACTTCATCTACACTTTTCTATTATTTTTTTTTTCTTTTTTTAATTCCTTGAATTCTATTATCACATTCCATCATTAAGTTGCGCACTTTTACAGCCAATTCCATACCATCAATCCCTCAAGCAGCCTCATTTACGAGTATATCCCCATCATCCTCCTCTATACGCCGTCCTCTCTTGATTTTCTTAATTCCATTTGGACGTGAATTGTGTATATTTGCCACAGAATTACGTAAAAGATGTATCCAAAGCGGTCTCTAATGTATTTGTTCTTCTTTCGTTGCCTTGTTGTGAAGCCATTTCTATTAGGGGTTGGTCCCCTCTCATCTATCAGCCCCACGTTTAAACGAAAAAAAAAATGAAGAAATAAAACCAAAAAAGAAGAAGGAAAAAAGCTTTTCTAAATAAATAAAGGGTCCCTATTAATGAGAGACTCACAGGAACCTTAGACAAAGGACTCTGGAAAACATACACAAAAGTGAACAAACTAAAGTTTCCATTAAAAGAGGTTGTTGAATAAGGTTGCAAAAAACATTTAAAAAAAAAACACATAAAATCTGCCAACTTCTCCTTCTAATGTCAACTCGTGTGTTTGTGTGTTGCGGTAATGTCGAGTTGTATCTAGTTAAAACCCTGCAGCGCAAATACCAACTTAACATTTAACATCCTTATTCTTCTCTATAAACTCCCCTTAAAGCCTGCTTGCACCACACAACTGCAGAACTCCCACAATCCAGTATCTGTACGAGTATCTATCTGTTGTACAACCAACACACCTGGACGTGAGAGTTGTCCTTGGATGATGGGAATAATTATTGCAGCTTTTAATTGTTCCGGCTATAAATCGACCACAAAAGGAGGGAATTAGACGTGAATGAGAGTGCAAATGGGGGCAAGCGATTAGAATAAATAACGAACGGGTAAGGTACGGGTATACGAATAAGAGTACTATTCCGTGTAGCAGTATGCTGCTATAGGCTTTTCCAGAGACACAAATGCACGCAGCAAATGTGGTTTTACCCTTGTGGTTTGGCTTCTACTTCTGCTTCATTCTCATCGAGAATTCATCACTAGCTATGCTTTAAAAATTAAATTAAAGAGGGACTTTAATCGTTATCCTCACAGGATCTTTTATTGATAGAAGCACCATGCTTGCCACTACTCTAGGCAATTATCATCGAAGTGGAAGTGAAAATAGATATTCAATCTGAATGGGCATCGAACTGAAGCCAATGACAAATTGCAGACAGACTGAACAAATAACGGGAGTGATATTGCTTAATGGTGTTGGTGCTGTATTGCATAAAAACGGATTTATTGATTTCAATATTTTTTTGACAAAAAAATTTTATTTTTAATTAAAAAAAAAACTTGTATTTTTAAAACTTAAAATTTCGAAAACGACTCAATCGAGTATTTCGTATTTAATATCTTCTTAACATCACCTTGAATAGTTAAAAAAATTATAATACTAAAATAAAAAACAACCGTTCCTCCCACACAAATGCTAAAATAAAATAAAATGCATGACTGGATCGCACGTTCTTGCTCCTATGTTCGATCACATTATATGCAAAACATTCTTAATGGAAACGGCTAAAAGTATTTTAAAGGCGTTTTTCACATAATTTCTTATATATAAAAATTCTTAAATTAAACAAAAATTGTATGAACATTTTAAATATTTAATAATATAAAGTTAAAAACAAAATTTCAGACAAAATCGCCCACCCGTTTTCAAAATATTGAATTTCCTTTTTTTTTTCAAAAATCCAAAAAAAAAAAACAATTTTTCGAAAATTTTGAAAAGTAGTATTATTTAGAATTTGAAGAAGATCCTGTATACAAATTTTGATCGAAATGTATATGGCAGGTACCGTTAATAAATTTAATATTTTTAAATTTTTTTCGACCATAATGTAGACCATAGTATCAAAATCGTTAGAGCCGTTTTCGAGATAATTAAGATGGTAGAAAAATTTGTATGGCAAGTACCGTTATTTTTGCGCCTAAAACAACGATTCAAAAATCTATTTTGGACAATCACCTAAGACGCCTAAGTACCAAGTTTGAACCAAATCGGTTCAGCCGTTTAGGCTGTAGATCGTTCTACAGACAGACAGACAGACAGACGGAATTGCGGAATCGCAAGTTAAAAGAGATTATTTTGACCTTCTCTATACCTCCATCTCTTTCTAACACACATATAAAGTTAAAACTCGGAGATGATTGCTACGCGACGACTGTAACAAGATGGTGTACTTGTTTTCTGTATGAAGAATTGACATTTGGATGTGCCCATTCTGGGATTTCTGGCCGCGTTCCACAAAATAAAGTTTGCTTGGGGTGTGTTTAGAAAATAATTCCCTAATTTTAAGAAGATTTCAATGAAATTAATTTCTGATCTTCGTTTGAGGATATTAAAATTTGTACGGGAATTCTTCAAAATTAAGAAGATTTCGAAGAAGATTTATGGTAAATCCACAAAAGACTGCATTAAGTGGTATGTGAAAACGTATTATAAGGCAGTTGATTGACAAAGAGTGTGTTTCTTTATTTATTCCGGATAAGGAATAGAATGGATGGAAAAGACGTAATGCTTGTCCAGAATAGAATGACTACAGAAATAAAATTACTATCCGGAATAGAAAAGAAAACGAAGACATCAATCAGCTTTTTGAAAATGATGTGATGATGATAAAAAAACTGGTAGGTATCTCTATGGGAATTAGTAAAAAATTAAATATTATTGATTTATTAATTAATGAAAACTCAAATTTAATTATTGCTTATACCTTTTATTTTAATAATAAAAATATAAAAATGTTTGGTCATCCATTTCGTTTACTTGCTTGGTTTCCGTCTTTGGCCGGTGTTATTTTTTTGCTGGTTTGGCATTCACATGAGTTGCATATTCCGAGAATATTCTATTCATTCCGTGTTTAACATTGAATAAAAATAATGCATTCCAAAACAACAAAATGGCATATGCGGAATATTCCGTAAAATAAAGAAACGCACATTCAGAATATTCTAGACATCCCGGAAATAATAAAGAAACACAAACAAAATGTTAAATGAAATATGTACGCATGTAAATGCAATTTCTTTTAGAAAATTGTGCTTGCTTAGACGCTTTTTAAAAGCACTTAAAATATTTACTTAATAATTCACAAATGCTTCGATCAACAAAATAAAGTAAATGGTT
Organism: Philhelius pedissequus; assembly: GCA_910595825.1. Lineage (NCBI taxonomy): Eukaryota > Metazoa > Arthropoda > Insecta > Diptera > Syrphidae > Philhelius > Philhelius pedissequus. Next base: position 75,538,431 of record OU343162.1, read on the forward strand.
GAATAAAGTCAGCTGTTTGTATATAACAGTAATAAATCTTTCAAAAGAAAAGCATATGAATTCTTGTAACTGTTATATTAAATAGTCTAAATAGTAGGATCAGAAAAATAAATGAAGTTTCCTGTCCATAAGTAGATACACAGACACTTTTTTCTTGAAATGAATGTCATAATGTGAATTAGCCGCCATTTTGTGTAACAAAGTTGCAACAAATGTGGGATGGGTATTCAGATTTCTTGAAAGTTTATAGGTCTAAAATTGACGACATTAAATTGAAAAAGTAATATAGGTGACGTGGCTGAACTGATGCACATTATTGTGCTCATTTTACGGCATGAAGAATTCTTGCCTTAATACGGCCTTTCGAGGTTTCTAAAGTCGATTTCAGCTCACCAAAACTCTAGAGCAAACGCCCCGGAAATAAATATGTTAGGAAATCTGCATCAATACCCTAGCTCGAACCAAATAATACTCGAGACACAATTAATCAATACTTACTGAAAGAAAAACTTGATTGAGATCTGTTTCCAGTCGAACAAATATACACAAAACGGTCAGACACACGCACAAATAATGCGAGACTCTTTGAAGACGGCGAAAAAATATACACTACTGCAAAACAGCAGGACAAAGTATTATAGTCAAATAAGGACTAACAATAATTCCAGATCTGTATCGCTGCATTATCATTACCTAGTATTAAAAAATTCTTAATAGTATGTCACAATATAAATGTCAAAGCACAATGGCATTTGACGCCATGTGCAAAAATGATTTCACATTCACATTGTGGCATTATACTAGGTGGCACATCCTATCAAGATGCTATCGTCAATGGCTTCAAATGTCAATTTTACTTTGACATTTGCTCAGTAAACATAATATACAAAATTCACGTCAACGAAAGAGAGGTATTCACGTAGCATTTTTTTGCTCTACAACAACAAAATATATTGAATGTCAAAGTCTTACACTTTTAAACTTTACCCTGCGCCACCACAAGAAATTTTTATTTTTATTTCAGCAATTATTGCAGAAATTTTTATTTCTTCGTTCAGTGGGCAAATCATTTCATGAAATCTTATTGACAATCAGAGTGCCAAGCAAGACAAAGGTGGGAATCTTTCGTACATTTTTTCCTCCAAAACCCATTTGTTTAAATTGTTGTGTTTGTAAATTTAACTTTAAATCTATTGAATTCCAACTCAACCCATCAAGATACACATGTAAAGCTAAAAAGAGCATAAATGTCAGTCGAACTGACATTAGACCTCAAATTATTTCTTCATTTATTTCCACAGAGATGGTAAAAATTAAATGCTGAAATCGATTTCGATTTCGTAAAATAATTCATTTCATGAAATTTTTGGTCTGCATTGGAAATTTCCATTGCATTTTCGATTCTATGAAAGAAATTATTGCTTGTGGAGGCGCAGGGTTAACAATTCCCGAACCCTATTGTAACAGAAGAATACAAGAGTGTAAAATTTTTTTAACACAAACTAATATATTTCAAAACAAATGTGAAACAGATTTTGACAGTTGCTTCAGTTTTGCTACAGATTAGTAAAGGTGTGTTCACAATCTATTGTAAAAAAATTAAATTTTACAATTTTACAAGACTTGTTACGCCAGATCGTGAATACCCCTAATATATTACGCTATACTCCTAAAGAACGGTGAATAATTATTTCCATTGACATTTGCCGCCATTTGTAATAAAATATAGCATACGAGTATTTCAATAGGCTGACAATTTTAGCGCCATCTGTAGTTTTGCTTAATTTTGTATAAAGTTTTGGTAAACAAATATAGTTATGTCAAGAATAAATGATGTACAAGCAAACATTAATAAAAAGTGTCAAATGACAAAACCAAAGGTAAAAAACCAACGTATTAGTTTATCCAGACTAACGTTCGATCCCGGAACACCCCGGTTAATAGAGAGACATCTGTATTAATTTGTTTTGGGATACACATAACATAATGCTTCAATTTAACATAAAACTATATGTACTAAGAATTTTCATTGAAAATTGCAATATAAATTTTATAATGAGTATTATACTTATTAACTTACGTACTTTTGCCTTGTGTACGAGTAAATATATGTATGTATATCTGATAAAATTGTGGAAATATAATGTGCTTCATATTTAATTTAAAAAAATTACCATCGATATTGATTTGGCTTGAAATTTTAATTACATTTTAAATTAAATTGGTGTAAAATAATATTCACGAAATAAACTCAAAATAATTTATGTATAATGTAAAATTAATTATAACGTACATTTTTTTAAATTCCTATTTGTAACAGATATCAGATTCTTCAGTAAGGTCACAATGCTAAAAATAATAATAAAATATTATGTATGTTCATTTCGATTTAAATAAAGTTTTTTTTTAAATGATAATCTCTTGGGAAGGTGTGTAGAAGGAATTTTTTTTATGGAGTCTCAACAAAAAAATCTGTTTTCATCATAACATATTTTATAGTAGGTATAATTGTAAGGGTCTTTTTACTGAAAAAATTTAGTGTTTTCGAGAACACATGGTTTTACGAATATCCATACTGAAACATTTTAGTATACCGAATTTAAAAGGAATCTTGCCTAGGTTGCAGATTGCTGATAATTTTCAGTGGAAAACAGAAACAGTTTAAAAGCTATAAACTTTTCGGTTTTCTATTTTCTATATATTCCTTGCCTTTTATTGTGTTTGATATCATTCGTCCTTTGTAATGTAATAGTAAAAATGTCAAAGTCCAGTTCACCCTTTAAATATTCTTAGACATGACAAGGAAAATGTTCATAAAATAATAACGAATGGCTCCTTAAGTTCATAAAACCCTCCGTGAAATATCAAGTATATCTTTTCACAACACAAAATAAAAAATAAATATTAATTTTAGTTTAATAGAATCAAGGTATTTATATGTATCTTTTTAGAGCAAAACAAATTGGTATAGGATACGCTAGAAAAACATAAGTAAGAAATATCTATCTAAGTATTAAAATAAAGCCCTGATTTTTATTGAGAATTCGATCCACATATTCATTCTAAAATAAGAAAATAGATGGAGTTTGTCTATTATAGTCAGAGGGATAATGTTGGAATTTAACTTGATGTTAGCGCACATACGTAGTGATTTTTTTTTTTTTTTTTTAACAAAAACAGCAAACCTTCACATCGCGTAGTGAATTTTTTTTTTTTTTTTAACAAAAATCAGCAAACCTTCACAAGACTTGTCTTTTTTGACTTAGCATTCCAATAAGTGAGTTATTTTTAAAATAAGCCAATAAAGGTTTTGTGTGCCGAACGTTCGGAGAAAATGAATTTTAATTGAATTCCATAATAGATATTTCGCTCGAAAAAAAAACAGACCCAAATTCCTCTATAAATACAAAACGTGTGTTAGAATTCTGCTGCCAAAAGTAGGAAGACTTAGAAAACGCCAAGTTCTAACTTTATAAATATTATATATGAAATATGTTAAGCAGAATAATATCGAAAAAAAAATGTATTTAATTAAAAATAATTTAATTACTACTGAGATAAATTTATTAGGTGGGAAGATAGGACGTTTGCCTCTCACTCTGGTTGCATTGGCTTTCATAAATATGTCCCTCCTTATAGCTCTCACAGTATTTCACGGCTTTGCATTTTAAATCGTGCAAATGAGAGAGAAAAGTGGTAGGGTAACCGTCTGCTGATTAAAACACACGAAAGGCTCGAAATCGCTTGAAGGTCTGATAATCACTTAAAATCACAAACCGAACCGCCCTCTTCTAAAAATTCCCTCAAATATGTTTTCATCATAGAAGACATTAACTGAAAATATAGTAACTGTATTGTAAGAAAAAGAAAACATGATAACATCAACATACCATTATTGTTGACAATAGCTCTACAAAATGAATTCCGCCGGGAAGGTATACTACCTTGTTTGTTTATAATTTTTGATTAAATGAAAGAGAATGGATATTATATAAATAAATGTTTTATTTAATGTCGGCAATTATGTAAATGTTCGCCCCTGTTAGTCTCACAAATGCTAGCCCTTTTGATCACATTTTTCATTACAATCTTACATATTTCACGCGGTATTTCATGAATTTCATCACAAAAATTTTGTTTGAGTTGCGTTTCTAGTTTGTTTGCATAAACCTTGCTTTTTAGATATCTCCACAAAAAGAAGTCCGCAGCAGTCAAATCAAGCAACCGTGGAGGCCTATCAACATGTTGTGGAAAGAGGTCTCGCAGTAATTCCATTGTTATCCTTGCTGTATGCAAGACAGTGCTTGTAGATACCACATGTTAATCCATAGCCCAAATCATGCAGTTGTGGAGTTAAAAAACTTTCAATCATATCACGATATCGCTCCCCATTCACAGTTACCGTTACGACGTTTTCATTTTCAAAGGAGTAAGGTCCAATGATTCTTCCTGACCAAATTGCACACCAGACTGTAACTTTTAATGGATGCAAAGTTGACTGATGAATAATTTGAGTGTTTTCCATTGCTCAGAACCGACTATTCTGTTTATTCACATTACCATTCAAATGAAAATGTGCCTCGTCACTCATTATGATTTTTTCATGAAAATTGGGGTTGTCATCTGCTAGCCGTAACATCCTATTGGCATATGTACGACGTCGTAAATAGTCTTGTGGAAGAAACTCTTGTGTCAACTGAATCTTAAATTGAAACAAAATGCAAATCCTTGTGGCAGTATTGTGACCAAAGTTGTTCTTTGAACACCAAGCTCCTGAGCACGGTGTCGAATTGAGGTTGAAGAATTTTGTTGAACACTTCCTTGAGCAGCAGTAATGTTTTTAGCCAATCTTGTAGTACGTTGTGGTCCATGCTTGGGCCTATCACCTACAGACCCTCTTTCTTCGAAATCATTCGCTACACGTTAAATAAAGCGTTTTGTTGGTACGCTGGTCCTCCAAAAAATTTCACGTAACTTTCTCATCGTCACAGTAATCGATGATTGATTTTGATAAAATGTTTTAGTGATTAGAACACGTTGGTTTATCGAATATTTTTCCACAATAAATTTGCCACGTGTCAACTTCACGAGTGCCAAATATGAACTGTCAAGACTAATGTTTACCAAAATGGCGGCAAAACAAAGTAGTATACCTTCCCGGCGGACACCCTGTAGTACCTATAATCGCTAGTGAAAATTGTTTGCAGCCTACATGTAACGGGTTTTGTTATAATTGTTTTATTTTACGCTCCCTTACTCACTATGGAAATTTTTCAGTTTGTTACAAAAAGTTAATGCGGAAAGAAGTTATCGCGTATTTTTCCAAGGGAAATTATTTTATATGATAAATAAGTGTTTAAAGAATACGTGTGTGTATTTTCTTGGTTGTTTAATTTTTTCTTAAGTTTTAAAGTGTGGTGCGGCATCTCTCCTTCACTTTGGAGATCGATGCCGCAGTTTTGTTTTTAAATGATGCCGCATGTTAAATTAATGTTAAATTAATTTGCTTAACTTGTTTTTAAGCGATTTATAACAGTACAATTGGTAATTGGACTTAAGAGGCGCTGAAAGAAGCCCGAAAAACATTGGTAATGGGATGCAGACAAACTATTTGGCATACCTACCAGCTAGAACACGAATCGAGACGATTAAAAGATGGAAATGTTCCTTCTGAAAATACCGTTTTATTTCATAAAAAAATCTTGCAACCCGTAATTCCAACCACCAGGAATGGATCGCATGCTTGCAAACATTCCGAAAATGAAACACACACTTCATCATCCTTCGGAAATCCAACGCCAACAAAACTACTGCAAGCAATTTTTTCAAGTCGTAGGCAGTTAGTAGAGGTTTTAACTTTTCCCAGATTTATTGAAAAAAAGAAAACCTCCAAGTCTTCGGAAGGTACAAAAAGGAAAAAATGTACTAAAAGGAACGTTCGGCCGACTGAAGATAACAATATTTGTGTTGAATGTTGGGAAAATTATTTTGAACAAAAAACCAGAAGACTGGATGTACAAAATGTCAAACAGCTACACGAAAACTTGACAACTTACTAACCACTTCAATCTACGATTTGCACGGACTGTGGATGTGAGCAAGAACAAAAGAAACATGTTTCACAATCAAATTAATTCTTTAAGTTCAATGAATTTTATCATGCGGCATCTCTGCCACACTCAGGGAAAGATAGCACACGTAATGTTTTTTTCCTTTTTTGTTATTTCTTATGAAAATTGTTATTTTTTAATTTTAATTGTTTTTTTATGGTAGTACATAAATCCATTGTTAAGTTTTTTTGCACAAATATACTTCATTTTACTAAAATAAAAAAATTTCATTGATTTTTCATAAGGCCCGGCATCTCTCCCGCAATTACCCTAGACGTTTTTTTGAAATGAGAATTCAATGCTTATTAGAAAATAAAACTTGCCAAGAAATACCAAATTTTAATCAGTAATAAATAAATTACAAATGTCTCTTATAATTTTGAAGCGTTCTCTATATAATGGATATTAATTCTGCAAAAATGGGCTGATACCACGCCCCTAAACAAAATATTTGAAATTTTCGATTTTTTCCTTCGAATGCAAAATAGGGCCTAGCCTTGTGTGGAATAACAAAATTGTAGGTGTCGGGTAGTGCTCCATAATATTGATGATCTGTCATTTAGTGAGTGAGTCAGTTATGAAGTTTGCAATATCTGGAGTCTTACAAGTATATTTCATTAACCACAAAAACTAATGAGTGGAAAGTTATTGAGTCCTATGTGTTTGATGAGGTTATCAGCTACAGCCAATTTGAAGTTTCTGGTTTTAGTGGCTTTGAAGTTTGTAGTAATCGGGCAGAAAAACGCCTGAGCTTAATCCTGTATAAAGAGTGATTCCCACAACAGTTAGAACTCACAAAGCGCAGAAGGCAGGATTAATGTTAGAGGTAATTTCAATAATACCTGGAAGAGGCTGATGTATTTCCCAGATCTATTATTTAATTTCTAATTCGTGAAAGTGAATTTATTTCACATTTAAAGGAAAATAAAACCACCCAGCTTTTCCGCTAACTATAAGTCCGCTTCACTTAAGTGGATATAATTTCCATTAAGTTAAAAGTTATATCCTGGTCAGCGCACTTGGTTCCCGGGGACTTATTTCTCAGCATCATTTAAATAGTGGCCTCATTCAATTTCAAGGGGCGAATTTAATTTTTTTATTTTTCTTATCCAGAACTACCTACTAATCCTTGCGAAACCAAATCTTGGCAGGAGTACGATAACTCAGGGGCAACAAAATAATAATGGATTTTTTGTATGGGGGCTTAATACAAGTATTTTATAATATGGGGGGGGGGGGGTCTATCAACGTTTGGCCGGGAGGGGCAATTTTATAAAAAAGTACTAAAAATGGGAAACAAAATATTTTGAAATAACGGTTATACTAAAAAATAAGTGTTATAACTTTTTTTAAAGCCGATACCTTACTCTATTAGCTTGTTTTATAAATCAACTGCAATCTATGCATAGTTTTTGAAAAACCGTGTTTTAAACTCAAACTTTGGAAAAAAAAGATTTAAAAAAAAATTTTAAGTGTAATTTTTAAAAACTGTAAAAAAATATAAATTTTTTTCACAAACTCGTAGCTCTAATTAATTCTTAATCAAAAACTGAAAACCATATGATTTTAAGTGCTCTGGTTTTTGAGAAAATTGAAAATTACTAAAACTACTTTTTTCATGAGATTTTTTTTTGTATTTACCGTGATCTCACTTTGAGCGGAGAGTACCATAACTACAGTGCCGCAAAATAATAACGGATGGGCTTAATACAATCAATTTATACTACGGAATAGGGGGTCTATTTCCCTTATTTTAGGCTGGAGGGGCAGTTTTCTAAAAAAAATTACTTAAAATAATAAAAAGATTTAAAAACAACGGCAACACTTACAATAAAAGAATATAAGGCTTCTGAAATCCAAGAACTTGTCCTCTTGTCATTTTTTTTCAATTTAGTTATGTGTGTTAATAGTTTTTTGAAAAAACTACCTTCAAACTCAAAATAGATAGACCCCAACTATTCTACAAGAATCCATTTCTATTTTTTGGCTCCTGAGTTATCGTACTTTCCCCCAAATCAGTTTAGAAAAAACGGTCATATTTTTAAGGTATTGTTTTCGTGTAAGTAAGTAAAATCAACAAAACATCTCTGACTATACACATAACTGATTTATTGATTTTTTTTATTTTCTTTATTCGCTTCGTCCGCGCTGGAAATGCACATACTATATACTGTATAGTGAATATTGTATATTCTACAAGACTGTGTCCTTAAAATATTAAACACAGCGCGCCCTTTTCTGAAAGGATGCATTCTATTGAAAATACATGAGAGCGATGGAAGAGAGGTTTGGGAAGCGGTGGCATTTGCTCAGCACTTTTATATACATTTATAGAAAAAGGTATGGCATACACTTTTATTATTTTGATTTTATTTCCTTTCTGAATAAAAGTTAAATTATACTACATTCTTCTGACGAGACGTGCCTGGAGCCTAGAACTAAACATAGGTCCTAGCTAGATTACTATAAGTATATGTTTGGATATATTAAAGTCCATGGACCTGGGAGTTTTCACCGTCTGCTGTTGCCGGTTGCCCTTTTGTTGTCCTTTTAAAATTAATTTTTAAATTAATCCTTTTCGTTACTGATGCTGTTGCCATTCTTTACATACAACATGACGATATGATGTGGTTGTGTTTTGTGTTGTTGAAGCAGATTGAGCGGATTTGATATAGGTTCTTTGGATGAGTTGCAAGCTGTGAATAGAGTTTATTAAGTCAAAAAAATACTCTGTACAACTACGATGTAAGCTAATAACACTGAAAATGATATGCATTGCACATAGTTGCAACCAATGGTGAGTATAGAAGGTGTCCTTTTCGGAGAATGTATAAGTATAAGTTTTTGTATAGCAGGATAAGTGGGTCCTGATGTGAGATAGGTGAATTCGAATATTGAATAGACAAAAATATACATGGTGTTGTGTATATATCCTTTGAAGGCGGAATTTTAAAATGAAGCTCCATTATATGCATGTTGTATAGTATATACTATATGTATCTGTATGTAAATTAAGATATAGAAACTTTATTTATATTTGGAAAGAAAAGCACTGTGATTGAATGTGTTCATTTGATGAATGCAATTCAAAAATTATTGAAAATCAGATAAAGCTATACAAAAAAGGAACCGATAATGAGACAAATCGTTGAAACGATATGATCGTTCAATCGACCGACTGTTTTGATCTGTCATTACAAGGGCTGATATCTGTTTGCTGAAAACATCGGAAACTTTGATTTTGGTTAAGAAAGAATAAACTCAAACTGGCGTATTAATTTATTATTAATATTTACTGTAACATGTACATTTGACTTTCATAGAATATCTTCCAGATATTTATTCGGGATTGTTGATGTACCTGTTTACTGGCATTCAGAGGAATATCTATTAAATTAATGTTTGTTCATTGCAGTGTTTTTACTTGCAATATACGAGTATGTAACTATTATATGGCATGTTTTGCATTTGGAAAAAAACCGAACTCGAGATTTTGATCAAGCTTGAAATTACAATCATAAAGAAAACGAAGAAGTGGGTCTGACAATTCTACCTGTATTTTTATCTGACGGTTGATGAATTTTCTTCGAATTTGGTACATATTATTTTCTCGGTAATATACCTACAAGTTTTTTTTATTGTATTGTATTGTATTTTAGCCACAATTGTATATCTTTTTTTCTCAAAAACTGCTTCAGTGATTTACAAAGAAATAAAAAGACAAAGGGTACAGTTGATTTTTATGATTTTTTGTATGAAGAAGCCTTTAAAAAGCTTAAAACAATGTTGTTAGTCGATTTGCTTTTCAAGGGTTTTTGTATATAGAAGAACTTGGCTATTTTCTTAACATTTATGTTTTAGGTGTGATTTCACTACTTTTTGCAAATATTCTTTTTATCAGGAAAGGTGGGCGGAATAAACGTCCAATGAATGCCTCATAAGGTAATGTAAGTTTTTAATGTATGCCTTTTGTGAAGTGATCTATTGAAACGGTAATATTTAATAAGAAGTGTGTGGATGAAACGCCCCTGCATGAAAAATTTCATAATTTCAACTTTTCTTTGTAAAGCTGACTGCTCTAAAAAGCATAATCCTGCACCAATCGGAAGTGCTCTCAATATATTTAATATTAATTCTGAAAAAATGGGTGTTTATCGCTATCCTATCGCTCTACCAATTTTCATCATTCTACGACAATCAATAGTTCTCTACATACGAGCAGTTGATATCAAGTCTATGCAAATGGGCGGGTACCACGCCCCTGAATAGAAAATCTTAAATTTTCGATTTTTACTTTGTATATACCACAAGGCATACCGTTGTGCGAAATTACAAGATTCTACGGTGTCGGGAAGTGCTCCATAATTTTGATGATCTGTCAGTGAGTGAGTGAGTGAGTCAGTGAGTCAGTCAGTTACCATTTTTGCAGTCTTATATCTCGGGAACCACTAAAGCTAAAGAATTGAAATTTGGCAAGTTGCCTAAGCCTGGTGAGTTTAGCAAATGCTGAGAGTTTGAAGTTCTTGACTTTATTGGTAGTGTAGTTAGAGAGGGGTCGAAAATCACATAGGGTTTAGTGCCAGAACTTGGGTAGGCACTACCGTGCCCTTTGATATTACGAAAATGACTTAATGGATTTCCTCGAAATTTTATATTTAATAGGATTTTGAATTCTTATTATTGAATTCTTCCACTCCTGTATTATGTGAACGCGTAAAGCAGATCGTTGCTGGTAAGTCCATATCAGTGTGGCTTTAGTCAGGGAAATTTCACCATCACCCAATTATTTACACTACGGCAGATCTTGGAGAAAACTCGATAGCTTCAAATCGATACCCACTACCTTTTCATTGATTTCAAGGCTGCGTATGACAGCATCTATATAGCTAGTGGGAACAATGTATAGATGTATAGATTCCATCTGTCCAGGATGACGATGAAATATTCATGCTGTTTCATCAAGGTCGGTAAAAACGTCACAGTTGACTTTGATGTCAAAAGAGAACTTAGACAAGATGAGCCGCTGCTTTTAGACAATTTTTCCCCATCATATACTTGAAAGAATGTTGCAGAATTCCCGCATACTCCAAGAGTAGTCTTATAATGGGAAGAACACAGAGTGATATTAATGGCGACTTTGTGAGTTGAGTCGGAAGCGGCTAATATGCGGTTAGCAATAAATTTGGGCAAACTGAAGTACATATATGTCAAGAAAGGACACCCAACCCCGGAGTCTTGGGCAAAAATAAGTAGTTAGGAACTTTGTCTACGTAGGCTCCTCTACACATTCAGCCAAAGATTCAGCGCTGAAATAAAATTAAGAAAAACACTTCACTAGCTGCTTTCTTGAGCTAAAAAGCAATTCAGTAACAAATCCCTCGCTGGTGCAACTAAAGTGTACCTTTATCAAACACTAATCATCCCGACTTTATCAAAGGGAGGTGAGGATGCTCTATATAGGCTGCTTTGAGAGCAAGGTTTTTCTAGTGATTTTTGGTCCGCCGGGAAGATATAACAATGAGCTGTATTGGCTGTAAAGTGACACCGGCCTAGCCAGTAGAGTTAAAATAAAACAACTTAAATGTTTGGGTCATGTACAGCAGAGGGGACTTCAATGTTCTGGAAAATCTTCTAATCCAACCCCGGGGGATGACGCAGTAGAGGAAGACCGGATCTCAGCATGCGTAGAGCCAGCTAGCTAAGAAACGTGCTGTCTGGAGAAGCTTGTTCGTTGAGTCCCAAGTCCACACCGGCATCATAAGAACAAAGAAGAAGGTTTTTGAAATTTTCTAGAATTTTTGAGAAAATCATGTTCCCTAAACATAGTACAACAGTATTTGTTGTCCAGAATACTTTGTGTTTCTATCAAAAACGGCTTCTCGAATTTTGATAAAAATATGTGTGTTTTCATCAATTAGTGTTATCCGCTTTTAAATAAAATACTAAATAATGTTGTATTTGTCGTTGTACTTCTCAGGTTTTACTTGCGATATAGGACAAGCTTTGCAATTGAAAAAAATCGAAATCGAGATTTTAATCAAACTTGACGTAACGACGATAGAGAACATCGAAAAAGTGGGTCTCGCAATTCTTGCTGTCTATCTTTCTGTCTGTACAGCGCTCTACATCCTAAACGGCTGAAGCGATTTTCTTCAAACTTGATATATAATCGTTTTAGGTGATTGTCTAAAGTAGATTTTTGAAACTTTTATTTTTAGATCCAAGACTAAACAAACAATTTTGTCTACCATCTCAATTGTCTCGAAAAGTGTGTGAACTATTTTGGTAAAATCTATATTTTGAACAAAACATTTTTACAACGGATCAACGGATTTCGATAAAAATTTTATATACTAGGTCCTTCAAATTATAAATAATACTACATACCAAAATTTTCCAAAAATAATTTTTCGGATTTTTGAAAAAAAGAAAAATATTTTTTTGTTTTGAAAATTTAATATTTCAAAAACGGTTAATGATTTTTTTTTTTAATTTTCTTTTTAAGTTTATATTATTAAATAATTATCATACCAAGTTTTTTTTAGAAAACAAATTCAAAAATTACTATTGTTTAATGTATCCACATACATATACAAACAATTAAAAACCAAGTTTTTTTTAGAAAAAAATTTTTAAAAAATTGTATATAAAAAATTTGGTAAAAAACGGCTTTGAAAATATATTTAACTTTAATACAAGCCTTTTGCATACGATGTGATCGAACATAAGGACAAGTTCGTGCGATCCAGTCGTGCATTTAATTTTTTTTTTGTATATCGTGCGCGCACTAAAGTACGCTTAAACGGCACAAGCTTAGTCTAAATACATTCAAAATCCCATTTTTTTAAATAAAAATTTTATAAGCATACTAATAATAAGGTACTTCAAACTGACGGTCCAATTTTTTTTCATAGAGATGTGTTCAAAATTTTAAACATAAAAAGAATTTTTTTTTCTTAAAAACTTGCTCCAATAATAAACGGTGATTTTTTAAGAGCTTGGTTTTTGTAAATTCAAAAAACACATAAACTTGTAAAAAGTGAATGAAATTTTTATTTGGATCGATAAATCAATTTCTGCCATTTACTTTTTAAAAATAATTTCACTTAAATGTTGCCTGCGGCTACGCTTCAGGTGGTCCATTCTGAAGGTCCAATTTTGGCAAACTTTTTCACACATTTCGGCCGGAATCTCACCAATGACGCGTTCAATGTTGGCTTCCAAGGCAGCAATCGTGTTTGGCTTGTCCCCATAGACAATAGACTTAACATAGCCCCACAAAAAATAGTCTAACGGGGTCAAATCACATGATCTTGGTGGCCAATTGACTGCGCCAAAACGTGAGATCAACTGCTCACCAAATTCGCCTCTCAATTGATGCATGGTTTCGCGTGCAGTGTGGCATGTGGCACCGTCCTGTTGGAACCACATGTCGACCGAGTTCAATTCTTGCATTTTCGGCAAAAAATCGTCCTTGAAGAAGTACGGCCCAATGATGCCGCCTGCCCATAAACCGCACCAAACAGTGCATTTTTCGGGATGCATTGGTAGCTGCTGAATTGCCTCTGGGTGCTCTTCAATCCAAATAGGGCAATTCTGCTTATTCACGTATCCATTTAGCCAAAAATGAGCCTCGTCGCTGAAGACAATTTTGCGATAAAAAACGGATCCTCATCCAACTTTTCTAAGGCCCATTCACCGAAAATTCTACGTTGTGGTAGGTCGCCTGGCTTCAATTCTTGCACCAGCTGTATTTTGTATGGCTTTAAACCAAGATCTTTGCGTAAAATCTTCCAAGTGGTCGAATAACACAAACCCAATTGCTGCGATCGGCGCCGAATGGACATATCGCGATCTTCAGCAACACTGGCGGATGCAGCAGCAATATTCTCTTCGGTACGCACTCTACGGATACGATTTGGTGGATTAATGTCCAGTAAAGTGAAACTGGTGCGAAATTTGGTCATAATGAGCTGAATAGCCTGCTCGGTGGGTCGATTATGACGACCATAAAACGGACGTAGCTTGCGAAACACATTTTTCACAGAGCACGAATTTTGATAATAAATTTCAATAATTTGCAAACGTTGTTCAGGTGTAAGTCTATTCATGATGAAATGGCAAACAATACTGAATCGAAGTGTCAAATGTTCGTGGAATTTGTCATGTGTGATCTGTCAAAAATATAAACGTCAAAAAACAAGTAGCAAAAAAATCACCCGTTATATTCATATTTGTTCAAGGATTCAAATGGCATCTTTTTTTCTCAAACTATAACCGCTAAGCAATCTAAACAATTTTGTTATATGTTTCATACATTTGTTTCTACTTTTGTACGAAATTATGTTATTAGTTTGGGGGTGGCCGTGGCGCGATAGTTGTGTGTTCGCCTGTCAACCTCATGGTCACAGGTTCGATCCCTGCCGTAGTCTATGTCTTCTTATTTTCCATTAAAACCAATTCTAAAAATAATTGTCATACAATGAGTTGCTGGTTTACTCATTACATGCTGTTTAGGCATAACACTAACAACATGTGATTGAGTAAAACTAGTATACCGATACAATATGACAAAAGAATAAAAAAATTAATGCGAATTATAAGGGACATCGATAAATAAGACACGGAAATTTCTCCGCATTAGTTCAGCCGCCATCCCTGGAGATAAAATCTGACACATCAACCACCTACAGTCTCCGAATATCACGCCACACATCTTTCCTATCATTCTCTCTCTTCCTTAACCTCACCCTCACGCCCGCGCTGTGTTGAATTATTTAAAGGGTATTCATAATCCCTTGAGCGCGTGTAGATTATAAAAAAAAAAAAAAAAAAAAAAAAAAAAAAAAATACTCCGAAGGACCTCCAAGAAAAATTATATTAATAAGAAAACATCATTGTTATGCCATAATCTTCATATTCCGATCCCTTTAAGTAAATACATTAAATTTTATATCTTATTTGAGAGACAGAAAAAAGACAACTTTCTATGAAATATTTTTTACATAAGTCTTCAAATTTAAATAAATAAATGTACGAAAACAAAAATATCTATCTAAAATATAAAAGAATTTTGCATAAACCTTTTAAGATGATTTTTTTTATAGATAATAATCCCTCAGAGTTGCTGCGGTTATTTATAAAGTCAGCAAAAGAATCTCCAGAGAGTGATAGCGTCACTTTCATCCTGAAACTAATTCATTTTAAAATGTCTAGATGAAAAGCCGTAGACAGAAGGTTACTGAATGAAATCCGCTCAAGATGGATGATGGATGGTTCTTTTGAAAACCCATTTTTGGCTTTACTCTCTTCGTAGATAAACTAAGCAAACCACATGATAAATAAAGTTCAAAAACAGGTTGAATGTTATTGCTCTTACTGTTACTTCTTCGATGGAAATTTTGTTTTCTAAAGTTTTGAAAAATCTGATAAGATTGATTCACATTGATTTGAGCATTTGGCATCAAAGAAAATTGCTCTGATTTTTTGAAAAATGATTGCATCACATTTTTTAAAGCGGCCTGCATCAGAAACTTTTAATACCAACAGGTTGATCTGGTTGCTTGTTGTAATAATGAATACCTTAAAAATTAAATACATTTTTCTACAAAGTCCTGCAAAGTATACTAAATTTCTATACCCCTTTTGCTCTGAAAACAGTTTTGTAAATCTTGATATCTGCTTTTTTTCTCAGAACTATATTATTTCATCAAAATCGTTTTAGCTGAAATATTTAAATCTTGAAGCACGCTTATGAGAAAGATGCCTAATAATCACTTTCGATAATATTTACTTAAGACCCCAAAATGGCTAACAATCAATTATAAAAGAATAATTCTTTTAAAAACAAACCAAACTAAAAATAAACAGAACCGAGTTTTTTTTAAGAAATCCATTGCTATTACTTTAAATTCAAGGGCAGGTCTTGTACCTTCAGTAAAAAATAAAAGAAGAAAAAAATTGAAAATCTATTCAACATCAGGCTCAAACACAGATTCGGAGGGTTTCTCGGGAGATTTAACCAAAACAATTCAACCGTAGTCCCAACCGCACAAAAAGGATCTTTTGAAATATTTGTTTGTTTAAGCTTAGTGCAAAAAATTCAAACTAAACAACGATTCTCTTCTTTTCGAAAAAAAAATGAATGAAACTACATGCACGCCATTCAAAGGGTGTTTCGTCCCTCTCTAGAGAAAAGTGCTAATTTCAGTTTTTCATATTTTAAAGTTTTAAACCCTCCCGCCCACTTTTACGTGGCAAAGTGTAGATTGCCAAATTTTGGTGAAACAATTTGTAATACTTATAAATCTTTTTGTAATTATTTGTCAAGGTTTGCAAGCATATAATTTAAAAATTATGATGAATATTTAAAATCAGACTTTGGAAAAAATATTATATTCTAAAAAAAGGCAATATTTGCAGTATTTTAAATATTTAAAAAAAGCCAGATTTTTCAACAATTGATTTTTTAAAATCCTTCTACTACTTGCGAGATATAGATATGGCAAGTTATGGATTCGTGAAAAAAATCGAACTCGAGATTTTGATCAAATTTAAGATACAATGATAGCAAAGCGAAAAAATTTGGTCCCGAAATTCCGTCTCTCTGTCTGTCCTCGAGTCTACGTCCTAACTGATTGGATAGATTTGCTTCAAACGTGGTACCTACATATTTTATTCCGTAATATGCTTACACTTTTTAGTCATTTTTTTTAAGATGAAAAACAACCGTACCTGCCATACCTACATTTTTTTTTTGCCAAAAAGAAAAAATCTTATTTTTCTCAAAAACGGCTCCAACGATTTTTATAAAAAAAATCAGTTCATTAATGAAGGGAAAAGGTTCTTTTTGATCATTTTTATTTGGGAAAAAATTGGTTATTTTTAGTACCTCTAGTAGAACCATTTTTTTTTTGGTTTTCGATTTTTTGGAAAAGGGTTCATTTGATTATTTTTTCAATTTTGTATGCGGAAGCTTCTATAGAAAATAATGTAAACCAAAATTTGGTCTTAAATTAAATAAAAAAAATATTTTTTCGAAAACTTTATATTTCAAAAACGAGTAGATCGATTTTTTCGAAGCTTCGTATTAAGTAGTTCATTGAACACTTGAAAAAAACTATTTTCCTAAAACAAAAACCAACGGTAGCTCCCATACAAGAGTTAAAAACCGTTAAAAATTATTTCTCAAATACGGCTCCAACAATTTCGATACAAAAATGTGTGTATACTTAAATTAGTGTAGTCCACTTTTAAGTAAAAAATATATTTTACTTTGCGTACTTATTAACGGCACTGCCCGTAGGACCCTCACTATTGGATGAACCGATTAAAATTAATTTTTATACGCAAATTTTCTCTAGAAGTGTTAACAAGAGTGCATACTCAAATTTTCAAAAAATTGGTTTTTCGATTAAACCATAAGAAAACATTTTTTTTTTTTTTTTGAAAGATCAACTTTTCAAAAACTAGTCACTGACTTTTGTTCAAATTAAAATATTATATGTATATTTATAATTACTTCAAAATGTTGTCTCAATTTTTTTTTCTAAAAATATTTCCAAAAATGCCATTTGGCAATTCTAAAAAATTTCTAGGACTTAACTTAGGACTCAATTTATTATGCCCTTACCTATAAAGATTGAAACAAAATAAGATTTTTAAAATTTTTACTGATGAATAACCAATTTTCGTGATCTCGATTTTCCTAGAAAATGAAGATTGCAACATTAGGGCTGCCAATTGCTTCCGAAATTGAAAAAAAAAATCAAAAATTTGCAACTTTTATGGTTGCAAACAAAATAGGTGAAGAGTCAAGGAAGTACTGCCAGCATATTGTTTTTTTTCCTTTGAATTACACTTTTAAATGGCAGCGGAATTGGAGCACAACTTTCATTTTTAGGAAACCGAACATTTGGAAAATTGCGTAATATTTCAAAATTTACGATTTGTTTAAATTCATTCTTTTCGAAAATCAAATATGTCGGCTGTAACTTCATCCAGCTGGTTAAAAAACCTATTGCTTACAATTTACCAGATAATCATGACTTTTGAACATTCTGGTTTGAAACACCTTATTTCTATAATTTGTATCACATAACGTAGAGCATATACAGAAAAGCCGACAGCAGGTAACCACCTATACTTAATATAATCATCAAATGCGATGATGGAAAACATCGTCGTTAGTATTTTCCTCCATCAGCACCTGAATATATTGTCTGCTGTTTTTTTTTTTCTTAATTCTTTTTCTGTGACTCAACAATTCAAAATCACCACAGACATACAGAGATATCCTTGGATACCTCGTTCTGCCAAAAGGTGGTTAGAAAATCTATTCACCAGCAATGCTCTTCATATGCAAAATGGCTCCACTATCCACGCATACATACATATTATATGAACATATTTAAGATAAAGCTAAACAGAAGTGATTGCAGACTTGTACTGAGTCTTGTAGTGTACATCGACCTTATATGCACCTACGTGATGCTAGAACGCAGAGCACGATGGTAAGAAAGGATTCTGTCTTCCGTTCGGGACAACGATTATGCAATAGAGCGTATAATCTGCAAATAGTGCCTAGTCCCTTTGCGGAAGCAATACAAGAAGGCACAGCATGGTGATGGGCACATAATATTGCATTTTCTTAATTCGATGGAAGAATAAACTGCGCATGGGGGTAGGTAAATAATTTCTATAATTACTTACCAGCACACCTGCTGACATCTTTAACTAGGCAGGGACATCCAGGGCACCATCTCGTCATGCATCGGGGTGATATTCTACTACATCCTGTGTGATGAGGTTTTTCTGATGAGTATGAGACATTATGGGTAGGTGTGTTGTTTTTAAAGCTAGTGCCTCGAGATGCAAAGTAATCAAAGATTTGATTATTATTTTTTTTTTTAGAAAAAAAACGTAATTTTATGAAATTAACTTTCAGACGAATGAAATATTAGGTAGCTTTTAGTAAAATGAGTTTGAATCCTTTATTTGCATTTAAGGCGCCCAAGCGGTTTACGTACTCACACACTTCCACGTGCAACCTATAATAGGGAGCAAGGCACGCAAGTAATATAAAGGGTTATCCATTTTGTAGTTTCAAAATTATAGGGCTGGAGTTCGACATCTGTCAAACTAACTTGTTAAACCAATTTTTTTTCAGTTGAAAGACTGACATTTACGAAAATGGACCGCTTAACTAACGCACAACGCATAAAAATTGTTAAAACCTACTACAAAAATGGTGATTCTGCCACACCCTCATATCGTTCTTTAAGAGGAGATTATGGTTTACATAATCGTCCAACTACGCAAGCAATTGGCAAAATTGTAAACAAATTTGAAGAGACTGGATTGGTTACAGATATTGTAAGGCCTGTGCATCATCGTTTCGCTCGTACCACTGAAAATATCACTGCTGTAAGTGAAAGTGTTGCCGAAGACCCGAAAGTGTCGATTCCTCGTCGTTCTGAGGAATTAGGACTGTGTTACGGCACATTATGGCGTATTTTGTATTTGGATTTACACCAACATCTATTTATAGTCCAGCTCACACAACAACTGAAGCCAGCTGACCATTCACAACGTCGTAGATACGTCGAATGGGTGCTAGAACAACAGGCGGCGGACGGCGATTTTTCGAACAGAATTTTCTTCAGCGACGAAGCACATTTCTCACTCGGTGGGTATGTTAATAAACAAAATTGTCATATTTGGGGTTCTGAGAATCCTCAAGTAATTGAAGAGAGACCATTACATCCACAAAAAGTCACTGTTTGTGGTGCTCTTTGGTCCGGAGGTGTGATTGGACCTTACTTCTTCGAAAACGACGATGGAACTACTGTCATCGTCAATTCGGAGCGTTATGGTAATATACCAACTTTTTTGTGCCTGCTATTGAAGAATACGACTTGGAGAATATGTGGTTTCAACAAGACGGTGCCACATGCCACACAAATCGAGCAAATATGGCTTTATTGCAAGAGACATTTCCTGGCCTCGTACCCTACAGTTTTACTAAACTATGGATTTATTTACTCCGAACCATGATGGGTGCCTGCGCATCACATGTTTTTTTCGTTTGCCTCTATTAGTTCATATTTACTATTTACTATTTACTAGTGATCGTCAAGATAGGGAAGTACTATTTGAGTACAAAATGGTTCTTTTTATTTGATATTACTGTGCTTAGTAGCAATTCAGAGTACTTAAAGGAAAGTTTCGCACTGGATCCAATTGTATAATTGAAAAAAAAGAAACACACACCACACATGAAAACCAAACGCTTCTGCAGCCTCTTGTTCTCGAGATATTGCAATCCAAAATTGTTCCCGTGATTGTCAGCCCAACTGCATTTGATTTGCTTTGGAAACTAGTATCTTGGCAACCAGGCCTTAGAAAAGCTGCGCTTTTCAGCAATTGAAAGGGATTGAACAGACCTTCGCATTGGTGTAAAAAATGCCTTTTTATTTTTTTGAAGATTTTTCAAAAAAAATCAAGACTAACCATTTGCGCAACAAAATTGTATTTTCAAAAGTATTTCCCAAACCCATCGATATATATGTACTTGCAAAGAGAGGTCTATTTAATACCTACCACACACACACTGCTGTGTACGAAAGAGTACCAGGTGGTAGTTCCGACCGAATTTTTGGGCTAGCCAATGCCTTTACCTCCCCTCCCATTTCGTGTTTTCCCCCTTCGTTTAAATTCTGCAATCCACTCCATCTAAGTGTATTGTAGACGAGGCTTAGGCCTGACCTGACCTTCATTTTGGCTTACAACCAGTTACGGGATCGAAGTCCCACACGTTTTCTTCCGTGGCATAGACGAGCATGTTGTCGCGAACAGAAATCGCCTTTTCTTCTAGTTTGATACTAAGATCTTTGGAGCTTGGAAACCTCTTAAGGCGCCAGTTATAGCTTTCATTGAAACTCATCATTGAAAACCTTGACTATCAGTTCTGAGGCACTTAAACAAATAAAACTGATGTCGTTTTAGTACCAAAATGAAGGCAATAAGATATATAATATTCTTTGTCAAGAAAATATTTTATTTGCTCTACCACTTGCTAGTAAATTCACTTTTAATTTTTCAATAATCATTGAATGATCATTGAAAACGATTTCCATCATTGAAGAAGCAAAAGTGAATTTACAAGAAAGTGGTAGAGCAAATAAAATATTTTTTTTTGACAAAAAATATTATATAGTACCTTCATTTTGGTACTAAAACGACCTCAGTTTTATTTGTTTAAGTGACGCAGAATTGATAGTTAAGGTTTTCAATAATGAGTTTCAGTGTATGCTATAACTAGCTCCTAACGCAAGTCTTACTTGATTTATTTGGGTAAAGCCCTGGACACCGACAAGCTTACCTCAGCGGAAGAGAAAAAGCACCACATATTCCTCCCCAAATTGTGACTGTTGCGGACTGGAAATATCGCTGATTTTCTTGATTTGACAATGCTAGGTCATTCAAAAAGCACTGCTCCACCTTTTCTCATCTTCTCAAGGTCAAGTTATGCTTAATTGCAAAAAGTATTCTTTTATATTTCCTAAAAAATATGGCCAAGTATTTTTCAAAACGGACTGGTGTCAATTGTTGACTGTCGATCGCTGCATTTGGCTCATTGAATTACCCGTCTTTGGCTAAATCATCAGTCAAATTATTTCCGTCTCCTACTGGGACCCATGGAAGGGTTGTTAGTAGTAACAATCCTTGCTAGTTGTTTCAATGGTCAACCAGTTTTAAAATGAAATTACTAGTGACTATATCACATGTGGCAAAACTCTGTGGCCTCACAAACTGCTACCACTTTATTTTGATACACACTACAGTAATTGCAAGCTTAATTGATCACAACAAATTTGGGTTATCTAAGATGGTGTCTGACCATATCCTATAGTTCGTCTGGGAACCATAAGCTTGTGCTTATGAATTGGCTTGGATTGAAATCTTGTAGACATTCTTAAACACTTCGTAGTAAGATCAAGCGCTCTGAGAATCTTTCCGTAAGAAACACCCATGGTAACGTCATTGATATATGTGAGCCAGTAGGTATACTGTTGAAACTAAATATTACATAAGTCGAATTTTTGAAGTGGTTGCAACAAACATTTCTTCCACAATATCTCTGAACTCAACTACCTGAATAACAGGATTCAACAGTTCTCGTTGAGAAAATTGCCCACCACAACTGTGAATTTAGGTGAAAACATATGCTCCCCAGGAATTGCTATCAGTTCACAGGTGCATATTTATCTATTCATGTGATGCTACTTTTGGAACACTTTCGAAAAGTGGCTCACATGCATTCCTCTGAGAATTCATTTTCAAAAATTTTGCTCAGTCGCCAGCTTTTGAGCGACTGATATGGAAGGACACAGTAAAGTATTATCCTCACTAGGGCTGGCAACGAGACGAGATCAGTCGAGACTTTTGTTAATCTCGTCTCTGTCTCGTCAAAATCGAAAAATTTCAGTCTCGTCTCGGTTTCGGTCCAGGTCCCGCCTAACCAAGTCTCGTCTCGGCCTTGGTCTCACCTTTTTCTCGAGAAAATTTTAATGTGCGGTCTTGGTATCATCCTTAGTCTTGGTTTCTTTCGTGTTTTTTTGGTAGTAAAAAGATGTAAGTAAAGATAGGAAGAATTGTTCGGATTGCAAATATAGAGTATGGTTGTGGTATCTCAGCAGTTCGTCGGTAAGAAAAATTGGGGAAAATGTATGAAACAAACTCGTGAGTCTGTTTTGTCTTTTGAGTTAAGTGGAAATAACATTTTGGAAGAATTGTGTAAGTAAATATATTTCATAGCAAAAACAAATAAAATATTAAAAAAAAAGAGTACCTACATACAACGCTCGATTTCTTAAAAAAATAAATTGACCGTTTTTGTCAAGCCCCGACCTGTCAAAAACCATTTAAGGATGTCTCCGATTTGAATGAATTAAAAAAACCTCTACAAAATTCAAATTTTACCTCAAAAAAATCGAAATTTATCGATTTAATTTATTGCTCCTTAAAAAGTTTATTTTCATGGAGCGATCGTTCGATGGATTTTGACAGTTCATGACTTGACAGGTATGTAACTTACTATACCTTGACATTTGGATACTATTTGTTTCCCAAATGTCACCCAAAAGTCTAAAATCAACTTTTTCCACAGAAATTTATTAAATCGAAAAATTTCTAATTTTCTGAGTTAAAATTTGACTTTTGTAGAGGTTTTTTAATCCATTTAAATCGGAGCCATCCTTCATTGGATTTTGAATGCTCATGGCCTGACAGTTAGGCAAGGAACTATATTTTGACGTGTTGACAATATTTTTTACCAAATGTCACCCAAAAGGAAGCAACGTAATGCATACATAAATCGTACGTATTCTTCTCTGGATTTTCGCAATGCGCCTATCTCTGTGTAACTATGTACATACATATATGGTTTGATATGTTAACGCGCATATAATATTTCGCAAAAAAAACTTGTGAATATTATAAAAATTGAACATGATTAGATACTTAAAAATAATGAAATAAAAACAAAATTTTCTTATAGCGAAAACCGAAACCAAACCACCGAGACCGCCGAGACCAGCGAGACTCTCGTCAAATTTCGGTACCAAAAATACGGTCTCGTCTCGCTCTCGTCTCGGTCTCGTCCTCGGTACTTTTAAAGGAGTCTCGTCTCGTTGACGAGACCGAGACGAGACCGAGATTAGTCTCGGTCTCGTTGCCAGCCCTAATCCTCACACATAACGAATTAAAGTCAGCGGATTTCAAGTCAAGAAATGGGACCAATGGGGATACATTGAAACGATTTCGAAAGGCGTGCTGGGTTGCGACCACAAAGGAGTCTATGAGAATAAAGGCCTCTCGGCGCAAACATATCTCTCGATATTCCAACCCATGATGACAACTGACCTTTTACGACCTCTACATCTTATATGGCGAGCACTACAAAAAATATTAAATTATGTTGCGCATCCTTCGTTTTAACTTAACTTCGTAAGACGTTTATCATATATCCTGTTTCCTAAGACAAATTCCTCCATACTTTCTTATTGCAAAGACACATTTACTCTGTTTGCTTTCAACAGAGATATTATTATGACCCAAAAGAAGTTCTATACATACAAGCAAACTCAATCAAATTAGAACCCTTAGAAATCCCTTAAATCAGAAACATTTGATTGAATAATATTGAAATTCCAAAACTTTCAGCAATTAATTTAAATATTTCCTATTCAAACTTATTCAACCTCGAAGTGTTTCATTTCAACCCGATTTCTCAATCCCATTTATAGAAAATACAAAAAAGCCACCGCTAAATAAAAACAGTCATGTCTGCCCTCTCAAACTGCACTTACCCCTAAATGAGAAAAAAACGCCAGACTGGCCACAAGCAAATATCCCAACTTTTGGTAAAAAAATGCAATTATTTCCCTCTTTGTGGACTCATTGAAGCGTTATCCTTTCCTGGTTGAGGACTCTGATGCCGGACTACGAAATTCACCTGTTCAGATATGTATGCAGACTACACCCGCCCTCTCAAGCTGACCTTTCCCCTAACTGTGGAAGGTAAAAAATAAATTCAACGCTTTTCAGCAAACTTTTCCCCAAAAGGGACTCCCCATCTAACACATACATATTATCTAAAAAAAGACCATCACATGTCCTATTTGAGAAGGTCTAGACAATAACACATTTTCACATTTTCGTGATAAAAAATTAACGGTTGAATAAATTTAAATTAAACATCTACAATTAAAAAAAAAATTGCAAAGGACGAACGAAGATACTTCTCGATTAATTACGTAAATACATTACGAAAGGCCTTCCCTTGAGTTTACGTAGCTATATATACTTTTATATCTATATTCTTGTTCAAAGGCAAAGTATTCATTGTCTGCTGGGTATATCTAAGTGCCTGCTGCGTGCAGCATTAATTAAGAATGGCAAAAACAAACGCAAATTAGATAAAGAAATACAGATATCCGCAGGATTTATATGAAATGTCTTTTGCTGCTTGCCATTCCTTGGTTTCCTTCCTTCTTTGTGACACAAGCTGCTGGAATAATTGAATGCTGCGGGGATAAATAGAAGATGAACGCAAGGGTTGAATTCCTAATAGGTGAAGTTATTCCAACTGTTTGGTGTGAAAGTTGAAAGGGGCTTATCTGATAAGAGTCCTCTCTGCGCACATTTTTTTTTTTTTTTTAATTTAGTGGATAGAGTGGTGCGATATTGTTAGTCGTGCATTGTTTGTTGTTCTTGAAAGTTTGTCTGTTGTTTCTTAATTAGCTCCAACTATTTATTTAATTAAGCCAGTCATTTTAGAAGTAGGTATCATAGGTCATTGACAACCTATAGGAAAGATTACTATTGAAAACGGTCGACCGGGAAAAGTTTTGATAATGGAGACCATCTGGGGTGAAAATTACAGAGTCTAGTCCGCTTTTGTGTTAGAGATTTTTCTCTTCATTACGATTACAACTTAGTCTTTAAACCAATCTGGTATAATTTGGTTGCATTTAATATTTGACAAGTGGGACCGGTGTTTTTTGTTCGTCATATAACACTTTTCCCTTACAAGATTATGGTATATAATGTTATCTATTCCGAGAACGACCTCTTTCATCTAATTTCTATTAGACAAACGACAAACAGGAAAAATCATAAATACCTTAATATTCTTATCCGAAATCTTAACTTATGGATATATAAATGCGCCACCATCGCTGCGTAACCTTGAGACGTATCCATTTATACCCATAGCTCATTAATAATTATGTACTTAACATTTCGCAGCGAGCCCTACCAATTGTCTCAGTTCAAGGACTTTCGCTTTACAGTAGTAAGATACCTATCACTTAGACATTTTTGTTTGCATAATTAACTAGGAAACTGAACCCACATCAACACTTTCTAAATTGAATAAATGAATTAATCCCTTTCAAGGACTTTAATTGCCTCTAACATTCTCTCTCCATCTTTCTGTGCCTTTAGTTTGATTTAACGGGGGTATGCCATTAATACGTATTTCAACAACATCTCACCTTTCTTTACCCTAGATTCAATTTACTCAAAAAAAAAATGCAAAAACACGAACTGTACTTTAACACGACATACCAAAGAAGAAAGCCTTATTAAGGTTTCTACAAAAGTACAACCATACACACACACACACACACACGGTAATAGAAAATAAATAAATGAGAACTTACAATGCAGCCAATAAGATAGTAACCAGATTAGAAAGAGCTTGGTTTCACTATGGGGGGTCGGTCGGTCGGCAAGAATCAATTTGTATTCTTCTTGGGTCCTGTTTCTAGTAAAAAAAAAACGGAAACTGAAACCTTTTTCATTAGAGCCTTATACCGTATTTATTGTTGATTCGTCGGCAATTATTTTTAGAATTTGCCTTGTTTTCCAAGATGACTTACAATTTAAAACAAAATACCATTTTAAAATAATAGATGGCAACCCTAATATGTCCCCTTCTTAAGCAAAGAAGGGAAAATAATTGTTTAAGGTTTGTTTAGTTGTTAAAAAAATTTCAATTTTATCCAGTATAGGTCTCTCAATATTTATGAAACATTTTTCAGAAATGTTTTTTTGAAATGCTTATTCTGGTCTGGGAACTTCCAGAAACATTTCTGATGTTTTTATAAAATGTTTTTATATTTTGACATTTGAACGAAAGACTGTTTATTTTGGATGTTTTTTACTTTAACACGGAACCTTTAGTCTGTTAAGTTTTTTTCATATTAATTGTTAGATTGCAATCGATTGTTAAACGTCAGAATATTTTTAATTTGTTAGTCGTGTTCCAAACACGTTACAAAATTTTCATTTTCTAAATTTGGTTCCAAATTATGTGCTTTGGTGTAAAAAAAACAATATTACAGCTCAATAATTTAACACCTGAAACCTCCTTTCGCTGTTTTGTTGACTTTTTCCATATGATAAATATTTACTATCTGAACTAATATATCAGCTTCGATAAGACCTTACCGAAATATAATAGAAGGTGAAAAGTTAATAGTGGTATTATTATCCGTTTAGGAGACAATTTATCGATTTGACATCGTTTCGAAGATTATAAAAGAGGGCAGTCGTGGAAACGATGATCAGCGATTATTTTAGTCGCAGATGAGTAATACCAAGATTCGAATCTTTTCTACGTTTCACCCTCCAAAATTCATTTGTTGAAATTGTTGTACTTGTAATTTGATTTCGTGTCGATGAATAAATGTGAATTACTATTTTTCGAATGCATTCAAAACTTTTTTCGGTTGAAATGAAAACGACGTTATCCAAAAATAGGTAATTTTCCTGATTTCGAAATAAAAAACTTCATTGATTCAAGTTCGATTAACTGGATCGTACAATCATGTTTCAGATTTGGTTAAATATTTGAACTTTGCTTAACTCCTATGAAGTATTGTACAATCGAAGTTTAGACTTAACTCACCGCTGAATTTTCGATGTTCGTGTTCTCTTTTGTGCTCGTTTTATACAGGGTGCGCCAGAGAAACTTATTTGAAAAAATTCCCGCGCGGTTATTTTGGCGGTTAGAAGGGCGAGAGGGGGCGCATCTGGAGGGGGAAGTTCTCAAGTTTGTTTCTCCCTCCAGTTAGTTGCCATCATGCTCTGGTCTAGAGAGCAGCGGCACTTTGCAGTCGAGAGCTTCTTTTCTAACGGTCGCTCACTTGTTGCTACGCAACGTGCCTTCCGCGCTCGCTTTGAAATTCCTCCTCACAGACTCGTTCCTGGCCGTAATTCGATTCTGTCGTGGGTTAACTCATTTCGGGAGTGTGAAAGTGTCGCTAAACCCAGAAATGGACTTCAACGGACCATCAGAACTCCGGAAAATATCGAAAGAGTGAGGCAGTCAGTTGTGCGTTCTCCCCGGCGTTCGGCTCGCAAACACGCAGCTGCTATGTGAATTTCTGACACCACTGTTCGACTAATTCTCCATGAAGACCTTCAATTTCATCCCTTTAATTTGGCTGTTGTGCAAGAATTAACTGAACGCGATTTTGTTGCCCGCGACGCCATTGCCAAGATACCGATTGATATGCTGCAAAGAGTGGAGAAGAATTTCAAAAATCGACTTCATCAGTGTATGCACAATGGGGGTCGCCATTTATCCGATGTCATTTTCAAGACTGCATGAAAAAAAATTGGGATATTGTATTCTCAAATAAAAAAAAAAATTAAACAATAATTGAAGTACTTTTGTTTTTATTGACCTTTCAAATAAGTAAGTTTCTCTGGCGCACCCTGTACTTTGTCAGTAAAGTACTCCGAAATTTTATGCGCTTTTAAAAGAAAGCAAGATTTGGTTTCGTTCTTCATTTACGTGTTAGTTGTTAAAAACTAATCCGAATTAGATCATGTGGTAATAAAACGGAGCTAATTTTTTATAGTTTATTATATCACTTCTGAAAAAAATATGAAAAGAAACTTTAAATTCGAATTTCATAAAGATAAAATGGAAAATTAAGATTTGATGTTAGAGAAATGTCAAATCTTGCCAGTGCGCGTAAAGTGGTAATTCCACAAAAAAACTTACAGTTTCAAATAGTTATGACTTTTTAAAAAATTACGAACACTGAATGAACTATTTGTTTAGTGCTAACCTCACCTTAAATGTGTATTATTTCAATTTAGAATTGCATGGAATATTAATACAACTAGTAATTTTTAAACGAAAAAGCATATCCAATATGTTTATCATTTGCTTAGAATGAAACAATACAAATTATATTTATGAAAAAAGTGTTTTTAACTAATATTTAAAAATTTAATTTAACGGATCATCTTTAATGCATTAAGCTTAAATTTTTCTGTAAAAGCTTTTAAATTAATACAAAAAAGCTATTTTCGAGCAAATGAGGTACAATTTAAATGTCAGCCAGTTTCAAAAAGGGTTAGCTAAATGCTCGTGCGGGGTATTTTTTTTTGTGGAACTGCATTCAATCATCAATTTTTCTGGACAAAATAAAAAATGTTCTCTCAATAATAGACTTTATTCCGTCAAATTCAATTTTTCATTATTTTTTTATAATCTACACGCGCTCAAGGGATTATGAATACCCTTTAAATGTTTCAACACAGCGCGGGCGTGAGGGTGAGGTTAAGGAGAGGAAAGAATGATAGGAATGATGTGTGGCGATATTCGGAGACTGTAGGTGGTTGTTGTCTCGGATTTTATTTCCAGGGATGGCGACTGAAGTAATGCGGAGAAATTTCCCTATCTTATTTATCTATGTCCCTTATAATTCGCATTATTTTTTTATTCGTTGTCATATTTATCTGTATACTAGTTTTACTCAATCACATGTTTTTAGTTCTATGCCTAAACATCATGTAATGAGAAAGCCAGCAACTCATTGTATGACATTTATTTTTCGAATAGGATTTTAATGGATATATATAAGAGGACATAGACTATGGCAGGGATCGAACCTGTGACCATGAGGTTGACAGGCGAACACACAACTATCGCGCCACGGCCACCCTGTGTTTTAAAAGCAATATAAATTGCGATTATAGGTACTATAAGCCAAGTTATGTACATATTCGTAAAAAAAAAATTCTAACAATCAAATATGACATTACGTTCATAGAGAACACCAAAAAAGTGGATCCCCCAATACCGTCTGTCTGTCTGTCTGTCCTCGAGTCTGCAGCCTAAACGGTTTATTGGATTTGCTTCAAACTTGGTGAATATTGTTTTTTCGGTAATACGTTTTTTTTCATTTTTTAAGACGACAAATAACAGTAGCTCCCATAAATTTTTTTTTGTCAAAAAAAAAATTATTTGCTTCAAAAACGGCTCCAACGATTTTCATAAAAAAAATCAGTTCATTTATGAAGGGAAATGATAACTTTTAATATTTTTTTTTGGAAAAAAATTGTTATTTTTGATACCTCTAGTAGAACCATTTTTTTGGTTTTCGATTTTTCGGAAACTGTTAATTTGAGTTTTTGGAAATCTTTTACACAGAAGCTCCTAGAAAGTCTAAACACTATTGTGTACCAAAATTTTTCAATTTTTTTTTTCTGGAAATTCAAAATTTCGAAAACGCCTCAATAGATTTTTTCGAAACTTCGTATTTGGTGGTTTTTTGACATTATCTTGAATAGTTAACAAAACTATTTTTCTAAAATAAAAAACAACGGTACCTCCCATACAAATGTTAAGAAACCGTTAGGAAACAAATTTATTTCTTGAAAACGGCTCCAAGAATTTTTATAAAAAAAATTGTGGGTTCTTAAATTAGTACAGTTCACTTTTAAGTATAAACATATTTGTTTGCGTACTTATTAACGGTAATACGCATAGAACCACTTTTTCATATTTTCGACTTTCTCAATATTGGATGAACCGATTAAAATATTTTTTTATACACAAATGCTCAATAAAATTTCTAATAAAACTGCATACGAAAATGTTCAGTTTTTCGATTTTTAAAAAATAAGTACTTTTTTTTTTTTTTGAAAAATCGATTTCAGTCAAAGAATTTTTTTGAAATTCGAATTTTGTATGTATATTAATAATATCTTCAAAATGGCGTTTCAATTTTTTTTTCTAAAAATGTTTTCAAAATATTATACATAAACAATTTATTTATTAAAAAATCGCTTTTTTTTATATATTTTTATTTATCCATGAATTCAAATTGCATCTTTGTTTTCCCTGAAACTGTAACGACTAAGCAATTTAAGAACATTTAATTATGTATTTTATATATTTATTTCTACCTTATTATTATTCCCGAATTTTTGCATACGTCACTGAATACTAAATACAATGTAGGCCCTCATACATTTTAATATACATATGTGTCTTTAAATCGTATGTATGCATATTGCACCTAAATTATTAAGTTGTATGTATATAGCTACTTACCCACCTACATCCTTCATTTTCATTATTATACATATGTACATGTTAACATACTTAGGTTCCATCAATATGTATATATATGTAGATACATTTTACCCTTCCAACTTACATAATTAAGATCCATAACTTATATTTAAACATACATTTGTAGGAAGCTACCTATGTGACTATTCCTTCAATCATCCATTCGACAATTCATTATACTAAGAATCAAGATAATCTTACCTACAAAGGCATTAAACCTGCATAAGATAACTACACCTAACTAACTTAAACTCAATGGTTAGCTACATTAAAGTTGTTAGCTCCAAGAGCAAGTTTGTGCGATCCAGTCGTGCATTTTATTTAAAATTCCTCCCAAAAAGTTTTTTTCTCTTTCTCTTCTATACAAGTTTGTTAACATTATTCAGTAGAATCTATTTTATTGCATTACGTTAATTAATGATCGGTTAATAAAGTATCCATGACAAATTGTTCAGAAATAAGAATTTAACTATCGTTATTTAAAACAAATCTTTAATCAAACTTCAGTAAGTAATTCAATACGAATTTCGCGTTATCATAACGACTGGCAAGATAAAGTGTTGCACCCCCTTGCAGTTATTATCCTCCAAAAAAATGCATATAAGAAGTTTCGTTTTTATACTTTATAGGTGATATATTAAACTATAAAATATGTAGTTCGTTTTTTTATCAAATGATATACGTATGTAATTCTGTTTAATTCTTAACAATTAACACGTCAATAAAAACACCGCCTAACACTGCTGTCTAATAGTGTTCAAAATTTCAAAAAAGTGACGACGCAAAAGCCGTGTAGACAAAAGAAAAAAACGGGAACAAACGAAATTCGAACGGACATTTTGTGAATTATTTAACTTTGTTTGTCGCCAAATATCCTTCGCCTTTTACCCTTGTTTTGTTTTCACAAGACCAAAATCCAACCTCTAAGATAAGTTCTCCTCACAAAATAACCTAATGTATTTCTAATGGAATAGGTTTTGGCGCAAAAAACATTTTCATTTTACCACATCCTAACGGTTAGCCGAAATCCAAAAAGAAAATGTTATACATACCAACACTTTTTTTTCGCGGAAAACAATATTCATGCATTTGTTTTGACGAAGAGAATTCACAATTTACAGAAAACAAAAATAATTTTATTTTTGAAGAATATATTTTATGTGATGACGATTTTTGTAAGTCTGTCAAATCGTTTTTCACGCAAACCAATTTTTGCAAAAAAAAAAATTGTAAATTTGCCTTCAAAATTTGAATTTCTTAACACAGCCCCAGTAAGCCTTTGTTTGCTTTTCGATTTCATATCAATTCATGTATAGAAAGTCAAATTTACAAATCCATACAACAATGTAAACAAATTTTTTTTTTGGAGGGTCATATGTACCAAAGTTTCCAATCTTGGTATTTTATGTACTTATCTGTGCTTCTATATTCACCGATACATAGTGTCGATAAGCTTTTATGGTCGTGTGAAAAGGAGATATACCGACAGATTATTTCTTGAAATGTTGTTCCAGTATAGTTTACCGACATAGCGCTTAAAATGATTCGGAAATGATTAACCGATCCAGTTTTATGTTGTTTTTTGCGTAGTTTGCCTGTTGATGGCTTCATTCTTAATTATTTATTTTGTTTGAAGTCATTAAAGATGAAAAATTGCCAACCAAATGGCAAGAAACTAGTTCGACATAAAAATCTTTTCAAAATAGTATCCATTGAACTGAAGAACACACACAGAAAATCATCGTCTTTTTCACTTCAACTATTTTTTATGAGACATTTTTGACAATTGCTTTTTGACAGCCCCACACACACACACAACTTTGTCGGTAAGGTGTTTCGATATTTTCGTGTAGTATGGGAAATAGTGCAATAGCAGACCAAGGAAAATCCCTCATACGTCAATAGTTGCGATGTAGACAAATTAACAGTTTTTTTTTCACAAAATACACTATATTATTTGTGTAACATCGCAAGCTTTTGGACATCTTAAAATTATAAAGTTCCATTCATGCCCTAAAATTGATTGCGTATCTAAATCATTTTGTAAATGAGTCAGCTGTTCGTCAAACGTCAAACAGCTTAAGTCATTTGATATAATGTTCACAGTTGTAAAATTTTTGTTCCCACATTTCAAAAATACATTTAAAATACATAGTTAAACAAATAAGTGTATACAATTGTAAAAGCAGATTACTTGAATGATATTTTTATACATATGTACATGCTTATACGTAGATTTTTGAGTTATTGTTTTAAAGTGAGTTTCACTTTTCTTCATCCCAACATCTCATAGTTAAATGTTCTACATCCCAGCCTATTGAAAATTCCTAATTTCTGGTTTGCCACAAGTACAAAGTTTTTTACGATTTGTAAATGTCGAATGATTGCCCACACACAATTGGGAGTTCGCTTACGACTTCGTAAATTGTCTAATAATATTCCGACGCTGTGTCAGAATACTCTTAAATCTATGTCCTTTGTTGACCAAGTGTGTTTTTTTGCAAATGTGCAAATGGAAACAAATTGTTAGCGAAAATGGAGAGATAAGAGTATTGCTTTTTAGGATTTCATTTTAATAGGCTTTCTTTGAAGTGGAGACTTTTGAAAAATTGGAGACATTTTTCTTGCAATAGGCAATTGTCTCTATAGAATATCCTTACCAATAAAACACGGCTATTATGTAATATGTTATCGGCTTATACAACTGCGTTTAACCCGTGAGACACGATCAACTTTTACTGAGCCGTAGAATTTTTGTCTATCCGCCCCATTCACCATATAAGTAACTAAGAGCCATTTTCTTCACTATTTGTCAGCTTGCATCAAACTGTCAAGTTGGCCAACTCTAGAAGTGACACAAACTTGAGAGTTGAGTGACAAGTTGAAATTTGTTTTTCTTCACCATTTTCAATCTCCAGTCGAGAGTTGAAATTTAAAAGTTAGCCAACTTTGGTTTTTACAAATTTCCCTGGGAAATTTTTGACAGATACGTATATTTCAACTTTAGATTTGAATTTTTTCTGTGGTCTGTGTGATTATTTCGGCAAACCATATGTCTAAATATACGTACTATTTCTTTTCAAAATGCAGCTGTTTCTTTTATCATATTAGGCAAAGGAGATCTATTCAGTTCTTTAAAATTCTGTGCAGATGTTGTGTGGCGCGAATTATATTAGGTACAGTCAAGTGGAGTACGTAACAAACGTTAAAAATTGAGGCATAACATTCAACCAAACTCTTACCTGCGAATAGGTATCATATATTATATGCATTCGGTAAAACGTATGGTGCTTTTCGGGCTGTCATTGTTAATGTGAGCTGTTTGCCAAGTTAACTCTAGTGAAAAATTATTTTACCAGTACTTCTGTTTTGACATTCAATTTTATGCAATTTAGATATTTTTACTTCGGCAGTCTTAGTTAAGAATTAATCTCTTTACTTTATTTGATTCAATCGGTGAAACCAGAATAATTGCTTAGTGAGTGTTAAAATGGTTAATTTATTATGCATATCAGAATAATTTTTGAAAGAAGATGAAACAAATTGATTTACAAATTTGAATTTGACAGAAAACTCTCAAGTGTGCTCTCTTAACCAGTGACGTGCCGTGGTGTTCACTAACTTCTCCTTCAAATTTTGTCTATTCTTAGATTCAGGATTACGACGAGACCTGTAAGACCTAAGGTCTTTTAAATGCAACCTGAATTGCACGGCACTAGCTTGGCACAGTGGATTTGAGAACCAGATATTAACTGTCTCATTTTTAACCCATTTTATATTTTTTTATATTATATTTATATTTTATATTTTATTTGATTTTTTTTTGTGTTTTTTTTTTATTATTTTTATGAGTTTTTGTTTTTATACTTTTTTGTGTTTTTCTTTGTAAGGGAAATATAATTTAGAAAGGAAATGCTTCAATAAAAGTTCAATTCGTCGAGATTTCTTCAAAAAACTTGCAAAACTTCATCATAGAAACTTTTCTTACTTTGATTTTGTTTAAAAATGATTTTTCTATGGACATAATTGCAAGTTGCGATAATCTTTGCTCCTGCATTTTATTTCTATCATACATACGATTTAACGTGTGTAAGATCAGAAAACGAACGTTCGATAGATTCATTCGATGTGGCTATTTTTCAGATCAGTCAATTTAGTTTAAATGTTTTCGAAAAAATTTCTTTTAATTCAAGAGCATCAACTGTTCTTGGAATGTCTTTCACGGAGATATTTTTAAGCTGATGAAACTTTAAAAAAACAATTAATTCATTCTTCAGCCTTGCAAAATCAAAAAAAATACACCATATGAACACTTAAGGCATTCAAAAACTTCAGAAGGGCATTTTCTTTCATACTCAACAATGTTTTTCGTAGAAAGTAAAGCTAGTAACTTAAATTTTGTCAACGACTCGAACCGCATTTCAATTTGAAGATTAGAATTTCTAGATGCTTCCAAAATATGATGAAAACTCGTTCTCAAGTTATTTATTTGAAATCTAGCACTGTCATTAAATGTTATTAAATCATTTTGTATTTTGATCGACCTTCGACGTCGCCTTATATACATTTGTATTTTAACGTCGCTTATGAGTATGTTTGTATTTGTACTTGGTACGCCCAATGAATCCGCACCGCAAGCACGAAATGAACAAAATAAGAGCCAAACACTAAAAGTAAAACGAAATTAAAGCTTCTCTTTATCCTGTTTTTCACGTGTCGCATGTCATGTCATTAGCTGGCATATCTGGTTTCTCTGATCGTAGTATCTATCTATAAGATACGTTTTCGTATTCGTACCAGGCTTGTCAGATGGGGCGATTTATCGCCAAACTGGCGATTTGAAATTTATTTTTGCGACTCAAAAACTTGTTTGGCGATGCACCCTAGAAAAGCGATATTTCTCGACTTTGACGATTTTAATATTTTGAATCGAAATCCTAATACTTTATTTATTCCATTCCTGCATGCTGAATTAATTGCTGGTTTTTTCAACCTACTTAACTGCCTGCCCCAAATCAGTGCTTACTTAGCCCTCTATTTAAAATTAATTTTGTTTCCTCCGCTTCTTCTGTCGCGAATACCAAAAGTATACCATCGTCATTATCGCCATTTACCTTGCACCTACATTTTTGTTTTTTTTTTTTTATTTGAGTTGTGAATTTAATAATGGAAAATTGTTTCGCCAATTGTATTGACAAAAAAAATGATGACCTTGTGAAGTGTAAGGGGATTTGTGGTAAATCATTTCACCCTTTATGTATTGGCTTAAGTAAAAGGTCCACTGCGTATTTAAAAGATTATCTACTGCACTTCTCATTTTACTGTGATGAATGCAAAGAAATCTCCCTTTCGCACGTGTTACTTGCCATCAAATGCCAAAGTGATTCAACGAATTCCATCCTTATTAATAATAAACACTTTCACAAAGGCGTCATGAGCCAGTTAAACAAAATTGATGACTTTTCAAAATCGTTCGAGGAGTTAAATGATACAATTGAGAACGTTAATAAACGGTGTCTTACCAAGTTTAATTCCATCGAAAAAAAACTCGCGGCATTAACGGAATTAACTATAAACAATAATAGTGAAGAAAACGGAAAAAAACTTTTAAATGTTTTTAAAACTGAGTTAAAAGCATTACTAAGTCCTTGTACAACTGCCAACTCAGTACAAACAGTTATAGACAAATTAAATACACTGCGTAGTGACCTCGATTGTCATTTTCAATCTACCTCAAGAACAACAACACCTGGTTTACGTCAACCTGTTGCCATGCTTGAAGATGCCCTAAGTGTTATCAATGCTATGAGTAGTGAATTAATCGAAACTCGTATTAGCATTGGCGAACTAGCGGACGACATCAAATCTGCTACATGTAAGATTGATGGGATAACCGGTCAATTTCAACCTTCTCCCATTGTGTACAACACTTCCTTGCTAGATGAATTGGACACAACTCTACATGAACGTTTTCCCCTACCTGTTATTTCTTTGGCACCTTCACCTTCAACAGTCGACCAATCTCCTTTATCAGTCTTTAATACTACACCTCTGCCTCCAGCTGTCAGTAAACAACTTCCTACTATAAGTCAACAATCTCCTACTTTAAATGCAGAGTCTCCAATCATAGAACCAACACTCATCGAAAAATTTGGAACCACATGGAACTTACCAGACTGGACTAATAGATTAAGGAAACTCAATTCAGCCAATAATAGCTACTTCTGTCTGAGTAACACACCTAAATTTGCCGATGAAAGCTGGGTTCAATCTTTTTTTAAACGCACTTTCTCCATCGCTGTAACTGAATGTTGCCGGACGTCTTTCAGAAGTTTTAAAATCCAGTTTCCATCTAAGTATGACTGGTTGTTTCATCACCCTAACGGATCTTTCCGAATTAATAAGATGAAGATGTCTAAATGGAATAGCAGTTTATCTACAATAAGGAATACTAATCATAACCCCATAAATTATTCCAAAATCCCCTATCCAGATCTCCCTAAGAAGCAAAATAAACAAAATAAATCCCATACTTCTGATCCCAACTGGACTACAAAGGCGGGTATCTTTCCAAACTTTTCTCGAACTATCACTAACATTAACAATTTTAAAACTAATTCTCTTTCTTTGAAGCGCAAATCCCCACAGTTTTCACTGAATCCTCCTGCGAAACGGATGTTTTTAAGCTATGGCCGCACAACCCTTCCTAAAACTTCCTCTGATAATCCTTCTCAACGTAAACGTGTGTCTTTCAATCTCGCATCCCAACCCCATCCTCTAGCAAAAGCCTCTTTTCCAAAAAACACTCCAATCATAGTCAAATACCCGAACTTCATCCACTCTCATACTATAAATCCTTCAAATACTAACACCTCAGATTCTGCCCCATCTCAAAGAATATCAAATGTCACTCCAAAATCGTTACCTTCCCCAATGTTCGACCCAATGACTCCCCCTGCTGTGAAACTTACCAATAGATTAACTGACCCCTCGCCCACAAACACTGAACTCGATGGGCTTTATGTCATGGCCAGACTTCGAGATCAAAAACTTTTCGACAATGTTCGTTTGTACCTTGCCTACCTACATGACAAATCTGAATCGGTTTGCATTGACGGCAAAACAAAAACAAATGTCATTGTTCAAATACAAAAAGAAGGACTCCCGACTGACCCCGTAGCCCTGAAAAAGATTTACACGCGTTTTCATGAAAACTACAACATTTCTCCGACAACAGTTAATAAAGACCTTAAAACTTACGCCTCTCACATCAGCTCCAAACGTACGTCGTACCTTCAAAGTACACGCACAAACTTTAAAAACTACTTTCGCTCCTAACTCGAACCCAGCCATATATGTCACTCCTAATGTCCCATCCAAAACAATGCCTTGCACCTTCCCAGCTGGCCAAATCCTCCCTCTTACCTTCTACTATCAAAACGTTCGAGGTCTTCGTTCAAAAACTCATACTGTTTTACAACAATCCTACGCTCTATCCTTTGATATCTACGCCCTGACGGAAACAAATCTGGTCTCTATTATAAACAACCAAGAACTGTTTCCTTCTTCTTTTAACGTTTATCGCGACGATGAACTTAACGGATCTTCTGACGAATGCCCATGTCGAGGTGTCCTACTAGCTATTAAAAACACACTAGACTCATCCCTCATTGCAGTCTCTTCTTCCCCTAATCTCGACTATGTCTCAATTAAGATAAGACTACCCCGTAAGTCGCTTTATGTGATATGTTGCTATATTTTGCCGTCGCAGCCTATTGAATCTTATAAGCTCGCCATTGAAATGGTTGACCACATAATTGCTTTATGTGACCCCAACGATGACATCCTTCTTTTCGGCGACTTTAACCTTCCCCATCTTAAATGGACTTCATCTGAAGATCAATCTTATTATATTGCTTCAAATCCCACTTCTGCAAAGGAATGCCTTTTTATAGATCGCCTAGCAGATTCTAGCCTCTGTCAGGTTAGTGGTATACTAAACTATATGGACAGGCAACTAGATCTTATTTTCACAACCGATCCCATTAACTCTTCAGTATCACTCTCACCTCTATCCTTATTTACTATCGACAATTATCATCCTCCCCTAATTCTCTCATTCTATCATGATTGTCCACTACCAACTAATCTCCCTACAAATCAGTACTCCTTTGATTTTCATAAGGCAAATTTCCGTCATATTAATGAATATCTGAACAGAACTTCCTTTAATTTCGATAGCCTTATCATGAAAGATGCCACAGAAAAATTTTACAGGGAAATATTTAATTCTATTTCTCTCCATGTACCCTTTAGTCGCCAAAAGACATCGGCTGCCTCCCCACCTTGGTATAACCGCAAGCTTCGCTCTTTGCGTAACAAGAGAAACAAGTTGTGGGCAATTTTCCTTCGTACCCGATCGCTCCCTGATTATTCTAACTATTTTGGTTCTTATCTTCACTTTTGCGAGCTATACAACACCCTTTACCAACGCTATTTAATAGAAACACAAAGCAACGTTAAAAATGATCCTAAATCGTTCTTTCAGTTCGTCAATTTTAAAAGAAAATCCGATGGTTACCCTTCCTCTCTTTCCTACAATACCGAAACTTCGAATAATCCGCAAGATATTGCCAATTTTTTTGCCACGTTTTTCAAGCAATCTTTCACCGACGATTCCTTCATACCTGATTCAGATTATTTCGATTATTTGCCAAATTTCGCACTAGGTCCTTTTCTTCCTCCTACCGTCGACCCATATATCATCGAAAATAAGTTGAATCAACTTAACGATGAATATCTTCCTGGCCCTGATGGCCTCCCCGCAATATTCCTAAAAAAATGTTCTTCAGCTCTCTCTTTTCCGCTCTCCAAATTGTTCAGCCTATCATTATCTCAAGGAGAATTTCCTCAGGTATGGAAAACTTCTTTCATAACCCCAATATACAAAAAGGGTACTAAGAACGATATTAAAAACTATCGTCCCATTGCCAAACTTTCACATATCCCTAAAATATTTGAAAGTATTTTGTACGAAATTTTAAGTTTCCGTTGTAAGTCGCTAATTTCCCCTAGACAACACGGCTTTCTCAAATGTAGGTCTACAACAACTAACCTAGTTGAATTTGTATCGTATACAGTCTCAGCTCTAGAAAGCGGAAGGGAAGTAGATGTTATCTCTACTGACTTTAGTAAGGCTTTTGACAAAATTTCACATAGACTTATACTTTTCAAATTGTCCACCCTCGGCTTTGAACCTATTTTCTTAAAATGGATTTCTTCTTATCTGGAAAACCGGTATTACAGTGTTCGTTTCAGATCTGCCTTCTCCAATTCATTCTTAGCTACCTCCGGGGTCCCCCAAGGAAGTCACTTAGGACCTCTCCTTTTTATTCTTACAATTAACGATATTGAATTGGTCATTAAACATTCCCATATCTTATTATACGCTGACGATACCAAGTTTTTTAAGACAATTTCTTCCTCACACGACTCTTCCCTTATTCAACTAGATCTCGACAGTTTCTCAGTCTGGTGTATCAAAAACTGCTTAGAGCTTAATATTGCTAAGTGTCAATCTATCACTTTTTCACGCAAACGCATAAAATCTTGTCCCAGGAGCTACTTTCTTTACAATCAACCCTTAGCCATAGTTGAATCGATTCGAGACCTCGGCATACTATGTGACCGAGAGCTCAATTTCATAACACACATCGATAATATTATCTCTAAAGCCAATTCAACGCTTGGTTTTGTGAAACGATGGTCCAAAGAATTCTCCGACCCCTACGTCACCAGATCACTCTACATAACCTTTGTCCGCCCGTTACTTGAATACACCTGTCAATTATGGTCCCCATATCAAAAAATTCATATTTCTAGAATCGAGAGCATTCAACGCCGTTTTTTAAGATTCGCCCTTCGTGGCCTGCCTTGGAATAATTCCTTGATTCTGCCCCCCTATCAAAATCGCCTCCAACTAATTAACCTCAATACCCTGCAAGAGCGAAGAGAAATAACAGAAATCCTCTTCATTCATCGACTTCTCTCGGGTTCCGTTGACTCTGAAACCCTCTACAACTCTATCTTTTTCAACACTAACCCCCGTAACCTAAGAAACCCTCGCCTCTTCTACCTGCCTACTCATCGTACCTCTTATGGCTTCAATGAACCTATTACCCGAATGCTGCGAAGGGTTGATTTGAACGAAAACTGTTTCGACTTCAATCTCAGCACTCCCAGCCTTAAAATCCTCCTGTTAAATCGTTCGCCCAATTCAACCCAATCATAGCCCTAAGTTTCATAGTTTTAAGTTAGGTTAAGTTATGAAGCTTGTATTAAGCCAAATAAATGGGGGTATTGCCCCCACCAAAATCAGAATGAAGTCATCGAAATAGTAATTCTGAACGCAGCCACTAAAGATCGATTTCTTTCTCCTCCCTAAAATAAATGACGTACGTCAAGTGTCAAACCAAATATCTGTGCAATGCTGTATGCTGTAGACACTCAAATTCTAACTGTTCTGTGAAGTTCCTTTTTCATATTGTACGTACATAAGTATAATATGTTTTTGCTGTGTTTTGTTTTTTAAATTAATTTTTTGACTCCAAAATTGCAAGTTGCTTTTATTTATTTTAATTTACGATTTTTGAGTTTGGTGATTTATGGGTGGAAAAGTTTTTAATTTGGCGATTTTTGGCGATTTTTATTTTAAGTTTGGCGATTTCGCTTTTTTAAACCTGACAACCCTGATTCGTACAGGTACAGAGAATGAATCCGCACCACATCGCACATCAACAGCAGGCTCAATGAAAATGAATACCTTGAATTTTTTGGCACTAACAAACCAAAAACCTATGCTGGAATAAACGACGCTGGGCGACGGTGCACTGAATGTTGTTGAATACATAACCATATAGGCTTGTACTGACATTTTCTCTTCTCTTTCTGTTTGATATTTTCTTAATGTGGGGATTGTATCACTTGGGTGCGCTGATGTTGGGAGAACACCCAAATGTGTGCATTTGTGTTTTTTGATTGA
Organism: Philhelius pedissequus; assembly: GCA_910595825.1. Taxonomy (NCBI): domain Eukaryota; kingdom Metazoa; phylum Arthropoda; class Insecta; order Diptera; family Syrphidae; genus Philhelius; species Philhelius pedissequus. Next base: position 75,580,528 of record OU343162.1, read on the forward strand.
GAATAAATTCTCTTGCGGAAAAGGAAAAGGAAAACCGTGCGGTTGATGAGGGTGAACACCAAGGGCTGTAGAAAGATTTATAAGGGAGCTGCGTTGAAGTTATAAGAAAATCTTTGAAAAAGGCAGGTAGTTGGAAAACTAATAAAAATGAAATCATTTAGGGATTTTGGTAACACATGCAAAATACAGATGATTTTGGAAGGGTATGCGGTGAACACCTGCGCACCTATGAATAAACGTCACTGCTCTCAACTTCTATTATTTTCGGAAGTTAAGAAAACCAGAAGTTGATCAACTCGAACGAAAGTTGAAACTGCCAACTTTGAGTGAAAAAAAAAACAAAATCACAAGTTGAGAATAAAAATCCTCAACTTCAGTTCAACTTGTAGTGAAGAAAATGGCTCTACTTATCTATGACAAAAATCACCTTGACCTCAATTGTTGTGATGTTAAAAAATAATGGCCGAACGAAGTAGTATAGTTTGTTGAGATGGTGTAAATTGTATATAGGAAACAGGATCTGTTTGTTTACAAAAATTTCATAGAAAATTTTTCCTCTTACAATATTTTCATATTTCTTATTTTTAAGACAAAAGGCCTCCTAAACGCCCTATGGTGTGTTTTAAAAATTCTATTTACAATTTCTCTTAGTTTCTATTGAAAATTTCGTGTTGCAGAATATTTTACTTCTCGGAAAGTTTTTTCAAAAATAATTTTTCACCAGGAAATAAAAAAACAAATTGTATTTTCAAGGATTTTGGAGGCAGATTTATGGTAATGGGAAGTGTAAAGTTAAGGGCTTTCCTGTTTTTCTTCCTTTCCTGAAACTACTCTACGATTTCTTACTAAGCTCGTTACAAGCTTTGAAAAGCCTATTTTTTCAAATGGAAACGACTGTGACAAAAGCCATTCAAAACTATGTAGAATAAGCTTAGTGGTGTTACCTCATTAGAACTGCCAGTTAGGTGTCCGTACATTTCTAATTAATTCAATTTTTTCTTTTGTTGGTGCTCCCTTAATTTGTAAAAAAAAAAACTTTTTTCTGGGTCGCTGCAACGAAATGTCCATTCTTGTACTAAGGAAGGTATACTCAAAACGAAGTAATCCAATTAGCCATTGTTCTTAAAGCCCCAACCATTCTGAATCGCACAATTAAACTCTCGTCCAATGCAAATTAACCCAACTTTAATGATATTGTCGAACGAAAAAAGGTAAGGTATGCACTTGCTACACAAAATATCCTTATCCATTGGACAGGCAGGGCATATAGTATAGAGGAGTGCGAAACTTGCAGCGACCCATCCAAGCACACTGCATTATACATTTAGTGCATAATACAAAATGGAATATCGTCACCGCTACTTAAATGAGCCACCGTACTGTATCGTCGTCGGACGTCGGGCGTCGGACTTTATTTTGGTTAGCTCGAAACCTTTGCTTCTGACTGAGGCTGCCAACATAATTAACCGTCTCTCACCACCAAGTACCGCAATTACCTTATCTCTACTCGAATTCAGGGAATTATTATTAAAACCATTCCACACCATTTGCTATGGCTGCGGTAGTGGCAGTGGCAGTGGTAGTGCTAGTGGTATATTGGCAGAGTAGGGTACGTACGGCTTTGGGGTGGTGAGGAATTCGGTTTTGTACTTTTATATATTCCTACACCCCGGAACTCAATTCTACACTCGCGTAGCTAATTTAAGGCATCAACTTGCGCCATCAACACTGTTGGAGTTCTATTCTAATTGGATTTAAGGATCTGTTCAACCCCAAAATAGTTCAGTAGATATGTATGTATGGTTGGTTGGGTGAAACGACATGGGTTGTTTGCACAAATATAGACGAACCGGATGTTATGGCCAAATGCGGACATGGCGTTGTGGTTTTTTTCCGGCTTGGCCCTGTGAGACCTAAAGCCAGATAATCAACGCAACATCAGCTTGACGCACAGCCAAATCCACCAAAAAGGGACTTTTTTATTTGGTTTATTTTAATCCCCAAAGAAATGGATAGCGAAAGGATGTGCTATTATTTTTTTTCCACCATTGCATCGCCATTGTTGCCCGCATGCACATGAACTATGAAGAACGATGCAGCTGTCGTAGATCTAATCGGGGATATAGTTTACAGTTTTTCTCATTTTGTCGGGGGAATTTTCGTCGAATGACCCTAATGCCTTGCTTCCGGAAAATCTGCAACTTTACTATCGCGTATGGTGAAATTGTCTTAGTTTCTCGTTTTAAATTGCATACATTCAGTATTTTGCTGCGCGTCTGATGGAACAAAAATGGTTGCTGGAATAGGGCCAACAAATTGCTGTTAAAAAAAATAGTATCTATATAGTTACATAGGCACTTACATATAAAGGTTTTAGTGTGTCATATCTAAGTGTTGCGCATAGAAAAGCCGCCAGCAAGGCTATCGCTTGGAAAACTACTTCTGATGGTTTCAACCAACTACCATTACCATGATGCAGCTTCCATAGTTGTATAGGTTATGTAGGTAAGTCGTTTTTGTAAATCCGCTTAGGATAGTGGAACTCTTATAGTTCAAGTTGAATTCACTTTATAGATGGTTTTGCTCTCGCTGCTGATAGGATAGTATGATGAGTCAGAGCTCGGGGAATATTGGAAAAGTACTTAGAAGCCATTTAACAGCATTGCGGCACATTGTAAATTTTGTTTAATGTCATGTTAATATTTTGTTAGGGCAGCGAAAAATATGAATCATAATTTCTACCTAAAGGACCTTCATAAATCGGGAGTTGGATAAGTAAGTGATGAGTGACATAAGCAATTCCTTGGATCAGCTTGTAAAACCTCACTCCAATGCAAATAATACATAAAATGAAATTATTCTGAAACTAAACAAGCAAATCCTTTTAGCGTGAATAAAAGGAAACAACGCAAATTTAATCTTTAGGCTGGCTCCACAAGGTAACATTAACTAACACCGCAGTCAACATTTGGTTACATCGGTGGAATGAAAATGCAAATAAAAGTGTAAGGCATAACTAAGCCACATTTACCACATGTAATGTGTAATTAGACTTCACATTTGCGCTGGTGAATGTGATTTGAATGTGTAGGTAGGAGTGTGTGCAAAATAATCAACGCAGCAATTCGTTTTTCATGGTAATGATATTGTGTGATGGGAATCCGCTTTTTCTCTGAGACATTTTATCCCTTTCTCTCTTATTTAGCTCATCATCACGCTGCTGTCATTCAAAAATCATTTTCACGCAATCATTGTGTGCATTACCAAGCATATTACATAGATGTATGCTTACGCACTGCAATTTAAGGGACTATAGCGGCAACGAAGGATATATAAAACAACGCTTTATTTTCCGTCTGTATACACACCTACCCATTAGTACTCGGAGGCGCCAGAGATTTACCTCAATGTGCGTACGCCTTTATGGTCTAATATATCTACTACATGTATATATGTACATACTTTAAATGCAGATTATGTGAAATACACAAAAAAAATGAAAAGAGTCTATAGAGAATTCTTTTAAAGCAAATGCAAATTTTTCGTTAAGGTGGATACAAAAATATAAGGCATTCGAAATAGTGTGGAGGACAATTTCATGGGAAGAAAATAACTCGTGTTGTTTTTACTTGCGATATACCTTTGTAGATACTATAGGGCAATTTGCATTTGGAGAAATAAATCGAACTCGAGATTTTAATCAAACTTGACATTACGATGATAGATAGCACCAAGAAAGTGGCTTCGCAATTTCGTCTGGCTCTCTGTCTGTCTGTACAACGATCTAAAGCCTAAACGGCTAATGCGATTTTCTTCAAACTTGGTATTTAAGCGTTTTATGTGGGAAATAGTCACAAATAGATTTTTGAATTGTTTACTTTTAGCCCCAAAAATAACGGTACTTGCCATACAATGCCATTGCTACCTTCTTAACTATGTATATCGAAAACGGCTTTAACGATTTTGATAAAAAAAAGTCTGTGAACTTCTTCAAATAGTTTGTTATTAACGGTACCTCCCATACACATTTTTTTTTTCTCATGAACGGCTCGACGGATTTTGATAAAATTTTGTATATATTTGAATATAAATAATACTGTATACCAAAATTTTCGAAATATTTATTTTTTTATATTTAATCACTTGATTTAATTTTTTGTGAAATTAAATATTTCGAAAATGTGTTGATGATTTTTTTTGGAATTTCTTTTTTAAGCCTATGTGATTAAATATGTATAACTGTTATACCAATTTTTTTAGAAAAAAAATTCAAGAAATTTAGTAATTAAATAATTAAGAAAAACCGACTCTAAAAATAAATATATTTAGATTCTTAATAAAAATCTTTTGCATACAATGTGAGCGAACATAAGAGCAAGTACATGCCATTCTGTCGAGCATTTTTTTTGGCTTAAGAATATTTGGAATTCCTTTTTCATCTGAAATTCTTGACTTCAAGTAATTAGAGATGAAAAAACTAAACAAGAAACCCATTCGTTCAAACCTTTTATCATAGTTATTTATTTCTAATTACTATTGCCTTGGCAGCATTGTTGTACTTTTTTGTAAGCACTTCAGTATATCCGAATTTGAGAAATCTGTATTTTTTGTAAAATACGATTCCACTTAAAAATAAAATGCACCACCGGATTGCAAGTATTTGCTCTTTTGTTCGATCACATCGTATACAAAAGATTTTTATTAAGAATCTAAATATATTTTTAAAGTCGGTTTTACTTAATTTTTTATATACAAAATTTCTTTAATTTTATCTAAAAAAAAAATTGGTGTGACAATTTTGAACATTTAATAATACAAACTAAAAAAAACCACAGATTTAAAAAAAAAACATTCACACATTTTCAAAATATTGAAAGTCGAAAACCAAAAACACAAAAAAAAATGTTGTATGCGAGGTACCGTTAATAACAAAATATTTAAGCAAACATTTTGACCAAAATGTAGACTATATCTAAAGAAGTGCACATGCTTTTTTTTATCAAAATCGTTAAAGCCGTTTTCGGGGTAATTAAGGTGGTAGACAAAATTGTATCGCAAGTTCCTTTTTTCGGGCTAAAAATACGATTCGAAAATCTGTTTGAGACAATCACCTAAAACGCTTAGTACCAAGTTTGAAGAAAGAAAATCGCTTCAGCCGTTTATGTATTTATGTAATAACTCATATTTTGTCATTAACGGTACATGCCATACACTCATTTTATTGATTTTTGCCGTTTTTTTAGAAAAGATGTAGGAAATTTTGTATACCTACTATACAATAATTAATTAAAAAATGATTTAAAAATATATTTAGCCGTTTCTATTAAGAACCTTTTGTATATAATGTCAGCGAACATAAGAGCAAGTACGTGCGATCCAATCGTGCATTTTATTTTCAAACGCTTTTAAATGTGTCCAAAAATTCTTTGCTTATTCCGGGTTATTTAAAATTGTTTTTTATGGAATTCCTATTTAATCATCAATTTTTCTGGACAACATCGAAAATTTTCTGAACAAAATCGATTTTCTTTTGTCAAAAAAAAATAGCCTAGTTACCAAGATTGTATCTACTTTACGCGCACTGGCAAGATTTGACATTTCTCTAACATCAAATCCTAATTTTCCATTTAGTCCTTATATAATTCAAATTTAATGTTTCATTTTCATATATTTACAGAAGTGATATAATAAACTATAAGTAATTAGCTGCGTTTTATTTTTACATAATTTAATTCGGATTCATTTTTAACAACTAACACGTAAATAAAAAACAACCCCAAATCTTGCTTTCTAAAAGTGCATGAAATTTCGAAGTCTTTACTAACAAAGTATAAAACGAAAACAAAAGAGAACAAGAAAATCGAAAATTCAGCGATGAGTTAAGTCTATTATTCGATTGTTCAATACTTTATAGGAGTTATGCCGAGTTCAAATATTTAACCAAGTCCAGTTAATCGAACATCAATGAATGCATTTTTTTCGAAATCAGAAAAATTACCTATTTTAGGATAACGCCGATTTAATTTCAACCAAAAAATTTATAACTCATGGAGTTTTTGACCCCGGGCCAGTTTTCGAATTCTTTTCGACAAAAATGATTGATTTTTTTTTTTGATCCGAGATCAAAATCACAGACCCAGATTTACACGTGCATAAGACGCGTATTTGCACACACAAAGGAGATAAAAATATTAATTTAAGAAGAAGTAATTCACTAACTCCTTGTCAGTCAGGTTTTCGTCTAATGCATAGTTGCATGACAGCACTCATTAATGTTGCCGAGGATTTAAGGCAAGCTGTTGAAGACGGCAAAGTGAGTTTCTTGGTCCTGTTGGATTTCTCGAAAGCTTTCGACACTATTAACCACAGACTACTAGAACACAAACTTATAACTCAGAATAAGTTTTCGTCACATTCAGCCAATCTTCTGTTCTCGTATTTTAGTGAAAGAAAACAGGCCGTTTCCAATAATGTCCCACCATTATTGCCAGTCTCTAAAGGTGTGCCACAAGGATCGATTTTGGGCCCCACTGTAAATATGTGAGTTACCTTCTTTATTAAAATTTTCGTTAGTACAAATGTATGCTGATGATGTGCAGCCTTATTTGAGTTGCCTTCCTAGTCTAATAGAAAATTGTGCTAATAACATAAGGGAGGATCTTCAAAGCATATATATTTGATCTCAACGTAATGGTCTGGCTCTAATCCCATCTAAAACCAAATATTTGGTTGTTTCTCGGAAACCTATTGATACTTCTTATTTCTCTCGCCTATATCTTAATAATATATTTATTGATTTCGTGGAAACAGCTTAGAACTAAGGGGTAATTTTTAACACCACATTATAATGGGATAATCATATAAATGTTGTTGTAGGCAAATTTTATGGATCAATTAGAGTGCTTCGGCATTCTCAATTATTAACTCCTATAAGAACTCGAAAAATGTTAGCTAAGACATTAATTATTCCTTTTCTCACATATGGCTGCGAAATTTCCTGTAAGTGTGATGCTGCGACTCTCTGTAAACTTAGTGTTGCTTTCAATCACACGATCAGATATATTTATGGTCTTAAAAGATACGATCATGTTTCTGAGTTTGCTTATAGCTTATATAATATGCAATTCAAACACTTGTTACAGAACCAAACCCTCCTTTTGCTCTTTAACATACTCGTAAAACAATTGCATCAACCACAGTATCTCTTCTATCGTCTACATTTTTCTAACTCGTACAGACTATGTACTTTTGGCATTCCACGGCACACCTGTCTTACATCAGAACGACAGTTCTTTGTAAATGCTTTACAACTTTGGAATTCTTTACCGAGAGATATAAGGGCACTTGAAAATGTCAAAATATTCCGAAATAAACTTAAAACCTATCTTTCTAGCCAGTAAAGTAGAGTTTCGCAATAAAGTAAATAATCAAAAGAAAATTAATATGTAAATACCTTTTTTAATTGAAATAATGCTTCATTTATAATATATATATGTAACGGGTGATTTTTTTGCTACTTGGTTTTTGACGTTTATATTTTTGACAGATCACACATGACAAATTCCACGAACATTTGACATTTCGATTCAGTATTGTTTGATATTTCATCGTGAAAAGACTTACGCCTGAACAACGTTTGCAAATTATTGAAATTTATTATCAAAATTCGTTCTCTGTGAAAAATGTCGAAATTATGAAATTATCGCAAAATTGACTTCAGCGACGAGGCTCATTTTTGGCTAAATGGATACGTGAATAAGCAGAATTGCCGTATTTGGAGTGAAGAGCAGCCAGAGGCAATTCAGCAGCTACCAATGCATCCCGAAAAATGCTCTGTTTGGTGCGGTTTATGTACTTCTTCAAGGACGATGAAGGCCGCAGGGTTACGGTCAATGGAGAAAGGTACCGTTCGATGATAACAGATTTTTTTTTGCCGAAAATGCAAGAATTGAACTCGGTCGACATGTGGTTCCAACAGGACGGTGCCACATGCCACACTGCACGCGAAACCATGCATCAATTGAGAGGCGAATTTGGTGAGCAGTTGATCTCAAGTCTTGGTGCAGTCAATTGGCCACCAAGATCATGTGATTTGACCCCGTTAGACTATTTTTTGTGGGGCTATGTTAAGTCTATTGTCTATGGGGACAAGCCAAACACGATTGCTGCCTTGGAAGCCAACATTGAACGCGTCATTGGTGAGATTCCAACCGAAATGTGTGAAAAAGTTTGCCAAAATTGGACCTTCAGAATGGACCACCTGAAGCGTAGCCGCGGGCAACATTTAAGTGAAATTATTCTTAAAAAGTAAATGGCAGAAATTGATTTATCGGTCCAAATAAAAATTTCATTCACTTTTTACAAGTTTCTGTATTTTTTTGAATTTTCAAAAACCAAGCTCTTAAAAAATCACAGTTTATATGAAAATAATTGAAATTCAAAATTGTGAATGTTAAATTAATTTGTTAGTTTATCATTTAATTATAACTATTCATAACCTAATATCTTAACTATTAAACAAAATACTGTTAGCTTTTATTTATTCAATTTATACCAATTTTAAGCTATCACTCTTTATAAGATAATATATCTTAATGTGTAAAGCATATCGAAAATAAATAAAATACAATTTACAAAATATAGTGTCAATAAAAAAAGTATGTCCTACACCTACAAAAATTCTGAACACATCCCAAAAATAATAACGAAAACAAGTAGATTGGTGTTTTGTTGTGACATTAAGAATTTAAAGCTTTTTTTTACGTCGACACAGTCTAACCGTAAATTAATTTTAAAAAAAAACTAAAAACTATGCATACAATAAAACAAATATCTACGAACACATCCTGAAATAACTTAAAGCTTGCCAACCTTCACGTAATTATTATTGAATTAATAATATTGATGAAATTAAGGAAAAGGAAAGGATATAATGGGGAACGAGTGTTTTCCCTCGCAACTACGGTGAAAATAATTTTAGCTGTTTTTCCAAGAAAGAAAATCTGAAATTTTGGTCGAAATTTATTCCCAAATCATTTTCATATTTTTTCTCGGAATATGCAAGAACAGATATTCAATATAATAATCATTGGATCTACTTTTGGTTAAACTTTACATAAAAATGTGGTCTGTTTATTGTAACCTATGACCTTATTCAGTTCAGCATTTATTTTATAAGTCTCCCGCCAACCCATAATTCTCAAAATTTAACATTAAATTCAACGGCTTGGTTGGTCTTGAGGCTTTGGTATTATTTTCAAGCCCTGCAGTGATGCCATATCCTATTTCAATTTTAATGAACCAAGCTAGCAAAAACAGCCTCTATATTTATTATATTAACATAATGTTGAATGTGTTTCTCTATAATTACTGTAAATAAATGACAGATTTAAAATTATTTCAAGAGAAGAACTCCACGAGCAATACATAAATGCAATAAACACATTCAAATTAATATTTTAGGCCGATATGGGTGGTTGAATTATTGCATAGATGCGACTCTAATATCCTTTGTTGAAAAAGAGGCTTGCAATTCGAATTATTGCATCAAATTAATTCTAAATATATAATTCATTTTGAAATTGAGTGTGAGTAAAGGTAGTAGTAGGAGATGCAATTGATAAATAATCGATAAGTATCGTTCAATATTTTCATTGATAGTCATTTTAAATGAAGTACGTGTGGTAATCATGCTAACTTATTCAAACATAAGAGCAAATGTATCCCTAAATTATTATGCAAATTACACATGATGGATAATGACTGATATTATATATAGATACTTATTTGAGCAAAATTTATAAATCGAATGCGAATCAATATGACTATAATGAGCACCAGGAAACTAGTTTGATATGAAAGGCCATTAGTTGATGCGTCAATGATATTGTGGCCTTCCTGGCCTTCTTATTACCTTGTTCAATTAAATGTTTAAATTTACCGAATCTCCAACAAACCATAAAAATTACAAACTGAATACATAGTTGATAGATTTTATTTCGAATTATTTGCCAAATTTTAAGAATATAACCTATAATTGGACAATGAAAGTTAGAGAATCCGTCACATGCGTTGCCGCCCTTGATCCCCTGACAAATCTGACGAATTGTGGTATCTCATTGTAATAAGGCTTGTTCTATGTTATCTGTCGCAGAGCGCACTGGAAAATGTCAGTGCATTTGCATTTCACAGAACTGTCAAAATTCTTTGTAGTCTTATTTTTAAATGTATCTTGGCAATCATTTAACTTCAGAGAATCAACGCGTTATAAGTTTGAATAGTTCGGTGTCTGATTTATTGACTTAAACTTTGGCTACTAAAAAATGAGAACCCAAACATTTTTTTTTAAATGTCGGCTATTTTTACTTGCGATTATATGTATTATAAAGCAAGTTATGGATTCGTGCAAAAAAAAAAAAGAAATTCTAACAATCAAACATGACATGATCATAGAAAACACCAAAAAGTGGGTTCCCCAAGTCTGCCAGTCTGTCTGTCTGTCCTCGAGTCTACAGCTTAAACGGTTGAATAGATTTGCTTTTTGGTAATATGCCCGCACATTTTTTATTTTTTTAAGATGACAAATAACAGTAGTTCCCATACATTTTTTTGGGCAAAACAAAAATCTTATTTTTCTCAAAAACGGCTCCAACGATTTTTATAAAAATAAAATGCACGACTGGATCGCACGTACTTGCGATCCTTCCTATGTTCGATCATATTATATGCAAAATATTCTTAATAGACACGATTAAATGTATTTTAAAGTCGGTTTTTCACTTAATTTTGTATATATAAAAATTCTTAAATTTTAATTCTTAAATTTTTTTTAAAAAAATTGGAATTTTTTTTAAATTCAGCCCAATAGATTTGAAATTTAAATAATGCAGCTGACGTTTGATTTTTATTTTAAACAACAAATTTCAACAATTAATTTAACGCCTTTTCAACAATAATGATGATACCCTAGATTTGTACACATTTTTTTTATTAATAGGCAACATATAAAAAACATATGTAATTATTTAAAAGTTTTAATTTACTTGTTGAATTCGTTAAATAAGTTCCTGGCGACATTTAATCGCTGTTTGTAGGTATGTGGTTAAGAATTCCAATTACTCACTCCGTTCAGGAAATCGATTATGGTATTTACGTCGAGTGTTGCACTTCCAAATGTCACACGGCGTATACTCTTCAGAATTGGTCAAATTCCTTCAAAATGCACAAGGGTCTCTTCTTCATTCATATTGCACAGAGAGCAGATCAAATTTTCAGACTGTGTTCTTCTAGTTGCGTTGAGCATTATAAGCCATGCTCTTGTCTATAATATTCAGCGGATTTTTGTTGTCTGTAACGTAAAGTTTTACAGGAGAATAATCGCGCATATTGTATAAACCATTCGTTCTTGTTTGTTGTTTTCTTTGTAAAGCCTCTTCTGTTTCCTTTTCACTTATTCTTCCAGCCACACCATCTGCAACCAGTTTAAACAGATCTTTGTTAGCTACTACGTCATCGAGCTGCTGCACGTCTTCACGATAAAGTCTATTTTCCCAGTTTCTAAACCAATATATGCGCTTTTCCATAATAATCCTGGCTAGAAATTTTGATTAGTTGTTATTTCCATAGGAGTTAAGGACTCTTCCTATATAATTCATGTTTTTTTTTTAAACTGTTGCGCGCACTAAAGAGGTTTTGACTACTCTTAATATGAACAAGCAGAGTGCGAGCGTTAGGAAATTAGGGAAGGATGCAAGAGGAGATACCGATGCACATTGGTTTTGAATTTCTGAATAGCAAAATGGGAGGGGAAAATAGAGCCGGGAAAAGTATTCCACATTCGCGTTGTACGGCTAGAGAAAGAATATCTCTACTTGACAGCACGCCCGAAGTTGGGCTCAATGGTAAATTGATGAGCATTCCTAGATGCGCCAGTATTACGGTTGAAAATTTTAAGGGGAGGAATGCAACTGGCTATTTCGCTAGAACAGTGTTTATAAAAAATGACAGGCATGTAACATTTCGACGGTGTTCTAGAGATGTAAATGTCTCCACAATATTTCTATCGCCAGCATTTATTTTGTGAATATCAGACTTGAAACCGTCCAATACAACTTGTATTTAACTGTCCGAAAGGTAATTTTTAATCCAACGAAGGAGAGATTCATCGCTACCAAATGCACGCATTTTCGATAAAAGAGCTTGATGCCAAACTCTATCACATGCTTTTTAAATATCAAGTACAATAATCTTACTTTCTCCAAAACGATGTAAAGATTTGTGGCACTTTTCGGTGAGATATACCATCAGATTACCAGTAGACCTATTGCTACGAAAGCCATACTGCCGGTCATTAAGGAGCTTTCGTTCTTCAAGATATTTCTTGGGCTGATAATTAATCAGTGTTTCCATGACCTTGGAAGGAAGGGAGGTAAGTGCAACTGGGCGGTAATTAGCGGGTGAAGAAGATTCGCCTTTTTTAGGGACAGACTGGCCAAATGCTGTTTTCCATCCACTCGGAAAGAGGCTAGTAGAGTAGGACAGATGGAAAATCTTACGCAGTGGTTTTGTCAGCGTTGAAGAACACCTCTTCAGAACGATGGGAGGGATACAAGTCTTGCCAGCGGATTTGTGTATATCAAGGTATTTGAGTACTCTAGCAACTGCACGAATGCGAAAAAAGATTCGTCCCATAAAATCGTTTACGCTGTCAAGAACAGGAGGAGTCATTACACTTTCTGGCAGCCTCGAATTTACACCGAACTGCGCTACTAAAGCCTGTCTAGACTTATGGTATACAACTCTGGGGTTGTACGCGAGATACTAATTTAAATACCTTACAAACATTTGAAAATAAACTCCCAAGAACGTTTGTACATTATTAACGAAGATCTCCACAAAGATCTCGGGATTCCCACGGTTCGCGATGAAATAAAATATTTCGCCCGAAATCATAGAAAACAGCTATTACAACACTGTAATAGTACGATAATCGAGCTTATCGATGAGACGAAATTAGTACGCCGCCTGCGAAGGTCTAAGCCTACATATCTGGTGCACTAAACACGAATCCGCTTTAAAATCGCGGTATAAGCAGAAACTATCACCGGATAATTACCTGCAACACGTTAATTAAATTCGTTAAAAATATATTGCTAGATAAGTTTCAACTTAGTCGCAATACATCCCTATGAGCACGCGTTTTTTGGTCCTCATAGAGCCTTTTGGAGGTTTTACACCTACTCACGGGATAAAAACGGTCAAAAATGTACTGCTAACTCATAGGTTATATTTAGTTAGATGAAACACAGAAATCATACTGTGCGAATCATTAATTTATTCATAGTACAGTGCAACACGGATATAAGAAAGTCTGAAAATCCAAGAAATTTCTTTCTTATATCCGACTTTTTCTTATATCCAAACATCGGATATAAGAAAGAAAATTTCTTTAAAAAAAAAACTATATGCAAAAGAAAAGATTTTGTACGAAAAAGAAGTAGGCCATACGAACTTTATATGCATAATGAAGTATGTTCATATAAAAACTTCTCCTACAATATTTTTTTTTTAAATAAAAAGCTTTAATGTAACAAAGTATAAAAAATATACTCTTATTCAACAAGTTAAAAAAAAAAATTAAAAAAAAATTAAATTTAAATAAAAGCAAAATATTTTGAGCCTGTGGAATTAAGGTTGATAAAATCTACATATATATGTACAGGAACTGTTTTGTATTACAGCTACATTTTTATCGTCGAAAAACAACCAGCAAAAAGAAGTCAAGCGCAAATGTCAGAATCACATTTATTTATATCGTTGCATTTGTATATTAGACTTTCTCTCCATGAATAGAAGTGAAATAGAATAACAATATAATGGTCTAGTGAAACTACACATAATTGCAAAAATATCATTTTTATCCTACACAGATGCAAAAATATTAGTTTCATTAAGGTAATAGGTTGTACGTAAACACAAATAGCTGCCGAAATTTCCCATCTTTGGATTGCTCATCATCCAACTTTCAGCTCTCATTCCTTTGGAAAGTGGGAATTTGTAATAAAGGTCTTAACACAAAGATGCATATTCAAAAGGCCTTGGCACAAGTTTGTCTGTATAATTTTTTGTTCTAAGAATTGATTTTGGTGTTTAAGAAAGGCTTTCTTATAACAGTGTTTTTCTTATATGCGAGTTTCTTATAAACGATTAATTTCGAAAGAAATATAAAGAAAAGGGCATGGTGTTTCTCATTGCGTTTCTTATTTTGCATGCGCTCAAGGGATTATGAATACCCTTTATATGTTTTCCTTAACACAGCGCGGGCATCCGGTGGAAGAAGAAAAGAAGAATAGGAAAGATGTGAGACGCGATGTTCTGAGACTAGAGCTGGTTGTTGTCTCAGATTTATCTCCAGGGATGGCGGCTGAACTAATGCAGAGAGAATTACCGAGTCTTATTTATTTATGTCCCTTATAATTCGCATTACTTTATTTATTTCGTTGTCATATTTTATGGGTATGCTAGTTTACTCAATCACATGTTGTTAGTGTTATGCCTAAACAGCATGTAATGGAGCAAAGCAGCAACTTATTTTATGACAATTTTTAGAATTTTTTTTAATGGACTATAAGAAGACATAGACAACGGCATGTTTTACATGTTTAATAATATAAATTCAAAAACAAAATTTCAGAAAAAATTGTCCACCCGTTTTCGAAATAATGAATTTTCAAAAAAAAAAAATATTTATACAGGATGTCCGCGGGAAGGTATACTACTTTGTTTGTTTATAATTTTTGATTAAATGAAAGAGAATGGATTTTATATTGAGAAATGTTTTATTTAATGTCGGCAATTATGTATGGAATACAATATCAGGTAAATGTCCGCCACTGTTAGTCTCACTAATGCGAGCCCTTTTGAGCACATTTTTCATTACATACTCACACATTTTACGCGGTATTTGCGCAAGCATTTCTGGTTTGTTTTCATAAACCTTGCTTTTCAGATATCCCCACAAAAAGAATTCCGGAGTAGTCAAATCAGGCGACGGTGGAGGCCAATCAAGATCACCATTTCTTGAAATAACTTGTTGTGGAAAGAGGTCTCGCAGTAATTCCATTGTAATTCTGGATGGATGCGATGTGGCACCGTCTTGTTGATACCACATGTTAACCAAGCATAAAGCATGCAGTTGTTGCATTAAAAAGTTTTCAATCATATCATGATATCGCTCCCCATTCACAGTTACCGTTACGCTGTTTTCATTTTCAAAGAAGTAAGGTCCAATGATTCCTCCTGACCAAATTGCACACCAGACAGTAGCTTTTAATGGGTGCGAAGGTAAGTGATGAATAATTTCAGGGTTTTCCATTGCCCAGAACCGACTATTCTGTTTATTCACATATTCATTCAAATGAAAATGTGCCTCGTCACTCAATATGATATTTTCATGAAAATCGGGGTTGTGATGGGCTAGCTGTAACATCCTATTCGTACATGTACAGCGGCGTAAATGGTCTTGTGGAAGAAGCTCTTGTGTCAATTGAATCATAAATGCAAAGCCTTGTGTAAAATTGTTGCCAAAGTTGTTCTTTGAAGACCAAGCTCCTGAGCACGGCGTCGAATTGAGGTCGATGGATTGTTTTGAACACTTTCTTGAGCAGCAGTAATGTTTTGAGCCGATCTTGCATTATGTTGTGGTCCAAGCTTGGGCCTATCACCTTCAGGCGCTCTCTCTTCGAAATAATTCACTACACGCTAAATATTGCGTTTTGTTGGCTGTTGGCATGTTGTTTCTCCCAAAAATTTCACGTAACTTTCTCATCGTCACAGTAATCGATGATTGATTTATATAAAATGATTTGACAATTAGAACACGTTGGTTTGTCGAATATTTTCCGTAATAAATTTGCCACTTGTCTACTTCACGACTGACAAATATGAACTGTCAAGACTAATTTGTACCAAAATGTCGTCAAAACTAAGAAGTATACCTTCCCGGCGGACACCCTGTATTTCAAAAATCCAAAAAAACTATTTTTCGAACATTTTGAAATGCAATACTATTTAGCATTTGAAGGAGCTCCTGCATAAATTTTTTTATCAAAATCCGTTGAGCCGTTTATAAGAAAGTCGGAAATCAATAAAATGGTTGTGTGGTAGGTACCGTTAATAACACAATATCTTAAAAATTTTGAGCCAAAATGTAGACCATAGTCAAAGTAGTACATACGACAATTTTTATCAAAACTGTTATAGCCGATTTCGAGATAATTAAGATGTAAGAAAAGTTTGTATGGCAAGTACCGTTATTTTTGGGGCTAGAACAACGATTCAAAAATCTATTTCGGACAATCACCTAAAACGCCTAAGCGCCAAGTTTTAACAAAATCGGTTCAGCCGTTTAGGCTGTAGATCGTTCTACAGACAGACCAGACAGACAGACGGAATTGCGATACCCACTTTTTTGGTGTTCTCTATCATCTTAATGTAAACTTTGATTAAAATCTCGAGTTCCATTTTGTTTCGGTTTTCTGAAAAAACGGTTTATTTTTTTCATGCAGAAGCTCCTATAAAGTCTAAACACTAATGTAAACAAAAATTTTTCAAATATTTTTTTTGAAATAAAAAAAAAAACTATTTTTTTTTGAAAACACGAAATTTCGAAAACCACTCAATGGATTTTGTCGAAACTTGTTACTTGCGAGTTTTTTGACAATATCTTGAATAGTAAATAAAATTGTATTCCTAAAATAAAAACCAACTGTTCCTCGCATGCAAATGCTAAAAAAACCGTTAAGAAATGTATTTCTCGAAAACGGCTTCAAGAATTTTTATAAAAAAAGGTGTGTATTCTTAAATTTGTACAGTTCATTCTTAGGTATAAAAATATTTTATTTTGCGTAATTATTAACTCTACTTTCAATAGAACCGCTATACAGATTTTCGACTTTTCCACTATTGGATGAAACGATTAAAAATATTTTTTTATGCAAATGCTCACTGAAAGTGTTAATAAATCTGCATACTCAAATTTTCAAAAACATACTTTTTCGATTAAAAAAAAAATAGGATTTAAAAAAAAAACAGTCACAAAATTTTTTTGAAATTTGAATTTATTTTAATATTTATGATATCTTCAAAATGGCGTTTCAATTTTCTTTTTCAAAAAATGTTTTTAAAATTTTATACATTTAAAAATATTTTTTTAAAAAAACCGCTCCAACGATTTTTGATTTTTTTTTTCTATTCTTATCCATGAATTCAAATGGCAGCTTTGTTTTCCCTCAAACTATAACCACTTAGCAATATAAAATAATTAATTCTGTGTATTATCCATTTATTTCTACTTTATTATAGGTATTTCCGTTTTACGTGTTTTTGCCTACGTCACTGAATAATACATACAATGTTGGCCCTCATACATTTATATATAAATATGTGTTCTTAAGAATCACATAAATCTTATGTATGCATATATTACATACCAACCTACATCCTTCATTTTCATTATCATAAGTATATATATACATACATAGCTAGGTTCCAACTGTGTATGTAAATATATAGGTACATATTTCTCTGCTAACTTACGTAATTAAAATCCATAACCTAGATTTAAATATACATTTTTAGGTACCTATGTAACTTTTCCTTGAATCATCCATTCGAAAGCTCATTATACTAAGAATCAAGATTATCTTAACCGTTACTTACATCGGCTTTAAACCTCCATAGGATATCTAGACTACCTACCTACATCGTCAATGTTTAGCTTCATTAAAGTTGTTAGCTACATGAGCAAGTTTGTACGATCCAGTCGTGCATTTTATTTGTTGGGCTCATTTTTCATTTTCTATTTGAGCATAAAGAATATTTAGAAGCCTATCCTAATTCATTTGCATTCATTTAATACTAAGCCATACATTTCATACAGTCATACATTTTATACTATATTCTCACGTGGATGGTAACCCTTAATCTCTTTCTTAAAAAAATGGGCAATCAAAGTATTTCCCAACAAAAATATATTTAGTTGTTTAAGTTGACAGGTAATTTTATCGAAAAAAATGTATTTTGCATTGAATATTTTTGTATGAAGAATATACCTATCTACATTTTTTGTTGGATGCCATGTCTATTGTTAGCCACAATTGGCAGTGACAAAATTTTCTCGAATTCCTTCACACATATGCATACAATGCACTTGATGCTGATGCACATCATTCTTTGTGATTTCATTGACCATTTGCAATTTGCCACATAACGAGCCACAAAGGCAAACCTCTTATTACCCGGATACCGAATAGCAGAGTCTAGCACATCCTGTCATCATCAGAACTCGATTTAGACAGAGTCTGCAGGACAGGAGGTTGAATTAAAATCGACTGGTTGGGGTCGCCCAACTGTTTGACCAATCGAAAACCCATAAGGATGAGATATATTTTGAAAATCCTTTGAATATTTTCTCGGGTAAAGACAGAGAGAGAGAGAGAGAGAGAAAGAAACAAAAAATAAAAACCAAATTTTCTTGCCTGTTCAGACAGAACCGGAATGAATCGAATTGAAAACTGAATTGAAAGCCATGAATGCATAAACACATTTGTGGTATCTGTCTGGGATTTTTTTCCACGTTTTCCCAACTCCCAACTTCAATTTTCTCTCACTTCTGTATTCCATACCTATACTTATGTATATTGTAGATGCATTCAAATGAAACACTACATTGGTATATTTTATATGGGTACAAAAGCTCTGTGGTCATTTTCATTCTATACCATATAGACAAGAGGTCCTTATGGTCCTTTGCTGGAGCAATAATACGAGCGCATAGCATTGCATCACATTTCGACTGACCAAACACGACGGACGGCCAACTGTAAATCATTCAAATGATGCTTGTTCATTCTATACAGAGGCCAATTATTTCTAATTAGCCAAGTTCAATTGCAACGAACCGTGAGTGAGAGTTGGACGGTGGAATGCGTATGCCATCCGCATGGGCTGCACTAAAAGTAGACTCTTAGTTCTTAACTTTTCATTTTAAATACAAAAAAACATGTAGTATTGGGCCACTGTAGGCATTGAAATTAAAGATTTTAAAATAATTAAAATTAAAAGGACCCTTACCCGCCATTGTTGATTTCTACCGTCAGAAAATAAAAACAAAATGCTCGAGGGAAACGTATGTAATATAGAAGTAATATATAACTGCAAAGCTCTGTTGTAATGAGGGATAACGACTAGTCCCGAGGGAAAAATAACTACTTTTACTTCCCTAAATATTTTCCCTGTAAACACCACATGAGTGTGTACCAAATAAAGTATCGGATACGGATTTGACGAAAAATTTTTCCAGCACTTATGATCAATGCAAAACTTACTCCTCAACAAATTCCAAACGAGATGGGTTAGCCACGCATCATCAACGTTATTTCTTACATCCTCTTGTTATATTTTCTGGTGTGACTTAGTGTGAACTATAAGAATGACCAATGAAATTTTTGTACTCGAAGTGCTAACGCATCGCATCGTAATGTGATCTGCTGATGTAGACTCGGTAGGTAATATGTAAATGTGTAAGGCGTAAGGGTACTGTATTAGTCGTGTGGTATTGCTGCTACTGACAATGCCTGTGTTAAGGTAGTGTACTGGTTGTATGGTATTGCTTGATCCGTACTCCTCCGTACTGAAACTTTGAACTAACTTTTTTTTGGTATAGAGTTCAATTTTCGCTCCAGCATGGATCAAAGAATGTTTTTACCTGCGGCTTATCCATTTTTCTGGTCCCCGTTAAGGACGGTCACTTTAACAAATTTACCCCATTAACCCCTATAAAATTAGTAAACTAGTTAACTGGTCGCACCTTTCTGAAAATTATATTCTTGTTCAAAATAATTACTGTATAGCAATCTACATACCCAGACTCTTAATCTATGTTGAATCCGTCAGAAGGCAATCAGTATATGGTATCCAACTTGTAAATATGGATCTATACGTGGCAAATCTATTTGACAAAAATGTGTAAGAAACTCGTTTTATTTTCAAACTTATTATTTTACTTGATTTTGTCTATGTATAACGCATACACATACATGGTATACTTAAATACTTATGATAACTATACTAACTTTTAAAAAATGATTTCGCAGAAATAGCGTTTTTTAGTTAAAAAATGTTAACTTTTAAGATTGATTGAATTGAATTGTATAACATTTTGACAAAGTTGGTAAACTGCTTTAAAATTTGAAATTTGTTAAGTATACTATACATATGTACATCATTCTAATTTGGAATTTACAAAAATACATTAAGGAACTGTTTTTTTTTTTGTTTCATTGAACCTTAATGCACCATTTCAATAAAGCTCAATCTTTGTCCTATACTCAACGAAAGAAAAAAACCATAATATACAATTTTGGGGGTGGCTGTGCCTGATACTCGTAGTTGTGTGCTCGCCTGTCAACCTCGTGGTCGCAGGTCCGATTCCTGCCGTTGTCTATGTCTTCTTATATTCCATTAAAAAAACAATTCTAAAAATTGTCATAAAATGAGTTTCTGGTTTACGCAATACATGCTGTTCAGCCATAACACTAACAACATGAGATTGAGTAAACTAGTATACCCATAAATATGACAACGCAATAAATAAAATAATGTGAATTATAAGAGACATAAATAAATAGGACACGGTAATTTTCTCCACCTTAGTTCAGCCGCCATCCCTGGAGATAAATCTGAGAGACAACAACCAGCTCTAGTCTCTGAACATCGCGCCACACATCTTTCCTATCCTTCTTACTCTTCTTTCACCAGATGCCCGCGCTGTGTTAAAAACATATAAAGGGTATTCATAATCCCTTGAGCGCGTGCAAAATTATAACAAAAAAAAGTAACTCCTCACAATACCTGGCAACTTTGCTAATGATTTTATTTTTTTTAATTTTGATTTTATATGAAGTGTATATTTTTTTTTAAATTTATGCGCGCACTAAAGGGGTTTTGACTACTCTTAAAATGAACAAGCACAGTGCGAGCATTTGGAAAGTAGAGAAGGATGCAAGAGGAGATACCGATGCACTTTGGTTTTGAATTTCTGAATATCAAAATGGGAGGGGAAAATAGAGCCTGGTAAAGTATTCCACATTCGCGTTGTACGGCTAAAGAAAGATTATCTGTACTTAACAGAACGACCGAAATTGGGCTCAAGGGTAAACTGATGAGCATTCCTAGAAGCGCGAGTATTACGGTTGAAAAGTTTAAAGGGAGGCATTCAACTGGCTATTTCGCTCGACCATTGTTTATAAAAATAGCGATAAAATAGTGAGAGACATATAACATTTCGACGATGTTCTAGAGATGTAAATGTTTCCACTATAGTTCTATCATTAATCATCCTTAGAGCTCTATTTTGATTTCTATCCAAAAGATTCAAATGAGTTTTGGGAGCTCCTGCCCAAATGTGCGAGTTATACTCCAGCTTTGGATGAATGAAGGCCTTATAGATTACAGCCAGATCAGACGGGGAGAAGAATTTCTTGTACCTTCGAAGAAAACCCAAAACTTTGCAGCGTTTTGGCGTCATTAAATATGTGTTCATTCCACAAGATGTGGTCTGTGATGCACATGTAGAGGACTGAAAGCTGATCGGTTTCTTCAATACAAGTGAATTGAAACATTGAAATTATGTTTAAAATAGGTTTATATCAAATTACTTTTCACATTGTATTTAATCTAAAGGAGACAGGGCATATATGTACGTGCTCTCAGCTTCATATAAATGTGGCCCAGTTTTAATCCAAATATAAACCCGCAAATAATAATTTTTTTCAGCTTTTATATAATAAATTTAAGGCTGCAAACACTTAAATTTTCAATAAAATTAAAAATAATTAAAATTATTGTTCATATACATATTTGTTAATAAGACACTGCCGTGTGCACATCCTTTGTATTCTCTCTCAATTAAACCTATTGTTTTTTATTTAATTAAATTTATTGAGTGTGTTTTTTTTGTAATTATTTTCCTACAGATACCATTATCATTGTCAAGTCCCCATCGCATTCAGGATATGTATCTACTCTATGTCTCATATTTTATGCATTTTTTTCTGTGTATTTATTGCCTTAATTTTAACACATTGTCATCCTTGTTGTCCTCGAATTCATAAATATTAATAATGGAACTCATGCTGTACATATACAAAAAAAAAATAAAATGATAAAATGTTAAAGTCTATGCTTCTCGTTTTACTATATTAATGGTTTTTTTTGTACTGGCTTTCGGGTTCTCAATTATTCAATGTTACATACAATTTCTAGATCAAAAAGAAAACTTACAGCTCCATATAAGGCACTTATTCTCGTACATTCCAAAAATTCAAGGACAATAAAAATATGAGTTTTTTAAAACGAATGTACACATTTCATCCGCTACGTCAATTTAAAGTCGCCTCGTCCACTGTACAGTGGGAGAAGAGTTTTGTCAATTCAAAAAAAAAAAAACAAAATAATAAAATGCTAAACAATGCTAAAGATCGTAGAAACTTGCTCTTTTAGTGAACAACTTTAATGCAAATTGCAAATAAAATATACTTAGGTGTCGTAGGTAGGTTATTTCTTAAATTTGTATTTATACAAATTTAAGAAATTTGTAATTATACAATTATTTTTGTATGTATACAATTTTCAAAACATATTTAAGAAGAAAATTTGAAACGCAGATTAAAAGTAATAATTAATATAAGTTATAAATTTTAATTTAAAAATAGATTAATGACTTATTTTTAGAAAATTAGAAAACACTTTTTCGAATCTTTGAATAAGTAATATAATTTAAACCTATAGGGAGTATTTATATAAAAAAATAATTTTAATCGGTAATCCAATAGTAGGAACGATAAAAATATGCAAAGTGGTTCTATGGGAAGAATCGTTTATAACAACACAAAATTAAATATTATAATATTAATAATTATTTTAACTATATGCCTGTAAGACCTAAGGTCTTTTAAATGCAATCTGAATTGCAGACGGCACTAGTTAGAAGGAATAGGACTTGAGAATTAGGTATTTATTATCTCATTTTAACCCACGGGCGGCACTTCTAAGTTAGCAGTCAACCTTTATATAGACTGCGCCATTGCCATTGAATTATTATTATTTTTAAGAAGGTTTTTTTATAATATATTTTCTATATACTACCAAGTAAAATACTTAGCACCATTATGTTTGGACTTGTTGAATTATTGATTCAAAATTGATTTAATGGCCTTTAGTCCAACAAAAATTGGCATTTCGTCCCTGCGATCCCACTTGGACTCATCAGTTGACTAGTGAGGGCCTTTGTCAATACGCTATTTTTGTCAATTCCAGTTCATCCTACATAGATTTCGTAAAGAACATCTAGTGTCAACTATATCCAAACAGACAAGAATTCCTAATCATTAAATTGGAAGTTTTTGTTTTTTGCCAGTGGTTTGTTATTGTTTATATTAAAACGTTTTTTAATGAATGATAATTGAATGAAAATGCTCTATATTACTGAAATACATCCACCAAGTAGAATTATTCAAGATAATTTAAAAAAAACTACTAAATACGAAGTTTTGAAGAAATCGATTGCATTGTTTTTGAAATATTGAGTTTTCAAAATAAAATTGTATTTTCTTAATTAAAAAAAAATTTGGTATTCAATAATGTTTAAACTTTTTAGGAGCTTCTGCATGAAAAATTAAAAAAAATTAAGTGATCAGTTTTCCATAACATCTAAAACTAAAAAAGGGTCTACTAGATGTACCAAATTTTTTTTACGAATCCAAAACTTGCCTTAAAAGTACTCATAGTACCTACATAATAAGCATATCGCAAGTTAAAAGGATTATTGTTGAGTTTGGCAATGACTTTGACAGTCTCAACAACAATTTTAAATCTCTAAAGCTTCCTCCTGAAATCTCAGAATAAGCTCAACAATCGGCCGGAAAATTGTTGGAAAAAATTTAATTAAAAAACAAACAAATTAATAAATAAATATTCGCCCAAAACTCTTGTGTATTGTGTATTTAAGAAATTTACTTTTTTGCCTTCCCCAAAATAATAGTACCTCTTCAATGTTTGATGCTCAAAAACTAAGAAAAATGTGTATATCTAGTTTTCAGTATTGAACTTAGAATTGATATTAGCATTAAATATTTAAAATAAATAGTGACAACATTTTGAAAAAAAACACATTGGCGCAAAATTTTAAAACAACCCATTGTTAACGGATTAGCATAGCAATTTTTTCAACCTTTTCTAATCTAGTAAATTGCTAATAAAGCAGAAAGCTGAGAATTTGTAGGGTTTGATGAACACAATTATTGTTCTAATGCGTTGTAAATCAATTATGTGTTGATGAAAACCCCACATGTGCTCTAAAAATGAATAAGATATTTCTACTTTTATCATTTTAACTTCATTATTTACAAAAAAAAAAAAAACAAAAAAAATTGTGCACCAGCAGGACTCGAACCTGGGACCTCGGGTTCATCAGCGAAATACTTGCAGATGCCATAATGGATTTAGCAAATTGCAAAAAGTTAAAGTAGCCATTCCGTGATTTTAACTTTAGCAAAATGTTAAAATTGTTTAAAATTAGCTAAATCATTTTTTTAGCTTATTAAATTGCCAAAAGTGGATTTTACATTTTACTAAATCGTTAACCATTTTGCGCCATTATTTTTATATTTGCATTTTGATATTTAATTGCTCAAAACGTATTGATTTAAATAATTTCACAGAATATGAAAAAATAATTTAGAGAATTTGTATTTTCTTTCGAAAAAAGCTTGTATGCGATTTCGTTGTTTTTTAATATATTTCTTTTTGTATTTTAAGCCAATTTCTTAGGAATGGTCCCGCCTCAGGATAGGTATACTTTTTGCACTAAGTATTTTTTTTAATATTCCTGGAATCATCACCTTCCTTATGATGTGACAGTATCCATTCTTTAAAGGGGCGCATACTACATGTAAGATTATATTATAACATACGTAGTTCGAACAAAAAGTTTGATTAAGTTTTTTAATTAAAGCAAATATTTTCTAAAGAATGCGATGTTGCCTAGTTTTCATTTTGAAATAAAACTTTTAATTATGAATATGATCTTATACATTCGGCACATGTATTTTGCAAAATCTTACATTGGCATTTCTAAATTTAGACAGGTGCACTCTAAGACCTGCGTTTAAATTTACCATGAAATTGTATGTAATTTCTAGTGTAAAAGTAAGCAAGTTGCGTATTTATACACATGACAATAGGTAAAGAAAAAATTGAAAAAAATTGTTGGATATTACAAGCTTATCCTGTAAATTTTCACACTCTGTATACCTTTCAATCACCATACACCATTGTTCACTATTAAACTAATAATGTTTAAACATTACACCCACAATGTTTATAATTAACAAATATTGTTTAAATTCAAACACCTTATAAAAACAACACATAAAGTGTTTGTAATTAAACAATCAATGCTTATATTTACTACCATTTGATATTTGATGTAAGTTAAACATTTTCAGTCTTATTTAATAGAATGGTCTAAACAGATGAATAACTAGTGAATAAGGTCTCTCCTATTTATATAACATTTTCCCATAAATTATGGTTATGCAGGGTTTTATGTTCAAAAAGTACCAAAAACGGGTAATCTATTCCATTTAGCTGTCATGATCAAATCAGCTGTTTGTCAGAAAATGCTACCAGAACTTTTGTTGGTGTTATGATTGTGATTTAATGAAAACAAAATAAGATAATACGAAATAATAATAAATAAAAATAAATATTGGATCATAGTTTTTCATCCCTAAGATCCTTTTTAGATTATGGTAGTACCGCCACTATATTATATGTCGAGTATTATGTGTATGAGTAGGGTGACGGTGGTCTCAGCTCACTCACGGTCAGGTTCTGAGTAGCAAAACGCACTTTTTTGGTTTTTGTATTTATTCTAGAAGTTGTGAATTTGTTTTTCTAAGCACAACAATTTTAGGTTTAGCTTTAATTTATACAGGTTGGCTACCGGCTTTCGCCGTTGACGCCGTCACACAACCAAAAAAGGTCCAAGCGAACAATTGCAATAATTTAAGCACATTTGCTTTGGAAAACATGTATTTTTTGTTTAAGTCTCCATTTCTATGATTCATTGGATTGAATCATTTTTTATACAGTTTTCTTCTTCTTGGCATTGGAAGTTTTGCATTTAAATTATTGAACATTTGTAAAGGATACAAACTTTAAAGACCTTTTGTTTTTTTTTTTTTTGTTTTATGTCCAAGCTCAAAATGACATTTCGACATTATAATTTCCTTATGTGGGCTCTATCCAACCTATAAGCGCGTTTAGCTTATAATGGATCTATTCAACCTTGCATAAGTTTTATAAATGAGATTTTCGAGTTCATAGGCATTATAAGGAGTGCATAGCACTATACACTCGCTGTAACGCAATTATACTTTTATGAGAAACTCACAAATAAAATTTTTTTTAAATAAATAAAATAAAAATACTCGTATATAGAAATGAAAACGGTGACGTCACATTTTTAAGCAATATACATAGGCGCACAAGTTTAAAAATTTGTTTAAATTTACATATTAATTAAAGAATAACTGCAAAAATGTAAGATCTTTAAAAACGAAATCAGATACATAGGTCTAATTTTAAGCGTGTTCATACTTAATTTTGTTGGGAGTTTAAACATTGTTTGTCGAATTTCGCTATAAATTTACAAGTAAGAAGTGTAAATTTGCACATTTTATGCTTAGTAAAAAACTTTTGCTTAAATTCTGTTGAATTTAAAACATAAGTTATAATATATACATTAAGTTTAAACATTTTATATACATAATATACATTTCTACTTTAAATCTTTATTTGAAACTACACATAAAAGATTTATCATTTACACATTAAATATTTAGAATTAATACCTGCCAAAAAATACTGCAATTATGAGCTGTGTTTTATTGGGAAATTTATCCGCCGTAAGTTTATCCCTCGTAGCAATTTACATACAATTTGCTACGGTCGATAAAAAGCCAAAGTAGAAGCTACGGTGGATGGTTGGTTGACGTTCAGTCGAGTCTCGATTCTGATTTTGTTAGTTTTGTTGGTACGATTGACAATTGAATTGAATCTCGATGGATGTGTTCATGGAGTGTTATAATTATTAATTTCATTCGTAAGACGAATCGATCTTTTTGATTCTTTTTTTTTAATAGTTGGCCAGTTTATTTTTCTCAAATCTTAGATAACTCCATTTTTTAATAAATTATAAGCTGTTCTTCTTTTTTTTTTTTTTTTTTTTTTTTTATAACTTTGCACGCACTCAAGGGGTTATGAATACCCTTTATATGTTTTTCTTAACACAGCGCGGGCGTCTGGTGAAGAAGAGAAAGAAGGATAGGAAAGATGTGTGGCGCGATGTTCTGAGACTAGAGCTGGTTGTTGTCTCAGATTTATCTCCAGGGATGGCGGCTGAACTAATGCGGAGAGAATTACCGTGTCTTATTTATTTATGTCCCTTATAATTCGCATTATTTTATTTATTTCGTTGTCATACTTTATGGGTATGCTAGTTTACTCAATCACATGTTGTTAGTGTTATGCCTAAACAGCATGTAATGAGCAAAGCAGCAACTTATTTTATGACAATTCTGAGAATTGGTTTTTAATGGAATATAAGAAGACATAGACAACGGCAGGATTCGAACCTGCAACGATGAGGTTGATAGGCGAGCACACAACTATCGCGCCACGGCCACCCCTGAAAAGTTTCTGACTTTTACTATTAAAAAAACTATTCTTTGCTCAATTATTTTCTGAAGTACGTCTAAAATTGCACCTATATCTGCAATTTTGCATACCCCTAATGTCAATTAATCAATTTTAACAAATTTTGATATCCATTTTGAAAAAGAAACCAATATTCATCGAATGAATTCCGTTTTACTTTTATTGACTAACCAAGCCCAACTTTCGTTTTGTGTTCAATTTTTATTGATAGTTATAAATAAACCAAGTTTGGTGAAAAAAAATCATCTTTTTATTTACATCTACAGAAAAGCAATTTGAGAAGATAAACCGCATTGGGTGGAACTGCACTATAGAGGAATGCTCCACAGTGCGCCGCAAAATATTTATTCGTATGAAATTCTATGAGCTATAAGGCTAGGCGCGCAAATATGCAACTTTCAGTTTTGCAACAGTTTGGTTGCTAAAGTGAATACCATGAGAGTGCGCGCAAATGCAGTAACAATTCAGACCACGATTCGAGCAACTTAAAAGTTTGCGTTGGCACAAATCGAACGATCGAACGATCGCCCCAAATAAGTTCTTCAGTTTGTATCACACCGAACTATAATGTAACTGCGCGCACATTAAATCAAAATATTATTTGTGTGATGGTTTATCTCGTTGATTAATTTTAAGTTGCTAATATGCGCGATCACTAGTGATTAAACTATTTCGTTTCGGAAAAATTGCATGTGCGCGCCTAGCTTAAACGCACTAAGCGGAAACTGAACTTCACAAAAGGTGCTTTTTCTTCACTGTTTAAAGGACGTTGGCCATGGATTGTATTCGTTTCACTACATGGCCATGGACTGGGCGTGCATTTTTGTGATCCATTGTTTTTTTTTCTGGACATTTGCATGGAAATGGCAAACCAAATATTAACTACTTGTTCCTTACCCCGCGTATGTTAAGTGTAGTCTGATGAGTGAATATTGAATTGAAAACAAAACATAATCAGAAAATAAATTTATAAAATGACTTGAAAAATAAAATTCTAGCTATCGATCTACTCAGAAAATAAATAAAAGCATGAAATATAAAGGTGAAATGTAATGGCTTCAACAATTTAAACTACGATGTAGTGTGCGTTGAAAACCAAGAAACATTTAAAGGAAACAAGCAAATCTCCGTCAATTTTGTATCCTCGTGTGAATGGCATAGAAGATTTTTTAAGCAATACAAAAATTGCCCTGTGGAAAAAGGGACTTGACCATAGTCTATGAACAAACCAATTCACTTAACATTTCCCTTACATTGGTGCAAAATGAATGTTCGAATTTAAAATTGCAAATGCAGAAAAAATAAAAACAAGAAATAGGTTCGTAACATAAATTAAATATTGGTACGTTTTTCTACTTTCAATTTTATATGAATAAAAGCTAATTATTGGTCATTATTTTGATATTTTCTTAATTTTACTTTGCAAAAGACTCTTTCATTACTTGTGACTGCTGTACAGGGGTACCATTCTTACAAAAATAAAAAAGCTACGGTCCATGCTACGGTCGATGCGTTTTTTTGGTAATTACTTACGGTACAATGGATAGATTCCCAATAAAACACACCTATGGTAGGCAACAAGTTTCCTCGCTTTATGACAGTAAAATTAAACGATTTATTTTAAGAGTGTATTTTGATTAAATAACATAATTTTTTTTATTGATTTCGTTTCAAGTACTCTGATAAATTACCCCACTGTACGTTTAAATTCACAAGAAAATGAATAATATTTACGTGATTTTAGTTTATTTTTTTAACGATTTTCTGAGATTTGCATTGCCCTGTTTTTATGCCAGAAACATCAAATCAGAATATTCATCCCTATTTATCTGATAGCATACGCAATTGCTTAAGGTACACTGTTCAGTTTACAGTACACACTTACTTACACAAATGATATTATACAATGAGTTTTTTTTTCTTTGATTTATATTAAGTTTTAGCCTTATTTTTAATTTCATTATCCACAACGGTATTTTAACAATAAAGTTACAGAACAAAAGCATCAAATATTTTGATTTATTTCGGCTGTAGTTCTGGCGGTGCTGGCGCTGCGCTGTCGTCGTCGAAGCCTTTTGTAGATTTTGGAAAAGGCAACAAAAAAAAAGTAATAAAGGGAGTTTTATTAGAATATTTTTGTTTTGTCAGTTTTATAGGTATGTAAAATCTTTTTTTCAAAAAAAAGGTTTTCTTTTGAATCCGCAAAGGACTTTGCTTAAAATTAAATTACATTTTATTATTGAATCATTTTTGTTTAGTCTAAAACCAATGTGAATTCTCTGGATGATGGACACAAAATTAATATATTCCAGTAAATGGACGAAGAAAGCCCTTTGTTCAACAAATTTTGGAAATTTGCCCATGTTGATGAGGATGATAAACACAATTATTAAAAAAACAATAGATCTTAATTTTGAATGTACTATGTCACTAATAGATCCATGACGAATTTTTTTCCCTCAACGTACATTTATTGAATTTTGAAAATATCCTGATAATTTTGCATTGACGGCTGCAAAATCTTAAAATCAGAAAATTATTTGTAATCGCTATTAGTAAATATAACATGTACAAAAATAAAAAGATGCGATGACTTCTTCCAAAAATGTATCTGTACACGTTTATAAATTGTTTTCTATGTTTTGTTTTCCAAAAGACTTTTTTAATTAGGTACAGTATCTTACGGAAAAAAGAAACTAATGATCTTATATAGGTTGGGATAGAGTCCCCGGCCCTGGTCGAAACGAAAGGCACAAAGTTTACGGCACAAGGCCAAACATCAGCGCTGCCGAAGTGAGTACTAAGGGAGTATTCGTACTCCCCTGCCATTCACTATTGAAATTGTACTCCCGTCAAAAATATCCAAAACTTTCACAAGCATTTATTAAAGATGGCACTCCGATTTCATCGGATGCGTTTAACCATGAAATAGTCTGAATGTATTAATTTATGTTGGCATACAAAATCTCCGAAAAACATCAGCTTTGAAAATTCGGAATGTCCATTCGTTCTTATCTACTTTGGTATCTCTTCACAGAAAACAATCTATGATAAAATGACGTATGTCTGCCGGCCATGGGATCTTGGTCTATTAAGTTAGTTTTACTCATTAATGCTTTTGATTTCAGCGGGCTCTTTTATTTCACCTTTAAATGATAAAATAAGTGAATAAAATTAGTTGAAGTACCAATTTTACAAATATTTTAATAAAGTTATATTGCTAATATCAATGTTCTATGCTATTTTTGCGTACATATTTCCCGAACACGAAATACTCCCCTCTAATCCTTTGAAATACTCCTATTCAAATTTTCACTATGGCAGCGCCAGTCGTAACTAGTACACCACGCACACAGTAGTGTGCTCCTGGGTACTTCCATTTTGTACACCGGATTGGTACATACAACACTAAAGGCAGAAGTCCCTCCTTTCAACTCCAATGTTCCCTCCACTTAATATATTCCCTGTAAGAAGAAAATGTGAATCGTAAGTACAGAAAAACTTATCCCATTTAAATCATATGGCGTGACGTTTGATTGGATGATAATGTTCTGTTTTTATTACAAATCGTATGGTAACGTGTCTTCTTGCTAACGGTGCTCTGCATATCCGCTCCTTGACGGTTTTATGAAAAGTTGAAGTGGCAGTTAGCTCGTCGATGAATGCAATTGGTAGTGTGTGGTGAATATTGGAATGATTTGTTTGATTAAATTTGTAACTTCGTTACAACAATGCCTTTTTCTTTATATTTCTTTCGAAATTATTCGTTTTTCAGAAACTCGCATATAAGAAAAACACTGTTATAAGAAAGCCTTTCTTACATACCAGAATCAATTCTTAGAACAAAAAAGTACACTTATAAGAAATTTACTTTGGCAAACAGACCTGTGACAAAACCTTTTGAATATGCATCTTTGTGTTAAGACCTACATTACAAGTTTCCACTTTCCAAAGGAATGCCAGCTGAATATTGGAAAGGCCGCTAATATTCTGATCACAGAGGAAAAATACAAAGATGGGAAATTTCGGCAGCTATTTGTGTTTGCAACAATGTAAACAAATGGGATTCTGATATTTGCGCTTGATTATTTTGCTGGTTGACTTTCGACAATAAATGTTTAAAGATTACTACGTGTAATACAAAACAGTTCCTGTACATTTATATGTAGATTGTATCAACCTTAATTGCATAGACTCACAATATTTTGCTTCATTTTATTTAGTTGAAGAACAGAGTTATTTATTTTATTTTTTTATTTAAGTTATATATGAACATACATTCATTATGTATATAAAGTTTGTATGGCCTACTTCGTTTTCATGAAATTTTGTAGGTACACGTACAAAATATTTTCCTCTGCCCATAGTTTTTTTAAAAGAAATTTTCTTTCTTAAATCAGATATAAGAAAGAAATTTCTTGTATTTCCACACTTTCTTATATCCGTGTTGTACTGTATTTCATTATTAACCTTATTAATAAACGCATTTGTAAATGCGTAGTACGTAAAGTTACAATGCTTCTAAATTCTAAATACTATTCATAAAAGTTATGTAACGTTAAATATAGCACTTTTAAGATAAAAACATTCAGAGGTTGAATAGGTAAGATATCTGAACGTAATAGATTCCTCTTTTTGGTCCTTTATTTGACACAAGGTCATTGTTACTAAAATGGCAAGGAAAATGTTTTATGAATATGAAATTATGCAAGGTTATATTGAGCCTTAATATATGATTATTCATTGTGTAATTATTCAACTCCTTAGAGATGTTGGAGCGAATTCTATTAAATGCCTAAATAATCTACTAGCTAACATGTGCTGGCGTTGATTAGCAAATAAAAAAAAAAAACAGTTGTGGACACATAGAAATATTAAAAAATTCTTTAGAAATTACATATTGTGATGGCAAAAATATAAAAATGTGTTGTATTTAGGTTAAAATAATAAATAATTCTGCCAAAAATAATATTCTAAGAGAACGCAAACCAAATTTAGCAAATAAATCATTAAATTATTTTTCAGATTACATTTTAATAAATTGTATATTTTATTATAATATATGAGCGAACATTTCAACAATTAACATAATTTTTTTAACAACAAGGTCATATCCCCTACTATTATAACCTTACAAACACACTCTTACTCATGCGAATTCTTTTTGCATATCAGACTGTAATTTCATTTTTGACGAGAATTGGCTCGGTCTGAATAACCAACCAGCTCCTGCCTCGGACACTGGCATTACCATGGCACAAAAAGTTATTTTTTTTTTACAAGTGAAGCCCTCTTTACTGTTGAAAGCAAATGAATAATTCATTAATTCGTGCAACGGACTTTCGTATAATATCCTTCATTTTAAGGACCAAGTTGTTGTCCTTTAATGTGGCGGCGCGGTTCTCTTCGCATGGTTGTGTGTTTGTGTGTGCGCTGCTTTGTTCGGTTTTGTTCTGGATGAAAAGTTATAATTTGTTGCCACTTCATAGAGAATATCATTTGCGAGAAGCTTAAAAATGTTTTGCTTACACGGCCACATCATGCAAGTATTGCTGTGGTGGCTGTATCAGTAACGATCTTGACATATCCGGCTAATGTGCAGCATCATGTACCTATTCTTTCATTATACACTCCGGTTTAATAATTTAAAGCCAATTTGTAAATAATATATTTTTTTATATAAAATTAACAATAATTGGTTATTCTCTTCATGAAAGATTGTATCACGTTTATGTATAACAGCTGGGTCGGATGTTTCCTTAAGTGCTTAAATTAAATAAGCTCAAAGCAAAAGGCGAATACATAATGTAAAATCTCTCAAATATAATTTTGAAAATTCAATATTTCGAAAACAGGTGGACGATTTTTCTGAAATTTTGTTTTTGAATTAAGATTATTAAACACTTAAATTGTTCATACCAATTTTGTTTGAAAAAATATAAGAATTTTTATATATACAAAATTAAGTGAAAAACAATTTTAAAAATACACTTAGCCGTTTCTATTAAGAATATTTTGCATAATTATAATGTAATCGAACATAGGAGCAATTACGTGCGATCCAGTCGTGCATTTTATTAATTTAATCAATAAGCGTCATGGCAATGACAGTCTACCGTGGACAATTAAGAAATTGATCGAAGTTTAAATTGAAACCTCTTGTGGGAAGATCCTTTATGCACTACTTCACAATTAAGAATAAAATATACAGATGTTACCTTAACAACATGGACGCTTAACTTACACATTGAACGAGTAAATAATTTAGGGGATTTTAGTTACTCACACATTGAAAAATGGTTTAGTTATCGCAATATTGTCAAATTACTGTACCTTCTCCTTTATGAGTGCTGCAATTAAATTAAAACATTTTGATATACAACATCTGTATATTATTTTTTTTAAACTAATGGAGAGTGAATAAATTCGCCCCTGTTATTATTTTTAAGAGAATCATAAAATTAAAGAAATTAACTACATCTAAGCAAGTGAAATGGAGTGTAGCTACCTATAAAAGTACCATTTTATAGTCCTTGCTGCATTTGGTATTGGTGCTTTTGTCGCTTTTATTTCATTTACGAGTTTGTTTTTTAGTAATTTATTTTTCAAAGCTTCGTTTGGTAGCGCGAGTAGGTATAATTTGTTAATAATTAATATCAAATATATACACACATATACTACATACTTAAATCCTATATACATTTTATTTGCTAAGGCCAAAGAACTCCCAAGCGATGCAGCAAGAGGGCCCTTAAGTTTTGAATTACTCCACAATGAACATCAAAACAAACAAAATTCAAAAGCAGTATTTGGAAGAAAGCAATCCAGGCGCAGTCCTTAAAGTTAAAGCTCGCCCATTTCAGCCTTTCGTATCCCTTTGACCGTATACCTATAACATAAATGGGGTTATAGCGGTTATTATTATGACTGTACGGTGTGCAGTCGATTGTGCTAAAATAGAAGTGCGGTACTTTATCCGGTCTGTACCTACTCGTAGTGTACGTAGATATATTTACTAGTATAGCTCTATAAACTGGAACTGAAGAGTGTATCCTTTAAGTGGATACTTTGCAATGTTTGGTTTGCTCTGAGTCGATAGATGGAATTGAATGGAATGATTAGTGCAATTTAATGCTCGGGAAAGCTGCATTGGCTGGCGGCCATCAGTCAGCAATGTTGATTGTTATATATATTGATCGTTAGAGTCGATGAAGTGATTCACTAAATGAGAATTGACTGCTTGTTTCACGAAAGGGGCAAAAATTGTATTTGATCAGAATTTTGGAATAACAAATATATTTTTTGTTTAATAAAATTTGTTGTGTTGGTTTACGTAAACAGTAAGCAAATAATGTTGCAGGGGACTATACTTGCTAATTATGTCGTGTTGGTTTCAATATATACAAGTATGGTTTCTCGATTTGGATGAAGATTTCAGAGTGGAATAAATCAAGCTTTAAGTAAGACCCGCCCGCTGACACACCCACTTATCTATTTTCTTAAATTTTTTGAAATGACAAACGATTTTAAAGATTTTTTTATTTAAAAACAAAAACAAGAACAAAACTAAATTAAAATCTTTGATTCAGGAAAACCCGCCCCCTTTTTTTTATAATTTTTTGATTTTTTGTAAATGATCCTTACAATTTGAATGAAATATTCTTATTCATTGTTTGCTCTTATGACCGAGAAAAATTAGAAATTAGAATAAGAAAATGCCGGTAACTAAGCAACGGCTTGCTTAATTATTTCTTAGAACCTTTGGAGATGGCACAATAGGATATTTAATTTTGTATGTAAATGATATTTTACATGTCAATTTTATCTATAGGTATAGGTATTATTCAGGGCCATATGACCCTTGGTGTCGTCGGAAATAAATGTTGATTTTTTGGTTCTGATGAAAAGGTTCTCATCTTCTAGGATTTCTATAAACGTAGAAGAAATTTCAGGCTACATATGCAAAATTTTCAGGATGGGCAAAACAAAAGAGTTATTAATTTGATTTTCTTTTTTAAAAATGCAAAAGTTGACACAAAGTCTTAGAATTTCGAACAATAACATTAGTGGGTGTAAATGATCCTTACAATTTGAATGAAATATTCTTATTCATTGTTTGCTCTTATGACCGAGAAAAATTAGAAATTAGAATAAGAAAATGCCGGTAACTAAGCAACGGCTTGTTTAATTATTTCTTAGAACCTTTGGAGATGGCACAATAGGATATTTAATTTTGTATGTAAATGATATTTTACATGTCAATTTTATCTGTAAGTATAGGTATTATTCAGGGCCATATGACCCTTTGTGTCGTCGCAAATAAATGTTGATTTTTTGGTTCTGATGAAAAGGTTCTCATCTTCTAGGATTTCTATAAACGTAGAAGAAATTTCAGGCTACATATGCAAAATTTTCAGGATGGGCAAAACAAAAGAGTTATTAATTTGATTTTCTTTTTTAATAATGCAAAAGTTGACACAAAGTCTTAGAATTTCGAACAATAACATTAGTGGGTTTGTATAAGGATTAACATTCTTACTCATGTTCTTAGTATAAAACCACTTCCAGATTATACTACTATTACTCAGTAACTTGGGAAAAAGTGTACCCCTATAGTGGAAAGCTGAAAAATTGCTCCTTCCAAAAAAAAATATGATTTTGATTTTACACAATATTGTTTATATAATTATAATATTATATTCTGGTATATACACCATATTTCAAATTTAAATTTATAATAACAGAGAACGTATGTAAAAATCTACATATATATTATTGACAGGGTAAGCAATGAAATATTTCAAATCCTGCTAAAATATTGGAAAAAAAACAGATGAAAAAAATGTAATTTTTTGTAAGAAAACAAAAACTTTCAAAAATCATGCCAAAACTCTTGGAAATCATGTACCTACCTCGAATGGAAAAATGTAAAAATAAGACTGCACGACTTGAACTTGTCTTAGAGTGATCCTTAAAATACCGAGTTGTTTGTATATTCGACTATGCACTTAACTGGTATCTTAACTTTATTTTACATTAAATATCCCCTTAAAAGCATTTAAAAATATGTAGCTGCCCACAAAGTCGTCCCTTTGACATGTGAGCAGTTTTTCATATAAAGAACTGAGATGAAGGATCTTTAAAAATAGAAATGTACGAGTACTTAGAAAAAGTAATGACCACATTGTTGTTAGATCTACGAAAATGTGTGTTTTTCTTCGTAGCATAAAAGTTTACATTTGAAACACTGTTTTTTGTGACAGTTTTCTTTATTGTTAGGGTAGTTTGGAATAATAATGTGCGTTTCAAGGCCCCTTACTTTAATACCTTGCAGACGCAATTTGCTCTTATACAGGGTGGCCCACGAATCGTGCTACAATAAGAAATTTAAATAACTTTTATTTTAATCGATGTATTTCCTTAATTTTTTTTATTGGATTAAAAATTAAATTTTATTTTAAATAACTGATGGTTTTTAAAGATGAAAGACCGCAAATGACCTCCACGCTCATCCACGCATATGCGGCACCTGATCAGAAAATTGTTCATTGCGGCCTGAAGGGTTGAAATTGGGATCGCCTCAATTATTGCCTTAATGTATTGCTTCAATTTAGTCAAATTACTGGGTTTCATTTACACTTCCTGCTTGACATAACCCCATAAATAAAAGTCTGGTGCAGTCAGGTCAGGTGACCTTGGGGGCCAGCGGAAAGTGCAGTTTCTGGATACGTGTGCACTTGCTCCATCTTGCTGAAACCAAATCCTGCTGAAAGGGATACGTCTTCGGCGAAGTTCTGGGTAAAAAACTCCTTTAACTTCTTTAAATAACGGTCCCCATTGACAGTTTGTGTTACACTGTTTTCTTCAAAGAAGTATGGCCCAACAATACACATTGATGAAACTGCGCACCACACAGTGATTCGTTCTGGGTGCAGTTCCATCTCATGGAGCATTTCTGGATTAGATTCACTCCATTTCGGCAATTTTGCTTGTTAACATTGCCGTTTAAGTCAAAATGGGTCCCATCAGATGTGAACAAACAATTTAGCAATGTGTTGTCTTCTTGGCCATTGCAATCATTTTTCGGCAAAACTCCAGGCGAACAGGCAAATCCTGAGGGTTTAACTTGCTTGTAATTTGGACTTTGTACGGAAACAAGCTTAAGCCATCATGAAGTATCCGTTGTAATGACCGTCTGCTAACTCCAATTTGCCCGATAAGTTTCGAGTCGAAACACTTGGATTTGCCTGTATTGCCGATGCAACAGCCACGATTGTATCCTGAGCCCGAACATTGGGATCTCGATGATATGGTCTTCGTTCGATGCTTCCAGATTCGGCAAACATATTCACCAGCCTCATAATGGTCCATCTACTCAACGGAGTACCGCCAAACTCCATCCTAAATTCCCTTTGGACGGAAATGACGGACTGCAAAGAATGGTATCGCTGCACTATCCAAATCCTTTTCTCAGTATCCCAAGCACTCATTTTGATAAATCTAGATAGTAGCCTATAAAATAAACAAAAATATAAGCCGATTACTCACTCTGAAAAAAAGTTATTACGTTTTATTTTTGTAGCACGATTCGTGGGCCACCCTGTATTCAATTACATCGTAAGCATAAGATCCTTAGTATGTTCAGGAACTTAAATCTCCAATATATCTTAAGATTTTTTCTAAAAAAAAAATTTTGGTATACCAAATTTAATAGGAATTTTAAAATTATTTAAAAAAACTCGTTCATTCTTTTTTCAAAATACTGAATTTAAAAAAAATCATCGAAATTGGTAGAGTTGTTACTAAGTAAGTTGAAAAAAAAAATTAAACGGTTTAATGTGGCAGGCACCGATAATATCATTTTAAATTATTTTTTGTCTCACCAAAATGTAAACCGTATACCCTCAAAAGCACAAAATTCTTGTAACAAAATCTTTAGAGTCGTTTTCAAAATAGTTTTTTTTTACAACGGTTGTATAACACGTGAGGCTAATTCCTTATTACACTATTACTCAGTACCTTGAAACCAAGCTGAACAAAATCGGTTCGATGAAATAGAATGTAGCTCGAAATACAGATAGACCGAACTGGATGACACACATTTATCGTGTTCTCTATCATCGCCATGTCAAGTTTAATCAAAATCTCGAGGAAGATTTTTTTTCTGAATACAAAACCTATACAGTACCTACATACCTTCCACATACAAAAAAGAACATATTCGCTTAAAGCATTTCAACGGATTTGGCTAAAGTCTTATCGTCGAAGCTATAGAACGTAAATATTCATTAAGAGATTTTAGTTTTAAAAAAGTCACCTTTCATGTAGTAGTGTGGTTTTTCTACTCACAATTATTAGTGGATATGATTAGTATGTATGTATATGCTTATTGTTCATGCACATGCATGCAGAAGACTTACACTACACATATTCCGAACGGGATGAAATTATTTGGCCTTTAAACATTCGGATTAGAATATAAAATGAAAGACTTAAATTCCTAGTAATAAGATACATCTGACGATCAAACTGACTTTTTAATTTTATTTCCAAAAGTTTATACATATAAACACTAGAATATTTATGAAAATAATTTAAATTTAATATTAAAACTGAACTACGAGTATAAACACCATTGTGCTCCAAGCTATTTAACTGATTTTGGTTACAACACAAAACTAAACATCTTCTTTATACTAACTCAATGAATTGAAAAAGATTTTGATACTCATAAATATTGAAATTCCCAAGCAATGGCCAAAATACCTAACTATAGATACTTAAATACATAATGTGTCAAATCATTTGATTTGAGATATTGATGCCTTACAAAATCTCGAATATCTCTTATTACCTACACATTTGGAATCTTTTGAATAAACATCCTTAAATAAGCTTTTATGTGTTGAAGTCAACTTAAGTTTAAAGACATTGATATAAAGATATCAAACTGCATTGGCGTATCCATATCCATACCATACATATATCAAAACATTATCCTTTAAACTTATTTTCGGATGAAGAGATATACATAACATACTCGTACATCGGATTATGTCCATATCACCCTTGCACTTTACGTTTAATTTGCATTTCATTATTTTTGTTAATTGAATAAACATAGTGATGATTAAAGGGTCGATATGTGTGTGTGGTTGTTATATAAATACATATGGAGAGTAATTATATAAACCCAGTAGGAAATTTTTAAAAAATTCATGCATGAATCACCAACT
The DNA here is from genome assembly GCA_910595825.1 of Philhelius pedissequus. Taxonomy (NCBI): domain Eukaryota; kingdom Metazoa; phylum Arthropoda; class Insecta; order Diptera; family Syrphidae; genus Philhelius; species Philhelius pedissequus. The sequence continues at coordinate 75,620,604 of OU343162.1, forward strand.
TTTTCATAAATGAGTGGAAGCTACACCCCATGAATTTGGTATGAAAACATCGATGAATTTAACATGGGGCTTTCATAGGCGTTCACCAAGTGATTTTCGGGATGAAAAATGGCATGAACGGTAAGTTGTGAAATCATTAGTTGACTTACAGTTGCTTATGCAGCGTGAAAAATGGCATGAATGCTCATCCATCAATTCACTCTGTTAATGTAACTCGTTATTTCGTATATGAGTTTTATAAGATGAGAAATGCCATGAATGGTCAATTATGAAATCACTAGGTAAAGCCCGTATTATATACCTACTTCTTTTTTCCTCATTTTATATGCTTTAAATAACATGAAAGTGTCAGTTTTCTGTGAAAGAGGAAATACCTATGTTTATTTTTTTAAGGAAACAGAAACATTGTATATGTATAACATCATTTTATTAATTTAATTCGACGTTTATTCAAAAATATAAACATTCAATTAAGAAAAAAAAAATACGTTTAGCTAATAATAATTAAAATGTAGTCTTGACAAAATCTTGATGCGTAAGTAAACCTTATCAATAATTGACTCTTTTAATTTTGATCTGATGTCGGTCTTAGCAATTCATTTTGTTAATTCTGCGGCGTAGGTTTTGCACTTTCAGTCGACAGCATTACGCATTGAGTAGGTATAATGCGCTAAAAGAAATATTGGCATTTTTAAATATTGTTTTCAATAAAGTCGAAGAAATACCCACCAGTTGCCAAATATCTTAAGGTTAATAATTGAAACCTTTCAGCTGGCTCAATACAATTTCTGAAAGAAAAAAACATTTTGATAAAAAAAATTAACTTCTTTTTGTTGTGTTAAATGATGATAATGATCGCGAACAAAACTGGAATTTCTGGTTTATATGTTTTTTCACTTTCTCTAAAAAAAACCAACGAATTTATGTCATGACCAGCGAAGACTGACTACTGTGCACATTTCTCGGGACAGGTAGAAAAAAAGGCAATGTTTTTTTTTTTTTTTTTTTTTTTTTTTTAATTTAGCTATATGCCTGTAAGACCTAAGGGCTTTTAAATGCAACCTTAATTGCACGGTACTAGTTTGGCACAGTGGATTTGAGAACCAGGTATTGACTGTCCCATTTTAACCCATGGGCGGCATCCAATTAAAATTTGAGGTATAGAAAAGAATGCGCCTAGCGAGGGGATCGAATCCACACGTCTAAGTTAGTAATCTTCCCATGTCAGATAAAACCTCTTTTTTTAAGGCTTTTTTGTTTGTATTTTTTTGTTCTCGGTAAGAAAAGAAAACAACCACGGCACCGCAGAGAACCAAACATTTGCGAACTCATGAACATATATTTACATTACCCTTCATCAGTGGAATCATCGTTTATAATTTTGTAACTGAAAATGTAGTGAATTGTAAGCATTCAATTCATTTGAATTTAGTTAACTGATGAAAAAATGGGCAACCGTTTTCTTATGAAATCATAACATACTACACTCATTGATGGAAATAGCCAATGAATCCATTGATGAATTCACTAAAGAAAAATTCATTAATGTCGAAATTTCCTACTGGGAAAGAAATACTGGAATGCATGAACACTTTAAACTGGCTTGGTATGGAATACATGAAGCCAAAATTACGACAAAATGATTATTCCTTGTATGATTGAATATTTTTTTAATTTCTTGGATACGATATTGTTTATAACACTAGTGATATTATAACTAGTAACAAGTAACTTTCCGAAGAAACATTTTTAGCTGCATAAAAGCATTTATAAATCCTTCAAGATCTAATCTTAAGGCTTGTTTATTTAGCAAGGAGCTCTATAAGTGAACTTATAGCAAATATCAAGCTCCCATGTAGCAAATTCATTGAGTATGAGAGCTATTTTTTGGTCTTATTCAGCCTGTTATCAGTGGAAAAAGTGACTTGAAGCTCTGTAGTACATGGGTTTGAAATTATTAAGACACCAATTTTGCCAGATTTTTTTTTGTATTAGGTTTTGTAGTACAAATGAAAAATATATAAATATTCTAATACTATTAAAGAATGAATCGTTTCAAAGTATGTAAAATATAAATGACGAATATGACGATAACAAAATTAAAATATATCTTTATGAAAATAAATAAGAAAAGAAATTCAGATTTTCGATTGTATGATAGCGAATTTCAAGTGCTCGTTAAATATTTTCAAATGTAGTGACGTTACTTCGTTAAATTACAGCGCGCCTACATAATTTTGTGTTTTAAGTCATCAAAATTAATTAAAAAAAAAAAGTTAGATAGTAAAAATATTTAAAAATTAATTTTCCAGAGGTGAAATAAGATTATTTTTGGAAAATAATTATAATTTCGTGTTTTCTTTAACTGAACTCCGAAGATGATTCTTTTTTAAAATGAAAAAAAAAAAGAATAATTGCATTCATTTTACATCTTGTCGCCATTTTTATTGTCAGGCAAGACGTTTCTTCCAATTAAGCTGCAATACTATCTTTTCTGGAGCTGCAATATTAACTGTTGGTGATATAGAGCTCTTATGTCGGCTTAAAATTCATTGTATATTTTCTAGAACTAGTTCCAACAAGAAGGCATTTTCGTCTTTTAACTTCATGTTATTGTTATTAGATAGGGTGCTTCAGAAATTAGAAGCACAAGGAAAGCAAATAATAAAACAACTTTAGTTTATAGGAAGGACATTTGTTTAAAGAATATTTCCTGAAGCATATTTAAAGCCTAAGTTGCAATTTTTAAAGATAAGAGTTTCAAAACTTTATTTAATAAAGCTGCTCGATTCACAGAGAAAATTTGTATCCTTAATGTGAAACCAAATCTTCTGTAAAGGAATTAACGCAGGATTATTTTTTTTTTGTGTATACGATTAGAAGTAAAGCTCTGAAACAAGTGTTTTTTTGTTTAAATGCTATGAAAAAAAAATGCACGACTGAATCGTACGATCTTGCCCTTGCAGCTAACAACTTTAATGTGGCTAACCATTGAGGTTTAGTTAGTTAGGTGTAGTTATCCTATGCAGGTGTAAAGCCTATGTAGGTAAGATTACTTTGATTCTTAGTATAATGAATTGTCGAATGGATGATTTAAGGAATAGTTACATAGGTACCTACCTACAAATGTATATTTAAATATAAGCTATGGATTTTAACTATGTGAGTTAGGAAATTTTTTATTTATTTATTAAAAATAGAAAAACTTTCTTTTTGAAAATTTTCGTACGCAGTTTTATTAACAATTTAAGGCACCACTTGTATACAAAAATTATTTTAATCGGTTCATCCAATGTTGAGAAAGTCGAAAATATGAAAATTGGTTCTATGGGAAGTACCGTTTATAAGTACGCAAAAAAAAAATATTTTTATACATAAAAGTGGACTGTACTAATTTAGGAGTAAACACATTTTTTTAACAAAATTCTTGAAGCAGTTTTCGAGAAATAAATGTTTTTCTTAACGGTTTTTTTAAATATTTGTATGGGCGGTACCGTTGTTTTTTATCTTAGGAATATAGTTTTTTTAACTGTTCAAGATAATGTCAAAAAACTACCAAATACGAAGTTTCGCAAAAATCCATTAAGTCGTTTTCGAAATTTTGAGTTTTCAACAAAAAAAAAAGTTTTTTTTTTAATTTCCAAAAAAAATTATTTTTGAAAAATTTTGGTGTTTAAACTTTTCATAAGCGTTTGCGCAAAAAATTTCAAAAAAATCAAATTAACCGTTTTCCAGAAAATCGAAAACCAAAAAAATGGTACTACTAGAGGTACCAAAAGTAACAATTTTTTTCCAAAACACAAATGACTAAAATGTTCCCTTTTGCTTCATTAATGAACTGTTTTTTTTTATTAGAATCGTTGGAACCGTTTTCGAGAAAAATAAGTTTTTTTATTTTTCGCCAGAAAAAAATGTATGGCAGCTACTGTTATTTGTCGTCTTAAAAAAACTTAAAAAAAATTGTGGGCATATTACCGAGCAAACAATATGTACCAAATTTGAAGCAAATCCATTAAATAGACAGACAGGCAGACAAACGGAATTGGGTGACCCACATTTTTGGTGTTCTCTATGATCGTAATGTCATTTTTGATTGTTAAATTTTTTTTGCACGAATCCATAACTTACCATATAGTACCTATAATCGCAAGTAAAAACTATATGTACATTACTATGCAAAACGAGAAATTATCAAATTTCATCCGCATTGTTTAACAGAGTAAATTTATAGTTCCAATCTGAACATGGCTAACTTACACTAAAAATATTGAATATTTACCTACACTCATTTATTTTTTATTTAAAATAATACATTTTTTTTTCTTGATAAAAAAAATATTTTGTATTTATTTTGGGCAACACCTTATTATAATATGGATTTCTGAGTAGCATTTGTCAAGATTTGTAGTTGGTCTTTTAATGTTATATTTTGACATTTCGAGATGCGCAAGCGTTCGTATTTTATTTCTAAATATAAAGCTATTGTTTTTAGAGCTCTTATGGTGTCTGCTATTGCATTTGTGTAGTTGAAAGCTGTACAACGGCCCTTTAGATGCGGAAAATTCAAGAAGCTCGTTCATAGATCGCATAAAAGGTATAATGGGGCAAGTTTGAATAATTAAACGTTGAACGAGCTGACAGTGTTGTTAAACTTCAGTATAGAACATGATTTAAAATAAAAATACATTGAGCTGTGAAATTATACCTTACAAAGCCATAGCTTTCGATTTCACTTGCTTGGAGCTGCAGAAGAACATAGTTTTGCATCTAATAGCTGTGACGATGTTACTTGGGTAGTAACTAGTAACTAGTGACTAGTAACTAGTAACTAGTAACTAGTAACTAGTAACTAGTAACTAGTAACTAGTAACTAGTAACTAGTAACTAGTAACTAGTAACTAGTAACTAGTAACTAGTAACTAGTAACTAGTAACTAGTAACTAGTAACTAGTAACTAGTAACTAGTAACTAGTAACTAGTAACTAGTAACTAGTAACTAGTAACTAGTAACTAGTAACTAGTAACTAGTAACTAGTAACTAGTAACTAGTAATTAGTAACTAGTAACTAGTAACTAGTAACTAGTAACTCGTAACTAGTAACTAGTTACTAGTAACTAGTTACTAGTTACTAGTAACTAGTAACTAGCATTCATTTATATAACATTGAGTGTGATTTCAAATTCTGTAATGACAATTCATTAGACATTGCAAATATTGGAATCTTTTTGAGAATTAAATCATTCTTTAATTTTTCGCTAAGTTTTGTAGATTTAAGGTAAGTTATTCTTAAAGCGTAGTACGCTGCTGATGCGAAACGAAAAATCCCATACAAAAATAACACGACGAAATCATGAACGAAAATTTTCGTTCTACTTTTCGTTTTCCAGTACGCTGCTGAACGACGAAATGTGTAATTTTAGTGGATAGCTGTACTAGATTTCTTAGTACGATTCTCCACTCTTTTCGTTCTCAATTTAATTGACCTGCACATTAATTGCTTGCGAAATTTTGACATTTCATTTTTTTTATAAAAAAAAAAGTCAAGCTCTTGTAATGCTTATTTGATTTTTCTTTGGCTTTGTGTTTTCTCTAGTGTCTGGTTTTTCTGTGCATTTCCTGTATTAAGTTATTCAAAATACATTCAATTCTAATTTTGTATCAAAACCAATTTCAAAATCGACTAAACTAAATCTGCAAAATGAAAATGGGAAGTTGGAAAGAAGCACACCCTTCACATATCTTATCGGCGAACAAGATATAGCTGATCTTTATTTGGAGTGCTGATTATAACCAACTATCGACTTTTCTCATACCTAGTGCTAGTGCTTAGATTAAAAATAACCTATGTCCTTTTAAAATTAATTTATTTTAAGTGACTACTAAATAAAAATATTATAATCAAGATTCAGTAGTTTGTTCTGCAATTAACTGTCCATGTCATGATTTTTAAAATAATACATTTGTTACTCCGACTTTTAAATTCTATGCGACCTTTGACACCATATAAATATAAAAAAAAACACTCTCCATTTCTAACAACATACTTTCAACACATAAATTAACTCAATTGCCACAAAGAAAAATCAAATCGACCGCCCGCTACTGGCAGTACGAATATGAATTTCCGACCTGGTCGGGACAAGATGTATCCAGGCCGGAAGCCAAAGGTAAGCGGCCTTTCGCTGCACCAACGACAATTAAGGAAATCATCGTTACCACAATAATGTTTGGTTGCAAAAAGGCCATCTTAAACGATACCCACCTCTATTTAGAAAGCCTGTTTCCGATCTCATTGATTGGCGATTTTATACCATACCCCAGAAATTATTTCTCAAGTTAAGATAATCTGTTTAATGTTTACTTCGTGAAAATCGGCACGGGATAGACATTGTTATTTAGTCTACAATTTCAGGTGATGACCTCGCTACTCCTTTGTTGTGTTGATAGAAAGAAGATGATGACAAATCACTTACCTTGCATTGCCATCGCTACCTTCTTTTTCTTTTCTGGACGAAGTTTTTTTTTTTTTTAATGTAATTGAACTATCGTATGGCAGATGCCCTGCTAGTGAATTTGATAGCAAATCAAGCTGCTTGCAAGCTGGTCACTTGTCAATTGGATTTCACATATAAGGCCATGCATTTTTACTATTCATTCGATTTTAGTATTAATTCAGGAAGCAAGGCGTATAGTTAAAATGGGAATCGATCAAAGAGCATTCGCAGCACAGCAGAGCGGTCAAGTACAAACCCACTAAGAAAACTCACTGATGAACAAGTGAAAATGCAACCCGTTCCAAAAATATATTCTAAAAGCTATTCACTGTTCTCTTGGAATATATAATCTGAAAATACTTTGGAGTGTATCTTTGGAACGGGTTATCCTAAAAACTTGGTTGATAACTTTTTGTAATATACTCTTGATGCTCTCAAAATCAGCATCAAAAGTTTTTATGTAGAAGCCTTATTGCAAAACTTCACTCTTGAAATACGCATATTTAGAATGATGTACGCGTATTCCTGGAGCTATTTTTTTTAATACAACTTCTTTGCAAAAAATGTTGATGCTTCCTTTGAAAGTATGAAGTGCTGATTCTCAAATGATATTGCTCGCCTTTATTGGACAACACGTTCCGAAGACATAGTCCATTATATTTATAGTCTGATTATATTTTTCAGATTATATATTTCAAAGTGAATAGTGAATAGTTTTGGAACTATATCTTTGGAACGGGTTGTCCAATAAAGGCGAGCGATATCATTTTAGAATCAGCACTTCATATTTTCAAAGGAAGCATTAACAAAACCAAAAGTAGTTTTGTCACCAAATTACTTTTAGATGTATTTTTTTGTCACCAAATTTCCTTTATATATAATTTTTTTGAAATAATTTTTGGACTTGAAAATGGTATCCGGAATTAGTAATAAACCATAAATTAGAACTCATAACCGTTTACACCATCCCAATGAAGCACGTAGTTTTCGAATTATAGAGTGGTTTACCTCGCTATTTCATTGATTTTCTTAAAATTGATAGACATTTCATCAAATCGGCAGATAAACAAGTTAATAAGTCCTAAAGTATTTGCTTAATTTCCATCATTTAAACGGTTCTGAGTTTTATTTGAAATCCTCTATGTGTAACCAGAACCATTTTAAGTCCAAGAATTATTTCAAAAAAATTACATCTAAAAGTAATTTGGCGACAAAAAATTTTCCATCTAAAAATAATTTGTTGAAAAAATTACTTTTTTTTTTACAACTTGTCAATTGTTTTTGACAGCTTACAGAACTCTCCGCAAATATTTTTCCGCTGTGGTTTTCGTTAGCATTTCGCTCTCTTAGTGGAGACCACCGAAAAATTTCGTTTCGCATCAGCAGCCTACTAGGCTTAATGCTAAAGAAAAGCAGAATGCAGAATCGATTTCCCTACCCAACTAATCGGATATATGAAAAAGTTAAACCCATTGATCATTTGAATAACAGTCCAGATTGAAAAAGTTTCTGGATTTTGTCTGACCATGAAAGTGGAAAAAAGTCAAGCTACAATCTTTCTGTAAATAATTCAAATCAAAAGTAAATATATAAATATAACTAAACTACCCTACTCCAATTACATAATTCCGAGATTATTACGAGTACCTACCTAGTTTTAAATTCCGAATACTTATTCTATTTGATTTTCCCTTTTTCTATAATTTTATTTTCTCTAATTATATAAAATCCAGAATAAAATATATCCAAAGGATACACCCCAGCAGCATCCTCTCACCCATTAGTTTATTTCAAGACCAACATAATCATGCTTTGAATTAATTAAAAATTACATTTTAATGATAATTGCCCTTTAACAACCCCTGAATACACGATTTGTTCTTAATGCACAAGCCCATTAGTAATTTATCTTCAACCCTACAAAAAAAAACAACTTCTGGAACCTCAAACAAAAAAAATTAAGCAAAACATTAATGGATACAAAGTTCGAAATTTAATTTTAAACATTTCAGATTTTAAAAGGATGTATACTCGTATACAGAAATGCTTTAATGAGATCACTTTGTTGTGCTTGCTTTGATTGTGTGATGCTGCAGCGGGTTAAATATCGTGTATTCTTTTTTTATTTCATTTAGTAAATGTAAATATATATTTTGTTAACTAAATCAGGATAAGCAACTCTAAGACTTTTAATTTAGGTTCGACTCTTTTTTTAGTATAATTTTTTGACAGGGCCGTATAATATAAACGGTGATTTTTTAAGAGCTTGGTTTTTGAAAATTCAAAAAAAACACAGAAACTTGTAAAAAGTGAATGAAATTTTTATTTGGATCGATAAATCAATTTCTGCCATTTACTTTTTAAAAATAATTTCACTTAAATGTTGCCCGCGGCTACGCTTCAGGTGGTCCATTCTGAAGGTCCAATTTTGGCAAACTTTTTCACACATTTCGGCCGGAATCTCACCAATGACGCGTTCAATGTTGGCTTCCAAGGCAGCAATCGTGTTTGGCTTGTCCCCATAGACAATAGACTTAACATAGCCCCACAAAAAATAGTCTAACGGGGTCAAATCACATGATCTTGGTGGCCAATTGACTGCGCCAAAACGTGAGATCAACTGCTCACCAAATTCGCCTCTCAATTGATGCATGGTGGAGTGTGGCATGTGGCACCGTCCTGTTGGAACCACATGTCGACCGAGTTCAATTCTTGCATTTTCGGCAAAAAAAAATCTGTTATCATCGAACGGTACCTTTCTCCATTGACCGTAACCCTGCGGCCTTCATCGTCCTTGAAGAAGTACGGCCCAATGATGCCGCCTGCCCATAAACCGCACCAAACAGTGCATTTTTCGGCATGTATTGGTAGCTGCTGAATTGCCTCTGGCTGCTCTTCACTCCAAATACGACGATTCTGCTTATTCACGTATCCATTTAGCCAAAAATGAGCCTCGTCGCTGAAACGGACGTAGCTTGCGAAACACATTTTTCACAGAGCACGAATTTTGATAATAAATTTCAATAATTTGCAAAGTTGTTCAGGCGTAAGTCTATTCATGATGAAATGGCAAACAATACTGAATCGAAATGTCAAATGTTCGTGGAATTTGTCATGTGTGATCTGTCAAAAATATAAACGTCAAAAACCAAGTAGCAAAAAAATCACCCGTTATAACAAAACGCCCTAAGGACCTTAAGAGACTAAGGCCCGTTTGCTGATACGAATCATAAATATTTATGTTCAACTTAAAACTCTTATGGGCTACTTTTTTCTCTGCGAAGCTGTCACATAAGTTCTTAAGTACAACTTAAATGCTTAAGTTGTTTTTCAACAAACGGGCCTAAATGTTATTTCTACGTTGAAGAAATATAACATGTTATTTTGAGAATTTGAAGAAGGTGTAGAAGTTATGTTTTATTCTGTTTTTCATAGTTCTGGAAAATTGTTTTGAAAATTAAAACAAAAATGGCACTTTTCGACAGTTTTGGTGCACTTAGAATACCTGCATGGTACGGTTTTTTCTTAATTAATAAATTCTTAAGTTTAATAAATTCATAATTTTAATACAGAATTTGGGCAAATAGAATTTAGAATAAAATGCACGACTGAATCGCACGAACTTCTCTTATGTTCGATCACACCATATCCACAAGATTCCTAGAAGAAACGGCTAAATATATTTTTAAAGCAGTTTTGAACTTAATTTTTAATAAACCAAATACTTTAAGTTTTTTCTACAAAAAATATTGGTATGATAATGTTAAATATTAAACAATATAAATTGAAAAACAAAAAAAATCGCCCAACCGTTTTAGAAATATTGAATTTTCAAAAAAAAAAAAATATTTTTTTTTTCAAAAATCCAAAAAGCCTTCTATATAAAAATTGTGATCAACATCCATAGAGCCGTTATTGAATGGCGGGTACCGTTAATAACAAAATATGTACAAAAAATTTGTTAGCCCATATGTGGACTATAGGTATCTATTAGTAGTACACAAAATTCTTATATAATGTATATCGGAAGTAAAAAGTTATTGTTAATATCTCATTTTAGCTTGCGATATTATGTAAGTATATACTTATTTATTAAGAATTAAACAATTAAATCAAACTTGCCATTTAGTTGATATTTAACATGAAAAAAGATGGTCCAGCAATTCCGTTTATCTGACTATAGGTCGTTATAGAGCCTAATCCGATAAAGCGATTTTGTTCAAATTTGGTACTTAAGCGTCTTAGAAATCAAATTTTGTGTATCCCCAAAAATAACTGTATCAGCCTTAAAACCAGTATAAGAAGAGGATTTTGAATTTTAAAAAATCCGGTTTATTATTTTGGTCAACAGAGAAGTTTTTCAACTGTACCTGCCATAGAACGGGTTTTTTCTTTATTTTCGACTTTCTATATTCGATTTAGATAAAAAATTGTATATAATTTTACATTATAAACAAAAATAATTTTTTGGAAAATTTAATATTTCCAGAACCTTTGGGCGAATGTTATTATGTTTTCTAAGTTTTTACTTATAGTTGGTGTCAACATGTGTTTTAAAAAAAAATCAATAAATATTGTATATAAGGAATTAATTTAACAAAAAAAAATAAAAAAAAAATTACTTAGCTGTATATATTGCGAATCGTGTGCTTACAATGTGTTCGAAGTGCAAGTACGTGCGACCCTTTCGTGCATTCTAATGTTTTAATGATTAGATATGTGAACTAAACATTGTAAAAGTTCGCGAATCTTAGCATTTCATTAACTGCAAACAAATTATAATAAAACATAAACAATTAAAATGAATGTTTGTGGATAAACTAAATTTTACTAACTTAAATTCTTTTATACATATTTTTAAATTTTTTTCTAAAAATCTTAGGTAATGGTATTTTTTTTGTTATTTATAATATAAGTTTAAACATATAATTTAAAAAAAAAAATATTTTTTCAAAAATCGAAAAAATAGTGTTCGAACATTTTGGTATGCAGTATAATTTGTAATTCGAAGGACCTACTATTTAAACATTTCGATCGAAACCCGTTGAACTGCTTATGGGAAAAATAAAAAAATAGTTGTATGGCAGAAACTGCCAAAAACAAAACATGTAACAAAAATGTTGACCCAAATGTAGATTCTACCAAAAGGAGTTTACACAATAGTTTTTTATCAAAATCGTTAGAGATGGTAGAGAAAATTGTATGGTAAGTTCTGTTCTTCTTGGGGCTAAAAAAGCGATTAAAAAATCTATTTAAAATAATCTCGTAAAACGCTTAAGTACCCAGTTTGAAGAAAATCAATTCAGCCGTTCGGGCTGTAGATCGTTCTACAGACAGACAGACGGAATTGAGGGACCCACTTTTTTGGGTTCTCTATAATCGTAATAGTAAAGTTTGATTAAAATCTCGAGTTGTGTATCTGTCTGTCTGACGATTGTGTGTAGAACGATATACAGTCTAAACGGCTGAACCGATTTTTTTCAAACTTGGTACTTGAGCGTTTTATGTAATTGTCCAAAATAGATTTTTAGATCGTTATTTTAGACCCAAAAATTACGGTACTTTCCATAAAAATTTTTCTACCATCTTAATTATCTCGAAAACGGCTTTAACTATTATGGTAAGAGATGGTATTTGTACTACCTTAGGTCTGGTCTACATTTTGGACAATTTTTTTTTTACATATTTTGTTGATTTTCAACGTTCTAATAAACGGCTCAACGGATTTCGATTAAAATTTTTCTTCGAATTACTGCATTTAACATTTTTCAAAAAATTGTTTTTTTTTTTGAAAATTCAATTTTTTCTCAAATTTTGTTTTTAAGCTTATGTATTATATATAAATCTTGTGTCACGTGGATGTGTTAAATGAACACCGAAACTATCTAACCGATTTTCATGTTTTTTTTTTGAAATGTTTATTTTGCTGGCGTTCCTAAGATACGATAGTTTGTAATACTTAATATTTAAAAATAACGGTACTTGCCATACAAATTTTTCTACCATCTTGACTATTTCCAAAACGGCTCTAACGATTTTGATAAAAAAAAAGTGTGTGCACCCTTTTAGGTATAGTGTACATTTTGGTCAAACATTTTTTTACATATCATGTTATTAACGATACCTCCCATACATTTTTTTTTTATTTTCGACTTTATCATAAACGACTAGATGGATTTCCATCAACATTTTTATATAGGAGGTCCGAATTATAAATAATACTGCATAGAAAATTGTCGAAAAATATTTTTTTTTGCATTTTTGAAAAAAATAACATTTTTTTTTGAAAATTTAATATTTCGAAAACTGGTTAATGAGTTTTTTTTTTGAAATTTCGTTTTAAGTTTATATTATTAAATATTTAAATTTGCCACGCCAATTTTTTAGAACAAAAAAATAAAGAAATTTTGTAAATAAAAAATTAAGTAAAAAGACTTTAAAAATATATTTAAATTCGTAATCTTTTACATGCGATGTGATCGAACATAAGAGCAAGTACGTGCGATCCAGCCGTGCATTTTATTTTATATTCCATATACAAAAAACAAGAGAAACGTGAAAACAATAGATATGTATGACTATCTGCGTCGTTGTTGTGAGACAATCAGGGCTCACACTTCATTAATTTTATTTAGTATATCTTCTTATCTCTTCTTTTATATATAAAGAACAATCCAAATTATGTTTGTGCGCGAACTACTTTTTTCGGCTGGATCGATTTGAATGATATTTAAGAAGGTCTTAGGACATGTTTGGAGAGTGCATATAAGAAATCTTTTGCTGTCCGATGGCTAAAAGCAGAGTTATGACCAAAAATGTCACTCACATGTTTGTTATTATTTATTGGTATAAATAATGTGTTTTGTATACACACACTCCTACAATATACTACAACATTTGATTCCCATTAAATGAATTTTGATATTTTTTTTTTGTCGAAATTTCTGGAATATGATATGGATTTCTTCTGATTTTACGTGACGTTTATCGAACTGTCTAGAATGTTCCATGGATTTTTTGGCCGATTAAAAGGTGGAAAATTTGTTTTGAGGCTTGGAATATTTCGGTCAATTGAAATTCATTGTGATAGAAGACGTTTTGTGTGGGGATATTTACGAGATATATAATAGATGATGCTGTTCTGCGATCAATGCCACAATTCAATATATTGCCTCAAACATTGAGGCTGTGCGCGATTTGACAGGTGTCCTTTTTCACATTATCATTTTCTATTCAGCAAATGTGCTATTTTTCTTGCTGCAATTGATCCGAGTTTTTCTTTTCAAAGTATAAAGAGTGAGGTTATCCAATTAGATTGCGGCCGTTCATTGCGAAACATTCATTCATTCATTTCATTTGAATATAGGTTTAGTCAAAAATGACTATGTTGTTTTTTAGGGAATCTAATGCCTCCTAATAAACAATTAAACTTTGGACGACGTACACGTCTTGCAATAATTGGTCAGAATGTCCATGGTAATCAAACGCAAGAGGAACGTGCAGAAGAAATGAATGGGTACGTGTCCAATTTTTTGCGGTGCACAATTACCACCTCAAATGCGACAAAAAGTTATTAGAAGAGTACCTACCAGTCCTAAATGTATCGCGCTGCTTTGGAATACTATTCTGCAATCGCATTAAATATTAAACCGTTTTTATTAAGAATATTTTGCATACAATGTGATCGAACATAAGATCAAAAAAGTGCGATGCAGTCGTGCATTTTATTTTGTACTAATTGTGACTTTCGACCACGCTTCTTAAACAATAAAAATAAAATGGGTGTCATTTCATGCAGAGACTAAAGACATTCTTCTTCTATTCAATAAAACAAACATCTCTGAATTACTTGATATTAATGAACATTCCCTTGAATTGTTATTGCATCACTTTATTCTAAATTTCATGAAAAAGTATTTTCTATCTTAACCCCATTTTAATTATTAATATTTGAATTTCTAATAACACACAACATTTATTTTCTTTCTATTTCTAGGTAAGTCTTGCATTGTGACTCTCAACTTGTGTCGTTAAGGTACTTAAGTTAAAATGCTACCCAGGTAAGACTATAGTCTGTCTGACAGAAAATAATACATTTTTCACCCCAATAACTCATTCTGCATTTTAATGGGGCAACATTTTGTAGTGGACCCGGCGACCGGCACGACTACGTTTAGTGTTGAAGTGCAATGGTGCTTCAGAAATAAAGTACATTCCTATCCAAGTTTATTGAAAAGTGCTGACAATGACAAAGCTCTAACAACTGCATAGCCTAGTATTTAAAAGTATCATCATAAGGCATAATGCTAAACATTCTTACGTCAATTCAGCTTACCATGTGTCTTTTAAGTTTACCTTGGCCATCAAGGATTAATATCTCTACATTTCTACAAAAGGGTTGTACCCGTAATATGACACGGAGAAAGAAATTGAATATATTGCAAATTATTGTCACAATTAATGTGAAAAAGAAGCCATTATCCATGCGAATATGAGTTAGAGGAAATAAAAGCGATTCTGCCTCAATAGTGTGTGTATTATGGCAAAGGTCAGATGTCAAGGCATGCGACTCTACTTATAACAGATATATATATATTTTTGAGCACCTCGTATACATAAGTATACCTCTTGTGTAGATGTACGTGTTCAATGTTCATATGTATATCAATGCGGTTTTATCCTTGGTGTTTGAATGAGTCAAGAGCCAATGAACGAGTCCTGGTTAAAAGGCAGACGTTAAGGGAGGGAGAAAAGTACGATTATGGTATGTGTGCGGGTTTCTAATAAAAAGGAAAAAAAAACGACATAGCAAAAGCATCAATGGCTATGGTTAAGTTTATTACTAAGTTGCGGAGGATTATTATTATTAAGGCCAGGCAAACACACAGTTGTGAGCTTTAAACTTAAACACACATGGGACAGGGTACAAGTATATGATGGTATACTTAAAAGAGTTTATAGTGGCGGCCTTTACATGTATATGTGCAAATAGATTTTTTGGTTATAATGACTACTATTTATGTAAGATGATTTTAAATGTGTGTACGTGTGGTTAGATGGGTTTAATTCGGTTGGATTGACTTTAAACAAATAGTTTTATTTAAATGGATGTGATTTTATATACAGTGTATCCCGCATATAATCTAGCAAAATAATATTTTGTATCTTACTAGAACATTGAACTATTGAATCAAATAAGAACATCACTTAAGAAATATTCATTCTTATACTCAGACAATTTTATTGTACTTTTGTTTTATCCACACTTATTTTATTATTGTTCAAGTGCAGTTGTTTGCCTATACTTACTTATCCATACCTTCACTGCTTGAATTAAGACAGCCTTCCATCAGCGAATAAAATTGACAGTGAAATACTGACGATTCTCATTTTTAAAAGAACAAAAAAACATATAGCGTAATGCAGCCTCGATGTTCACATGTAGATTATATTGCTCTAAATAATATAATTTAGCAAAAAATTTAGCCATAAATAAGCCTCATCGCTAAAGACAATTTTTCGATAAAAAAGCGGATCCCATGATTTTTTAATATTTTGTGCCCAATCGCTTTTTCAACGTTGTTTAAAACTGCTAAGACGGCGATTGTAACGTGCGCGAATGGAATATGTGCTTACGTCGAACAAAACCATAATTTTGGTACAAACAATGTCATAATCAGATAAAATTGAAGTACTGACAGTTTGCAATCTGACAATCATGGATTGCGACTGACAGTTCAATACTTTATTGATATCTCTATCGGTAAGCCGAAAAATTGTCATATTAAATTCAGAGGGGCGTAAGCGAACGATTTCAATAATCGAGATATTAGTATTCGAGTGATAAAAATAATCGAATGATCATTCGAATTATGAAAGAGCATACGAAATTTGGGATAATTTAGTATTATGCACATATTTTAAATATTATTTGAATTTAGAAAGGTCACAAAAGGAATAATGCTTTAAATTTTTAGTAGGTACCTACATGATCTGTTCGTTTCTATCATTCATTCGAAATGAAATCGTTCGATTCTTCCATTTTCATGCGATCATGCCTTAAAATAAAAATCTCAGATATTCGTAACCTATGTAACTGTATCTCGAGTCATCAACCAACATGCAACAAACTGTATTCGAGATTCGAGTGATTACTATGTCTATTACTATTTTACTAATTCATTCGAATAATAAATGTTACAGAAACAGATACAAAAATGCATGTATTCGAGAACTACTAGTGATTACTAGTCTCATTTCCAGTTCGGACCTCTACACGTACAAACAATCTACAATAGTATAGTCACTCATACATCACAATACCTCTTGTATCTTGTACCGCATTTGCATTACGCTTAACAAGTATTGCTTGTGGTGTAGAAATGGAGAAGTCCCATTAATGATAGATGAAGCGTTAGTCGAATGATGAATGGAAATCATTCGAATGACTTTAAATGAATCATCGAGATGTCTCGATATATCGGTTATTTCATTCGAATGCACACATCAATTAAATCGAAAATCGTATCATTTTTGGTTCAAATAACATCTCTGTTTAATTATAAGCAAAAACATCCCTGTTCGAAGATATGAGGGCTAATAAACTTAACCGCGAATTGCTTGGCAGCGAGGTTTACATCACATTCAACGACAGTAGTAAGTAATAAAATCAAAGTGTGTTTTTCGCACTTTTCACATCTGAAAGAAAACTGTATTAGTGAACCTCAAACATTTCATTAAAATCATTAAAATAGTAATGAATGTACGTAAGTTAGTCAAGTGAATGTTTAATGCGCCCGCTCTAAGAAATGCGATTGACATAATTCTTATTTGATATGTAATTGTG
This sequence comes from Philhelius pedissequus, assembly GCA_910595825.1. Taxonomy (NCBI): domain Eukaryota; kingdom Metazoa; phylum Arthropoda; class Insecta; order Diptera; family Syrphidae; genus Philhelius; species Philhelius pedissequus. The sequence goes on from OU343162.1 coordinate 75,637,945, forward strand.
GTTAAATTATTTTTTGTGTAATATTCATCAGAATTCATTTCCAGTTTTTCTTTTTACAACAGCACTGCTTTTCAACATTTTTCCTGGACTATCAATTTTTACTTGTGATTAACGGTACTATAAGGCAAGTTAAGCATTCGTAAAAAAAGAATTCTAACGATCAAACATGACATTACGATCATGGAGAAGCCTATAAAAGTGATCGACAAAAAATGTCTGCCTGTCCGTCTGTATTTATAACGAGCTGCAGCCTTAACGGCTTAAACGATTACCTTCAAATGTGGCATGTGTGATTCTTTTGGCATTCCTCAGAGGGGAAATTGAAATTTTATTTTTAGACCTAAAAATAACGGTACCTGCCAAACCATTAAGGCAAATCTTATTTTTCTAAAAAACGATTTTTATAAAAAAATTTGAGAATGTTTTGGTTGTTGGTACGGGCTATCATTTGATCAGAACCAAATTTACAGTAAAGGTCTATTAACGATACGTTTCTTATAACGGTTTTTTTTTATTTTTGGCTTTCTCGCTAACGGTACATTAGATTTCTGTCAAATTTTATATCTGAGGAGATCTATGTAGCCAAACTAATTCTGCATATCAAAATTTTGAAAATTTTGTTTTGTTCCAATTAAAACTAATTTTTGAAAAATCAATATTCTTAAGAATAATCCCAATTTTTTTTTTAAGTTTTATAATGACATGTATATTAATAAACTTTAAAAAACTACATACCAACATTTCAAAAAAAAAAATTGTTTTAAAAAAACTAAAAAAAAACAAGATTTCATCAAAACCCGTCCTACAATTTTCGAGATACTTTTCATAAAATGTTCATTGATCCGTGGCATTTGTAGAATGGAACCTATATTACCATTCCTTGAATCATGAATTCGACAATTCATTATACTAAGAATCAAGGTAATTTTACCTACTTTAAACCTTCATAGTAAAACTAGACTACCTTCTATACCTACTAACACAGTCAGTGGTTAGCTACTACTTTACACTAAAGTTTTTAGTTACAAGAGTAAGTTCGTACGATCCAGTCGTGCATTTTATTTGTTTCGTCTACATTTGAGAGATGTAATTTTTATGCGCCTATAATTGGGTCTGACTGTAAGATAAAGTAGGTATATTCAATTTTTGTTTGGAGCATTAAAACTTTAAGATTATAGTAAGATTGATGGTGCCAACTAAACCACCCACCTTGAACCTATATTATTGAAAATGATCGCCAAGTTCGTTAACAGTGGTTTAAATATGTAACCAAAGGTTCTGATTAAATGACCCTTATAAACAACATTCGTATATTTAACCGAATAGAAATAGCTTTGATTTAAATTTTCGTTAACTGCGAGTATTATAATTAGGAAATGAATAAAACTGGGTCTGTGCGAAACAAATTAAATGGTTAAGTATATATTCAGACGTGAACGTCTCACTTATTTAGTGAAATTCCTATTAATAAACCATGAATAACAGTCATGTAGCAACTGTACATCAGAAGGGACAATCTTATACATATACATTTGTGTTCATATATTGGGAAACATTCACATGAAGTGTTGCCATTTCTTCAGTGTTAAACGATAGAAAGATATTATATTGCAAAACAACATGTTTATTAATAAGAACATTTATTGGAACTAACTGTTTTTCTTGAAGATTGGATATTTTTAACTTAAGATGTTCGATTAGCCTGGAACTAAACCAACAAAATGCATCACTCGTCAATCATGAGCGTACTCTTAAGCTGGCCTTATTAAGGTTCGCAGTTTTCTTAAATTATTTTATTTTAATACAAAGTTTCTTCTTTTACCTTTAAAGCTAAAAAACAAAAACCCTTTAAGATTGCCAAAAAGTTTGGATTTTCTTTAACTCAAACACTCCGCATAACAATAATTATATCCTTCAAGGTTTTTCTCCATAACTTTTTTTTTGCGAAAAGGGATTTTTTTTTGTCTTGTAAAAAGTAACTTTTAAATGTAACATTATGTTGCTTTTAATTGTTTCATTATACGAAAAAGAAAATAATTTAGATACTTTTACTTCCTCGTCTTTTTTTTTATGGTTCGCTTCCTTAGTAAAACATTCCTTTATTATGGCATTGTAGAAGAAAAAGTTCTTGGATAAGTGTAGTAATTTCATTTTTGTTAGCTTCCAGTCTTAAAAGAATAAAAAATGCAAATTCCTACAAGACGATGGTGAGAATACTCCTTGTCTTCTTTTGTGGCTTTTGTTAAGCATTTTAAGCATTTCCTATTGAAGTCTATTCTGGTCGGACAGTACCTAGATATATACATACACTGAAACAAAAAACCTTCTATTAAATAGTAGATTAAGAACAAACTTTGTTGAGAGATTAGGGTAGCTGAAGCTTTGAACTATATTCTCAAAGGAAATACCATCAAATTGTAAATTGATGAATTGAGAACGCCTCAAGGGATTGGTGCAGAAAGTTTTGGACCGAGAACCAACGTTTTCTTTAACCATGAAACAGTCAAATGTAAATATGCAAAACGTTAAACCGAAAGTAATTACAGCAACCAAAACATTGCCATCATGTAAAACGACGCAATTCGAGCAATGACGACGTTAACGAAATTATCGCTCTTAGCGCTATCATTGGAAAACATCCTTCGTCAACTTAAACATAGGAAAAACCTTGATTTTTAAACAACTTCTTACTGGCCAATATAAGCTTAGAACTAAGCTCAACATTACTGACAGTGTCACCTTAAGATTTTGTTATCTCCATAATGATTCTACATTTAGTAACTTTTACTTAAATTAACTTAAATTTTACCAATTGCTCATTGTGTGTAAGATTCGTTAGTAGAACGCGCCCAAAGCCAGAACAGGTTTTGGAATGTCTGAATATTGAACCGCAGCCAACTTCATAATCGTCTGGTATACATACATTGCTTTTATTGAATTAAATTTGGTTTATTTCTTTCTCAATTTTGCACTATACTCAGTTCAATTTATATTTTCTGTACAGGCCTTATGGGGGAGCTTTTTCAAACACACTGGTGCCTGCTGCTGAAATTCCCAATGAAAATAACCACTGATCTACCTAAAAATTATTTTTGTAATCTTGTTAAAACCAGCATATATCCCTCCATGACCTAACTACTGCACATATAAGTGCACACTGCTGGTTATGTGCATAAAAAAAAACTTATTGAATCAGAGATACCACTGCTATACGTTTATGGTTATTTAGTATGCTTACTACTGCAACACTGTAAGAGCTTTAAAACAGTACGAATTTATTGGCATATCTAACAGTCAGATTGAAATTCAAATATCCTATTTTCCCTGTACTGAAAATATACATTGAACAGAGTATAGTCAGAGTAACTCAACCAAAAACATTAGCCGTGTTTTTTGGTCAAAAGCTATCCGCAACCTCTATGCCTCTCATTCTAGCTACAGTGGTTTGCATAAATCTGTCATTCAATAAAGCTCTCACAGGGTTAGTAGTGTTTACTTTAAATGGACCCAAATATGAAAGAAGAGTATGTAGGGTTACCGCCTTTTTTTTGAATAGGTGTTTTTATTTTATTGATTTATGTATTTTTACAAATCTGTTTCCACAGCACCATGAGGTTAGATAAAAGGGTACCATACGTAGGCCTAATGACTTTCATTTTTTTATTTTGAAAATTCTTAGGAATTTTTTTTGTCGCATCAAACCTTTCTTTTTTGTCGGAACTTAAATCTTTTGAGATCTTCGAAGCCGTTTGGAAGTAATTGCACAAAACTCTAAAAAAAAACACACCTCTTCAAGTATATACGAGTTAAAAACACAAACTGCACTAAACTTTCAAACAAATACAACTCTTAAAAATACAATTTACATAAAAATCCTTTACTTCACATTAATTGACCACGCGCTACGAAAATCTATGCAAATATTGTTCTTCTTCCAAGAAAACAGCTAATTATTTTCCACACATTGAAAGAAATGCAAAAAAGTAAAACACTCCACGATAACACTCATCATTAAAAACTTTTTTTTTTAAAGCTCTCAAATCATAAGCACCTGAAAAACTAAATGAGTTAATAAATGCACATGGTTAACTCTGAATACAGATTAATATTTATTGGGGGTTGAATATCAGCAGCAGCGATATAACAAGGCAAAAGCAATTCAGGCCAGTGTCCACCTCCATACTCAGATGTGCGCTCAATAGGACGTTGGGTCTGCGTCAGATGCAATCAAATTTACGGGCGGACAAACACTTTTATGGAGGAGTTCTTTCAATTTAGTATGATGCAGAAATATGGCACGCTACTGATTTTGAAAAAAGCTTTCCTTTTTAGTTATTCGAAAATTTTTGAAATAACTCAACAAAACTTTTTGTTTTTTACTCACGATATGATCGAACAAAACAGGAGAATATATAACATGGAGTGCTAGTTAATGTATTGTGGTGCATGAAGCGTCCATAGGAGGCGCTCTTTCACTTTCAGTAAAAGTTAAGGTTGCATATTCGTGCGACACTTGAATATTAAAGATACTTTAATAAAAGATGTTTGAGTAGCTTTGTGTCAGTTGCTGTCAAATTGCCTACAAAACTAACTAACTAAAACTTCAGAAGCACCCTCTACTAATGCTCCAAAATTGGAATTGTAACAAGCATTTAAGGAACAAGTTAGTGCATACGAGTATCTATTATTAAGTAATAGTCCTAGTCCTCTTATTTTTCCATTAAAAACCTATTCTAAAATGAATTTCATACAATGAGTTGCTGGTTAACTCAGTACAAGCTGTTTAGGCATAGCACTAACAACATGTGAATGAGTAAGACTAGTATACCGATAAATATGACAACGAATAAAAAAAATAATGCGAATTATAAGATAAATAAGACATGGAAATTTCTCCGCATTAGCTCAGCCGCCATCCATGGAGATAAGATCTGAGACAACAGCCACCTCCAGTCTCAGAACATTGAGCCACACATCTTTCCTATCCTTCTTTTTCTTCCTTAAACTCACGCCCGCGCTGTGTTGAAACATTTAAAGGGTAGTATAATCCATTGAGCGCGTGTAGATTATAAATGGGTTTTCGCCCAAATTTCGTAAGAAATACATTCTAAATATGTATTTCAAAGTATAGTTTATTGCTTAGTCAGAAAATGTCAAATTATATTGGCGCATGTCGTAGATAATCAACTTGGACCTAAAATAAGAGTCAAACCAGAATTTCACGATTCCGCGTCTTCCACGGGCTTCCAATTTTGCTTTGGATTGATTTTCCAAAAAACACGGCTTTAGACGTCACCCACCAATTGTCACTTTCCCCTCTCCGAAAGTACTCTTCTACTACGTTTCCATCGACCACTAAACCGTGATTTAAGGATTTACCATACAAATTTTAATCTTCTCAAATGAACATTTGAGAAGATTAAAATTATTTCCATATCGAAATGAACACATTCATCGGGAAAGTGAATTTCTCTCTTCGGTTGACACAGATGAAGCTGCCTGTCACACTTCTACATCATAGGAGAAAATGAAACGATGTATGCATTTTGAATAGTGCTTTCAAAATTAATCTACTTTTGGAGCATTGGAAGCACTTTTTGAGATAAGTAAGTCTACAAGAGATTAAAGTTCGGTGGAAACGTTGTATTACAGCTGTAGAAGAATGCACAGCAGATATTGACTTCTCATAGAAAAACATCCTCCCTATTATTAATTTATCCGTAACACATATTTATTAACGCATCTTAAACGATTTCTAAACATAAAAAATTATTCAAAATTGCTAAGACTTATTTTTTTTTAAATTTGCATATATATATAAAACTAAGACACCAAAATTAGTTGTATAAACGTGTTATGCATTAAACGTACCTAAAACTTTATTCAAATTAAGCCGAGATTATTAAATTAAACTGAATGTATTAGGACATATTTAGACAACGTTTAGATTGCGTTTATTAATACGCATTTGGCTTATCCCTGACTTATTATTAAGCAATCCATCTAGTTCACGAGTGTTCTTTAGGAATCTAATAATTACAGTTGCTAATATTTTACATGTATATAAAACCATCATATACTATCAGGAAAAATTTCCGTTAAGTTACTCCACTTTTTCACTCACACCTGTACAATTTTAGTTCAAAACTTTGTTAATTTCTCTTACAGTAGACTAGGTTTTTCCTTAGCATTTAAGTTACACTTAATCTTGTAAGCTACTCTTCCCTCCGCTTAAACTGAAACGTAACTCTGAACGTTTCTCGTATGATGTCGACATGTTTTATCAGAATCCATTTTGGTATTCTTTGCTAATTTTTTGTCTATTTGCGAAAATAAAAAAGACGATATATGTACTTAAAAACGAAAAAAAAAAACAATCAACATTTTTATACGTGTAATGCTCAAGGTAACTTTTTCATTGAGAATATAAAATTCAAGTAAATATAAACCCATGCCAATATAATTTTCCGGACAAAAACTTTAAAGTCTACAATTTTCTTGGGGAAATGAAATAATAGAGAATATTTTAAAAGGAGCAGAAAGCACTTCGTTTGAGCTTTTATGTGATGTGGTTAAAAGAACTTGTGATTCTCATTTTTGGTAAAGGTTTCTCCATATTTTACTTTTTGGTCTTTACTCGTGTTTCGCTTACATACAAATTCAACACAACCCTGAACGAGAAAAAGGAGAAAATAAAATTAATAAAAAAAAAACCGAATTATTAGAAAGTGCTTCGCTGTTTAATTAAAAAATTCTTTCATAAAACTTTTACTCATTTTTTGTGGGTTTTATTATTTTTTTTTTTCGTTTTCGCCAAGGATCCAAAGGAATCTCCAGACAGGCTTCATTTTATAACTTTATATACATACATTTTTTTAAATTTTTTTTTTGCATTTTTTGAATTCTTAAGTGGATTTCAGCGACTTTCGACGAGTTGAATGCACTCGGATTTGTTTTCATCCATTTACAAAACTTTATGACCAAACAAAATATAGTTAGCTATTTTGGTAATAGCTATCCGCATCAGGCAAAATTGATGCTTAATTAGGGTTCTTTTGGTAGTTTAATTAATGAGGTAGGTACTCTTAAACGGAGCAGAATAATTGTGAAAATTTAGTCGTGGAGTGAAGTTGCATTTAAAATAAAAACATTTTTTCACTTTAAATAATCGATGGAAAGGATTTTTTGGGAAGTACATTTAGGTGCATAACAAAAATGGATCCCTTTTCATAGTAGAATTAAGGAGGTAGGGCAAAGGTATTATTCACATAAACGTTTTACACAGATCTTTTCATATAACAGAATTTTGTGGTGAAAGGAAATATAAATCCTGAAAGAAAAAATGTCTGTGAGCTGTGACATAACGAAATGTTGTTTGTTTTGCAAAAAAAAAATGTCTGACAGTGACAGTTTTGCGAGAAGGCTATGGTACATGTTGAAATCGTTATGATTATAATATTTGCTTAGATTAGTTTTCTTTTCAATAAAAATAAAATGCTTCGTTTTTTTGCTTAAATTTTTATATACGTATTTACGCATTTACGGAATTACTTAATTTATTTATTTAAAAAATTAGCATGGCAATATTATACCGAAAACATTAATGTTAAAAAAAGAGCGAAAAATTCGTAAACACCTTTTATTATTTAACGAATATTGACTATATGTTGGTCAAGTTCTTCGAAACTTTCGATTAGGGCAAAATAAAAAGAAAACTTGCCAAATAACCCACCAAAATTTAGTCAGTAAAAATAGTAAAAATTATGTATTTATTTGTAGTTGCTTAAATATAATTCTAATTTAAATATTTGAAATTAAAACTTCATGGAGGAAGAATTTGGCTTACTTTCAGCTTGCACTACTTTTCACTGTTGAATTGTTACATAGAGGTTTTTGTATAGAAGAAATTGGCTCCTTTTTGCAAAGATCTTAATAGTTTGCCAATTCAAAATCTCAAAAAAAAACTGCAATTGAAAGTGCTCTAAATAATTTAAACTTTTTTTTTCTTTTTAGAAAATAGGCTTATACCGCGCCTCCTACATGAAAAACCTAAAACTTTATATTCTTATCGTTTTATGTAGCTACATTAAGGCCTACCACTATATCAAATAGTATTTTTATACAGCAATCGGAAGTTCTCCATATCATTGCTATAAATTCTGAAAAATTGGGCGGATAACACGCCCCTGAATAGAAAACCTTTGATTTTCTATTTTTTTTTTCGTTATATGCAATTGAAGCCCTCCCACTCTACCAAATATCATCGTTCTGTAGTATTGAGGATGGTCGAAAATCGGCTGAGTTTGTTCCCAGGGGCGGATCCAGGATTTCAGTTAGGGGGGTCATGTTGATGGAAGACAGAATACAATAAAAGATTAATTTATTAGATACAGATATCTGTACTTAATATAATCATATAATATTCTAGCAGACCCGTCCGCACGTTGCTGCGACTTTATTGTATTGCGCTCAATTATTAGATATTAAAATTGGTGTTGTGAACGTAGTGATTGGTAAGAATTTTTTTTTGTTTTTGTTTTGTTTTTTACGATTTTGCCTGTAAGACCTAAGGTCTTTTAAATGCAGCCTGAATTGCACGGCACTAGTCAGAAGAAAGATAATGATAGGAAAAGAATTTTTAGTTGCCACAGTGGATTTGAGAACCAGGTATCTCATTTTAACCCATGGGTGGCATCCAATTAAAATTGGAGGTATATCAAATAATGCGCCTAGCATGGGGATCGACCCCATACGTCTAAGTTAGCAATCAAGTACTTTTCCATTGAACCATTGCCATCCACAATCTAATAAGTAGAAATCAGTTCTTTCCTTTAACTATGAACTAAATGATGAACGTTACTACTCGTTAATCTATCTTTCATCAAAACAAATAAGTTTGATGGTTTTCCAAGGCATGAGCATGCAACATACAACTGCCCATTCAAGGGAGAAACACGGTTTCTCCAAGTCCAAGCTCCAAATTGTCATTGTCTGCCCTTGTACTCTAGCAGCTTATTTATCGTCATTTATCGTATTGTTGATTCTGATTTAATCATATGTATTCGATGTAAACGAGGACTTTTTCTTCAAACTTTCCAGTCAATATCGTTGATTCAGGTACGTCGTACACCGTTGCATAATTTTCGTGGATTTAACTAAATGACCGGTGAACAAATTTGTAGACAGAGCTTGTGTGGCGGCATTCCTTCCAGAGAATTTAAGATTTCAGTGGGAAAATTGACGATCTCATTTTCATCAATAATAGTTTCAATTGACTTATTTTGAATAGAACAAATCTAATGTCTCAAATTTACCAATATTTAAAAAAAAAATTATATTAAAAATTAAAAAATATTTTTCTAAAATTTTGGTATGCAGTTTTTTTCTATAAAATAATGTCCCTAACAAGTGTCTGACATTTCTGATGGCGGAGACACAGGTACACTGCGCCTGTCTTGTCTTTATTTTTTCCATTTTTGTATCTCTAGCTTAATTTCTTAGATAACCATAGTAAGAGATCGATTATGTTAAGGTTGGTTGTATGGTTCTTGCCATTTCGCGCACAAATACTCCTAGCTGAAATATTGCCAGTACATCTGAAGAAAGGCGATGTTTCAAGTTTCTCACGACAGAATCCAGTGGGGGGAATATAAACGGCACTTCGAAAATACTTCCCGTCAGGCAGACTGACAACGAAAACAACATGTTCTATTTTAAGGATCTAATATTTATTATAATAATAACGGGTGATTTTTTTGCTACTTGGTTTTTGACGTTTATATTTTTGACAGATCACACATGACAAATTCCGCCTGAACAAAATTCGTGCTCTGTGAAAAATGTGTTTCGCAAGCTACGTCCGTTTTTTTTCCGCTCATTTTTGGCTAAATGGATACGTGAATAAGCAGAATTGCCGTATTTGGAGTGAAGAGCAGCCAGGGGCAATTCAGCAGCTACCAATGCATCCCGAAAAATGCACTGTTTGGTGCGGTTTATGGGCAGGCGGCATCATTGGGCCGTACTTCTTCAAGAACGATGAAGGCCGCAGGGTTACGGTCAATGGAGAAAGGTACCGTTCGATGATAACAGATTTTTTTTGCCGAAAATGCAAGAATTGAACTCGGTCGACATGTGGTTCCAATAGGACGGTGCCACATGCCACACTGCACGCGAAACTATGCATCAATTGAGAGGCGAATTTGGTGAGCAGTTGATCTCACGATTTGGCGCAGTCAATTGGCCACCAAGATCATGTGATTTGACCCCGTTAGACTATTTTTTGTGGGGCTATGTTAAGTCTATTGTCTATGGGGACAAGCCAAACACGATTACTGCCTTGGAAGCCAACATTGAACGCGTCATTGGTGAGATTCCGGCCGAAATGTGTGAAAAAGTTTACCAAAATTGGACCTTCAGAATGGACCACCTGAAGCGTAGCCGCGGGCAACATTTAAGTGAAATTATTTTTAAAAAGTAAATGGCAGAAATTGATTTATCGATCCAAATAAAAATTTCATTCACTTTTTTCAAGTTTCTGTGTTTTTTTGAATTTTCAAAAACCAAGCTCTTAAAAAATCACAGTTTATAACAAAAAATATGTAAACAAAATTTTAGACCAAATTTTAGACTACAGAAGTACACTGATTTTTTTAAATCAAAATTATTAAAGCCGTTTTCGCGAAAATAAAGATTTAATGAAAAACTTCAACAAATTAATAAAAGCTACAAAGATCTCTAACAGTCATATTCAACGAACTAAATATTTAGAAGGTACACAGCATTTTTTTGATGAATTGTAAAAAATAACGTACGAAATTCTCCTTGTTGACTCCAACACTTATATCTTCAAACAGCGATTGTTTGATACGTTCACATGGAAAAGCAAATTTGCCAGCACACATGGTTCATTCTATATTTGAGAATGTTAATAGTTGCATTTTCGTGCTCGAAAATGATGATTTAAATCCTTGTCCCAGATTGTATTGCACCACACTGGAAAGGCTCAGAGTAAGCTTTTACGACATGAAAAAAAATCTTCAATCTTGTCTCTAAAAAAGGCAAATTTTCTATTTCCTCTAAATACTGTTCAATTACCTTTTCGTCATCATTATCTATCCGGTCAACCCAAAACTGCTGATTAGCTATCAGCTTTTAATATATTATTTTTGTAGAACGAAAGCTCTCTCATGACGGGCAAGTACGGCTTTTGTCGCAATTGATCAACTGATAATTGGGTGGTCTGTCTCACGGAACACTGTCACAAATGTTAATAAGATTTAAAAGAAAATAAGCTTATTGCACTTGATGTCTAAAAAAGTTTTTAATAGAGCTTTCGTCAAACTTTCTCATTAAAAATTATGTACGTGTACCTATTTGCTATCGATGATCATTAAATACAAAAAAAATGCATTGAATGGTTTCCGGCCTGATATTCAACACATAAGTACTGGTGTGCCGCAAGGCTGCCTTTTCTCTCCGGCTCTCTTTTTCAAATTCAAAACTTGATATCTTGTCTTATCTATTGAACGTTTCTGCTGACCATAGTACGAAAGTATGATAGCGAAAAAAATTGGCATAAAGCAGATTGAGGTGTTTCTGATATGAATTTCTTCGTATTTGACATTTAATAATAGAAGAACACAGAATGCAGCCAACTGAAACTCATAATTCTAAGATAACTTTTAAGTAATTTTTATATTAACAAGAAGGTGTTTTTTTTATTATACAATTCTATATACTAATGAAATTACTTAGCCAAGTAGAAGACTTAGCATTATATTTAATTGGACTTGTCGAATTATTGATTCAAAATAGCTTTTAACGGCCTTTAGTTCACAAAATTTGCGTTTCTAACAGAGTTTTTGTGAGGCATTTTGCTGTCATCAATTCAAAACAAAATCCTTGATGAATTCACTTTCACTTAAGCTTAAGATCCGGTTTCCTCTTTACTTATGGCATAAAACAGTCATTTTATAACAACCACAATCCTATACCTGTATTAATCCTTCAAAGTCTATTTGGTATGCAGTGACACGTTTCGAATGGGAATTTATTTCAAAATGTATAAGTATAATAAAAATGAAATACATCACGACTCGGTCGCGCTAACTTGAATTTATGGTTAAGATTTTGAAGTCGTGCCCTAATAAAATTTACCTACATATTTGTAAAATTTCAACAAAATCGATCCAGTTATTAACGATATACATTCGCCAATAATTAGTCAATTTAATAATGCAGTATCTATTCTTTATAATTATTACTTTAGAAAATACATAAATGAAGCTTAATCAAAATAGTTATTGTTGTTTTCGAGAATATTTAAAAGATGCGAAAGAAAGGGCCTCCATGTTGCATAGGGTCGTTCGAAAAGTACATTTTTTTCAAATAAAAAATTAATAAAATAAAACTGTCCTGAGACATAAATAAGGTTTTGTTTTCTTTTGAAGTATTAACTATGGACAAGACTAGAGAAGTACTAATTTGTGTAAGTTTTATGCCATTAATGGTGTGAAATATTTACAAAGCTTTTTATGATTGGGGGCGACTTTGAGAATGAACTAAATTCCGGTAGTTGAATGCCCTTCTAATCCTCCGGGTTGGCATGCCTGAAGTCATTACCATCTTTTAAATACCAAGATTTGTTTCAAATCTTCGTTAGAATTGTCTCACGAAATCGGAGGCTAGCCTCGAGGTAAGATGATCCAGTAGTATCTAACGAAATGAGCTTACGATGACAAGATTGACAATCTTATATGTATTATCAACCTATATTTATAAAAATTCAATGAATATTGCTCTATAGTGGTCGGCATGTACAATTACGTCACCCTATTTTCATTTATGAAGGAAGAGGTTCATATACAGCTTCACAAAATATGAGCTTTTCATATAACACAATGGTGATGTGATTCATGCAAACCTATCTACCTTACATCTGACCGTAAGGACGAACAGACTTTTATGATTTTTTTCTTGACACGGAACCAATACTAACCCTATAGAGCATGTAAAAAGGACTTGGTATAAATAATCCCCTTCGGCCATTAACACAAACGAATCCGAAAAAAAAATCCTCCTAAGAACTTAATCCCTTACACAAAGTTCACTAAATTAGATTTTTGTGAAAGTACGAGTATTATTTTGCCAAGACAAACATACTTAGCTTCAGCAAAAGATAAGCGTAAATAAACCTACTACCTCACTTTCCGTCTAAAGCCTACCAGCGTAGATGGTTCCTTTTTGCCACAGTTATATAACACTGCAGACCTATTCAAAAAACTTTTGGAGACCCCCCTTTTGCAGCAGCAAGAGGAAAACGGCACAAAATCTTTAAGGATGAAACTCAAGCACGCATAAACATATATAAGGATACAATAAGGTTCGTTCTCTTACCTATAGCAATTCTTCTTCGGGGAAACATTAGTAAGTATAAACTAATTTACCGTTATTTTAGAGAAAACTTTTCAAAATTATAACTAAAGGAGGGGATATGCCCCTGCCATTAGGCTTCAACACATATGTGGCTTTAATAAGGTTCAAACTTTTCGAAAACTTAATAATCCCTTTGTAGTCTTGATTCAACCAATTTCTTGGCTCAACGCACACATTTACATTTTGCTTTTAAATATTTATATTGTTTTTCTGTACAAATACATATATGTGTATATAGTTTCGTATCAAATCATTTATGCATAGTTAAGTTATGTCTTTATACTTACCTATAAGCAGTCAGTCAGTTCGTGTTGTTAAATTGAGTTCTTCAAGAAAAAGCAAAAGGATGTTGCGATGTTTTGCATCCGTTCATTCTGTTTTAAGTTTCTTTTTCTTACATTGCTTAAGCATCATGCAGTTGAGCTTCAAAGTACAGTATGTATAAACGAGTTTGTTGTTCATAGAAAAGAAAATAAAAGGGAGAGAAAATAAAGGACCGTGACGGTAGGAATTGAAAAATAAAAATATAACAAAAAAAGGATAAAATCTAGCCTTATGTTATGCTAATCTATTTGTTGTTGAAGGAGACGCAGACATTTCCTTCTTCTTTGCCGTTTGTATTTATATCCTTGTTCTAAGATAAAAAAAAATATAATCTTACGAAGACAACAAGGCAAACGATGTCCATTTTGGTTTTGAAAGTTTTTGTATTTCGTCCTTGTGTTGCCTTTGGCGTTTTGTCTTGTATAGCTTCGTGCATTCGAGACGCATTCTGTTGAACATGCCGATATAAATATCCGACCGAAGATAAATTTACCACTATAGTGGTCTGGTCGATCAGGATATAAATGAAATGCACAGTCAAACACACACACACACAACGACCAATCCAATTTATTGGTTCGTTATTCATGTTCGAAAATGACTGAAGTTTGAGAAAGTTTTTTTCTGATTTTAAATTTTAGTTCCGTCTCGAATTATGTGTTTCTTTCATTTTACTTTTGGTTTCTTGAAATTTTTCAATAGAAAACGTTATTTCAGATGTTTTGGAAACATTTCACAGGAAAAGTTTATGTGACTGCAGTTGATGGGAGGATTTTTATTTTGGTTTTGAATAACTATGAATTGTCAACGAGGATTAGGTGTTTGTTCCGATCAAAATGGTGAGGTACAGGGTGTTTTCTTAAATTATACTTTAATATTTGACGAAACACATGAAATTGCCATTTAATTATTTATCTGGATCTGATGAACGTCAGCCGAGATACAAAGTTTTCAATCGCTTCTTCAAGCATTTCTGACAGTTGGTATGTCCGTCAATAACACGAATATTGATGGTTTGTCATAGAGATGTGACGGATATCTGGTAGGTATTCAGTATCCGGCCTATCCGGCTCATTTTTTAATATCCGGCCCGAGCCGTATAATCTTTTTATATCCGAAATACCGGATAGTCCTTTTTTCGGTAAGAAAAATAACAAAATATTAACTTTTCTGATCTGATTGATTTTATTTCATATGAAAAAGATCAGCAATTTAATATTGTACGTTTTCTACAGCCTCATTAGGTCGAATGAAAATTAGTTTTTCTGCATTCATTCATTCTTTTAATTATTTATATTTGTATACTAGAGTTTATAATAATACTCAGATTAGACTAATTAATAATGCATTTAAAACAGAAAAGAATAAACGTTATATACAATAAATAATAATTATTAACATCAGTACATAACTAATAGTTTGTTAATTTAATTTATTAACTCGATCAATTATTTTTATGACTTGACGTTCAAAGATTTTTTCAGGCTATTTTGGTCTCTCTATTTCGTATGCAAATAAAATAACTTTACTTTATTATTTACCCTACGTTTCGTTGGATTTTCCCAACTTCTTCAGGGGTTGTTTATTTAAACATGAAATATCAATGTAAATGATTTTTTAATTAATTAAATTAAGCATAAATGGATTAATTGCAACGACTAGAAGTCGTTTTTCATTGTTGTTCAAAAAAAGTTGTTAATATTGTCTTTCAATCGATTATGTTTTATTGTAAAATAATTAACCAAAAAATCTATGTAAAATTTTAACATTTCGTGTCAAAATCAATCAGCATAACATAAGCAACGCAAAGGGATTTGAATGTATAAGGATCATTTAAATGAAAAGCGTATATGAAATCTAACATGGAGTTTGGCATATTATAACGAGAAACTCGATGTGGTTAATAAAACTTGGATTCAAAAATAACTACAAGATCTTTTTAAATAAATAATAAACGATTACGTTTGTTTTCGAATATTCGGCTATCCGGCCTAGCTACAGGCCCAATATCCGGTATCCGGCCAAATCACTATTCGGTACAACTCTAGTTTGTAATGCTTACATTCTATCCACAATCAAGTCAATTACGCAAAAAATACGTTAAAAGATATTTATTTCTAGGAAAAATTTGATGATATGTAGCTGCACTCTGCTTGAGGCACATTTCTGTAATGTAGGTTCTTGCAATTCCAACGGGCAACAAAAAGTCATAATATGACTGCCCGTAGTGCATACCGATTACCGTTACACTCTGATTAGCTTCATAAATCCTATGCCAGGGCAGAACTATTTTTTAGTATTCTCATTACCCGAAAAAATTAGCCTTATCAGTGAAAAAAAATTTCCAAAAACACAGTGGACCAATGCTAGTTGATGTTTGGTAAATTTTCTGAAATTTTAACAATGCCGAATGTTTTAATTGTTGAGCGAGGTAGATATTGTACGACTTCAAAGCAAAATATTTGCCTAAGATTTTCCATAAGTTGACTATAAAGGTCGATGTTTCGAGCAGATTCTTTGGATCTTCCTTAGTACTTTCCTGCACGGATTACTTATTTCATTCGTAACGCACTCTTTAAAATTTAAATACTTCACACTGCAACCGCAGAAAAAAATACTGTGCGAAAACCGGCGACAGAGCGGCGAATAGAATATGAAAAACAAATGAATAAAAATAACAATGATAGTGTGAATTCTGACATTTGCTTTGTCACTGAATAAAAAATAAAAAGGTGTTTTTTTTTATAATACAATTCTATATACTACTGAAATTACTCAGCCAAGTAGAAGGCTTAGCATTATATTTAATTGTGTACTGAGTAATTTCAGTAGTATATAGAATTGTATGTTAAAAAAAAATACCTTCTTATAAACTGTGTCTGGCCAAGGACAAAATCTTCCAATTTTAATGATTAAAATTTTAATCTTATTGGATATAGTTCACATTGCTTTTTTGTCAAAAAATGCAAATAAGTTGAACTGAACTTAACAAAAATTTCGTATTAGTAAGGCGCTCACTAGCCAACTGATGAGTCCAAGTGAGATTGCCGGGATGAAACGCAAATTTTGTGGACTAAAGGCCGTCAAAAGCTATTTTGAATGAATAAAAAATATAAAACACCCGGTCACTACTTAATTTTCAGATTTTGAGTAAATAAATTGTTTCTTTTAACTTGCGTTCTTCTAGTAATGTACAGTTATTTGAATAATGTAGATGAAATATTCGAACTAAATACATGCTAGATTTCTGTTTAAGAAATAAAAACAGACCAATATTCATATCGCGTAGAAGTGGTACTCTTGGTTTTTAATACTTGTTTTAAATGTCCATTTTGTTTCAATGCTTAAAGAAATTTACGCCCCATCTTAAATGGGGGACAAATATATAGACTCTCCTCATATAAGATTTTTTTTTTAAAGAAATATGTTTAAGAATTTTAAAATAAAAATATTTAAAACCTAGAAACACCCTGTGAAAAAAAATCGAAAAATTAAAATAATTGACTTAGTTCACACCTACTAACTGAAATCTTGTTAATCTTTTCAATTGTGAGCTTAGAAATATATGTAAACATTAACCAAATATTTATCAATCATCAATTTTCGGAATATTCTGCCCCACTTGTGATTTAGGTGCTTTAAGGCAAGTTTTGCATTTGAAAAAAAATAGAACTCGAGATTTTGATTAAACTTGACATTACGATGATGCAGAATACCAAAAAAGATCTTTGGCCTAAACCACCGAAGCGATTTTTTTTCGAACTTGGTACTTAAGCGTTTTAGGTGATTGTCTCAAACATATTTTTGAATCGTTTTTAGCCCCAAAAATAACTATACTTGCCATACAATTTTATTTTACCATCTTAATTATCTCGAAAACGACTCTAGATATTTTGTGTGTACTCCTTTTGAAAAAAAAAAATTGTTTACATATATGTATTATTATTAACGGTGCCTCTCATACAAGAATTGTTTTCATTTTCGACTTTCTCTTTTAGATTTAGAACAAAATTTTCATATTGGAGGTAGTTTGAATTATAGAGAATACTCTATACTACAATTTTCGAAAACTATTTTCTTGTATTTAAAAAAAAATTAAAATTCAATATTTGGAAAACGGGTGGGTGATTTTTTTTGTAATATTGTTTTTAAGTTTATATTATTAAATAATTAAAATTACCATACCAATTTTAAAGAATTTTTGTATATAAAGCAAGTTCAGTAAAAAATGAATTCAAAAATATATTTAGCCATTTCTATTAAGATTATTTTGCATACGATGTGGTCGAAAATAAGAGCAAGTACGTACGATCCAGTCGTGCATTTTATTTTGTATAGAGTTGGGCAGGTTCGTATTTAGTTTCTTACAGGCATTTAGTCTTAGACGTGACTGGGGACATGCCAAGAGTATCAAAGAAAAGTAGAATTTATGCGAAGCTGTAAGGTTAAAAGGGCATTCGACTTCCGGAAACTAGTTGTCCTATTTAGCAGCCTACCAACCGCGATAAGCGTTTGGAATATTTAATACTTATAAGGGTGAATAACTGTTATAACTGCTATAAATTGGCATTTCTCTAGTCTCATCTTTTAGTTTCATATCACTGCGAATAATCTCAATTTTTTTTTTTTTTATTTTTTTCTGGAAAACAGCTCTAACGAAATTCATGAAACTTCGTATTTCGATAACCTGAAAATTTATTATTGGCTCAACCGATTTTGTTTTTTTTTTTCTTGAGAAATAATAGGTAATTTCAAGTTGTTTGAATTATTATGAGGCTTCTGTCCAACTTGTGCTAGTGTATATATTTGAGAGGCCGAGCACAACATTCGTAAAGCGTGAAGATATATAACCGCCATTTTCCACTTTTTTTTCAAGACAACAAATCAGTTGTTTCGGATGTCTACTAATAGTTCCCGATTTATTTCCAAACTAGTTCTATTTGATCTTACGGAAAACAAAAATAAAAATGAAAATAAATCACTCATAGTCGAACAGATTTTTAAATATTTTACTCCTTTATACTTTTTCCATGCTCGTTTATCCAAAAAGAGAAGCTAAATCCTTGAAATTAGGTAACTCCGATTTGACCTGCTCAAAATAAATTTAATTAATTTATGTCCATTCTTAGTTAGTCGTTTAGTTTACTAATTAATTTGGACACAAATTTCAGAAAATATCACAATTCCTAAAAAAAAACATTACTCTTATGACCACGCCCACATTAGAATTTGAGGTTATGCCGAATGATTTTTTTTTTTAAATTATGCAAATGCAAATCATACACGCATTTGTAAATAGTAATTCCCTTATCTATATTTCATCTTCTGCATCCACTAGCACTCAATTACAATGTCTGGCATTGAATTGTTGACAAAATCACACCTATCCCACCCACAGTTTCCCGACTCATTACTGCATTTATTCGCCATTAAACAATAAATATCAAGTTTCATAGCTCTGCCTCATAAAATGTTGCCTTTATTTGTGTAAGATAGGCGTATATGTCGGCTCTCTATATTCACCTCGTCTGGAAATCAAGAGCAATAAAAATAAATTATAATAAATTATCCTTATAGGATGACAACCGATATTCGGGTTATAACGGATGATAAACGCATAAAAAAGTAACACCGAAAATTGCCTCTTAACATTAGGATGGGCGGGTTAAAACCCTTTGAGTCGCACAAACATACACTCTTACCAGTCCACTTCATCAAATTGTCACTCGACATTCCGCCACCTATAATACCTAGCCTACTTCCCTACCCACTATACATTCACATTCACTTCTCCTCAACAGCTGGCTTAATTCTTATAAGGGTCCTGCAGACTGTAGGACAAAGTGCAGAAGTGCGCGGGCCAGAACGCCATATTCGCTCTCCAATTTCCTGCCACTCTACTTCATTGTCACATTTTGTTATGCTTGAACCAAAAGTGGCTGCCTAGCTTTTTCTGGCTACTTGCCTGTCTGCCTTCCTGCCTGTGCCTAGTGTACTCTGTTTACTGGCAAAGGCAATTGGAATGTTGTGGGTGTTGTATAGAACTTGAACAACGACAAACTGGGAAACACTCATCTCTCATCAAAATAGGGTTGGGAAGTGAATCCTTTTTTAACCCTTCCCTTAAATTATACAGATACACTAGCTAGCTGTCCCAGCTATACGGCATGTGCCTCATTTAAAATATTTGCGAGAGTGTACGATTGCAGTGGTAAAGTGGGGGAGGTCGGATGGTGGCGGCGGCAGATAGGAGCAAGACGACAATGACAAACGAACACATCCGTTAAAAGAGAGACGAAAATCAGGAAGCAGGCTTCACTGCGTATATGCAAATTGTTCAAGTGCTGGGTTAATTCAGAAAAGGACCTTAAGGACAAAGCGGGATAAAATTAATTCGTTTTTATTGGATGGGTGGACGAATAGAGAGGGACTTTTTGTAATAAATAAAAGCAGTTTGCGTAAATGTGTACATTTTTCAAGGACTACGAGTATAGTTTGGTGTTATTTGGTATTTCCGATTAAGCAACTTGCGAGCTGTAGGCCTGTTGAGAATCATTGTCGTGATTGTAACGACCGAACGGACGCCAAACTAACTGACACAACAACGAATTAATAGAACCTTCGGGTTTCGGGATGTTTGTTTTTCCTTTTTTATTTTTGTTTTCATTTTTATGTCCTTTGATAGCTTTAATGGCTTTAATTGAGTTTTAAGGATGTGTCCCTTCCCGAAAATAAGACACATTCCATAAGCTTTTGAATATCTATACATAACAACATGTAACATTGTATATGTATACATAGTTATATCTTAAGGGAACTCTAAATGTAGAAGGACTCTATATCCGATTTAAGGTCGGGAAATTAGGAAACTTATTTCTAAATTGTTGTTTTTGTTCTCAATTTAATTATTTTACACTTATCAGTTATTCTGAGGGAGTTTAAAGTTTTAAAAGAATTTACAAACCGTAGACCAATCTTATAGTCTACATTCTATTGCTCTGGATCAAATTTGTTAAGGATAAGGCATTAAATGGAATTTTATTATAGATAAAAGGATAATGATTATTTTTTTTTTTTGAAAGAAGGGCAGATGACAACATCAAAATTAGTTTTGTTCAACTTAGAGTAGAGTTGAGAAGTAATTTTCACCGAAATTATATTCACGGCATAAATTGCTGAATAAATCGTTTCAATAAATCCTATTCTGTTTTACTTTAAAGGAATTTAGAAAATGAGGTTATTCAAAATGGGCAACAAGACTTATAAGTATAATGAAGTTTATTTAATGAAGAAACAGTTCACGTCTTATGAACTTGTACTTAATTTATCTCATATTTCTGTAAAGCGCCAGAAGCAAGGCCAGAGATTTATATGAGCAAACATGTTCAAGTGGAGATGGATCGTCGTAAAATCTTTGGGGGTACATAATTACGCAGGTGTCTTTTAAGCAGAGCTACTAGCGATCACAGGGAAACACGCAATATACGCACGCAATACGCTAAACAAAACCGCAACATTATACACTACTATTTAGGGTGGCCGTGGCGCGATAGATGTGTGCTCGCCTGTCAACTTCGTGGTCGCAGGTTCGATTCCTGCCGTTGTCTATGTCGTCTTATTTTTCATTAAAAACTAATTCTAAAATTGTCATAAAATGATTTGTTGGTTTGCTCATCCATGCTGTTCAGGCATAACACTAACAGCATGTGATTTAGTAAACCAGTATACCCATACAATATAACAACGTAATAAAAAAAATAATGCGAATTAAGAGCCATAGATAAATAAAACACGGTAAATTCTGCGCATTAGTACAGCCGCCATCCCTGGAGATAAATTTGAGACAACAACCAGCTCTAGTCTCAGAACACGCGCTACATATCTTTCCTATCCTTCTATCTCTTCTCTCTCACGCCCGCGCTGTGTTAAAGAACACATAAAGGGTAATATCATAATTCCTTGAGCGCGTGTAAATTATATAAAAAAAACATACAGTCAGTTGGCGGCAACAACATCCTCTAAACTGGTCTAAAAATGTCGCTATGATAAGCTTGATAGTCTGGGTATTGCCCACTCTTACCTTGGCTACAGGTTATATAGAGATATTGATGGTAATGAACATGTTCACGAGCTAGCCAGGCGAGGATCGGGCCTTCAAAGCTCACTGGCCGAAAGAATTGACATTTTACCACGAACTACGAAGGGTAATATATATTCAATTTTCCTCAGAGACAAAGGTTGTCAAGCTGCACTCTATCTAAAATGATTTGGCCCAACTGTAACAAATCGCGAACAGCTGATATGTAATGCAGACCCAGAAAGGAAATAGCAAGGTCGTGACAACATATATGGGTCATTGACCAATAGGCTAGCATGTGATGAAGATGAGCAATCCTCACAATACCCACTGTCGCAGTTGTGCTGATCTGCAGGAAAAATAAACTGTTGCTCACTTTCTCTGCAAATGTGCTGCTTTGGCCAATAAGAGGCAGCCATCACACGGAAAGGCTTTCTACATCAGCGAACTTTCAGAATTGAAGATTAAAGATTTAGTCTTCTGTCTTAACAAGACATAACCTTAGGGCGTCTGATAATCGTTTGCAAAACCACAATCCAATTCTTCCTTAACAAAGAAAAGACAGGTCAGGTTGGGGCATTTAAATATTTCAATAGATGAGCTTCTGTTTACGTTCCGGAAACAAAAAAAAAAACAGAATTCTTAGTTTGGAATATTTTATATTCCAATATTTACAATTATGGTGTAACTAGGTTACGTGACGTGATTTAAGTCCAAGTGACTTGAGGCCCAAATTAAATGTTTGGTCACTTTTACAAAGCGTTATAGGACAATTTTTTTTGGGACATAAGGCCAACCTTCCAGACAATAAAAATTTGCGAAACAAAACGAAAAAAATTAAATGAAATAAAAGATGAAAGCAGACTTTTGTCGTAGAACTTAATAGTGGGACAATAGTCCCAAATATTTTTTGTGGGACTTATGCCCTACCTAAGTGCGTTAAAGTTCCAAAATTAGATTTTGGGACTATGTTTCATCTATGTGGGTCATAAGTCCCAATTTGGACATAATTCCCAAAAAAAGCAAAATTGGGACGTATGTCCCTGCGCGAGGCACGCACAAGACACGGATGGGAATCCAAGGCTTGACTCAAATTTCGCGACGTGAGTGTCTGCGAAATACCAAGTCGTTGTAAGCCACGTAGATTTAACATTCTTATGGGTTTTCCAGTAAATTCTCACAGACAGGGGCGATTTTTTCGATATATCTTACTTTTTGTTCAAGTTAGATTGTTGACTAGATACTTAACGTTGAAGTCAACTCGAAAGAACGTATAGTTGGGGCAAAGCTCGGATCATTACTTCACGACAACAGCCATTTTGATAGTTAAATTTAATTATTTTCGGGCGTTACTTGACATTTACAATTGACCATAGTGATTTTTCTTGTGTATAATGTCTGAAACTTAAGAAAAAACTGGAAAAAATAACAACATGGCCACCATGAACTGCCAAAATCTTTATTGTAAAATTTCGAACTTTGATTTCAATGAATTTTACGCGTGTTTTTCTTTAGTTCAGAGTGGAACAGAATCTTTCAATCAGAGCGTTCCTAACCCATTTTATAAGCTCAGAATTAACCGACTGACCATTCGTAATAAAATATGACAGAAGTCAATTGACAAATGTCAAATTAATGGCAGCTAACTGTTCAAGTGTATTAAAAAAAAAAATCAGAGTGTTCGGAGTTCGCTCGAAAATCAAAACGCATTTACTGGACAATTTTTCGCGAGTTTAATCAGGTGGAATTTATTTCCATCAAAAATTAATGAACTAAAACCTTAAAAAAATGGAACACTGCCAAAAAAAACGACTTTTGTGAGGATTATATACGTATCTGTAATTCCTCCCCTTATAATTGTTTTAATTCCCTTGTTACCGAAAATTTGTTTAAGTATTATCCCCTTTATTATTGGCAATCATTATTAATGGAATATATCGGCAAACATCAATTAATGTCACTTTCACATGTCTTGGCCTTGCACAACCACATCCAACTGACCAAAAACCCATGAACTATGTAGACTACGAGTAAAATAGCAGTATTCTGGATTGAATATTTCATATCCTTTTCACTAAAGCGTTATCCGTTTTCAGCAAGAGCAAAAAACGTAACAAATATTACAACAAAAATACCAAAAGCCTTGTAATTGTGTGAAACTTATATTAAAGTACAGATACATATTTCTTAGTCGATGGACGCATGTTGAGTGCAAAATATATCAACCCCAATTGTTTACTACACTCCGCATCTATTGATTATTAATGTTTGCTTTTATGTAACTATGGGATTAAAAATGATAAAGCTATGAAATTGTGAAATAAAACTTGTCGAATAACAATGAAATATTCATAAGTGAAATTAGTGAGAACCAGCGTTGGCACTCTACTACAATTTTACTGTTTTTACTACACTTTTTTAAAAACTAGGTAGAAGAGATAGATTTTTCTCAAGTTTAAATGATATTAAGGAAAGTACCTGAAGCTATAAGCTGTGATATAAGTGTCATTGTTAATTTTGTATTTAATAATTTGACTGGATTGTTCTTAATTTATTTTTTATTTATTTTTATGGTCAATTTTGTGTCTGTGCCGTGTCCATAAACGACACAAAAGTATTAATAGAAAAGGAAGCAGATTATGTAATATTGTAACAATCAAGTAAGAAAGATAAAAATAATGTCATTTTACATTATTGTAAAAAACTTAATAAATATTATTGTATAAGATTGGATAAATATATATATCCCTGAAGAAGTGAGGAACACACACGAAACGTTGGGAAAACAATGGTATACATTTATTTTTATTCGCATTTTTTACAAATATACCAAAATAGCCTAAATAAATACCTACAGTGGAAAAGATATAAAGGATGATTTAAGAAATAATTTTAATATTATATAAAATTTTCTTACGAGTTGCTTATACTAAAGTTTATTATACCTATATCTAAGAGTGATTTAATTTGTTATTTTAACTACGTTTTTAATACACTTTTGTTCCTAAACAATACACTTTCAATCAGTTGTGGACAACACTGTTGAAAACTGTGCTTTCGTTGAATGTTCAGTCTTTTTACGTTCTTATTAGCGTACATTCCTCTCAAAATAATCGCCCATGTCAAACGCGCGTAGGGAAGTATGATTTAGGATTTTTCAAGCTTCCATAGTCAGCCAAAACTTTTTAAAGAAATCTGGGGTAACGCAATTTTTACCTTGAAGTAAATTGTCAAATACCTCCTCGAGGTTTCAAATAATATCGAGGCCTAAATTTTACGCTCTTTTTTGTGTAAATATTTTCACTTGAAGTATGCTCCCACTACTTGACAAAAACTTGACACATTTGAAATAAAATCGCATCACATTGATTATCTACAAAACTTAAAAGTTGAAAAATCCGAAAGTAAATTTGCATTGCTTGCCAACTTTTAATTAATTATCACGCATAACAATAAATCCTTTTAAAAATTGACCTCAATCAAGTGATGCAAAGTGTTCTTGTTCATATATAATAAAGATAATATGTAAGCACATTTTTGTACGCGCGTCACATGGAATTTCATAGAAGGAAAAATAAATTAATTTCTATGGAAAAGAATGCCTCTCCAATTGCAAATACATAATACAAAAAGTCGTCAGCCCCATATCCACACCATACAAATCAGATGTCAAGCTGTGGTACTTTATCGATTATGGCCCAAAGATTTTGAAGCAATTTCTTTCTAAAAGAGGGTGTGCAAGTGTTTCTCTCACTGCGAGATTTTGGGGTGAATAGGTATGTAAAGTATGAGAGCCCACCTTTTAGACAAAACTTTCAATAGAAACCAAAATGAGAGCAAACTTTTGTGACGGTTTTTATGATTTTTTCTTCTATGTTTTGTTGAGTGCTAAGAATTCACAACACGCACCACCGGCAAACAAAAAAAAAACAAAAAAAACATCGACCCTAAAATTGTGTGTGCTGCACACTCATTCATGCACGCAAGCACGCACGCACGCACGAATAGTCCCGTTATATTACTTTTACCCAAAACAACCATAGCTACATATTAAAAATAAAAAGAAAAGGAAAATTGTCTAGGTATCCTTGTTCGAGTAGCTCTAGCTTATAGCTAAGACTCAGAGACACTCATCCAGACATTCAAGGAACTAGGACATCGAAATAAGAGGGCCCTTCTTATTAACATCTTAAATTCACATTTCCACGGTGTCGTATTTAGTTTTTTGCTTTTTGATTCCTTTCTTCCCCTTCTAATATGTACATTATGCTAATATCTTTAAGGATTGTGCTGATGGGCTTTTCACGAGTGAAACAAATGAAATCTTACATCCAGGGATGAATTTTTATATTTTAAGCGACTTCAATAAAAACTTTGTTGGGCATCGTGCGCATAAATCAAAGTAAGTTTTTAGGCTTCTGGTGGAGCTGCAGAGTAAGAGAGCAGGTTTGGTGTCTACATTTTGTTTTCGAAAGTAATAATAGGCACGACACGGTGCCCCAAGCATCAATTTTACACTTTTCAGTTCCATGATTCCCTTCTGAATTTTGCTCAATCCGAAAACAGGAAATTTGTTTGATTCATAAGAAGAAGCACCCTGTTCCTATTTATATGTCAAACAATACAATACCTACGTGTCAAACAACTGTCAAAAAAGACAGCTGAAAAAAAACAACTCAAAAAGTTCACTTTTAAATTGGAATCACACTTGTCTCGTGTTCTGTATTGTGGGGTGGTGTGTTTTGTTGGAACTTGCCTTGTTCCTATGAGGCTATACCACGTTGTATCGCTGATTGACACCTTCGCCTCGCACCACAGAAAATGTTGATAAGTTTCCATTCCTGGTGTAGGTATTTACAATCGATTGTATCAAAAGTGTTTAGTTCAGATGACCCTATTTCTTCGTGATTGTATCGTAACGTTATATGACAATGCCTTTCAGAGGTGTTTCCTTTGTGACAACAGCTGCTGAATTGAAAAGGTTGTATTTTTTTTCAAGGATTATAGTTATGACATAAATTTAATTCGATTAAACGTTTTCACTTTCGATCAATTGTCCAAAGTGTTGAACCACATATTCAAACAATATGTTTAAGCGAACAACTGCAATGCAGGGATTTCCTATAAGTTTAGGACGGATTTTATTGCCATAGTAAACAGTGGATTTTTTCGGGCATTTATCCACTATATATTAACAATATGGTTAATATCTTCATCTCAATTTTCTGGGCAACAGACCATAGATCGCAGATATTCAAATTTATAGGACCAGAGGAACACTATTTTGATCCATATAAGTTCTATTATAAATAGCAAAGGGTTCAAGATACTTCCTTGAGGTACACCAACTTTAATTGGAAATTCTTTACTATTCACATGAAGTCTACCAACGAATGAACCAATAAATGTGATCTAAATTTAGCTTTTGATTGTTAAAAAAAGAAAAATTGGGAGCACGATTTGTTGACCAAAGTGAATTGCAATCTCATTGTCAAACTCTATTCACGTTCCCCATACTATCCACAACTTGAACAAATAAATTGTTCGGTCACGACTAAGTTAAAAATAAGAAATTATCAATTTCAAAACACCATTAGTGAGGACTAAGAAATAAACATGTTAAAGAAATGTCAAAATGGGCGAATACAAGTATTCCCTAATTCGTTCTCATGTGATTAAATGGTGCGCGTTGTTTATATATGTCTGCTAAGGCTATTTTCTCCAAACTTTCATACAACCTATATGATATCGATTTTGATAAAACAAATGTTGGGTAATATTATATTTTTAATTATAAAGGGTGTCCGCCGGGTAGGTATACTACTTTGTTTTGCCACCATTTTGGTAAACATTAGTCTCGACAGTTCATATTTGGCAGTCGGGAACAGCTTTGGCCAAAATTTTGCACAAGGATTTGCATTTTGTTTCCATTTAAGATTCAGTTGACACAAGAGCTTCTTCCACAATACCATTTACGCCGCCGTACAAATGCCAATATGATGTTACAGCTATCCCATGACATCCCTGATTTTCATGAAAAAATCATAATGAGTGACGAGGCACATTTTCATTGGAATGAATATGTGAATAAACAGAATAGTCGATTCTGGGCAATGGAAAACCCTCAAATTATTCATCACTCACCTTTGCATCCATTAAAAGTAACATTCTGGTGTGCAATTTGGTCAGGAAGAATCAGTGGACTTCACTTCTTTGAAAATGAAAACGGCGTAACGGTAACTGTGAATGGAGAGCGAACTTTCTGTTCTTTCCCCTTCTTAGTCGTATTTCCGTTATGTCTATTAGTTCCTTTTATTAGAAAATGTTAAAAAAAAAATTGACTATCGCTAAATAGTCGAACTACCTCGTAAATTAAAAAATAAATTGCCTTTTTTAATTTGAATAGAACGTGGCCTAGAATCAACACTGTACACCAAATGCGCCCCTGCTATCCTCATACTGCTTACAAGCATAACAATGAAATTTTTGTAAATTCCATTTAGTATTCATGTCTTCTTGATTGTGTCTCCTGGTGAATCATTTTACTCTGCCATTTCTGATAAGAGAGATTGCTGACTTTGGTAATGGCTATAGGGTGTATACTGTATAGAGAGAGCGAGAGAGGTTAGGAGACATCATGTATTTCTATAATGGCACCTTTCATGGTTACCGCCAGGAATGACAAAACTTTCATTTTCCTGTATTTTTGTGGGCTTCTATGTGGAGATGTAAAAAAAAGAAGGTATGATGGCTTTCTGTGATTTTTGGGTGGATGAAGTTTATTTTCGTGTGGATATTTGTCACTCCCCAGATAGAAAGATGGTGTGACAAAATTACTTTGAACTTGTTGTGAAATAAATTGGCAGTAGGCGGTTGGAAGGTAGGTACGAGTGGGTATAAATACATATTATATCATCAACCTAACTTACCTAGTTGGAGTCGAATGGAACTGTGGTTGTTTTAACGTAAATGTAAAACAATTTTGCTTTTTGTTTTACAAAAGTAATAAATTGGACTGATTGTGTATAGCTGTTACACTCAGTTACGTGGAAATGGAAATGGAAAATGAGGAAAATAAGTAATGAAGGGAACATCTTGGTGTTATGTACTTGCATTTCTTAAAGTAGTAAACAACACGAGGAAGTTATTAATATTCACGAGATTTGGGGCCAGAAGAGGATGAGCTATCATTTTATATATAGCAACCATTATTATATTCTTTGCTAAACAACAGATGAAGAAGAACTCAATTATGAACCTGTGCGTGTGGTTCACTTGCTTATAATTTGCTTACATTTATAATTCACCAACCGGAATAAGGTACATTTCACCTGGGGTTTTGTTGCTATTAGTTAGGTCACTGTTCTACTTGTATATGGTATTGGAATAAGTGGGTACATCAGTTTCATGAAAAATATTAGAAGTGGGTCCTTAGTCCTTATGAACACTGTCCTGAACATGATACAAGGAACGTAAGGTATTAGATAGTTGAAAATTAAATGTATTATATTACTTACATACCCATATTCAGACAGACTGATAGAGTTAATCTAGAAGAGGAAAACGTTTGGAGCGAGATTGAAGAGAGTAGTTATCTGGCCATAAGGAAATTGGTACTTCACCGAATTTGTCTCAAGTGGATTACTTAGGATAAGTGTCTCTTTTGATAAAACTCCAAAGAACATTAATTAAAATTTTTGTGTTTTTCTTTATTAAGCATCAGTAACTAGATGCTTTTCGAATACGTATCTATCTTTCAAAGATGTAATGCGGGATTTTGTGAATGCGCTCTTCCGAATGTTGAACTGAATCATGATAATTTTTCAAAACACACATACATATAAATTATAAAATCCGTTTTTTTCATCAGTTAGTCAGCAAGCTTACAGGTTTTAAAGTGGTTCATGTCTGATGTAAACTGAACGAGCGTCTTTGTATTTGGTTGTACAAGGTTTTTTTAGACTACCTGTTATCATTCAATAAATAAGTAGACTGACTTTTCAGGGTATCTCATTTTACACGAGAGTGTATTTCTGCATTATATTTCATTTTTGAAGATGGTCTTTATGACACTAAGTTCTCTTTTAATTTTTTCCATCAAATCGGACTTTGAAACTCCGGTTACATCATATCTACTAAGCTTCTTTATCGCGCAGTTAATTTTAATATTTCTATTTTCTTTAACTAATAATTTTCAACTTCAATACTTCAATTTCTCAATCCCAAATAAATCCCTTTTTTATTTACCCAATTGCTCTAAACTTACGGCAGCCCGTGAACTCGTCGATAATTTTGACAAGTTAAATTTCCCTAGGTAGTTGTCTTTGATAAACGACATCATTTGTTCTGTATGTGACACCTAGGTGGCGCTCATTGTTTTTCAAAAGGAATCACATGTTTCCAATAAATTTTTACAATATTTTGATGTTACATTGACCAATATTGTGAACACTACTTAAGTGGATGCTGGTACTAAAGGCGATATAGGTAATAAAGGAGATTCCGGAGCGCCGTGTACGGCTGGATTAAAAGGTGACAAAGGAGTAGATATATCACCAGGGAAGCCGTCGAAAGTGCTTAATGAACTATTGCAATAGAGAACTTTCCTTTCGGAGTGGGAGCCTGGACATTAACCATAGTATCAATTTAATTTTGATTCCAGGGCACAGATGCATCGAGGGTGATGAACGAGCTGTCGAGCTGGTCCGACATCAGGGTTCGGCGCTTTATAGCTCATTTGCAGAGTATGTCTCTATCCCACTCGCTGCTATGAAGGGCAAAATTCTTTCAGTTTTCCTCACAGAATCCAACTCGAACAATCTAACCGCCGATATATAGAATGAACATACCATTCCTACCTACAATAAATCCCAAACAAACGATCTCATTTGTAGACCAAGGCGGGACATATAAGAATGATAGTCGATACTTAAACTGGGCATTGGGCCTTGGGTGAGCACGCAGCAAAGCTGGGTATTCCCCATAACACCTCCTTCAGTAGCTGTACAAACCAGATGGAAAAGGAAACAGTGATTCACTTCCTTTGTTTGCAAGTGTCCCGCTTTGGCCAGGCTAAGAAGCAATCTTTTGAAAGGGCCTTCTTTTCCAATCTAAAAGAACTCTGATACATAGCTAAAACTTAATCTCATTCCTCAACGGGTGGAAATTGCTTCTAGCGATGCTCCACGTGAGTGTTTTCCCTCTCGTTTCCCGCTAAAATCTTTTTTTTTTCTTTCCAGTCGTAAGATGCGAGTTCGCTCTGACCGCCATTTTACCTACCTAGAAGCCATTTTTGGTCAAGGGGAGATCAATGTTTTTTTCAAGCTTTTTCAATGGTTGGTTTCACCATCAGAGTTGCTTTGATTTTGATCCAAGATACTTGAATGTTTTTGCATTTTCTGTCATTTTTTTTTATATGGTATAAAGAATGCAAAAAGAACAAAAGAATACGAAAATACAAGAATTTACACAAAACTACAATCAGTTGATTGCTTAAAATGAGTAGAATCAAAACAAGTTATTGCAGAATTTTATGTGGCGGTGTTAAAGTAATGACTTCACTTTTTAAATGAAGGTTTTAAAGATTAAATTCACTCAAGATTGCATTATTTTTCAGAGACATCAATTAAAGTAATTCCTGAGCAGGATTGTACTGATTCTATTTTTATCCTTTCTATTTTTGTGGTCTGCAACTTATTAGATTAGAACGACGCTACCTTTATTACCTGAAGAGGCAAAACAAAGCGTCAATCCGGAAGGCCTATTACCAATTCGTATGAGGATATCGGACTTATACCAATAAAATGCCCAACAAAAAATTGAGTTATTCGATCCAGCTAATAAATAATTACCAACAGCCAACAACTTCATTATCTACGCTGTCAAGTTTTGGTGGTTAGAATTAAGATTTCCAGCACAGTTTAAAAATCTCTAAAAATTTCAACTCAATAATTCGCTTAATGTTTATGCCTAGCATCTTACAATTTACATCCTTGGTACACTATTGAAAAAATAGAGAACAATTATCATTTTAAAATAATAACTTTCTTTTAAAAATGTTAAATTGTAAATGACTTAACGAATGGGATCTTTCTAAATCCAAAGACAGAGGCGCAAAATTTGAGTCGATTTAGTAATATGTTAAATCACTTTTGGTATGATACTAGGCTAAAAAGAGGATTTTGGTAATTTTAAACCAGTCTAGTACTATAGTACTATATCGTACTATTTTCTTATCATTTTCTAAAGTTAAGATCACAAAATGGCTACTTTATTTTTTTTAGTATCGTACTAAATCCATACTCCACTTTGACATTTACAAACGTAAAAAAATTAAGTTCGCTTACTTTTTTGCACTATTTTAGGCGTGTTTAGTTGTAGTTTATTAAGAAAATAGATTTAATATGGTGAAGTGCTTTAGTATTAGCAAACTATTAAGTAGTATCATGCTAAGCCCTTAACATCAGGCTGTTTAAAATTATGCGCTAGAGTTTTTAAAACTTTATATACAAAAAATATTGAAAATCCAATTTTGTTTTGGAAGACAGCCAATTTCGATGCCACCCAATCTTTCAAAGATCGAACGAAAATGGCTTAACATTAAAACATCGTCCACAAAAATAGAGCTAACTTTTTCGGAATGGTCTTTAATTCACACCCCTTTGAGAAATCGAATGGCTTTCGAGCGTTACAAATAATTAATATTTCTTTATAGAACTTTAAAAATGGAAGACATACATTTATTTTGGGAGGACTTTGAATTTGACAAGTTCAACTAATTTAATATCTACGTTATGTATTTGGGTTACATACATGCATTTGATCTCTGAAATCTTTTATTAGTTCTGTTTTGTTATTTATGGAATACAAATTTTTGTTTACTTATAAATATTATTGTTTATTTTTGTTCAACGTTCAGGCAGTCAGCATTTTTTTAGCTATATAAGTAACATTAGTTATATAAGTTACAATAGTTACATAAGTTACGCTAATGGCAATTAGTTACGCGTAACTATATGGGTAACTTACTCGGAGTAACTTACGTTGCCAACACTGATCAAAACTTTAACGTAACCTAACGTTACTGCTTTACGTTACGAAATTCCCCTAAAAAAAAAATAATAATAATTTGCAATGTGTAAATTCTATAAATTTTATAACAGTTGGTAATAATCGACCAAAAAATATTGCATCTTAGAAGGGTACGATATCATCTAACTGATGAGTCCAACTATCGTGCCTTTGCGAAACGCATTTTGGACTACAGGTCATAAACATGTTCAATTTAGCTTTAATCCACACAGTCCACAAAAACAAAAATAATATTTAGGTATTGTTTTTGTTTTCTTCAATATTACTGACGTATTAGCATACTAAAAGAAAATAAATCTGTTTCCATTTTGTGTTTGCAGTGATTTAGATGCCTACGTTGCATTACAAGTAGTTAGACAGCTTCAATATTCGGATAACTCTACCCTGATCATTTCTCATCGGTTCAGTATCAACCAATACCATGAATAGTAGCGTTATTGACTATGACAGTATAGTGCAACTTGCATCAATAAGTTCTCCCAAAAAGGCTAAATTTTTGAGCGCAAAAGTCGGGTTTCATCTTTTGCTTATGTGTGTATAGTTTTAGACCCTTCATTCTATCAACTATGAACAGGTCACCTAGAAAGTCCTGTTTGATTTATGTGTCGACTTATAGTTTGGAAATTCAATTAAAAACTAAAACTTTGTCCGCACTTTACACAGACATACATGTAATTCATTTTGTCTGGAATTCTTTTTAAATTAAATTTTTGATCATTGCCTTAATCGTTAGACCTGTTCAAACGCCTGGTCATTCAAAGATTAATTTAAAAAAATATGTCACGTAACCATGAGTCATTAGAACCAACAAACCTAAGTATCCTATTTTCTGCTGATTCATTATGATTCTCTCCAAAAATTTACTGATTTTCTATCTAATCAAATTGTTTTGGAATTTCCTCTGTTACATTTTCTAAGTACTTCTGACAAACATATGTACATACATATACATATAATTGAAAGAAAAAAACCTGTTGTTTGTTGT
This sequence comes from Philhelius pedissequus, assembly GCA_910595825.1. Taxonomy (NCBI): domain Eukaryota; kingdom Metazoa; phylum Arthropoda; class Insecta; order Diptera; family Syrphidae; genus Philhelius; species Philhelius pedissequus. Next base: position 75,671,856 of record OU343162.1, read on the forward strand.
GTAATATACAAACTCGTACCAAGGTATATAAATTCCATTTAAGTCAATTAAGTTATTGTAACTTTTGGGAATACTAAAACTAATACATCGCTTATTTGCCACTCCCCTAAAAATCAAACAAGCAAAAAATGTCACAGTTCAAGGGATAAACTTATACAAAAACAAACATTTTGTCAAAAACAGGAGTAAATAGAAAAATGACAATAAATCAATATAGCTACTTCCCGTAAAATGCCAGAGCTAACAAAGTTACATGTTTTAGCTAAAATCTCCTCAAAAAATCTCATCTGCTTGTCGCACGTCCATGGTTATTTTATGTGTGTGTGTCCTACTGGTTCTTTTCCACTGGGTATCCATACTACTTCCTTACGGTCTAAGCCAAATTAATGTCTAAGTTGACACAAGAGAAAATAGTCCTTTTAGTTTAGTTTTTTTTTTCAGTTTACTTCTTTCTCCTTGTTTTGTTCCTAATTTTTTTTGTAAGGAATATTGATTTTTTCCCTTGGATTTAAGAGAAGATAGGACACACCACATAGTACCTTACCTATCTACCTACCAGAAAGAATATCCTGGTTAGTGCGATTATCCTTATTGTTATGACGAGGCAATTGATTGCATTAGATACCTACTTCTCCGTGCTTCGGAAAGCACTGACTATTTTTATAAGGTGCTGATTGTAGTGGCCAAAATGATGATGTGCTTCTGTTTTCCGGCGACAAATTGGCCTGTGATTTGAGCCGTATGATATTTTACGAAGTGAGATAAAATAAATACATATATGTATTTAGTTATAGAGAGGAAAAGAAAATGATAAAGAATAAGGAAGGTTATATACAGGTAACTATGCTATGTCCGTATAATTATTTAGGTTTAATTAAGGCACGCACAAAGGAGCAATCAAACAATCCGTCACACGAGCTTTATTTCAATGATTTATAAATTATACTCGTACATTCTAGTATAACGATGATGATTAATGACATTTTCGGACGTGAAAGTATCATTTTCTTGATATTGATACAAGACAAAATATTAATTGGACAAGCAGTAACATAATCTCAGGATGAATGTTTCGATTTGGTATCTTGTATGAATTAGTAACTAATCTGTTAGGATATATCGATTTCTATACAATACGCGGTTGTTTTAATGAACGCTTATCTGTAATTAGACGTGAAGATATTGCGTGGACTGAAACGTCCTATACCTTTTGAAATATTATCAAGGATATAATACGTAAAATAGAGAATAAGGTACCAACAATATTCACAATGAAGTAAGATTTGTATAAAAATTGAAAAGGACGAGACTAGAGAAATTCCAATTTATAACAGTTTATCAGTTTTAAATATCCACAGTACGATTGTGGAAGCTGTAAAAAACAACAAGTTCCGTAAGGTGAATGTCCTTCTGATACGGATACTTTTTAAACAGCCACTATTTTTATTCAACCAAATAAAGCTTTATAAATTGCAGTTGAATTTTCCGTTACCTCCAAAATGTTTGCTTAAAATAAGAATACTTTATCAGTCTTTTTCAATAAAATACGCTAATCGCATGAATAGTCCTTATGCAGTGCATAATGACTTATGTAGTCGCTATGCGAATCTTTATACAATACAACTTTTTTGCATCTATTATGAGGCGTGCTTTGGTGAGAAAAAAAAACTCAGTCAGTCAAAATGTAACAAGAGATACAACAACAAAAACCCTACTATCTACTTTACCTTTTTATTCCAGTGAAATGTTACTTGACATTATTCGTTTGTGCTGCTTAAATTTAGAGGGCGCTGATCTAATTTTGTGTATTTGCTATGTTGGTAAACTTGATAATAGATTACATTACATGTGTTCGATTTTTGATCTTTAGGCTTGTCACGCACGTGAATTTCTAAGGCGGAGTTTATAAAATAGTTATTTAGAGTTATGCTACATTTTCACCTAAAGATAATCCGGTTTTAATTGAGAAGATTAAAAATTAATCTTCAAGTGTTTTCACCAGTGAAAAAAAGATTAGTTTGACGTTTTCACTACGAATTGTCATTCAAAAGTCAATACAACAAGACAAAAACAAAATTATTGGGAAGAAGAATAATAATTTCGGTGCAGTGAACAAATTTAATTTCAAGAAATAAAAATGAGTAATAACTTTAAAATATTGTTATTCCAACATCTTGCAGCATATCTATTTAAATAAATACTGTAATCGCCTTTGCACGGTTTTCGTTTTTATATATTTGGGAAAGAACAACTTCAAAGTATTACTGTAGGATAGCTAAAACATTTACCATTACAAATTCGAGGCACCGACCGCTTTGGTCTTTGAAGCTTTATTGCATTTTTTATTTTTATACTTATTTATAAACAAAAACAGAATTCGAAGGCAACGACAAATTATACCAGACAAAAACAAATTAAATAATGTTGGACAGATTTTTTTTGTTGAATGTCAATGGAGAAAATATGACATTAGAATATTCTTCTATGAAATAAGGTTTGTTTCTTTTGAGAATCTTCGACCCCTTTCACACAAGGAAACTGAGTTGCCGGCAACTGGGAGTTTGTTGGTGAGAGGGGCAAGAAGTAAGGGGAATGAAAAAAATCTCCCCGGGCAACGATTTGAAGAGATTTTTTTGACGTTATGCTTTGAAATTTTCTTAGGTTTCCATTTTGACTTCTGTCTCTGATAAATGTCAAACATATTTTTTTTAAAGAGAAATTGTTTCTTACAATTATATTATTACATTAACCAAACCAAGTGAGCTACTTAAATAAATTTATTGTGAAAGAAAATTTTAAGTTTTATTTTTTTTTAATTAATTCAATCCATCACGAGTTGGTACACATTTCATACATACAATTATGCGCCTAGTCATGGAAAATCGACAACAAAAACGCACGGACCAACTAAGCTCTCAGCTTGTGGCTTCATCATCACATTTGGTTTATAATGACGTTCCTGTATTAGCGAGCAGCAGCAGGCAGCACCACAGGTATCAGTAATATAATCCTGTCAGTAGTTTATGTGTCCAGCTGTACCAATAAAGCTTCGGTGCATTCCAATAAGCCCAATATAATCTTCTGTGTTGGGTCCAAGATTTGGATGGCAAGAGAAACGCACAACAAATCTGCACACAAATCAATTTTCTCCTGGTTCATTGCTTTTCCGTGACCTTTTAATATATTAGGGGTATTCACGATCTGGTGTACCAAGTCTTGTAAAATTGTAAAATTTTATTTTTTTACAACAGACCGTGAACACACCTTTACTAATCTGTAGCAACACTGAAGCAATGTCAAAATCTGTTTCAAATTTCTTCTGAAGAAGGCTTAAGTTTGTGTTAAAAAAAATCTTACACCCTTGTATTTTTCTGTTACAATAGAGTTCGGGTATTGTAAAAGTGTAAAAAAGTGTAAGATTTTGACATTCAGTATATTTTGTTGGTGTAGTGCAAAAAAATGCTACACTTTTACAATGATACAAGACCAGATACACCGGATAGTGAATACCCCCATTAATTTAGCAAACCATTATTAACAACCACAATAAAAAAAACAACATTTACCTATATAATCGCACCTGGTTTCTTTATTTTGAATTTATTTTTCTAAAAATAAGCTGCGGTTAACTTATAACTCAAAATTGTGTAGAATTTTCCAGCCGCGAAGCAAATTGTTTGTTTACAAAAAGCGAATGTCAAATCAAAAGCAATTCAAAAAATGAGCAACTCAGTTTCTTCGTCTGAAAGCAAGGCAATTAAAGGAAAACGTCAAAAAAAAATCTCCAGCAACTGGTTTCCCTGTGTGAAAGGGGACTTCTACTTCGAAGAAGATTTCAATGAGATTAATTTCTAATCTACTTCTTAGGAGAAAAAAATTTGTATGGGAAATCTTCAAAATTAAGAAAATTTCGAAGAAGATTTATGGTTAATCCACATAAATCTGGATTAAGTGGTAGGTGAAAACGTAGTATTAAATCATTTTCCATTGGGAGATTCACATGTTATATCATTTTGTACTATATTAGTCGTTTTGTAAATATTATCAGAATTCAAAATGGGTTTTTAAAAAACATGCATTACAAAAGATCTTCTGGGGATGGTAGTGTAGTGCAAAGAAAAGTAACAAAATTTACATGAAAAATAAACACATACAAGGAAAAAGAGATGGAAGTAAAGCGCTGTTGTCACTTTGATTTGTATTGTTTTATTTTCATTTGATGGAGCCCGATCACACGATTCGTTTTTTCGGTTGTTGCGTCTTTATGAGGAAGAAACTAAAGCACGAATAAAATGTCAACACTTTTTATGGTTGAACTTGAATGCATGTATATTTTTATTGAGATTTTCTTTAATTTACATAGACCTTTTTACATTTTTTTTTTACTTAACTATAGATATTTCTATTTGCCGACTTGGAATTGGTTGCGCTACACAAATCTTATTTTTATTTACCAACTTCAAGTAATGTATTTTTCTATTATATTAAACTGAATAATATTTCTTGCGTCCTCTCGATGGTTGACTCTTTAATGTTTCTGACTTGACAAATGCAATGCTCCTCGATGTAAATTAATTGGTATATATTTGTGAAAGAAGTAATTCAAATACATTTTTAATGATTTCTACAGTTTATTTTTACACAAAACAACATAAAATTTTATAAACGTCAAAATGACGAACGAAATGACATGCATATTTCCACGGACGGTGTAATCAGGAACGCATGTGCCTGTCAAAATGACGAAACGAACGAATCGTGTAATCAGGCTCATGATCTATATGGATCATTAGCGGTAGTGAAATACGGCAATTGACTAACGGAACGGACGGATTGTTGATGGTGAAATTAGTTGTCATTATTTAATTCGTATTGCAAAAGGCACTACAATTTACTGCACAAGATGTGAAAAATAAAAAAGATGTTCACATAGGTTTTATGTCTTGAAAAGCTTCCAAGCTCAAAATGTTATGAAAATCAAACAACACGTTTGTCAGGTGGTTGTTTTTATGTTCGAATCATCAAACATTGACAAGGTATCTCCAAGATTTACCATTTTTAATCCCTTTGTAGCTGTCCACACGAGAGTTTAACTATGTTGATTTTTTACGAAAAAGAAACAGGCAATCTGCCCTTCTTTTTCCTACGAATGTAAGATCGTAAAAAATCCTCATAGTGATCAGCCACTTTGAGACTATACATTTTTTTAATCTAACTTAAAAACAAAGTGTGAGGTTAGCCTTAGACCAAAATTGATAAATTAGAAATGCTCAAGAATCGAACAAATCTTTATGTCAAACGAACAACAAGCAGAGGCACCAAGCCTTAAATAGCTAACCAAGTAGAAAGACATTTGCTGTGGATCGTTTGCTTGAATTTGTTTTACTTCAATGTGCTATATTCTCACCAAAACACACCTTAGTTATAAAGAAATTATTTTAAAATAATTCAAGAGAAATTCCCCTTTAGAGGTGTTCCAATTTCCCCTTTTCTTCCCCTCGATAATCACCCTTATTACGATAGGCATTTTTCTAAAACGCCAACTGTAGTTTTTTGAGTCGTGTCGTTTTTTATTGGTAAACCGTAACTAAAATGCCAACATTTTTCTCGCTCTTACATTCCACAATACAATCCACCACAACAGCTGACATTTGACGTATCAAATTGCTTACAAATTGAATTATTTGGTTTCTGAAAACTATATTTGTGTAAATTTGTTTTAAACATAAGAAAAAAAACAGAAAAATATATATTTTAGCAAGTTATTTTTCTTGGAGCAGCAGTGAGTGATGACGAAGAGGAAAAAGAAAAGGCAGATTTGATCCTGCAGGAGGTACATTCGGTCCTTTTGATTTGCTTGGCGCAAAGTATGTATGTACATAATTAATGAAAGAATATATGCAGTAGGTTATTCTAACAATGGTTTTGACTCTTGATTTCATCACAAATGTTAACAGATTCAAATGTTCTTTTATCTGGACAAAGAAGCCTTTAACCTTTGATATACAAAATTTTCCTCAGCAACTCTGTTGCAATTCCAATGGTCTTAAAACTAACCGCTACTGTTAGATTTTTTGCTAAAGGAAGCTACCAAAAAGCGGTTGGGAATGACTTTTTGGGAAAAAGCCCATCCTACTCTAAGCAAAAATCCCATCATCTCATACAATATTTGTTTCATAACCTCTTTAAACTTTTGTCGAGGTGCTCATTCTCGTCCATGAACTCGACCAGTCGTCGCATATGAATTTAGGTTGATATTTTTACCCTAAACAAAGAATTTTAAATTATAAAAACTAAAATAAAAAAAATATTACATTTTTACTTGCGATTATAGGTACTATAAGGCAAGTTATGCATTCGTCGAAAAAAAAGTTGTGAGATAACAATCAAACATGACATTACGATTATAGCGAAGACGAAAAAAAGATGGTCTAAAAATTCTGCCCGCCTGTATGTCTGTCTGTCAATCTGTCTGTATGTATGTATATACACCTACTTGGTATACAAAGTTTTTTAGGTATTGTACAGAGGGGAAATTTAAATTTTTTTAGGTCAAAAAATAACGGTACCTGCCATATAACCGTTACGTTCAAACCTATTTTTCTCGGAAACGGCTCTAACGATTTTGATTAAAAAAAATCAGTGTGGGTTTTTAGCTACGACCGATCATATAGTTGAAAAAAAAATAGAAAAATGTCTAAAAACGGTACTTTCCATAGGACCGTTTTTTTTTGCTTTCGACTATTTCATAAATGGCTTAACCGATTCTTTCTTCACAAAAATATAGGTTTAGGTTGCCCAAATTATACCGCGTACCAATATTTTTAATTAATATTTTTTTGTATTTTTAAATCATTTTTAAGAAAAAAATTAAAAAAATGTATTATTCGAAAACTGCTCATTAAATTTTTTTCAAAAATTATATTTATTTGTATTTTCTGAATACCTATGAATTGGCGTTTTTGAGTTTTTTTTTCAAAATATTTTCAAAAAGTTTTTATAATAAAACTTTTTTCCTCAGATCCACAGATTTTTAAAATTTTGCTTTCATAAACTCAAATTTATCCAAGATATAAAATGGCGTACTTTTTATTGAGCTCAAATTAGTTTAAGTATTTATTTCAGAATTTTTAATTATTTTTTCTTTAATTAAACAGATTTAGTCTTTTGTTCTTAAGCTTATATTATTAAATATTTAATATTGTAATACCAATTTATCTTAGAACAAAATTAATGAAATTTTGTATATGCATATACAAAATTTTGTATATGCATATACAAAATTGAGTTAAAAATGACTTTCAAAATATATTTAGATTTTTAAAAGAAATCTTTTGGATACGATGTTATCGAACATAAGAGCAAGTACGTGCGATCCAGTCTTGCATTTTATTACTTCTGTCATAGATTTCTTGACGACAAATTTTGACGTTTTTACATGCGTTTTTTCTATAGAAACGACTATCGGAATACAAAAAAAATATAGTTAACGCGTTCCACAAGAGAGAATCGACAAATTGACATTTAATTGGCGTTGAACGCCTTACGTAATACCAAATTCACACTGTCATTGTGTTTATGGCGTTGAACGCCTTACAGAATAAGGCTGAATTATTACATCAACTCTTTTAAACTTTTTATTTTTTTTATAAAGAAATAAAAATAAAGTATGTATAATGTAATATCAGCCGATCTCACGTTCTTATTCGTGACTGTTGGTTTCCTGGCCAAATTTGTTAAGCATTGACAATATTGCTTTGGGTGATGAAATTTGTTTGACATTTAGAATAAAATATTTCTAATAATATTTATGTAACTTGTAAAAGGTATCAAAAACTGATTTTTTAACTCGTATTTGGTTTAAAGAAACAGACAAAGATACAAGAAATACATAACTACGAGTATCAGCTCAAAGCTCACAGATTTAAAGATTATTTTGCATTTCGAAATTGGAAAAGAAAAAAACAAAACAAACTTCCAATGGAAAAGACACAAAAAGACGGAGAAGAGACGAACACATTTCCAGTAAATGGAATATAAATGACATTTTAGATTGCGCATGCTACTCGTATATACACTTGTGTTAGTCTATTTTGTTTTTTGTTTACATTTTTTATAAATCAAATTGGAGTAAGTTAGATTCTGATTTTTTCCCAATATTTTGTTGTAGAAGGTTGTGGATTCCCCTTTTCCCCTTTCACCAAATTTTAATGAATAACATTTTTGAGTGTAGAGAAATTATAAAAAGAGCCATAACCTTGCGTATTCGCTATGGCGCGTTATTGAATAAGGCTGTTTGTACGTGAAGTTAGCATCGCCATTTTTGATTTTTAGTGACACTAGTGGAGTTCGTGAACGGCCGATTGAATATCTTTCGTTTGAAAGATATTCGTTAATGACAGAAAACCTCGGCTGTCATTTCGGTTTTTCTACAATTTGAAAATTAAATGAATGTGTGACGAATGGGTTCTCATTTTTACTTGCGATTATAGGTACTATAAGGCAAGTTATGTATTCGTAACAAAAAAATTTCTAACAATCAAACATTACAGAGAATACCAAAAAGTGGGTCCCGCAATTCCGTCTGTCTGTCTGTCTGTCTGTCTGTACGAACTACAGTCTAAACGGCTGAACCGATTTTGTCCAAACTTGGTGCTTAGGCGTTTTAGCTGATTGTCCAAAATAGATTTTTGAATCGTTGCTTTAGCCCCAAAAATAACGGTACTTGCAATAAAAATGTTTCTACCATCTTAAATATGTCAAAAACGGCTCTAACGATTTGGATAAAAATTGGCGTATGGTCTACATTTGGGCCGAAAAATATTTTAAAATATTTTGTTATTAACGGTACCTGCCCTACAAACATTTTATTGATTTTCGACTTTTTCAAAAACAGCTCCACGGATTTCGATCTAAATTTGTATACAGGATCTCACTTGAATTCTAAATAATATCTTGATACGGGTGGGCGATTTTTTCTTAAATTTAGTTTTTAAATTTATATTATTAAATATTTAAAATGCTCATACCATGTTTTTTAGAAAAAAATTAAGGATTTTTGTATATAAAAAAATTAAGTAAAAAACGACGAAAAATAAATACTTTTAGCCGTTTCCATTAAGAATCTTTTGCATATAATGTGATCGAACATAGGAGCAAGTATGTTCGATCCAGTCGTGCCTTTTATTTATTAAGTGTATGGCTTATACAAAAAAAAACATTTTTAAATCATTACACTGCTTAAAGGTTGGCCTCGAAAACAGTCAAAATAGATGTGTTGTTTATTTCGGTAACGTACCTATTTTGTGTACAAAAATGCAGATAACTTTTTTTTTTCAAAAAGTGGAGTAAAACTCTATTAGAGAAGTTACACTAAATTACGTGAACGCATTAAATACAATTGTTAGCAATTTTGTAATCAACCAAATAAAAGTGTATTTTTGAAAATGTTTAATAAAGGTTTATGTCAAAATGTCAAACTATTTTGTTTTAATAATTAATTTGCTATCAAAAATTTTAATTTATTGCACGAAAAAGACCGGCTACACGATAAATTCGATTATTTTCAACTTTTGTAATGAATGACACTCTTGGCAACTGACAGCTTATGTAGATATTGTTTTTTCCCTTCATTTAAGTCTTCACAATTTTTTCCACAGAAATGAAATAATATTTATAGCCTGGGAAATATTATGCACTCTCGTGAGCTCGTAACAGCTGTTAAAATGTACAAAGACATCGATTTCACACGAGGAAACTCAGTTTGCTAGAATGAAACTCAAGAAGTACCTTCGTCCTACTTAGGTAAGGGGAGTGAATAAAATATCTCCGGTCAACGATTTCAAGAGATTTTGTTGACGGTTTGTTTTCACACTTTTGTGTATACTTTAAGCTTTATTGGCTGAACACAATGGAGTGCTCTGCATTTGGAGTTGGAGTCGAAGTTGAAATAGTTTTCAAAAGATCTTCGGAGTTGCTTAATCTTACGTTTACACAATGTAGTACAGTTTTCTTATAGGTATTCGATACCATTTAATGTAACATGTGATTTCACTTGCGATACTACTAGGGCAGGTTTTGTATTTGAAAAAAAAACTAGAGTTTTTAATCAAACCTTAGATTACGATGATACTTACTACTTAAGCGTTTTAGGTGATTGTCTCAAATAGATTTTTGAATCGTTATCTCAACCCCAGAATAACGGTACTTACCATACAATTGTTGCTACCATCATTATTATCTCTAAAACGGCTCTAACGATTTTGTTAATGCAAAGGTTCGACGTCGACCGGCAAATGATTTTGAAATGTCCAAAAATCTATAAATTAATTCTTAGCCATAAACTTCAAGAGATGACACAGCCGCTCGTGAGATTTCCAGTAATAAGTATTGCAGCTCCGTCTGCGATGCGTAGTATTCATAAAATTTTAATTTTGGTGTATGTAATGTTTTTACAGCTGTCCCAATCCCAAATATAGCTCCAATGTAAAGGTGCTTGTACTTGACACTATGTTGAAATAAATAGAATGTAAACTTAAGACAATTTACATGATAACGTCATTCTAGAAATTCCGAGATATTTTGTATGCTCTTTTCAACTAAATTTTAGCTACCACATTCTAAAGCAAACAAATTGTTTAGCTGAAAAAATGCATTAATTGCCATAAAAACATATTTGTATCATTGTGAATCGGCCATAAAAGCTTTTTTAAAATGTACTCCCAGAAATATAAACTTTGATAAAGCTCTTTAGGTCCCACAAATGTCTACACTTAATATTTTTGGTTTGTGCCTTCGACTAAAAGAAAAAATATTTCTTATGCAATACAATCACCTATTCGAAATTGCATTCCTTGCGCCAACGGATTCTCTGCGCACTAATGAAAAAATGAATTCCTTCGTGGTGAGTTTCTTTGGTGAAAAAATTATTTCAAATTCACAATCTGCCATAAAGTGTAGTTCACAACATTTATACAATCTTAAAAGCTTTGTTTTTGGTATTATCTTTGTATATAGATATATGTTTCGTATACAATGGTATTACGAAATTAAAATAATGCCGAATCTTCAGGAAGACCAATTTATAACAGTTTTAACAGTTGTTCGCCTTTAAATGTTGTAAATATTGGGGGCTGCACAAGTCATAAACCATGATTCGTTGTGAGGATTGTTATGATTCGATAACATTTTTTTCGAATTCTCGAAACAGAAATCACCTCAGCAATGTTTTTTTTGTTTGAATGGCCACGTTAATTCCCTAGCGAAATAGTCTGCAGTTGTTTTCACTTTTTTGGGTTGTGATTGGACAATTGGTAAAAAGGTTATATTTTTTAAGTCAAGTTGTTATATTTATATTTAACGCATCGACTCATCACGACAAAGGAACCATATTTTTTTCTAATAGCCAAGATTATTTAAAGTAACTAGCTAACCAGTACGAAATGTTAAGAACGGCAAATTGATTTGAGATTTGATTTTTGTTCCTCTTTCAGTTAAATAACCTATGCTACTCTTTAACGAAACCAATTCAAAAAGCCACGTACCTATCCGATATAATATTGAACTCAACTAATAACTAAAGTTAACGCAGATTTGACGTTTGTTTAATTTACCAAATTAAATTCTCCAGCAAACTCTATGGGGTGTTAGACACAATTTGGGTCATTGTATCATTGTATATACATCTCTAGAAATGTATATACAATGATTGTATTTAGACTTGTAGAGACGGCAGATGTAAGATATTTTCAACTCAACTCTAAATTGAGTACTAAACCAAAATCCGCAACTTGTCCAACTCGAACTCTGGATCCTGCAGTTAAATGCTGTTTAGCATGAATTAATATACAAGATTACGACACTTTTTTTTATGACTTATTTTGCTGACTTCACTCGAGATTAAAAAATCTGACAGCAAAAGATATTGTTTAGTTTGTCCGATGTGGATTATTGGATTTATCGTGCGCGAATGACATACAATTTGTTTAAATAATTCAATATTGTTAAATTAAATTTACAATTGAATTTAAATTAATTAAATTAATTGCGAAAAAATCAAGAATCAAGAGATTCGGAGTGCTAATTGGATATCGAAGATTTAACTTAAAGTAAGCAAAACTACAATTTGTGAAGTATTTTCGTTTCTTGATAAGTCTACAATTTTTCTGTTAAGTGTTCTTGTTCTTAAATACATCCTCGCGCAGAAAAAAAGTTTTTTTATTTCCACATCGCAGTCAATGTCTTTGGCCAATTCAATTAGATTTGTTTAGTAGCCTGGACAAATTTCTAAGCCTTCAGCGTTGAAGGATTTGAAGATAAGAAGAACAAAAGTAAAACCAATTTAATTTTTTTATTTTGTGGACTGTGATTTTACTTAATTTGAGTTTTTTTGCGACTTTTAGTCCAAATATATGCGGTTCGCCCAGGTACTACAGTTGGGCTCATCAGTTAGATGCTGTAGTACCTTTCTAAGACGCAATATTATTAGTCGATGGCTACCGACATAGTGTTTGAAATCTATAAATTTTATTTATGTCGGTAGCCATCGACTAATAATATTGCGTCTTAGAAAGGTACGACAGCATCTAAGTGATGAGCCCAACTATTGTACCTCAGTGAAACGCATATATTTGGACTAAAGGTCGCAAAAAACTCAAATTAAGGATTTTAACATGTTGTCCAAGTTCGTCAAGTCATTCAACGTCTTTGATGATGGCTTAGTCAAATTGGAGGTTCGTTTCTATGTCATCTGCAGTAAAGTGGTCACTACATATTCTAGCTGGTTTTACATTAAAATCATCCTTTCTTTTTCAAAAACGAATTTTTCAACACTACAGGATCTTTTGGGAAATAGTGGTATGATACATCTTCTCTTCTTTATTTATTCTTTTTATTGTTGGTATTATTACATCTACAAACAGCACAAAAGATTTTTAAGCTAGTTCACAAAAGAAAATACACAATTTCAAAACCAAAATACAAACTTTTTATGTCGTTTTCATTTTTAATCTCTATAGACGTCACACGATTTGTCAAAAATTACAACAACATAGCGAAAAAATAGAATTGTCTTTATATTGTATTTATCATTCATGGCTGCTTAGCATCTGTCAAAATTATATGCGTTAGGTCACAATAACAAAATTCTGAATTTTTCCTGCAGTACTGGCAGATACCAATCTTATGATTCAAACCAAACTATATTGGTACTAAATTTCTCAGTAGGTACCTATAAATATTAAGCGCTGAAAATATAAAAAAAAGAAACAACAAAGTATTATATTCTTCTAAAAAAAACTTTGCAAACGAGCAATAATCTCCAATAATTCGAATAGAAAAGAAAAGTCCGTTAATGCGAATCCTTATCCTCAACCCCTTTCGATTAACGTTTCTTGGCAAAATAAGACCCAAACAAACGTTTCCTATGAATAGGTTGTTTTCGACGACACATAAGCTACCGAATCAAACTGCGGTAAGTTTCAGTTTTGACATCATCATTTGAAAAAGAAAACAACAAAAAGTTTGAATCCCTTGGCAACTTTCGCATCAACAACCGCATCAGTCACTGTCACCTTTATCGAAAAGGACACAAATCATACCATTAGCATAGAAATGACACAACTGGCAAACCATCTCCTCACCGAAGCGACCTAAGGGACAATGTGCAAATTGAATCTGAAAAAAAAACATCAGATATCAGAAGGAACCATAAAGAAGAAGAGAATTTGAGAAAAAAAATAGTCCTCTAACCAAAGGATATTGAAAGGAAACGAAATGAAAGACGACTACGAAGGACGTCGTCAAAGCAAATCTAGTAATCAAGTTTCAGGATATAATGGACATACATGGTATACTTTGGCTATTAGCACAACAAATACCAATCAGATTGTATATCTCAAAGGATCTTGTTTCCCTTGATTCTAGTTTTGCCGTTATTATATTTTTTTTGTGTTCGCTCGTCCTTCTACAGAGGGGTAAACAAAAGCCAAGGCAAACACGAAACAAACCATCACCGGAATAGACGTGGCCAACAAGAATTGAGTGACACACACTATTCGTCCAGGGAGTATATCCATGGAAGTCCTAGTTTACCTGTAGCATATATTTTCTAGGAACATTTTTGTGTTGCTTTGATTTGGACACGAAAAAAAAAATCGGTGATTGGTTCGCCCTGAAGGAAATCGTGTAGAGAAATGGTATTTTTTTTTTATATTTTAATTGGTAAGCGTGATTCTATAGTGTTTTTAGTTGCGGAAAGAAAGGAAAAAAGACAAGTGGGAACTCTTTGAATGTTTCGGTATTTCAATCCTTCACCGACATGATAGGTATGGGATTTTTTAGCTTCTACATCCTTGAAACTTTCAAGTGTACATACATATGTATATATAATATAGCTACTTAGGTATATTTACTTCATATGCAATAAATATAGGCACGATTAAAATCCTTTGAGTAAACGCACAAATCGAAATGGTTACCATTTATTTTTTAAAAAAGAATTTCGAAAAAAACGAATGCTATTTCTGTATTGGAAATCAAAAAGTAGTCGGTTTTTCTTCATTGATGAAACACAAGGAGAAAATAAAATTGAAGGATTTTTGCCAAAGGGAAAAAATTTAAAAAAAAACATAAAAGGGTGTGGAGTGTTATTTTTATTTTCAAAAAAAAATGTTCAGTGTAGTGTTTGTGCATATCGTAGAATGACGCAAAGGGCAAGTTAATGTTTTGTCAATAAAAAAAACCTGACCAATGCCTGCTATTTTTTTAACTACGTGGATTGTTGTGTCAATTTGATGATATGTCCGTTACCGTACTCCCTAAAACTGCGAAAATCTAGGAATTTCTGCGAAAAACAGACAAATGTTGTTCCCGTAGTCCAAATTTTCGTAGTTTTTCACGTGTTTCACAGAAGAGAGGGCTCATGAGAGAGTAAAATATTTCGCCAGGCTGCGAATTTTAGTCCAAGAAATTTTTTTGGACAAAATTATGAAGACTGTCAAATGAATCGTTACAAAAGTTGAAAATAATGGAATTTATAGTCTGGTCGGGCTTATCCGTGCAATAAATTGAAGTTTGTGATATCAAATTAGTTATTTTAAGAAATAATTTCACGTAAATCTTTACTAAACATTTTCAAAAATACACTTTTACGTTGACGTTTAAAAAATGGCAAATATTGTTGTTCAAAGCGTTCCCGTACTTTTGTGAAACTTTGTTGCGCTCTGAGATTTTTACCCCCACTCTTGCAAAAATGACAGTTTTCACATTTTGCACAAACTACGGAAACACACTTGATATTTGCTTCTATTTAGAAAGTCGCTTTTATTCGGTGTAAAAAACTTGGCTTTTGACATTTTGCAGTATTAGATATAACTTAACAAAATTTAAATTAAATTAAATAGTTATTGTGAATGATCAAGCTTCTGCTGTCATTCTCGTTTGTCATACACATATTTCTATTACCGCTTTCACACGCCGCGAACTACTTCTTCAATCTATAGTGGCGGCCGTGTGAAAAGAAATTGTGTCGACACAGCAGTTCCATTTCCGGAAATCGAAGTGGTATGTCGACATGGCATGTAAAAAGGAACGAAATAGTACACTGGCACTGTATCTGTTTTGTTTTTGTTTTTTTTTGTTGTGGTCTGCTCATGTTCATAATTTGAAGTTAACTTATTTGCAGTTTTCTTTCATAAAAAATTAAACAGCGTAATTAATTCTTGAAAATAATATGGCGTACAGACATTTTCGATTCAATAATTTATTTTTTTTAAAGTAAATTTGATAACTTTTCTATTTGTCTGCTGGTTTTAACATAAAATTATACATCGACTTTTGTACGTCTGAATGCTCATGCAACAACGAACTACACGACATGATAGATCGATGTGGCGTGTGAAAGTGGTATATATACAACCTAGATATTGAAAATAGCATGAAAAAGTGAAGCGCAGCCGCCATAATGATGTAGGTTAAAAAGTAGATTCTTTCTATACTGAGAGTGTTTATTTAATTTCTTTTCTATTTGAAAATTGCTTTAAGAAAATAAGAATTTAAAAATAGAATAGAATGGGCTATCAAAGGATTAAGTATAAATGTCAAATAGCAGACATTTTTATTATTAGTGGCATATTACATGTATTAAATATTTTATTTTTTTTTAATGGTAGTAAATGTTTGAAGAAATGTTTAAATTGGGCAAACTACATGCTCATGTTGGACTGAAGTCGAAAATATGTTGAACAGTCTGAAAATCCAAGAGAAAATTACAAATCTTTTTATAGTTTAAGAGTGAATGACATTTATGTTATATTTCAACGTATTTTTGGTATAAGCTCCAGTTTACTTGCAAGTCTATTTTATATTCTACATTTTAACGATTTCTGTAGAAATTTGTAAGGATAAAATAGACGCAGTTTTTTAAGCTACAAGATCTCTTCGTCCCATTGTAAACCTGCATTGAGTTCAAATGAGCTTCAACTGACTCCATTTCACTTCAAGATTGAATTCGACTTGTCAATTGTACTGTTCAACCTGAGTTGAAAAGTAGGTTTGCCATAAACAGCCAAAATCAGACTCTATTCCAACACGATTGTGTTTCTTAATGGGGTAACAATATTGTCAGATCAGTTAAAGATTTGCAAATGCGGGCGTTCACTCATTTATTCTCGGATACCAAGCTATCGGAGTATATCTGTGGACGAATCAGATAGGTTAGCTGAAAGCTGTCAAAAATTCAAAGCAAAACGCATACCAATGAATTTTGCAGTCAGCTGGTTCTATACATTTGTTCTGGGATAGCTAGTTATTCCAAATTTTTTGGGATAACTGAAGATAGCTTTCATGAGAGCAGCTGTTTGTTCATCAGATGTGGTTTTGCACGCATTACAACAACAGAAAGTTATTCCAGATTGCTAAGAATAATTGAGTGAACATTGGGGACGTTCCTTATATCTTATACTACCATAATGTCCCATATTTATAAACGTTGGGGGTGGCCGCGGCGCGATAGTTGTGTGCTCGCCTGTCAACCTCGTGGTTGCAGGTTCGATTCCTGCCGTTGTCTGTGTCTTCTTATATTCCATTAAAAACCAATTCTAAAAATTGTCATAAAATAAGTTGCTGCTTTACTCATTACATGCTGTTTAGGCATAACACTAACAACATGTGATTGAGTAAACTAGCATACCCATAAAATATTACACCGAAGTAAATAAAATAATGCGAATTATAAGGGACATATATAAATAAGAATCGGTAATTCTCTCCGCATTAGTTCAGCCGCCATCCCTGGAGATAAATCTGAGACAACAACTAGTTCTAGTCTCAGAACATCGCGCCACACATCTTTCCTATCCTTCTTTCTCTTCTTCCACCGAATGCCGCGCTGTGTTAAGAAAAACATATAAAGGGTATTCATAATCCCTTGAGGGCGTGCAGTTATAAAAAAAAAAAAAAAAAAAAGGTATGTTTGCTAACTTTATTTTGCCTGAACTGTTATTATTTATTAAAAACAAAAAACGTCTTTTGAAGTATAAAAAGTTTTTTTCAAAATAAAGTAAAAAAAACAGTTTTAGAATTCACAGATTGTTAAGTAAATAGTAAAAAATATTCATGCCTCAACTTTAGTTTAAATAAAACTAGAATATTATATAACTTTGCTCTTAGTAGATAAATCATTATTTCATCCTGATATTTGCGACCCAAACATGGCCTTTATTGTTTTTGAATTGAGGAGAATCATAAGCATATGAAAACAAAAGAAGAACCAAAAGTGTATAAGTTAGGTACCTATATCGTATATTTATATAGAATACGGCAAAGTTAAATGAATTGGAGCAAATGATGTTACCCAATGGCGCCAAACAAGATGAAAACATACGAACCATTTATGCGATACTCTATGCCTTGCTTATTTGCCTCCAGCTCCAAAGAAGTCAATATTTTTTTTTTGTTTGATAGATTGTATGTAGTATGTATTGATGTGTCATGTGTGTAACTATGCATTGGTGTTGGGAGTGAGCAATGTATATTTGGCTGAACTCGGGTGAATGTAAGTAAAGCATGTTGTATGCAAACATTTACTTCCTTTACAGTTTACACCAAAGAAATGGAATGTAATGACACCAATTTTAATTGGGATATGAGCTGGAGGTAGCAAACATTCTTTTGATTTATCATCTCTTACCATTTTTCTCGAAATCAATTCTCAAAGAATATTAGGGTGAAGGAAAAGCTTTAAGTGCCTGTTTTTGGGAAGGTACCAACATTTGCCTAATCAATTTTGGAGACTTTTATTTGTTCACATATGGAACAACGAACACGAAGAATTTAAACATACATATATTTATATCTGTCACCATAAGTCAAGAGTATTGAGAAGTCAACTTTTTCTTTAAATAGAGAAAGAGGAGATTTAATGTCTTTCAAAGTAGTAGGTCATTTTAATTTGATTTTCCGACTGTTCCATTCATTTTGGACCGAATTATGAACATGTATCTACATATTGTCACGTGCATATTTGAACGTCGTCATCTAACAAAATGTCTGCTTTCAACATTCATCATTCTTAACAAGTAAGTAGTCCAATGAGAAACTTCAAAGGTATATTTTTGTGCCAAATTGAAAGTTTTTAAAGTTGTAGTGTTAGACATAGTTAGGTAACCGAAGTCATTAGAGAGCGATTCTGGAACGAAAACCATAAAAAACCAAAATATTTTTGGTTTGAGTTGCTTTGTTATGATTAACCTAATGAGATTTTAAAGGTTTCGGGCAAAAGCTTGTAACTTGGATTCTTCTACTGACTTATATCTATATCTACAGTTGTTGCTTCCACAAAATATTAGGGGTATTCAGGATCAAATGCGACAAAAGGTGTAAAATTGCTAAATTTATTTTTTTTGTTTGTAAATCGTGAACGCACCTTCTCGCTGCTATTGGAAAAATGAAAAATCAGTTGGACAACAAACATTTCTGACAGAAAATAAGAGCTGTTGCCAAACTGTCAACGACACTAGGCAAAGTTGGCACCATTGTATTTTTCTGTTGCAATACTTAGGGGATCGCAAAAGTGTTGTAAGGCAGTGTAAGTTGTTGTTGTGGTGCAAAGCAAAGTTGCACTTTTACACTTATACTAGACTATACTCTGTCCCAGAAAAATAGGCAGTACACGTCTTATGGGAAAGCTTTTTCAAAATCAGTAGCGTGTCTTGAAATTTAAATTAAATTGAAAGAACTTCTCCATTAAAATTGTTTGCCCGCCTCTTATCTATAAAATAATAAAAGAAAATTTAATTGCATCTGGCCCAGACTCAATGTCCTACTCAGCGCACATCTGAATGTGTACTGAATTGCTTTAGCTGTGGCCTATGGCTGCTGCTGCTATTCAACCCCATTAAATATTGATGTGCTTTCAGAGTTACCCGTGTCCATTTTTAAGCTTGTTCAGATTTTTTTTCCTTGGGTTTCAGTTGATGTGCTTTTGATTTGAGAGCTTTCATATTTGGGTCCATTTAAAATACAAACTACGAAAACCCTGTGAGAACTTTATTGAGCGACAGATTTATGCAATCCACTGTAGCGAGAATGAGAGGCAAACGTCCTATCTTGCCTACACTGCCTATTTTTCTGGGACAGAATATAGTTGCACCGGATCGTAAAGATGTACCCCTATTTATTAATTTACTGCGCGAAAAAGCAAGACCACACTATAAATTTATTTATTTCCAACTCTTGTTAAGACACACCTGGGCCTGGCAACTGGTAGCTACATATATATTTTTTTCCTCCATTTGACAGTCTTGATAATTTTGTCCAAACAAATTTTTGAAATGAGTGCTCACTTTTATCAAAAAGGACGAAAATTTGTCGTCAGAAGACAAAATTTGACAGTTTTTCGTAGAAAATAGCAGTTTCTGTAGTTTTAGATAGAACGGAAATAAACCTATTGGTAAGCCGAGTGATGGCTAAGAAATTTATACATCTACTATTCGTACTACGTTCAAATCGATTTAGTAAGTTGTGCATGATCTTTTAAAAAAATAATAAACTATACTTCGTTAGCTTGTACTGAATTAAGATAAATTGTAAATTGTTGATTTTTTTATAAGTAAGATTTACATGAGTTCATTTAGACCCATTAAGTACAATAAGCTACTCGTATGTCTTGGTCCATTCTGAAATATTGTATAAGGTTCGTTCAAGCTTTTCCGTTGCTGTTTCAATTGAATCGAAAATTGAAAGTGTCATCTGCAAATGTAGCTGTTAAGCTATCTTCTTTTTTGGGTTATGCTGCTAGTTTATAAAACAAAGAAGATCGGACCAAGAACACTTCCTTGGGGAACACCAGCATTTATTATCTTAAGTCCCGAATATTACCTGCCTTGTTTAAACCGAAATGTCATATCTTCGAGGTAGGATTCGAGGATGTGATATATTTGTTCTGGAAAAACCTGTCGAAGTTTATACTCCTGGCCATCGTGCCATACCTTGCCGAAAGCTTGAGGCATCTTCATTAGTTATTCTATAGATCTGATCAATTGTCGAGTTAGATAGATAGATAGATAGATAGTTTATTGATTTTGTTTAAATTTTACAATGGTTGTTACCGCACATCTTACAATATAGTGATTTGATACAATGTATCTTTCAACTAAAATAGTATGTATATAAGTTTTATAATTTATCAATAAGGTTTATATAATTATGTCCGGAGGAAAAAACAATAAAAACCTCCATTTAATGTAAGAATATAATAAAATCTTAAGCCCATGACTAGTAAGGGTATGAAGTGCAACAGGTTAACAGATGAACCAATAAATGAATAAGTGATAATTTTTTAACAATAAGTAAAGCATAAATATATAATAAATTACATAAATATGTAAATAATTGAATAAATAGAATAAAATAAAATAAATAAATAAATAAATAATTTAAACAAAAATAATAACAAGTAAATAAATAAATAGATAAATAAGTAAGTAACTAAATAAATAAGTAAGTAAACAAACAAGTAAACATATAAATAAATAAATAAACAAATAAATAAATAAATAAATAAATAAATAAATAAATAAATAACTAAATAAATAAATAAACAAATAATCAAATAAACAAAGAAATAAATAATTAAATAAATAAATACATGAATTAATAAAGTTTACATTAATACATAGATAACACAGGTAAGAAAAATAAAATAGAATTTTTTAATATTGATTATTTAGTTCACTAACCAAGTTGTTCTCAGCAAGATCAAGTCGATCAAAGAATTTTGTTGTGAGTTTAATTATTCTATCTTCGATCAATTCGACATTCGCCTTTACGTGGAGATCTAATGTGGAATGATGCCAGGGTAGATTGAGCATCATTTTTAAAACTTTATTTTGGGCAACTTGTAGTTTTTTTATATGAGTTTTAGCTGCGTTTTTCCATACTGGACAACCGTACAAAAGAATTGCCTGAAATATAACCTTACAAATTAACGTTTTATTCTCGACTGAAAGTAAAGACTTCCTATTAAGAAAAGGGAACAGGAGTTTGGTTGCTATCTTGACTTTTTTTAGTGATTGTGAAATATGGTGATTGAATGTTAATTTAGAATCAAGGAAAATACCAAGATATTTCACTTGATTGTCCCAAGAAACCGCTCTACCTAAGATTTGCAAATTATTGCTTGGGAGATAACAAGGTTTTCTTTTTCTCGTGAAAAAGATAGCTTGTAACTTGTCAGCATTAAGTTTGATTTTCCATCGATTGTAATATTGGTATAATATTCTCATCGCATTATTTAAGTTCGTCTCAATGTTGAGACCAAACGTATGCGAAGAAAGTATTGCAGTGTCGTCAGCAAAAATTGCTGCTTCACAGGATGGTAATTTTGGAAAGTCAGAGGTATACAGGTTATACAAGGTCGGTCCGAGGACTGATCCTTGAGGGACACCAAAATCAAAATGTATTAATTCTGAAACACTACTATTTACATGTACCATAAAACATCTACTTGAAAGAAAACTTTGAACAATTTTACACAGATAAGGTGGAAAATTGAGGGAAATCATTTTATAAATAATACCATCGTGCCAAACTGAATCGAACGCTTTTTCGATGTCTAACAATATCATTCCAGTAGACATACCTTGGGAGCGATTGCTTTTAATTAAGTTACTTATACGAAGCACTTGATGAGATGTACTGTGGTATCTTCTGAAACCAAATTGTTCATTTGGATATAAGTTGTTATCCGTTATTATTTTAACAATTTTGTTTTTAATTATTTTCTCGTATATTTTGCTGATATTACTGAGTAAACTGACTGGTCTATAACTTTCAGTTCTAACATAGTTTTTGCCGGCTTTGAGAATTGGTATTACTTTACCTGTTTGTCGAGTTAGTTATTCTATAGATCTGATCAATTGTTGAGTGGATTGTCCCGAACCAAACTAGTGTTCTGGATCACCAGTGTTTTTTTTTTACTGTCGGAAGCATTGCCTAAAATAGGATCTTCTCAAATACCTTGGAGATCGGCGGAAAGATATAAATTGCGGTCTCTAATATTTCTTTTAATTCAGGGGTTTTCTCGTTTTTGGAATCATTATTAGTTCTGAATTTTTCCATTAACTTGGAACGTATGAAAGTTTTATTACAGCTCTTCTCGGTAGTTCTTTAATGTTTATAAAATTGTACCCAGGAGCCTTATTTATTATATATAAGAATTTATTGTCCTGTAAAGACGGATAGTGAGACATTTCGAACAATAAAGTTCTTAGATGAGGATTACATCTCATCAGTTGGTTTTCTAACTCCCGTCCGCTAAAAGGTTTGAACATTTCCGCAAGGTGTTCAGAAAATAAATCTGCTTTATACTTATTCGGTTTAGCCCAGTCACCATTAATTTTCCTGATTGGCGCGAAATGTATTTGAGGAAGTTGAATACTTTTAAAAGGTTTCCAGAGATCGTAGTTTGTAGTTTTCTCAGTAGTCAGGCTCTCTCGCGGATTACTTCTTTAAGCTTACCAGACAGTTGATTTCATATGGTTTTGTGCTGAGAAGCACAGAATTGTTAATTTTTTCTGCGCGATCTCCTTTATTTCATGAGTAGTCATTTCATTTCCGCAAACATTTTGTTTGTGTATTCGACGAATTTTCTGATATTATGTGAAGAGTTGTTCTGTATGAATTTAGTAAATTTATCGACTTCATCTTCTAGTTCGAACGGATTTTTCAGGAACATAATTAAGAATCTTTTTTTAACTAGACTTCCGCGTACTGTTAACATGACTGGAAAGGTCAAAGCTTTCCTCGACATTCGTATAATTTGTATCTATAATCTGTCCAACAAAAATAATCAGTACAGAGCTTTTTTTGAAACCAGTGGTGCCTGTGTATACCGTCAACATACTGAATTGAAAAAAGTTTACCACTGAAAAAAAATCTACCCACTGGACAACTTACACAAATTGTTGTGGTAATACCTGCAAAATATCGTACACCCCACAATGACCGTCCTCATTGCAATTCCCAAAGTCTATTCTCTCATCTACTCGTTTCTACTAAATTGGAACAGATATACATTCCAGCAGTGTTACCAATACCCATTGAAATCAATACAAAAGAGCTTTTTCAGTGTTTTTTAGCTTTTGAGAAAAAAATTCAGTATGAGGAGGAGAAGTGTTGCTGCTTTGATTTTCCTTTTTATTTGGTAATATTTCTAAATTGCCGTTAAAATGTTGTTAATTTTTTTTCGGAGTTTTTGAGAAAAAGTTATCGAAACGTTCAAGGCAAATTACTTGGAATACAAAAGGTTTTATAAAGTGAAATTTTGTGTTATCAACAGTGAATAATTGATTTTGCCTTTGTTAAATAGTGAAGTAAAATTCCGGTAAATAAATAGTAAAGTTATATTAGGTAACTCTTAATATAGATACTCTTTAAAAAAACGCGCTTATTGGCGTACTGCTCGCTGTGTGGAAAAAGATAAATAGTTTTTTTTTTAATTAAATTAAAATTTTAATTTTTTTTAATAAGCTGATGGTAACCCATACACACATTTCTCTCATATTTGCAGCCATTTATATTGAAAAGTACGGAAACTCTATTAGAGCTTTTACTTGAGACATGCTTATTCAAGCCAATGAAACCAGAGTCAGAGGCAAATTCCCTATCTTCCCTGTAGGTACTGACTATTTTTAATGGACAAAGTATAAGCCTTTTGCGATAAAAAAAAGTCTATGCTCTAGGAGATTTGACGTTTACAAAATGTTTGTAAATATAGTTAGGATTTTTGAAGAGAAAATATTTTTATTTTTATAAGTTTTTTTTTTTTTTAATAATACAAATTCTATATACTACTGAAATACATCAGCCAAGTAGAAGACTTAGCACTATAATATTTGGACTTGTTGAATTATTGATTCAAATTAGCTTTTAACGGCCTTTAGTCCACCAAAAATTGGCGTTTCGTCCCGGCGATCTCACATGCACTCATCAGTTGACTAGTGAGGACCTTTGTCAATACGCAATTTTTGCCAAGTTCAGTTCATCTTACATAGATTTCGTGAAGAACATCTAGTGTGAACTATATCCAACAAGACTAGAATTCCTAATCATTAAATTGGAGATCGCCGGGACGAAACGCCAATTTTTGTTGGACTAAAGGCCGTTAAAAGCTAATTTGAATTTTTTTTTTGTTTTTGAAAAATCAATATTTCGAAAAGTAAAAAACGACTTTAAAAATATATCTAGTTGTTTCTACTAAGAACCTGATTTTTAAAACATTTTTTTTTTGAATGACATTCCCTAAATATGCATCCTAGGGTGGCCATCGTTTTTTATATAATAATCTTAAATTTTAAAACAAAAAGAACCATAAGTCTACGTATTTCCAATAGGTAAATATAATTATGTTGTAGGACTATACATAGGTAACTATTAACTAAATTAATATATTTTGTAAATGGTTTTAAAATTAATTTTGGTTAATTTTACAAAATTCCACTGCTACATCGGCTTTAGTACAATATAATGTTATAAACAGAATCAGTACAAATATCCATAGCCCTATAATGTATATTCATATTATTTGCGTTGTTGTTTTTGTTTATTAATTTAATGCAAAAATCCTTGCTTGTCAGACAAATTAATAAATTGTTTCTACCCTGCCGCACTAATATTAGACTGACTACATCAACATCCGGTTCCATAGACAAAATGTTTCCTCGTCTATTATCCTTCGTGTATGTAATTGTTCTTGTCTCACTCTCCCCTGTAACCATTTAGCAATTTGGTAGGAACATAATACGTAGCATATGTTCATAGAAAACATGTGGCAATTGAATGCACCTGCGGCATAGAGTAACGGCAACGGCAACAGCAGCATGCCAACACAAATCACAATGACGCACTAACCAATGAATTTCACCAGATCGGTCCATAACAGAATCTTGTTTGGAAAAGTTCCTCAATTAATTTTAACAAGGATGCTGTGTTGGTCGGTGGTGGTGCACACGTTAATACATACGTATACACACATATTAAAACCAAAAAGTTTTTCCTTGTTTTATTATTTTTATCTCTCTCGCTCTATTTTTCGTTTTGTCTCGTCGGCTCATCTCGTCCTTGCCAACAATGCTTTCCTTCGGCTTCGACGTCGCCGTCGCCTTTATCGTGTCAGTTTTTCAAAGCTGCCACGTGCAAGGCAAGGCTATTCTTTCTTTTTTCTTCTATTTTATTATAACTACTTGTACATATATGTATAGTGAAAACATCTCCTAAGTTCGTTTTCTTTCTGACAAAACACAGAGTTCAGCACGAAATTCGCACATTTAACAATGCCATTCATGCGAAGGATACGTGTTCATCTATCTTTAACAAAAAACTTTAAAAAAAAGCCAAAAGAAAAATAAATCCTAGAGCAGCTTGACATTTTCCCAATCTCATAATTCAACAAAGCTGTATTTTTCCCCAAATAGGAGTAGGGGAAATTTAAAATACAAAACATATAAATTTTCACAACGAAAAAGGATTTTTCTTCAAGAAAGTTAGTTTTATCCTTTAACCTGCAAAAATGATGACACCATACAAAAAAAAAAAAAAGAAAGAAGGAAAACTTTTCGAAAGATACTCAGATGGCTTGACCATTTATAGGATGATCCTATTATACATACATACATACCTATCTATATATGAACATTGGATATGTATTGAGAGATATTAGCAGCAACGAACATTAAAAGCCTCTGCTTCTGCTGGCCAAAGAACGGACACAAACAACACCTTTCAGGCAAAGTCCTGATAAACTGCCAGTCCCGGTTGGCATGACATACATTTCAATCGTTTTCAGAACAAAGTCAGAAAAATGATGATGGCTGTTGTAGCTCTACAGTCTACATACCCATATAGCTACACTAGACCCAGGACGAAACGTTAACGTTGCTGGATTCAGTTGGCTTGATGGACGAGACTGAGAAGAGCCAACCACATCATTGAAGGATATTTACCAGAAACAGGGTTTAAATGAAGTTAAGACGAGAAAAATATCTCCTGGCTATAAACAAGAGCAGGACTCATCTTGTTTACAAGATTCTTGTTTGTCAAAAAAAAAAAATAAGGAAGTACCTATCTGCTGTTTTTTTTTTGCAAATATTTCATTGCAGTTCATTCCACTGCAGATAAGGATGACAGAGGCAATAGCATAATAAAAAAAAACCACAACAAAGTAGCAAAATCTGTGACATAGTTTGGTTATTCTCAAAAAGCCATATATCGCAGGGCATGATGGCGATTACGTTGTTGTTGTTGTTGGAAATAATAGTAATGGCTGCATTTTTTTTTCCTCAAAAGGATAAATCTAAATTATGTTGGAACGAAAGATGATTTCATAACGGGAGTAAAAAAAGACGGAAATGCACTTAACCTAAACTAAACGGCTTGTAACATATATGTAGTTATTACGGATTCTTCTGACAACTTGACAGAATTGTATTATTTTGATGTTTTTTTTATTTATTTTTGTTGTCTGAGTATGATACTATCATGTTCTTCAGATAATTGAGGACTTTCCTTGTTGACATAGAAGACTAACTTCGAGATTATGATGAGAAAAAATATATAAGATAGAAAGATTTGTTTTTTTTTTGTTATCTGACATAATTTATGTAACTTAATTTTAGGTGTAGGTATCCTTAACTGCCAGGCGATTCAGATTTAATTGACCTTTAGTTATTTAAAAAAAAGGCATAAAGCGACCCATACATACTTTGGTACAAATGTGTTGTATTCTGAGCCGATTTCTAACTCTTAACAAAAATTATATTTGATTTTTTGTAACGGTGTTGCTAGTTTGCGATGTGTCGAAGAGGTCCTGAAAAATGGCCATTGTTCGAATTACAAGTCGTTTACTTCCAAACCATACAACTTGAGCTCATAGACTGTAATATTATAATTCCTAGAGATACCGAACTCGCAATTTTTGGCGGAAATTACACGCGGCTTCAGAAGGAGCAGATAGCAGAAGAACTGTCAAGTTTTCTCTCAAAATCTACTTATGGACAGAAAAAAACAAAAGTTTCTGCAAAGTTATGATCATTATTGTGAATGTGCCATCATTATTGCAAATGGCATCAAATGTCATTACACTTTGACATTTATGATGAATTTACATGCACATCAATCTGTAGATTTGAAGGAAATTAGGAGGAAATAGTAACCCGTAACAATAGGACCGTGTGAAAGAGTACATTATTTGGTAGGTCTATATGTACTATTTATTATAACTTTTGAAAGCTACCACAAACATAATGTCTGGTTCAAATTGGTGACTTTTATATTTGTGAATCTGCGATTCAGCTTGCAATAGCACGACGGTGAGGGACGTATTCGTATATGGTGTCCAGGGTAGACAAAATTGCTCAGACTGAAAAAATTGCAAAAGTATCATCCTTTCTTCTTTGTGGTTTTCGTTATGAAACGATTGAACTTTTCTAAATTTATTTGAGTAAAGAATGTGGAAGTATGTCTGCTCATATTTAGCATCTATTAAATATCGCAGTGGTTTAAAAGTATCCTTGTAACCGAAAAGATTCCAAAACAGAAACAAGGATTTAAAATCGCTCCGGTGTAAAAGCACTCTTAGGGTGGAAATAAAATATAGGAACTTGTGAAAACATTCGCAATCATATAAATGCAGATGAAGATGCCAGCATAAAGATGAACATGTTCTCTCTCTCTTTGCAGAAATCAAAATATGGAGATACCTATAATATGGAAATCCGCCATTATATTGAAGACAAATAGAGAATTATGTCGTTTTTATTTGGCATTTCGGAAGCTTTCTGGTCTCTTCTGTAATGTCGGAGTTACAAGGAATTTCCATTTTATTGACAATAATGATAAAATCGTGTAAATGGCTTAAAAATTTGTCATTATTTTCGTCGTTAAAAAAATGGCAGGGAAAACTGGCATTAAATATTAAAATGTCGTGATGTAAATGCACACTAACACCATTTGGAAAATTTGGATGGCAATGGAGCAGTGGATAAAGTTCTTGATTGCTAACTTAGACGTGTGGGTTCGATCCCCACGCTAGGCGCATTCTTTTCTATACCTCCAATTTTAATTGGATGCCGCCCATGGGTTAAAATGAGACAGTCAATAAATGGTTCTCAAATCCACTGTGCCAACTAGTGTCATGCAATTCAGGTTGCATTTAAAAGAAATTAGGTCTTGCAGTCATATAGTTAAAATTAATCAGTTAATTATAAAAAAAAAAATGGCACACGGCGAGGAAGAATGAATTTGTTCAGTTGCAGATTGCCATCAATATCAATCCAACAGTCATTTGTTTGCACCTTGTAAATGCTTATCATTATTGATTTGACTTTACCATTCTTTTGCCAGTTTAATGACATGAATTAATGGCAATTTTTCGCTCGTATAAATCCGCCATAAGTATTCACTTGGTAAAAACGACAGTTCTGATTTTGAAAAGATTCTGGATTTGAAATTAGAATAGAAACCAGAAGCACTCTCAATGACAATGTTGTCATTTTTACTCGCGATATAGGTACTATAGGGCAAGTTTTGCATTTGGAAAAAAAAATCGAACTCGACATTTTAATCAAACTTGATAGTACAAAAAAGTGGGTCCCGCAATTCCGTCTGTCTGTCTGACTGTCTGAACAACGAGCTAGAACATTAACTTTTGAAGCGTTTTTTTTCTTACTTGCTATTTAAGCATTTTAGGCGATCATTTCAAATAGATTTTTGAATCGGTTATCTAGCCCCAAAACTAACAGTAGCTGCCATGCAAATTTTTCTACCGTCGTAATTATCTCGAAAACAGCTCTAACGATTTTTATAAGCTTTTCACACCAAACCCAAAACCGGGCTTTCAACTAAAAGCTTACGAAAACTCGAAAACCGTTCACACTGAACATTTGCAAGTTTTCGTATGACATTTCAATTATTTTGGCACCACAACAAATACGTTGTGAATTTGAATTGAAATTACCCCAGACAGCTGTTTTTTTTTTCGTTTTTCTTCCAGCAACCCGTTAGCTATTTATGTGAAGATTAATTGAGCACTGAATATTTCACAAGGTGTGTTTGTTTAGTTCATCTTGCAAATCCAACAGGTTTTCGACAGGTTTTATTTAAAACTTGTGGTTTATTAAAACGAGTGGTTTATCAAAAATGTATGGAAAAACTTGTGTTTTAGCTTTAGGTTTTCAGCCAAAACCGATAATTTCGCGAAAACCGTGTTTTGGGTTTGGCGCGAAAAGGCTTTAATACAAAAAAAATTGTGCACTGTTTTAGGTACAGCATACATTTTGCACAATTTTTTTTTGTTTAATATTTTGTTATTAATTGTACCTGCCATACAACATTTTTTATTTATTTTAGACTTTTTCGTAAATGGCTAATCGGATTTCTATCAAAATTTTTATAAAGAACGTCCTTCAAATTATTAATAATACTGCATATCAAAATTTTGAAAATTCAATATTTCGAAAATGGTTGGACGATTTTTTTTAAATTCAGTTTTTAAATTTATATTATTAAATACATAAAATTGTCAGACTAAAACATTTTTTGGAAAAAAATACGAAATTTTGTAAATAAGAATTAAGTAAAAAAGACAAAAATATATTGAGCTGTTTCTAATTGTGCTTAGGATGTGATCAAACATAAGAGCCAGTACGTGCATTTTAGTTCAAGAGCGGGGGCACAACTCTCTTAGAGAGCGACAAAGTTTCACAAAAGAACGAGAACACATTGAACATTAATTTTGGCCAACTTTTAAACGTCAAAGCAAAAATGTATTTTTGAAAAAAAAAGTTTTTTTTTTTTTAATTACCAATTTGCAATTACCTACAAATTTTAATTTATTGCCCATATAAGCCTGAGCACATGATAAATTAAATTATTTTCTAATTGTGTAGTGACACTCTTGGCAAACTGACAACTTTTCTATTGTTTTTTGTTGTTCTTTTTTCCTTCATCTGATAGTCTTTATAATTTTGTCCAAAGAAATTTCTTGGACTAAAACTCAGAGCCTGGGGAAATATTTTACTCCCTCATGAGCGCTCTCTTCTGGAAAAATTACGAAAAATTGGTGTACTGTTTTTCGTAGAAATTCGTAGATTTTTGCAGTTTTTTTTTAGGATGCATGGGAGCACACCTATTGTTACTGCTTACTATTTGAATAATATCTATTCTGTTGTTTCAACCCATCGACGAAGCTAATTACATGAAGAAACTTGCATTTTGAGGATAAGAAAAATCCACCTGAAATGAAAAGATTTTGTTTGTAGTGAAAAAGTGGTTACTTGATTAAAAATAAATTAATAATAATTTTACCCATATGTTTATAAGACCTAAAGTCTTTTTAAATGCAACGAGATTTGCACGGCACTAGTTAGAAGGAAAATAAAAATAGGAAAAAATTTTTGTTGGTACGGTGGATTTTAGAATTAGGTATTTATAGCCCATTATAGCCCACGGGTAGCATTCAATTAAAATTGGGGGTATAGAAAAGAATGCTGCCTAGCGTGGGGTCCAACCAACACGTCTAAGTTATCAGTCAAGCAATATGTCAACTGAGCCATTGGCCCTTAATTTTTTGAGGGTGCCCGTGTACCCTAGAGCAACGTTGGCGAAGTGGCACGATCGTGCACTTTTGGCACTTTTTAATTTAAATGACACTCTGGTACTCAAACGCCTCAAATGGCACTCTAGTAATCAACGAGCAAATGTTTTCAAATATATCCAAGTACATGATCAGATCTGGTAGTGCATCAGCTGAAAGGGTTGTTTCACGCTTAAATATCATTAAAACCCATAGTAAAAATCGACTTTCTTATAAAGTAATAAAATCACTTTTGTCGTTTCGTGAAATAATAAAGACTAAACTTGCCAGGAATTCCACTTGGGGTGGCCGTGGCGCGATAGTTGTGTGTTCGCCTGTCAACCTCATGGTCACAGGTTCGATCCCTGTCGTAGTCTATGTCTTCTTATTTTCCATTAAAACCAATTATAAAAATAATTGTCATACAATGAGTTGCTGGCTTACTCATTACATGCTGTTTAGGCATAACACTAATAACATGTGATTGAGTAAAACTAGTATAGCGATAAAATATGACAAAAGAATTAAAAAAATTAATGCGAATTATAAGGGACATCGATAAATAAGACACGGAAATTTCTCCGCATTAGTTCAGCCGCCATCCCTGGAGATAAAATCTGACACAACAACCACCTACAGTCTCCGAATATCACGCCACACATCTTTCCTATCATTCTCTCTCTTCCTTAACCTCACCCTCACGCCCGCGCTGTGTTGAAACATTTAAAGGGTATTCATAATCCCTTGAGCGCGTGTAGATTATAAAAAAAAAAAAAAAAAAGGAATTCATATCACCTAAAAATCTATATTGATTGCGTTTTTATTTGGCAATCCGGAATTGTTCTCCGATCCGGGATCACAACTGAACACTTTTGTGTAATTCTGACGAATCTGAATTTTAATGAGATTGTATGTGTGAAAATAATTGTGTACGTGAAAATATTCAAATTCAAAAAAAAAAAATGTTTGTTGCACAATTATGATACAAGAAATGACAACAGTCGAGTTTGACGTTCACGTATATGAATGTGCTTCTGGTTCTGATTCTGATTTCAAATCCAGAAGCGAAATTCTCTTCTTTTCAGAATTAGAACTGTTATTTTTTCTTAAGTGAACGCTTGCAGAAGAGTCCGGAAGGCTTCCGGATTGTCAAATAAAAACGACATAAGATTCAAAAAGTTAGAACAGAATAGAACAGAACAGGACAGAACAGATTCGTGAGAAACTTCAGAACAAGATAACACGTTAAATGCTTACGTTAAAATTACAAAAAATTACTTAAATCTAAGTTTAATAAATTATAATTATAACAAAATTTCAACTACTCAGGGCAAAAAAATTACAGATTTAAAATTATCATTTGCAGAAACAATGAGAATCGAGAATTTATTGTTTGTTTTTGCAGAAACATTCTTAAAAATAAATTGAAATGGAGTTGAATTTATTTTAAAAAAATATTTTTCATGAAATAAATAAAACTAAAATGTTTTTTTAACAACATCAATTGGTTTCTACTTAAAAACTAAGTGCAGAAAATCCTGTTCTAAAGTGTTTCAAACTGACTCATTGAACACCAAACCAAAACAGTTAAGAACAGAAAATTTCGCATTGAACAGCAAAATAGTGTACTTTTCTGATTTATTGTGCTCTAATGTGTTCCGAACATCCTCATTGAACACACATATTTATAGTTGATGCTTTTATTTATTTTTTGTATGTTTCGTTATATGAAGTTCTTTTATTTTATCTATTAATTTATTTTTTATTAATTTTGTGTTTATTTATTCTTATTATTCCTTAAGTTTTGTGGCGCAATTAATAAAACTAAAAATTACATATGAAATCTTCGGAATTTTGTTACTTTTTTGTTGGTGGCACCCAGTGGCATAAAATGGCACTTTCTGTTGTCAGAATTGGCACTTACAAAATTTTGTTTCCGGCAACGCTGCCCTAGAGACAGATGTTAAACGAGTTTTTTTTCCACAATTTGTTGAATTGCGTTTTGAACATTCTTGAAGTGGGCAACCGCTAAAACAGCTTGAACAATGATATAGAATTTGAAATTTTATCTTTAGTTCTAGCGACTTAAACCGCTCGAACAATTCGTCAATATTGATGGTGCTGTGTCAGAAATGAAGCTTTTACGCATATAACTTTTTTTCACAACAAACTATAAGTCTTTCAAAGTCTTGACAGCCTACTTTGAAAAATAAATAACCATTCGGTAACCAGAAGTTTCGCCAAAAATATATCAAATCATATCATTATGCGATTAAATTGTTCCATCACATATGTATTTTCTTCCTTGAAATTCAATTCGCTGCTGGAACTTCTGTTCGCCTATGAGCTGGTTCAAAGCTGGTGTTGTCTATATCTGCATAATATCTATAGTAGTCGGGTGTACATCGATCGTGAGCCTAAAGGGATATGAAATTTTATATGATTTCCTAGAGGATGATCATCAGGAAAAACCTTTTTTCTTGAAAGACTTTTAAAAATACTCAGGTTTTAAGTCGGTTATTTTGATTTCAATTTAGCTAATAGGCGAAAGATTGCAAATGATAATTTGCTTTCTATTTGGGATGCCCACATCAGTGGACGTGCTTTGTGTACTAATTAGACGCTCATTCACTTTTTTTTATATTACTTCTTATATTGAGTCGACCAAAAAAAGACTTACCTGCATTCACACGCACATTTTAATTAAATAATCATCTCCATACTCTGCCGAGTGAAAGAAAAATACTCAACAGATTGCCAATTACCATAAAGATATAAATACTCCAGAGACAGTACGTGAAGATACTCTAAAATGACCATGACACATATATGTAGACTTATATGATGTTACTGGTATAAGACATTCACTTTTATTAATTTTTCTTTTGATGTCACCTCTCGAAAAAAAAGAAACTCATTTTCAATTTTATTTCTCACTCTGTTATACAAGCAGAAACAGGACTTTTTAATAAAATTTTGTACAAAAGGATATAACATTAACAATTCATTAGACAAACTATACTTAATTTTCCACGAAACAAGACAAACAACTCCTAATTCCTTCCGATTTGGTCGACTTGCGCCTGCAAATTGTTAATCACTTCCGATGGCACTTGATCGCCAAGTATTTCAAAAAGATTGATCTTTTGATTTCCAGGAATTTGCTCGTAAGCTCCAAGCTCTATTCCTTCTTGCACCTGTTGGATTTGTGCATCCTTCGGTATCAAGAATGTCTGTTGCGCCTGGCGGATGGCTTCATTTGTGTAAGCAGCTCCTTCTCGCTGTGGATAGCAGGTAACAATGGCAATAACAGCAAACAAACAAATTACCGACTTCATTTTTATTTATTTTTTGAAATCACTAAATTATTAAATTCACGGATTCACAGATACAAATTTATTTTAATCGAAATGAACGCGCACTCGTGTGTAATTTTAGGTATTGCAGTTCGGCTTGAAGTCTTCAACTGTTGGGCTACCGGTTGAGAATAAGCTTATAACTGTCTCCCACTACAAAATCTTCAACTATAGAAAGTGAATAATCATTTCTCCAATACCGAAACCCTAGCAACTTTGGCCTCAAGTAGGGATCGTGTTAACGAATAATTTGACTTTCTTTGACGAACTCTATTGCTCTCGTCGATATATACAAGTTGGTTGGCATAGGTATATCTTTTGCTTTCCCCCGGCTTTTATTTGTTGTATTTTTGCATCAGCACAAAAGTTGCAACTACCACCCCGACCGCACCATCATTATATTAAGCTGATCATGTCAAATACCCCCGTTACACGACGACGTCTGATTGTGTACGAGTATGTCATCAGCGTTGTTTATGGTGAACTTTCAATTGTATCTTTAAGATATTGTGTACAACAACATCTTCTTAATGTTGGATTGTGGTTTTGGATTGATGATCATCCGGGGGTAATTGTCCAGTCTAAAGAGCCCACAGGTACATCATATTATAAATGTGAAAAAAAAAATCGAAACTAGTTACGTAATGAATAAAATGCGCACATGACGTCGACCTTATGTGACGGCAATAATAATAAAAAGCAAAAATGGGTGAAAATAAACGAATATTTTGTTATGCAAGTTTTGTAATTGCATCTTGAGGTGATTGTCAATGAATTTTTGGACAAGAAGAATAATATTTGTGGTAGTTTTGTACTTAAGTTTTTGAACAAAAATGGAAATGGATAAATATGTAATTGCTTCGAAATTGGGGTATACGTACATACATACACATGTATTCTGATTTATTAAAAAATGTGTCATTTAAAAGGATATCACTTTGTGTCTTTATATCATCAGAGCTTTACCTCCTAAAGCTAATTTCATTCATTTTCCAAATTCTGCGATTTCAATGTAACTGAAACTCTTACTTTTCTTGTGTATATGTACAAGAATACTAAGGCACTTTAGCGGTATCACATCTGGGACCTTCTGCTGTAAAGTACAGTCAAATATACCAAAACCAGTATTTGGGAATATATGTAGAATGGCAAAAGTGAAACATAAATTGGACTGGATCGCAAATACTTGCTATTATGTTCGATCACATCCGCATCGTAATCACAAGATTCTTAGTAGAAACGGATAAATCCTAGTTATATTATAAATGTCAAAGTTTGGATGGATGGATGGATGTTTTTTGCCTAATAACGCCAGAACGGCTGAACGGATGTTGATAAAATTTGGCACAGAGATAGACTATAGTCTGGAATAGGACACAACATACTTTTTATCCTGGTAAAATGAATGGTTCCCGTAGGACAGATTTTTTCTAATTTTCAATATATTTTAAAATAGAGCTCAAAATAACATAGCTGCTTATTCTACAAAAAGCCAACATAACTTTGCACACCCACACACATTTACGCACACACACACTGGATTGCCACATAGGTCATTTTTATCCCGAAAAATGGAACCGAACGGTTCCTACGGGAGAGGCTTAAATATGCACAAAATAAATACTTGGGTGTTTGTTCCGCATTCATGCCTCAACCCTCAAATATTTAATGAATTTTAATGAAATTAGATAAGCAGCTGGAAGATAAACTGAATTATATCCTACAAAAATTATCGATTCAAATGGGAGAGTTTGGGTATTTGCTCTGCTTTCACTCCTCAAGGTAGGCAACAACGACGAAGATGCTCGCCGATCATGCTCAGTTGCGTTTGCCCATACACGGCGAACACACTTGCCGGACATTCATTTAGTGCTGATTCTTCAAAGTGTTAACATGTGCGATTAGCCATAATTTATTTTTCCTAGCTTAATTTTTGTAGTTTTCACTTTTTGAGTCCAATATAAATTCTTCGCTTTGTTCGTGAACACGGCCATACACGATGAACAACGAACACGACAAAATCTAAATTTTTCGCCAACAGCGAGCGGCTCGTGAACCAGCCCATATACGAGAAGACAGCGAGCATGTTCGTCGTATGTACTTACATTCAACAACTGAATGGGTTTTAATGAAATTTTTTAGGTGCAGAGTGGTGCACGAATCGTGCCACAATAAGAAATTTAAATAACTTTTATTTTAATCGATGTATTTCATTAATTGTTTTTTATTGGATTAAAAATTAAATTTTATTTTAAATAACTAATGGTTTTTAAGGATGATAGACTGCAAATGACCTCCACGCTCATCCACGCATATGCGGCACCTGATCAAAAAATTGTCCATTGCGGCCTGAAGGGTTGAAATTGGGATCACCTCAATTATTGTCTTAATGGACTGCTTGAATTCAGTCAAATTCCTGGGTTTCGTTTTGTACACTTCCTGCTTGACATAACCCCATACAAAAAGTCTGGTGCAGTCAGGTCAGTTGACCTTGGGTGCAGCGAAAAGTGCAGTTTCTGGATATCAATTTGTTTGGGAATTTTCGTTGGAGCTCCGCCATAACTTGTGTGGCTACGTGTGCACTTGCTACATCTTTTTGAAACCAAATCCTGCTGAAAGGGATACGCCTTCGGCGAAGTTCTGGGTAAAAAAACTCCTTCAACATCTTTAAATAACGGTCCCCATTGACAGATTGTGTTACACCGTTTTCTTCAAAGATGTATGGCCCGACAATACACCTTGATGAAACTGCACATCACACGGTGACGCGTTCTGGGCGCAGTTCCGTCTCATGGAGCATTTCTGGATTAGATTCACTCCATATACGTCAATTTTGCTTCTTAACATTGCCGTTTAAGTCAAAATGGGCCTCATCAGACATGAACAAACCATTTATCGATGTGTTGTCTTCTTCGGCCATTGCAATAATTTATCGGCAAAATTACAGGCGAAGAGGCAAATCCTGAGGGTTTAATTGCTTGTAATTTGGACTTTGTATGGAAACAGGTTTAAGTCATCATGAAGTATCCGTTGTAATGACCGTCTGCTAACTCCAATTTGGCCCGATAAGTTTCTAGTCGAAACAGTTGGATTTACCTGTATTTCCGATGCAAAAGCCACGATTGTATCCTGAGCACGAACATTGGGATCTCGATGATACGGTCTTCGTTCGATGCTTCCAGATTCGGCAAACATGTTCACCAACCTCATAATGGACCATC
This sequence comes from Philhelius pedissequus, assembly GCA_910595825.1. NCBI lineage: Eukaryota > Metazoa > Arthropoda > Insecta > Diptera > Syrphidae > Philhelius > Philhelius pedissequus. The sequence continues at coordinate 75,709,559 of OU343162.1, forward strand.
TACTCGGCGGAGTACCGCCAAACTCCAGCCTAAATTCCCTTTGTACGGAAATGACATACTGCAAAGAATGGTATCGCTGCACTATCCAAATCCTTTTTTCAGTATCCTAAGCATTCATTTTGATAAATCTAAATAGTAGCCTATAAAATAAAAAAAATAAGCCGACTACTCACACTGAAAAAAAAAGTTATTACGTTTTATTTTTGTAGCACGATTCGTGTGCCACCCTGTAGATAGATGATTTCATTAAATTTCCGTTTATCCGTACTATCGCTTGTACATGTGTATATTTTGATGTCTATGCTTAGAATTAGCACTGAAAGATCAAATGATAGTTGGTTTGTAGATGCAGGTGTAAATGTTACGAACAAACTTAAAGTGGTTAATTTGTGTGGAGAGTTTGACAGCTACCAATTTTCGAAATAAATAATTTTTTTTTGGATATCTGGCTGAAAAGGGTTTTTGTTCAAAATTGCAAAACTTGCAGAAAACAGTGTTGTCAATTTTATGTTCTCCACCTTTTTTTAAATCAAAACATCTTACACGTACCAAGTACGTAATAAAGCTTGAGTTAATCACTGTCAATAATTTAATTATGCAAAGCTGTCAAATAATTTTCTGTAAAATACAACTTGCTTGAATAAGGTTTATCTCCAAAACTAATCTATGAATTTTCCATATACAAATACACATTAGTGTCTTGTTTTCTAATTGTGAAAAGAGAATTATAATCACAAACAATAATGCAAAAATATTTACCTAGCATATCCAATAAATTTCAACTTGGATTACTTCCAATACAATAACTTTGCCTACACCTCTTTACTCAAGGCTAGGTCACGTATCAAGGTTTACAGCGATAAACGCCTTCTCAATATATAATTCGTATATAAACTCTATAATAATTTATTTGGTTTTCATTATATTTGTAAACATTTACCAACCATGAATAGCAAGAAAAAAGAAAACTTATCAAAGCAATGACCATAAATATTAAAAAAAAATACACACACATATAAGTAAAATTAAGTTCCTGTAATGTTGCACGTCTCTCAACAATTTATTTGCTATAACGACTATTGGATCAGTTAATTGCCATCATTAGGCTTTGGTCTCCGAAGGCTTTACTCCACAAATAAAAAATGTATACAAAAAAAACTGTAATTATCTTCTTCCCTATGTATAGGGTGTCTTGAACTTAAAAGGGAATGTTATATAGCACAAGTCCTTAGAACAAAGTTTTATAAGAACTTTCTACATTAAGTGGTAGCCAAGTCACAGAAAACCATAAGGATTTCTCGTCTACTTAAAGTTACTTTGGCCTTTTAATTATTCCTTAAGCCTAGGTCTTAGTCTGGATTACAACACACAAGACTTATTTCGAAAGCTCTGTACTACTTTTGCTTTGATTGTTACTGTTTCGAATGTAGAAATGTAAGAATCACTAAAATAGTTAACTAATCTATAATACGTATCTTCAATAAGTAATTGCATCTTATTTTTCCCATCAACATCGTAGAGTCACCAGGCAGATGTTCAACAAAATCGAAAGTTGTCTTCGGTACCTCTTTAATGTGTGGCATTGAGAAGGAATCTCTCAATTAAGCTGTTTCGTGCGAGGTAAAGATAGGCATAAATAAGTTTGCAGAAAAAATATGGGAAAATAAAATGTTGAAATATGTTTTAGATCTTTAGATACATATTTTTCTACTTGATCTCAGGGACACGTATGGTTTTCGTCACACCGTGCATCGACTGAGTGACGTGCTTTAAATATATGATGCAGTGCGTAATTTTGTGCTAGATATTCTAATAGAGACAGGCCAATGTGATATACCAATGATTTTGTTTTATTTTATTTGAAAGACCTGTCAATGACATTATGTATGAAATATGACATAGAGTTCGGTGGCGGCACATCCGAGATGTCGAATTTTCGATTAACTCCATAACGTGATCAAATCGCACAGTCTTGATGGCCAGTTCCCGTCGATGTTGAATCAGTTTTTTAATGAAGCATCGACTGCCCTCCTGTTGGAACCACATGTTTTTCAATAGATAGCGTCTTCCTAGAGTTGTGGAAAGAAGATGTGATATCAAGTGAGTTTTCTTTCTGACTAGATAGTGACCAGGCAGGCAGAAGTACCTAAATATGGAAATCACCATTTCTGCATTTTTTTGTCAACTACCAGCAGATTTCATTAATATTAACATGATCTATTGTTTCCACTGCCAGGTGAATGAAGAACGGGTGGACATTGTTGCTTCTTGAAAAAATGGCGACCCAGTATATTTTGTCAAAAAAAAAAAATTAAATACAAATAAAAAAAAATGTATCAATCATTTAGGGCATACGACGCCTGAGGGTATTCCGTCTACCCTTACTTGGCCAACACAGCAGGCTGAGCCCTGCATAAGCAGGGTACTGTAAAGCTTACTGAAGGATGCCTTGTCTTGTTCCGAAGACTATGTACTTCAAAATAAGTATTCGTAAGCTAGAGATCCAACAGTCATTCGATAGTTCCGTAACCTGGGTCCATGTTCTGTAACTTTCGAATCGATAAAAGTAGTCGAGTAAAAAAATGTTTGTTTTGTTGTTAAGATGCTAAAATTACTTTTTCAATTTATCGCCTTCCATTCGAAAATTTCAGCCAAACAAATAAAAATTTAAGTTATCGCCTCAACTTACAAAAAACCCATTTTTTCGAGGTGTTAAGTGAGGAAAAGTTATCGCCTGAGTTACAGAACATGGGCCCTGGAAGCCTGTATATGGTACTACGGGTGATAACACGTGCCACACGGATTTATCCATTTAAGTTACATGGAATTTCCACATTGTTGATAGTTCTGTAGGTGTTTGTAGGTTACGCCAAAATAATACCTATGTATCCACAATTGTTGGCTGCGACATGACAATTCTTAGATTGATAGACATCCTACAAGGGTGGGTGTGGGCTAGTCATGTACGCTTAGAGAAATTGGAACGATGGTCAAATATTTGTGGACATTATTTAAAGTCATGTAGATAATCGGGCATAGTTGCCGACACAGAACAAATAGGAAAATAAATGAAAAAGATAAATTGACGGATGTTTTGGTCGCGATTGTTGGGTGACTCTTATCAAATTATCAACAGATAAGTGAAACCCTAAGAATACGCTTTTTTTGGACATGTGGGCGCAGTCCAAGAAGACATCTCAGATGCCAAAATGCTTATCTGAATGACTGAAACCATCCTGTTCCTTATCGAAGGGATTGAAAAGCCTCTAGAAGAAAATAACTAGATGATTGCTGTTGTAGTTGTTTTCGACAGAAATGAAAGAACATAGGGCTGGCAACGAGACGGAGAATACTCTCGACGACGAGTCCGGAAAATGTTGACTATAAGACTTTTATGTGACATTTGGAAAAAAATATTATGGAAACTTCAAAATATAGTTTGTTGTTTACCTATCAAGCTATGAACTGTCAAAATCCATTGAAGGATGGTTCCGATTTAAATGAATTAAAAATCCCCTACAATTCAAGTGTTACCTCAGAAAATTCGAATTTTATATGATTTAATTTTTTGCTTCGGAAAAAGTTGATTTTAGATTTTTTGGGTGACATTTGTAAAAAAAATATTATCAAAATGTCAAAATATAGACTTTTTTCATGAGAAAAAGGCGAGACCAAGATCGAGACGAACCTTGGTTAGGTGGGACCAATACCAAGACGAGACTGAAATTTTTTAATATTAACGAGACCGAGTCGAGGCTACCAAAAGTCTCGCCAGGCATCGTCTCGTTGGCAGCTCAAATTTGTTCTCATATGTATTAAACTCTTAGATGCCTAAAATTATAAGAATACTGATTTAATCTCGTTTTCAAAATAGTATTGAGTGATCAAATATAAATAATGAAATTTGACAGAATTGCGAAACTATCTTTATTCGTTTTCAATCAATTTTATTGTAAACTTTTAATTCGGCTTAACTTACGAGTTCCGTCCCTATTAACATAAGTCAACATTTTTAAAACTATTTCAATATACTAATTTATTTTAAAACCAAAATTTGCGCTGAAGTCGGCATAAAACTGTCCACAGATCTCCTTTCAACCAACCATCGTCATAGTTTATTGGTTCTCTGGAAAAAAAAACACCCTGTAAATGAAATTAGCGAATTGGAACGTTTGTATTTTCCAAACCGTTAACTGGTTTTGACTTTTGTCCCATACACATATGCATACGGTACATGGTATGATGGACATAGAGTTCTCATATTCACTGTATTTTCTGAACAAAATACTCGCTCGCTAATTATCCTGATATAGGTACCAATAGGTACATATGCATATTTTGCCATCTCCACTCTACTCTAATGCAAATAATACTTACACAGACCCAACATATTGTATTAAATAATCTCCAGTCTTTCTTAACGGCCTTCATAAAATCCTAACGGTTCGCTTGGAGTATATACATATAGTTAAAAACAATAACAAGAGTAAAACAAAAAAAAAAGAACAAAAAACGAATAATAGGTACTATAGAATCTATTTGAAAATGAATTTTATCTTTTTGAAGTCAAAAGTACAGTTGTACACTTTTTAGAATGGGAGAAACGAAAAAAAAGTTAAAACCCAACGGGAAGAGCAAAAATACAAACAAAAAATGGATGCACAAAGCAAGCAGAGTCTCACTACAACAATGCGGCAACTATCGTTAAAGTAACTGCAACGATCCGAATTGTTATTTTCCATCTGTAACAGGATAACAATAACCCCAGCATGGTCCATTATACCGCTATTTTGTTGTGACTGTTGAATTTTCCTAAGCAAATATCCAGAACTTGTAGGTATGTTGCCCTGTCTACGAGCATTCAGTTGTAGGTGCATGGCACAATTCTGGGGAGTATTTGGTATACGTTAGTCTATAAGGGCGCCTGCTATTCTGGAATAGAATTATGTCTGAAAAAAACTATGAATGAAATAAGGGCTGTTCTTTTGGCAAAATGACATCGGCAGCAAAGCAGAATTTACACACATTACAAATACATTAACTTGCTTTCGATAAAACTAAAAGCAGAAGTCTGCTATGGATAGATTTGTGACCTTTATTGGAGTATCGAATGTTATTATGTTGTTTAGTTGGTAGTTCCGATGACTTTAATGAATCTCGAAGGGCACGTTCACATATTTGTTACATAAGTTATCTCGGAAAACAAACAAATCTGAGACAACAACCACCTCGCGCCACACATCTTTCCTATCCCTCTTTCTCTTCTTTCTCATGACGACCGTGCTGTGTTAAAAACATATAAAGGGTAATCATAATCCCTTGGGCGCGTGTGAGATTATCAAAAAGAAAAAAAAATCGAATATAATTTTGAACGATTCGGAAAAGTTAGCTGAAAGCTGTCACATATCAATAATTTTTAGTTAATTATGTGTTCTTTTCTTAAAAATTTTTTTCACGCCTATTTACGTACAGGAAATAAAAAAAGTCTAACGCAACAAACTGGTCCAAAAACACGTTTTATTTTTGTTGCTTTATAAATCATATAAATAAGCATAGTTAGGGGCGTTCTTCCAATTTAAGTAAAAGTTAAAGTTAGCTTATTCGTGCGAAACTGCCAGATCAAAGATAATTAAATAAAAAATGTTTGAGTGGCTTTCTGTCAGCTGCTGTCAAATTGTCTAAAATAATAATAATAGCTAACTAAATCTTGAGCAGCGCCCCCTACAAAAGCTCTGAAATTGGAATAGCAACAAGCATTTTAAGAGGAAGTCAGTACATACCCTTTATTTAGTAATAAATAAGCACTCATTAGCAGCACGTAAGTGTATGTAATCGATAGAGCACTTATTACACGCGCAAGACATAAACTGTCGATTTCGATTGTGAAGATCATTAGGATTTCTTCTAAAAATCTTAATTTGGTTATACCAACAATTGGAACTTATCAGATTTAATATTACCCAGAGCTTGTCGGCGAAATTTGGCAAAAAGACATTCTAAATATTTCAAAATATAGCTTATTGCCTAGTCAGAAAAAGTCAAATTTTATTGATGGATGTGGTAGATAATTAACTTGACCCTAAAATTCGTGCCAAAACAGATTTCGACGATCTTACGTCATTTTGAATTCGGAGTCGAGTTGACCGTTAACCAACTAGTGAATATAAAAGTGGACATAATCGTCTTTTTTCAGTGTTTATTTTTTGCGACGTTAATAATTAAAATAAACCAAAACACGACTATTTACCCCAATTATGAGATTCAAAAAGGGGATTTCTATCCATGTTTCATATAACTCATGTAAACCTAGTTTACAAATAGTTGAATGCAATCATTTTTGCAAGGAAACACAATGGAAACATAATCTTTCATTGCCACAAGATCTGATTGAAAATGAATATTTTGGAACACAAAGATGTAGAAAATTCAACTTTTTATCATTTCTTACTGCTTTATATATATTCTATTTTATTTGCATCTTTAAATTCAAGTTTTAGTACTCTTAAATGCCTTTAATCTTAAGAAATAAAAACAAATCAATTGTATGCTATTTGCATTTAGTTATTAGACACAAGTTCGGTAATACCAACGTATACAAATAATCAAGCTACTGCGGATCGTTCTTTTGGGAAATCCTGCCTCGCTGCCGATAGATTTACCAAAAGAAGAACACTAAATCTAGAATATTTCACAAAAAAGGGAAATGCCGTGTCTCGAGACAATGCCGACAGTGTGCCAGAAAAATATAGAGTTTATGCGGCCCTGTATGGTCAAAAAGGCGTTAGACTTCCGGAAATTAGTTCTTGTGATCAGCAGTCTCCCAAGCCCAAATAGCGTACAGCGCTAGTATTATTGTACAGTTTTAAGAGCGAACAACTGTTATAAATTGTACATACTTAGTTTAGATGACCATCGAAAGCATATCATGTGTAAAATCTTGTTGCAAGAAATGCACAAGAAAACATTGATGTGAAAGAGAATTGCATAATTTCAGGAGAGTATTAAAAATGATTAAACAACAACCCAAAACAGCTTAGTCTTTGCCAGTGCGCTTTAGTGTAACACCTAAAACAAAACCCTTGGTTTTAAAGTCTTATTAGATCTGCCTTGTCTTGTGCAAGAATTGAAGTCGACGATGGGTCCAAAATGTCAAGTCCGCTGTTTTATGGCAAAAAATATGTTCATCGATGTTAATAGAGACATAAATAATGACTTTTTCGTTTCCAGATTAAATAGTTTGAATTCGAAAGATATTTAGTTTCAACAAGATGGCGTCAAACGCCATCAGTAAAAAAAACAATAGTGACGGAAACATTGGATGAACGCACTAGAAAAAGCTTTGAATGAAATCATGCTGTTAAAAATTAAAGAGAAGGTATAAGGCAGGGCGAAGTCGTCACTGGACTGCCTCACAAGCCTGGTGCCTCATACAAAAAAGAAAAAAAAAAGAGGATTTTTTTTTTCAGGAATACTGCATCAAGCATTCCTCTTTCTAGGAATTAACAAATATTCTAAGAGTATCTAGTGCATCTTATCTTAAACCTAAGCCCTTCAAATTCAGAAAACAAAAAATCTAGGTAAGATTACGCACAAAGAAAATTATGAAAATTAACATTCCACATTTGGGTCTGAAGACACTAGGAAATGAAATGCTAAATTGTTCTGTTATAAGTAACTGCAACGACAGCAGTTTAGTATAGAAATGTTAAACGTGAAACCAGGAAGGAACAGTTAAGATTGAACAATCGATATTCGTAATGAATTAACATAATTAATGGCTCTTGACTTGAACCTTGTAATGGAACAACCAACCAACTGTGCCGTACAATACTATACTATAACCTCACTAACCAGCTTTGCTGACCAGAATGTAGTGCTCTGAATGGAATATTATTTCCCCATGCCGCTATCCATGAGCGGCACTTGCATTGAAGAAACCGATCAGCTTTCAGTCATCGGGTTGTGCATCGCAGACCACCTTTTGTGGAATGAACACATATTTGATGTCGCCAAAAACGCTGCAAAATGTTTGGGCTTTCTTCGAAGATGCAAGATTTCGCTATTTTATCGCTATTTTTATAAACGGTGTTCTAACGAAGTAGCCAGTTGCACTCCCCCTCTCCAAAGAAAAATTCAATCGTAATACTCGCGCTTCTAGGAATGCTCATCAGTTTACCCTTGATCCCAATTCTTTCTTTAGTCTAACAACACGTATGTGGAAGGCTTTAACAGGCTCTATTTTTCCACCTCAAAAACCAAAAATCAGGGTAGCCAAAACCCCTTTAGTGGGTGTTTATTATAAACAAAAAAACAAAAACAATTATTTTGTGAACTTAGAGTTCAAACTTACTTTCAACTGAAATACCCATAATGGATCGTAGACGAACGAAAAGGAAGAGTTCTACAATACAATTAATAGTACCAATGCGGATCGATTGATAAAGCTTCACATTTTGAAAGACCTGGGTTCCAAGAAGTAAAGTGGAAGCCCAGGTTTTAGGTTATTATTTGGAGTTCTGAGAGGTTCTGACTTAGGGAAGTCTGCTATCCCTGAGTATGCTCTAGTGGATCCTGCTATTTCTGTCAACTTACTGATAAGAATGTATAAGTTTTGAATTATATAAAGCTAGTTCCTTGTTATTGGTGAGTCTAGGTGCCGCTTCGATCGTTCGGCTTCATGATAGTACTAAAAGAATGTATATAACGGGTGTTTTTTTTCTTATTATTCTCTTTCTTTATCTTTACTTATAACTATCTTAAAGCTAGACAAAAATGTTTAAAACAAGCCTAATTATCAATAACTTACAACTAATTTACTGGCCCTTTACGGGTGCTCTAAACTAAACTATATCTCTTAATACTAATGTCTTTCGACCTAAAAACTATTTTAATTAATTCTAATTATTTTATTTTTATGACCAAGAAAACTTTTTAATAAAAAACTTAGTAACATGTGTAACATATAACGGGTGTTTTTTTAGACGTGTGGTTTTCAATCTGGGAATACTTTTTTCGGAGTAGGTCTTCTTGACAGCTGTCACTTGATTTATGCTCAGTTTGGTTTGCCATTTCATAATGAATAGACTTATTCCTGAACAGCCTTTGCAAATCGTCAAAATGTATTACCAAAATAATGCCCAAACGAGATGGCCACCGATCCCGATTTTCACAAGAAAATTTTGTTCAACGATGAAGCTCACTTTTGGTTAAATAGGTACGTTAATAAGCAAAATTGTCGTATTTGGAGTGATCATAATCCATAAGAGATTGTTGAGACGCCCGCCGTTACATCCTCAAAAAGTCACTGGTTGGTATGCTCTATTGGCAGAGGGAATCATTGGTCCACATTTCTTCAAAAATGAAGCCGGCCATAATGTTGCAGTCAGTAGGGAACGCTATAGAGCCATGATTAATGACTTTTTCGTGCCTTAATTGAAAGATGTTGATGTGGACGACCTTTAATTTCAACAAGACGGCGCTACATACGATACAGCCAACGAAACAATCAATTTATTGAAGGAAACTTTTGGTGAGCGCATTATTTCGCGTCGTGAGCGTGAGGCGTGGCCTACAAGATCGTGCGATAAACACCGCTGGACTATTTTTTAGGGGGATATGTGAAGTCGGTTGTCTTCGCAGATAAGCCCGAGACGATTGACATCTTGGAAGATAATGTTCGGCGCGTTATTGCTGACATACGGCCCCAATTTCTGCAAAAGGTGGTCGAAAATTGGGCTTCTTCGCTGGAATTTATTCGAGTTAGCCGCGGTGGCAACTTGCCCGAAATCATTTATAAAACATAATGGTAAACCCTTGTTTTTATAATAAAGCTAAACTCTTGGCCATAACATTAAATTATATGCATTTTATTTCTTCTTGAAAACCACAAGTCTAAAAAAAACACCCGTTGCAAAGGCAAGTTGTAAGACCTTAAAAAAAATGTATCAAAAAAAAGCATTTCACAACCAGCCTTCCAAATCTTCTTGTCTAAGAACACTTTTCTTTAACTGGAGCTCACTTACATGCTTTGAGAGCTTAGAGAAAGCCAGGCGGAGGCGCTATTAATCACAAATCCAACCATTTCAGCACACCCATTCTATTGTACTACAATGTTTCCTTAAATAAAGTGAGGTTAGAGGCGTTGCGTTCGCGTCAATTGTTGGTCGTCGTCGTAAAGCGGAGAAGAAAAATCAAGATTTAAATTTCTTCTTTTAATTTGTTTTCTTTTCTATGCTGTGGTTTCTATGTCTAACAATTTGACTTCCTTCTGTTTTTTTTTTTTTTTAATTTGTAGTTTAACTTCAGTCGCACAATTGCTGGTTATGACGTTTATAGGACGACATTCTGTGTCGTGCATCACAAGTCAGCTGGATTTGTCATCGTCCTCGTCACTCACCCTCGTATTTGTTTCGTTCCGTTCGTTGTTTGTCGTCGTCTTCGCTGTCGTCGTCGTTGTTGTCCTCGCCTTTCACTGCTGTCGTCATCATCGTCATAGTCATCCTTATGGCAACTGAATTGAAAAAAAGGATTTCCCGCTCATTTTCTGCTCAGTTGGGGCAGAATTGTATTTTGTATTGTTTCATACAACCCCAAGCTGCGAGTTATGTAATTTTAAATTTTGTTATTTGCATTTGTTTTGGCTTTCACTTAATTCTTTTTTTCCATTCTTTGAGTTTTATGACTGGCTTAAAAGTATATATGAGTTAATAACAGGAAGATACGCCAAAGGAACTGCGCTAAGATTTTGTTTCTCTGTTTTATATATACATATATTTTTTCATTTAATTGTCTTACAAAAATGTGCATAATAAATATCAAAAAAATATAAAAAAAAAACAATAGAATGAACTTATGTTGCTGAATGCAAACTTCTAGTGTATGGCGGGGACAGGGGGTGGAATTTAGATCAAGGACGGCAATTAAATGTATAAAAAGTTAACATCCTGTCAAAATTTTATATTCATTTCACAGTTGAGGTGGTTAGAAGAATGTACGAGGACGAGATGAGCTTGCGATTTGTAATGTAGGTAAGTCATGGTGGAAGTAAGTTTCAATTCGTAAGACCCCTTTCATATGAGAAGATTTTGTATTTTTCGACTTTCTTATAATATCCCCTTCTTACTAAAATCCATTAAAAGTCACAAGAGATAATAGAGCGAGAGAGCTGCTCCTCCAGTGGAGGTATTCTGATTTTAAGTTTCCATATTTACGGTTGCGAAATAGTGGAAATCATTGCATTACTTTAGTATCCATGTGAATGCCTGAAAAACATTGTGAAAAGTTCCCAAATTTTCAGGAGTAATAATCACCCTGGATATCTTCAAATAGGGTTCCATAAGGAAGAAATTGGACTTGTTTTTAAGCTTTTTAACTGTCTCCCGGGTCGTGGTCATCTCCGGTTGAGTCGGTGCATCCCAAACACTTTGTGTTCAGACATGCAGACTATAATCTCTGTGACATCCTAGATGTGTTGTGTTCATAATAATAGAAGACCAGTGTTGTAGCTACATGACTGGAGTATTAATCTCCATGTGATTGAAGCCGAACCAATACTGTTGATGTGATTTGACTTTTTGAATATCTGATTAAGTTGTATGTTCTCCTACGTGCTCCGTAAAATCCGCAAATCTGTTTATAACAGTAGCTACGTTTCTTGCTAAGAGCTGTCTGATCTAGAATCAATATTGAAGAAATAAATGTTCTTTTCGAAACTCTGCGAAAAGTCCCAAAAGGACATTCCCTTGTGACATATGGGAAATGTGTGTTTTTGTCACATGGCATTTCTGAATCATTTTTCCTGAATTCCAAATTCGGACACTTTACAGCGTATAGTTATTTAGGTTGCATAATATTGCTTAAAACCTAAATTTTTGTTTGCATAAGTTGATTGAAAACCGCGCTCCAAATAATTCCTCAGGTTAGATATCCTGAAGAATGTTTTCTTATTTTGCGTTGGAAGCTTTACAATAATGCACAAATATATACCTACACAAATATACAGTTAGCTTTAAACTACCAATCCCGTTAAGACGCTAACGGCATGCTATGATATGAGGATAACTGCATTTTAATAATAAATACATACACACATTTAAATAAAAATACAAAAGGCTCAAAGTGCAGCATAAAATCGGATTTGCTGCAGAAAAAAAATCCTTTGATAAGATGTTCACGTTGCGTTTTAAGAGTTTTTTTTTTATTTAATTACAGAACATATAAATACCTTACCCAACATAAAGTGGATTGGATTAAGAATTTTATTCTACCAGTACACATTTTATTTAAAAAAAAACCTTACTTATATTGCAAGGCAATTACAAGCAAATTGAATTACAAAATGGACGAGAAGAAAGTACATAAACAAAACATAAAACAGAAAAACACAATATAAAAACAATTTGAATAAAATAAACATTCCACACTGCAATGTTTGTGGAATTGAAATTCTACAAAGGACACATACGGAGAAACGACAGAAAAATGAATGAAAACGTACACTGAGAGAATTTTTTTGTATAAAATTCGAAATCTATATTCGAACATTTGTGTGGTGTAATTTTAAATGCTTTGTTGAAATTTTAAAAATACAAATTTTTCCCTCCAGCCGATGCGCCTTATGAGTGTTGTTCGCTTGATCGAATAGAGGGGAGCTGCAATTTTCTTAAGAATCCGAATTGCTAAGAATTTCTGTTTTTCATGAGAAGAGATAAGTATATGTAACTCGCATTAGGAGGATTTGCCTCGTAGATACCAGTATCCGTAAAAAACCATTTTAATTTTTATGTAGAACAATTCGGAATTCGCTCGCGGTGTGTAAACTAAAATTCTGTGATTACATATACAATCTTTGGGAGCAGAGTCAGAAATGTTTCTGATGACTTTAGTCACCCGCCCACAGGCACGCCCATATCATCTTTATGCTTGGCTGTATTCATTATCAACAACTCAAGAAATTCTTAATTAGGAAAATAAGCTGTCAAATACAGAAATCCAACATCTTCCACACTTACTGCTCTTAAATAGTATTTACATGAGAGCGAACTACGACCGATTAATCAAAGATCAAATGCGAGTTAAAATATTCATAAGGCTAACCAAAATGTAGACAAAAATAGCAGAATTTCATTTTAAATAATTCAACCGACACCGACTCATAGCCTAAGCGGCTCAAGCGATTTTCTTCAAGCTTGGTAATCTGAAGCTTCTTATAGGTCGATTTGCTTTCTTAAGATTTTTAGTGTTGACCCCAAAACCTAACGGTACCTGCCACATAATTTGGTAAATATCAATAATAATCTCGAAAACGGTACGAACTTACTCTTGTAGCTAACAGCTGACGCTGTTAGTAGGTGTAGGTCACAGTACACATAATAACGTAATATATTGCGCATGTTGTTTAAAAATTCGGTTGTCATATTTGGCAAAATGTCTCTGAGATTTGGCACACGCACTCTCATTTTTGACATTTTCACATACAAATAGGGATACTTCAATATTTCAGTAAGATGTGCTCAGTGAGAGGTAACATTAGATCAAAAATAACTGTTATTAAAATAACATTTGAAATTTCTAAATTTGTATTTTGATCAAACCAAACAGCAAAATATAGATGAAAAACTGATGAATAATTATTTTGAAAATGGTAGTGGAAAATAGTTTATTAAAATTGTTGTTTCACTGACAATTTTTCTTCCATAATTGTTATTTCAGTAACAGGAATTTATAACTGCTATTTAAAAGTAGCAGTAACAGATATTGCAACTAGCAATTTGGCCCATGCCTAAGCCTATGTGCATGCCAAATGTGACACAAGTATCTCTCAGTTTTGCCACATGCGCGAACTTGAAAGAAAATGAAAACCGGAATATATTACCTTTAAAATGTCTACTGTGGGTGTAGGTACTCAAGTTACCCTATGCAGTTTAAAACCGATGTAGGTAAGATTACATTGATTCTTAGTAAATATAATCAATTGTCGAATGGATGATTCAAGGAATAGTTACTTAGGTACCTACCTACCTACAAATGTATATTTCATTCTAGGTTATGGATTTTAATTATGTAAGATGGAACCTAAATATGTAAACATGTAGTACATATAATAATGAAAATGAAGATGAAGGTGGGTGCATCTATATGCATATAACCTTATAATTTAGGTGCAATATGTATACATAAGATTTAAAGACACATATGTATATAGAAATGTATGAGGGCCTACATTGTATTTAGTATTCAGTGACGTACGCAAAAATCCGTAAAATGGAAACAATAATAAGGTAGAAATTAATGCATTATACATATACATAATTAAATATTTTCATATTTCTTAGTTGTTATGGTTTGAGGGAAAACAAAGAAGCCATTTGAATTCGTGGATAAATAAGATTATATAAAAAAAAATCGAAAATCGTTGGAGCGCTTTTCTAAAAAATAAAAATTTTTGTATGTATAAAATTTTTAAACCATTTAAAAAAAAAAATTAAACGCCATTTTGAAACTATTATTAATATAACGGGTGATTTTTTTGCTACTTGGTTTTTGACGTTTATATTTTTGACAGATCACACATGACAAATTCCACGAACATTTGACATTTCGATTCAGTATTGTTTGCCATTTCATCATGAATAGACTTACGCCTGAAC